>JAPQVY010000023.1:29899716-30512930 GCA_028535165.1 Quercus tomentella | reverse complement strand
CGTATGGTAAAGTTGGGGTTTAAGGCCCAAGGCCCAAATGGGCCTGGGAGTCCCGTGCCATACATCTATCTATCTATAATCATATACATATATACTATATTATAAAAGTTTGGCTTATAAGTCGTAGTTGCGCCAAGTGGTTATTTTCACTAATTAGTAAATTAATTATATATTTTTGTTAGGATATATTTCCTCAATTAAGGGATAATATTTAATAACTATTTAATTTAGATAAAACTTTAGAATTTAAATTTCAACAAATTTAAATTCTATTCAAACTCAAAGTCTATTATAAACAATTTATAAACTTAAATCCCACAGAACAACCCATGCTTTGACTAAGGGATAATATTTAACAATAATTTAAAACAAATTTAAATCTATTTTGATGAAGCGTGAGTTCGTCAGGTTGCATGATTTAACAATAATTTAAAACAAATTTAAACTCTATTCAAACTAAAGGTCTATTATAAAAAAAAAAAAAAAAAAAAATTTATAAACTTAAATCTCACACAACAACCTACATTTTCTTTCTTTAAAAAAAAAAAAAAAACCCCCATGTTTTGACTAAGGGATAATATTTAACAATAATTTAAATTCTATTCAAACTAAAAGTTTATTATAAAAAAATTTTAAACTTAAATCCCACACAACCCATGTTTTTGTTTTTGTTTTGTTTTTTTCCTAAGGTTACATGATTTAACAATAATTTAAAACAAATTTAAATCTATTTTGATGAAGCGTGAGTTCGTCAGTCAGAGTGGGCAGATGGAACCAATCTCCAGTCTGTGTGAATGTACCCTCGAAGATGGTCACCGGTTTGGTGCCTGCCACAACGTCTCCGATGTCAAAGTTAGTAACAGGGAACTCTTTGTAAGTTAAAGCAAAATCGTACAATAATAGTGAAAATATCTCAGTATCTTTTTCTTACCTCCTGTTGATGTTGTGGGGGTCTTTATATATGTTTTTGCAGCTTCTGACCGTTGGGGCAGTTATGGTGGCCTTAATGCCCCTCTTGGTAACGTTTGATGCTTTGTAATGCGGCTTCAATGTGCTCCAACGGTTCATACAGCTGGCTCTGTAATCGCTCCGGGTATAATTGGCCGCATTGAATGGCCGGGTTTCCTTCGTCAGTGATGAGGGCATTTGTTTGGCTCGTCTAGGGATGTCCTCGTCTGTGTTGTTGAGATCGTCTAGGGGAGACGAATTCGTCAGTCCCGTCATATTTAAACTAAAAGCCTATTATAAAAAATTTCTAAACTTAAATCCCACACAACCCACACTTTTGTTTTTGTTTTTTTTTTTTGTTTTTTTTTTTTTTTTCCTCAAGTTGCATCTTAACTAATGGATATAATTTAACAATAATTTAATTTAGATAAAGTTTTAATTTTTTTTCCAAAATGCAACTTACGCTTATGTTTTAATCTAATAAATTCATATTACTTATTATTCTTTGCTTCTGAATTTGCGTGCAAGATATTATGCCAAAGGAAATTTACTATAAAGAAGGAAAACAACAGACACTTATTAATTTCTTGGTTCTCTTATGCAAGTTTTTATTTAATTTTTTATATTCTCAGTTTTTGAACTTTTTGTGTATGTTTTGATTTTTGGTTTTGGTATATATATAGATATATATATATATATATATATATATATATATATATATATTATAATCCGAAATTTAGAGAAAATCTAATTAGATTTCAATTAAATTCTCAATTTTGCGTCACGTGTCGCATTTAATTTTAAATTTTTGTACCAAATGAATTATTAAGTGTAAAAATCAAAGAGTGCAAATATAATTAGTTTCTAAATTGGATTTCAATTAAAGTCCAATTTTGTGCCACGCACCCATCTATTTTTTAAAATTTTTGTGGCATGTGAATTATTAAGTGCAAAAACTGAAGAGTTTAACTCCAAATCCAATTATGTAATGAGAAACAATTTCATATTTGAGAAATGTACAGTTTAAAAATGGTGTAAGCTAATACCATGCAATATTTTGAACCTCTTCTCAAATTTTTATTTTTTATTTTGAATCATGTGATTGTGATTGTTTTAATTGTACCCGTGCATATGCATATGGTTACACACAAGTATGTATATTATAAAAGTTGGATCCAAAACTGGTGGATGTACAAAATGATGATACATATTCTTTTATCTATGCATATAACACTAACATGTGTTATCTTCTAGAATGGTGTATACTTACAATGCCATATGGCAATAAATTATGTGTCAAATATATCTACTCCTCTTCCTCTTTTAAAAAAATGACTCCTCCTCTACCATTTTATCTAATATTTGATTTGAATTATATAATGTTATTTGAGATTTTTTAATATCTTTGTTGAGATATTGATTTCCTTCCATTATGACTCTTTTTTTAAGGCATTTCCATCACTTATGGCACATAAAAAAAAACAAAAAAGAAAAATTACCAAATATATTTTATTGAGTAAGATTGTAGCCTTAAGCAACAAACAATTTTTTAGCTAAAGTTTGTCTAAAATATTTTGGACAAAATTTAGTTACAAAATTGGTTATATAGCCTTATGAGTATCCGATTATATAGATCAACACTAATCCGACATGTTTATTAAATGGGTTAAGATTCCTCAACCTTAACACGACCCATTTATTAAATGGGTCAATCGTGTCAACCTGTTTATCAAATTTTATCAAAATGAAAAAAAAAAAGTATTAACCAAATTGAATTATGAAAAACCAAAAAAATAAATATTTTTAATATAAAATTCAAAACTAACAAGTAACTGCATCACATATAATCATTCAAAATTAAAAGCATATATCAATATTACAAATAATCAATCATAATATGTTAAATAAAATATACCACAACAACTAATAAGTTTATATAGCTAAGATTTAAAAGATATATTGATAAATTGTTATTTAATTAAACGGGTCAGACAGGTCAAACGGGTTCCATGAATTAGACACTAATCCAGCTCGTTTATTAAACGGGCCAGTCATGTCAACCTGAATATGACACTAACTCATTAAACCTCAACTCATAACCTGCTAATTTTGTGTCGTATCGTGTCGAGTTCGTGGTTTGTGTCCAATTTTGCCACCTTTAGCCTTAGGCTACAACCTTATTCAATATCTTTTTATTGGAGGTGAATTTTGACAAATCCACTTTTGGATTATATTTTTTTCTTATATCCTTCATACTTGCAAAATTTTTAGAAAATTAAAGATCAATAGCTATGTCATCAATAAATTGTTTAAATTGCAAGTTTTTGTAATTTAAAATTATGCACAAAATATATGTTTATAGATTATTTAGTAAATAATATCCGATTGACACAAAATTTGACATATGTATTAAAAACGTAAAGAACATGTAATTCAACGGTTAGATTTTCAAAATATGTAGTAATGTTTATTTTATTGAATAAGATTGTAGCCTAAAGCTACAACCAATTTTGTAGCTAAATTTTGTCCAAATATTTTTACTTCTAATAGTTACTAGCTTTTTTTTTTTTTTTTTTTTTTGGTTGAGAATACTAAGTACTTTTAATACACACACACACACAGAGGGGAGAAAGTTTTAAAGAAACTGACAGTGGTATATATCTAAAAAGGCGTAACTCTTGAATACACATCACAAGTTTTAAACCTCTTTTACTCATACTCATTTTTCCAAAGTGGGATTAGCCCACTGTTAATAGTTACTAGTTTATAAACTAAAAAAATACCGTGTGAAACACGAGTTAATAGCTAGTATTATATTTAAAAGTTAAAGTGTAGCATTTATTATTACTATGCTCCTATTGAGCCACATTAACAACTACATCATCTACCCATTTTCAACATTCTCTATCTTATTTAATTTTTTTTTTTTTTTATATTTCCCAACTTATTGTTATACTTTCTCTAACTTTTCCCTTTCCTTTTACTTATTCATCTCCCTACTATTATTAACCTTAATATCAATTTTTCTCTATCCCTTTATCTTCCTTTATTTTTTAATATTCTTATTCCCCTCCTCTTAATATAAAATACAATTCTCTTTCCCATTATGTACATAGTTTTTCCACAAACAAATGGTTATTTCTCTTTCTTTCCCTTTGACTCAAATTTTTTTTTTTTTTTTTTTTTTGTGGATTTTTTTTCTTGCATTTCTACTCTACTTTAGTTTGATGAATTTTTGTATTATCTGGAACTCTGCTTTGAGTTAATGTGATTAAGTTTTTTGTTTTTAAGTTGTTATTTTTTTATTCTCTTTGATTTCATCGATGTTATCCTATTACATTATAAATATAGTTGTAGGGATAAAGAGCCCTAATATGGGTATTGGGCTGTAGGCCGTGTTTGAGGACATCATGTAGTTCGAGAACAGGTAATAGTGACAGAGGCCTACAGGACAATGGTCCGTGGAAGGAGTTTGGTCATGAGGAACTGGAAATGTTGTTCGAGGAGAAGTACCTCCTCGGCTAAATAGAATAGAGGTCATAAGTCCGACCTTCTGTCAAGAACAAAGCAACAGACGATCATACTAGCAAGGAGAAATATCAGGTGGGGATAAGACAAAAGAGAGTTGGGAAATATCTGAGAAGAAAGCTGCTACTACCGCATTGAATGCTCTGCAGCTAACCCCCTGGCCGCATTAATGTGGAGGTGATACCTGAACAGTAACGTTCCACCTTACAGCTACCCACAAAGATTTCAGGAAAGTGCTGATGGGACAAGTATCAAAGCCAGCAATCTGATCTACACGTGGAAGGTTGAGGTGAAGTAAGGAAGGGGAATATAAAGAAGAAAAATTCCATTACAAAGGGATCATCAAATAATCTGGAGAAAAAGCACTGTACACTCAAGAACTGTAATTTTGGTTAAGTCTAAGAGAAATATATAAAAACAACCTTCCTCGGACTTTGCCGAGGAGGATTTCCCTTGCCTAAAACTATTTATTTTATGCTTTCTAATAACAACTATCCTACTGTGATCATTAGACACCTAACTCACTAGAAGTTCAGTTTTAAGCCCACCCTCTACAAATTTATTGTTTTGGGCTCTTTGGGCCATTAACCATTTCATTTGGACTTTGGGAGCAAATCGTGTCCTAACAATAGTATATATAATAATTTTCCTAAAAAAAAAGAAGCATATAATAACATAATGTTATTTTATTACATAACATAACTTGATTAATTTGATGTTTATTACTATATATATATATATATATATATATATATTTTTTTTTTTTTTTCTTCTCATATTATTTTTAATAAATTTCTTATTATTCTCTCTTGAAAAAGTGGTTATTCTCTTTCTCTTTATTTTTTTCTTTCTTACAACTCTACTTTATATTGATGAATCATTGTGATTTTTTAAATTTTATTGGGGTTCATACGTTTTGGTGTTGTATTTTTTAGTTTCTCATCACAAGTAGTCTCTCTTTCTCTCTACAATAGAATTTAGAGAATAAATTATATATATTCAGTATAAGTTTGATATGAGTTTTGATTATTATGATAATATCTTTTAAGAGAATGAATAATTTATTTAAATAAAAATTATACATACTTACATACATTTATTTATTTTGCTTAAATGTATAATCAACCTATGCAATTCATTTAAAAGTAACAATGTTAAAACAAATGATAAACTGCCTTAAAGATTACATCTGTATATTCATAGTCTTTATGTTTAGAAAGACTTTGACTTAAATTTAGTCGTACTAAAATGGATTGAAGTGCTACGTTAATTTGGCTCAACAAAATCGTAGCAATAATAAATGCTATACTTAAAATTTTAGATACTACGAGTTTGGAATTTATATATATTTTTTATTAAATTTGGATTTAAAATAAATACTTTTAACCCAAACATGTCTTTTCCCATTGTATAAGTGCCAACCTGTCATACTCCCTTATTTAGCTCAAATAGTGATTTTTCCTCTTATACTAATAATTCCAGTTTTGCAGAAACTTCCTTATCTGATGTCACAAATCACGTAGGGGCCTCAAACCACGTGCTTCACCCCCATGTGGCCAAGTGGACACGTGCTGTACGCGTTGACTAAGGAAATAACGAAAAACTTGATGTTCATGCAAGTCTCAGACGAGTTTCAAAGTCAGGTTTGGATCATCTCGAGTTACCCAAGAAGAAAAAGTAGGTTTCTTCAGATGACAAAGAAAATTTCTCAGCATTGGCGGCGGCTGGTTCCTAGCCCTGCTAGAAGCCATGAATCTGTTATGTTGGAACTGTCGGGGGCTTAGAACCAGCAGACAGTTCAAGAGCTCGGTGACTTAGTCCGTGTTGGACTTTGTGGAGCCTAATTATGTTTGATCCGGTTGACGACCCGATAAGGAAGTTTCCTCCAAGATCTGACGGGTTTTGTGGAGCCTAGTTGTGTTTAATCCGGTTGCAGAAACTTCCCCTTATACTAATAATTTCAGTTTTTCCTCTTAGCCCATTGTGAATAATTCCAGTTGTGTTTGTGCCAACTTGGCAGGAGCTTGGAGGATGGTTCCCTCGGGTCCACCAATGGCGCAAGTGATGGAAAAAATTGAAAACTGTCAGGTACGGCTGAGGCAATGGAGTAAACACTCAGTGTGTAACATTACAAGAACTTTGGTGGATAAGAAAAAATCAATACAACAGGCCGAGGAAGCAGCAGTGAAAGGGGGTAACATAGATTTTTTCTACAGCTAAAAACAGAGGTGAATGATCTTCTTAGGTTGGAGGAAAAGCTATGGCAGCAATGGAGTCACACTCATTGGATGGTATCGGGCGATAGAAACACATCCTACTTTCACAATCGGGCTTCACAAAGATTTCGAAGAAACAACATTTCAGAGCTTCGGGCTTTGGATGGAAGGTTAGTCTCGGGTGATGAGAATATTTCAGCTCTGATTGTGGAGTATTACTAGCTATTGTTCACTTCTTCAAATCCAAGTGATACTGAGGAGGTTGTGCAGTGCAACATACAAACAGAAGGGAAGATGATACCATGAATGCAGAACTGACCAGTGAGTTTACTAAGGCAGAAATGGAAGTGGCTTTAAAACAGATGGCATGCCCCCTATATTTTTCCAACATTACTGGAATAGCATTGGTGATGACGTAATTAAGGCTGTTCTTTCTTGTCTCAATTCCAAAAAAAATATGCCAGGTTTGAATCATGCTTTTATTACTCTTATCCCCAAAGTTAAAAGTCTAGAATATGTTACTGAATTCCGCCCTATAGCTTTATGTAATATTCTTTATAAACTTGTTTCTAAAGTTTTAGCAAACAGATTAAAAAGAGTGTTACCTCTGATTATTTCGGAATCACAAAGTGCATTCCAATCTGATAAAGCTATTTTAGATAACATGTTGGTTGCTTTTGAGAGTCTGCATCACATGAAGATGAAGAAAACTGGAAAGGTAGGGCATATGGCTTTGAAGTTGGACATGAGTAAGGCTTATGACAGATTGAAGTGGGTCTTCCTCCAACGTATTATGGGAAAAATGGGCTTTCATGCGACATGGATTGGTTGGATCATGGAATGTATCAGTTCCATGACTTACTCCATATTGGTGAATGGGGAGCCTAAAGGTCACATCACTCCGACTAGAGGTATTCGTCAGGGGGACCCCCTCTCCCCTTACCTTTTTCTCATATGTTCAGAAGGTTTAGTGGTTTGATTCAAAAGGCAGTTGATAATAGGCAGGTGGAGGGTTTTTCTCTTTGTAGGAATGGACCAAAAATGTCTCATTTATTTTTTTCAGATGATAGCCTTCTCTTTTGTCGAGCTAGGGTGGATGAGCTTGAAAAAATGCAAAATATTTTGTGCAAATACGAGAAGGCATCGGGGCAAAAAATTAATAATGACAAGACGACCCTTTTCTTTAGTTCAAATGTGGCAAATTCTTTCAAGGAGCATGTAAAAAATCTGTTGGGTGTGCCGGAGATAAAAGAATATGAGAAGTATTTGGGTTTGCCAGTAGTGGTAGGAGAAATAAAAGGTCTAGTTTGAATTACATTAAAGATAGAGTGTGGGCTAAGTTGCAGGGTTGGAAGGAAAAATTTCTCTCCCAAGCCGGCAAGGATGTCCTATTGAAAGCTGTAGTGCAAGCCATTCCTACCTTTGCGATGAGTTGTTTTAGGCTTCTAGTCTAAGTTGCACGGACACGGACACGGACACGGACACGACACGGACACGGATACGGAGATACGGCAATTTTTGAAAAATAAGGACACGACACGGCGGGGACACGGCGGTTAAATAATTAATTATATTTTATATTTAGACATATTTTTTAATATTTTTAGACATAAAATACGTTTATGTCTAGAATTTAAATTATGTAAGAACTACAAATAAGTAAACTAACACTTAAAATAGTACAATAATACACAATATTTAAAACTATAGCAGGACACACCAAAAAAAACACTAAATTCATAATAATTATTATAATTTTTCAGATAAAACAAAAAGCTGAGTAAAGAGTGCAATTTTAAAAAAAAAACGTTATAACTTATGATTTATATAAATAAGTGAGTAACAGTTATATAAGGGAGTGACAGACCCATTACCATTCAGTCACCAAAATTCGAAAAAAAAAAAAAAAAAAAAAAACAGAGGGAGGAGGTCGGACCTGTTGTCCACGCCGAGAGAGAGAGAGATCGCCGGAAGGTACAGCACGGCGTCATTCGATGCCTATGGAGCTCGCCGATCGGCCCGATCTTGCTCCGGCGAGGGAAGAGAGAAGAGGTCGGACCTGTTGTCCACGCCGAGAGAGAGAGATCGCCGGAAGGGACAGCACGGCGTCACTCGACGCCTATGGAGCTCGCCGATCGGCCCGATCTTGCTCCGGCAAGGGACAGAGAGAGGAGGTCGGACCTGTTGTCCACGCCGAGAGAGAGAGATCGCCGGACGGGACAGGGCACGGCGTCACTCGACGCCTATGGAGCTCGCCGATCGGCCCGATCTAGCTCCGGCGAGGGACAGAGGGCAGCGGCAGAGGTCAGAGGGAGGGTGGGTTGAGAACTTGAGAGGTGGGTTTCTCAAAATCTGTGATTTTCCTTTTTTTTTTCTTCACTGCTGGCGTGTCGGACGCGTCGGAGCAGCGTCGGAGCCGTGTCGGCGCCGCGTCGGCACGTGTCGGAGAAACGAAAAAAAAAAAAAAAGAGGACACTCGCCGGACACCGGTATCCGGCGAGTCGTACCCGTTCCGGTGTCCGACACGTGTCCGACACCGACACGACGCCAAAAATGGCGTGTCCGTGCAACCTAGCTTCTAGTGGGTTTAAGTCATGATATTGAGATGTTGATCCGAAAATTTTGGTGGGGGCAGCAAGGTGATAGGAGAAAGATTCATTGGAAGAAGTGGGAAGTTTTGTGCTAACCCAAAGTGGAAGGGGGTATGGGATTTAAGGATTTATGCAAATTCAATGAAACAATGTTGGCAAAACAAGTGTGGAGACTGATTTAGGACACAAGTTCTCTATTTTATAGAGTTTTCAAAGAAAAATATTTCCCAAATTGTTCCATTTTTGAAGCAAATTCCTCATCCGGATCGTTTGCTTGGAAAATTATCCTAAAATCCAGGAATTTGATTGCTCGAGGCTCTAGATGGAGGATTGGGGATGGGAAGACTATTCGTATTTTTGAGGATGCTTGGTTGCTGAATTCAGAGTGAGGCAGAATTGTTACTCCACCGACTCTCTTATCTAGGGAAGCCACAGTGGACTGCCTCATTGATACCCATTCAGGGTGGTGGAATACTCACCTGATCAACTTGTGTTTCTACCCACCTGAAGCAAAACTTATCAAATCACTGTCACTATGCTCTACCTTTCAACTTGATACACTGATATGGCCGAAGGAAAATTCAGGGAATTACTCAGTCAAAACGGGTTATAAGTTACTTTGTGATACACCTGATGTGGATTTGACAGATTCTGAGGACGCTATGGCTCAACGGCAATTTTGGAAGAGTATTTGGAATTTGAGAGTTCCTGGAAAAATAAAACACTTCCTATGGAAGTGTTGTACCAATTCTCTTCCTACTAGAGAGAATTTGCTCAAGAAGACTATACTCACAGATTCTTTGTGTCATCTGTGTTCCAGGGAGTCTGAAAATGTATTACATGCTATATGGGGCTGTGAAAAGGTTCAGCAGGTGTGGGCAGCAGAGTTTGGTTGGGTGGACAGGTCTGCAACAGCACCAGGTTCCTTCCCAGAGCTGATCCGACTGGTGCAGTCAAGGCAGCATCTGGTATCGCTGTTTGCAACCACAGCGTGGTCAATCTGGCACCATCGGAACAAGTCTCGCCTTCAGCAGAGCAGTTTTCCTTTGAATAGAATTGCGGGGTATGCAAAGGATTACATCAGGGGCTTTAAAAATCTGCAGCAGTAGCAACAAATAGTATGCAGAAAAATCCAAACAAGGAAGTGGAGTCCTCCGGGCTCAGATATGATGAAGACTAATTTTGATGGAGCTATGTTTGGAGAATCTGATCAGGCAGGTCTTGGAGTGGTGATTCACAATTCTGAAGGACAGGTTATGGTTGCCCTTTCGGAAAAAATCAAAAAACCACATTCAGCCCAATCTGTAGAACTGTTGGCAGCAAGAAGAGCAGTCACTTTCTGCATTGAAACGGGTTTTCAGAACTCCATCTTCGAAGGCGACTCTGAGTTGGTTATTAAATCACTTTGGGGAAAGGGGTTGGTAAACTCACAAGATGGACACGTAATTCAGGACATTTTGTCTTATGCAAACTCGCTTCAGAGTTTTTCTTTCTCTCATGCCAGTCGAAAAGGAAATGCGGTAGCACATGCCTTAGCCTATAAAGCTAGATTGTCTTTTCCTTTATTAGTCTGGATGGAGTTTGTTCCTCTAAACATTTCTTCTTTCATTGTATTTGATTCACCAGTTATTCAATAATAGAAAGTTCTTCCTTCTCAAAAAAAAAAAAAAAAGTGCACAAAAATAGACCGAAGTGGACCAAATGGAACAAAGGGACCTGATGGACAGATTAGGACCAAATGGACTGAATAGGACCAAAGTAGACCAAAAAAGACCATAGGGGATTGATTAGGACCAAAGTGGACCGAATAAGAATGGACAGATTAGGACCAAAGTGGACAGAAAGGACCGATCAGGACCAAATTAGACCGAAGTGGACCGAATAGAAGTAACGTGAACTGAATAGGACCGAAGTGGAAAAAATAGAACGAATAGAACCAATGTGAACCGAATGGAGCCAAAGCGGACAAAATGAACCACATAGAACCAAAGTGTACCGAATGGCCGGAATAGAACTGAAATGGACCAAAGTGGACAGAATGAACTGAATAAGACCAAAGTGGACAGAATGGACCGAATAAGACCAGAGTGGATAGAATGGACCGAATAGTACTACAGTGGACCAAATAGGAGCAATGTGGACTGAAGTGGACAAAATAGAACCAATGGGAACTGAATAATAACAAATTTGACTGAATAAGACCAAATGGACCGAATAGAACTTTAGTGGACAAAATGAACTAAATAGGACCGAATAGGACCAAATTGGGGGAGAGGGAGGGGGGATTTGGGGATTTGAACCTTGAATGTCTTTAGAAACACTCAGAGATGCCAACCAATTGAGTTACAAGGCTCTTGGTCACATCAAGTTTAAAGATAGGCTAATTATTGTTTCACATTGTTGGATATTTTTACATTAGATGACCACATTTTACAATGTGAAAAAATGTAGACATGATGTGAAAGAGTTTGAACATTGTTGGATTTGAAGCAATCAAAGCCTATAAAGATATTATTGTATCATGTTTTCTGTGTTTGGAACTTGCAAGAGAACGTATGACGCTAGAAAAGGAAAGGTTTTTATACCATGTATCTAGACTGGAATGAACCAATATTGTTATACAAAATGTGTGTTTGCTAACACAAGCCCCTCTCAAATCTTTCATCCAAAACCATGACTGGTTGGATTGAATTGGCTGTAGTAAGATACCTCATGTTTCTTGTTAACCTATGGACAATCAATCATGCTGAACAGATCTGGAACAGGAAGATCCACACTAATAGGACAGATCACATCTAGCACTTTGCTTTGCTTTGCCAATCAATTGGAAATTCTAGTTCAAAAATTCCACATTAATTTCTAAAGCAGGTCTGGTAAGGGCCAGTTCAAAGTACAAAGAGGAAAATCAAAAACAATATACCATAGGATATAGCTTCATCCTGGCAATAAAGCTTGGGCATTGGTTAAACTGTAATATGTCCAACAGTTACAGTATGAACCACAATTTCTTGATGGTTGGGTTTGACCATTCCCTCCTTTATATACACAAGCATAAATTCAAAATGAACAGCATTTCTAATGTCACTCAATTTTGAAGGACAACAATAAGCTAACATGACCTAATAAAAGCATGGGGAAACAATCTGGGGAGAAATGAATTTTTTGCTTTTATGATCAGTGCATATGTCCCATAGCAGGGAATATGAACCACAGCCATGCAAAAGTACCTGTAAATTAAACACATTGATTAGATTCTTTCTAATTCAAGGTAAAAAAAAGATGGATGAAAGTGGTGGAAACAATATACCATAAAGGAGCCCACGGTACATCTAACTCGAGGAAAGGATATGGCCACCTGGTAGAGACTCAAGTTAAGTTACAAGCTCTTGCACCAATATATCAGATTATATAGACTATATTTCCCTATATAACAATGCCAAAAAGAAGGGCAAAGTGATAAAATATGCTTACCATGAAAAACCACAGGCGTGAATGACCCACTGGAAAATAACATAGATACAACTCCAGAGCACAAAATATGCAAGCCGGAACCAAGGAAATGGCTGAAAAACAATATGGAATGTGGCATTAGGAAATCTGTGAAGACATTTTATAATAGAGGTAATGTTCAATTGCTGTTGCAAAAGTAGTCCGGGTTGGGAAATCCTAGCCTTTTGGTCTCACATTTCCAAGATGTAAGCTGATTTTATACTAAGTTACATATCTATATATGTTTACTTTTTCTCACAATTGAAAGATCATGTGATTGGTTTTGTGGTTACACAGAAAACATATATTAGGAATTCCCACAGGTCACTTAGATCAATAGGCTTCCCACTTGCTAGTTGTGATACTTACAAGGCTATTAAGTGAGGTATCCAGAAGAAGGAAAAAAGCATTCAGAGTATGCATGAAACCCATCAACTGCCAAACATAGAACAATAGGAAATCAGTGAGGATAATTTCAGTTGTTCACCCATCTACTTAGGGTGCTAGAGAGAATTAGAGGAAAAAAAATGCACATTAAAAGTTTTGAGAACGTTTCTTCCATAAATGAGCAATAGAAAGGTTTCCAGAAGTGGATTCTCACCAGGTTGAGGCCAACATGTGCATCTGATAAAAATGGGACAATAACACACCAAAACACAATGTCTGTCAAGATAACAGCACCTCCACAAGTCTGTGAAAAATAATTCATTAGCTCCAACCAGAATTTAAAGTAGTATACTTGAAGATGATCCACTAATTGAAAGGTGTCAAAGCTTAAACCATTCTGCTTCGAGGCATAAATGCATGATGCACACATGAGGTTTAGGCCATACTATGCCTTGTATATGACCAGAAATTGATTCATATAAACAAGAAGTAATCAACTATGTCATGTGAGAATGTAACTACTTAAATGGGGAGTCAAAATGTTTTCACTCTAGTAATGGCATATTTGGGGATTAAATCTTAATTAGTCTAATAACATTTTGATTAACTAACTTAAGAATAAGAATTCAGAATTCTATGGCAATATGGTCTAGAGTTTCCTAATAGGTTAGAAAGTTGAGATATGGATGGACAAACCTGATATGCAGTTTGCATTAGATATCCCCAAAATCCTGCTCTTTTCCGAATCTCCTCTTCAGTATAGTGGCTTTGCAACTTGATGGTACCCTTGGTCTCTCTTTCCCTGTAAGTAATAGAGTTTGTGGTTCTATTCTCTTCCAAATCCCTTCTCAGAAATTCAGCTCTTGCTCCATTGTCAGAACGAGGTTTTTGTGTGGATATCCAACATCCATATGCAGATACAATGGTCCCAAGCTACACACAGAAATTTATTTTATGTGTAAAGCAGGAGCTGCTTTGGAATGAGTATAGGTTTTATCAAAACAAAAAAGATAATAAATTTATATTGCTTCATGTTGCGTCTATTTCTTTCACATATGCCAATCTATAATTACTTAGGGAACAAGTAAAAACTAATAAATATCCTTGCACTAAAGATTAGGGAAAATTATAAGGTTATGGTGCTTGACATACCGCAAAGTAGACCATAACTAATGCAAAAGTCCACCTACAGAACAATTAAAGAAAATTATAGCAGATTAGGCAGCTTTCACTGTAAATGAAATATAACTTGCATATATTCTAATACCTCCAATATCCATAAGAGAAAAAGTTAAGACAAACATTAAGTTTTGATTAACTCTTTAAGAATCTAATGAGTGTATAATCTTCAATATTTTCTTCTTTTATTTTGTCAGCAGCAAAACGGAGGGTAAAATTCAAAAAATGAGGATGCAATCTCAGTGTGTAAATAGAAGGAAAAGTTTTAATGAAAGGAAACAATGTCATATAGATCTGAGCTAAGCAAAGTAAGAAAGCTCTAAAGTTTAAACAATGAGAAATATAGGGCTGCAGTTTCTCAAGAACCCCACTAATCATTACCTACAATGACTCTGTTTGTACTCTTTGGATAGTAGTTATGCTACTGTAGCTGTTGCAGTGATGATTAGAGTACAAATTTGCACTTACTATGAGAGCCAGAATCCAATACCTTCTTCATTGTCTGAATTTGACATTTCTGGGACTTAAAAGACTTCAAAGTTATCCCATTGTTGGAAACAAACTAATATTGAAACTATAGAACGAAATTAATAATGAAAGGACAGTGGGTTTTGTTGGGCTTTGTAGAGTCTAGTTTTGTTTGATCTGGTTCGACGACCTGACCCGACTCGAATAATATTGCGTGGTTTTTAATGGGAGATTTACTGAGGCTTAGTCCTATCGGCCCAAGCCAGAGCGTTCATGGACAAGCCAGAGCGCTCATGGACAAGCCTCTTGGGGGTCCGGGGGCAACACCCCCTGGGAAAAAATTTTGGAGCCGTTTTTATATAGAAAACCGACTTTGGTGATTAGGGTTTTATTGTGTAGGTGGTGTTGCCGTGTTTTTGTGTGAGAGAGAAAAATATTGTAGCCGCACTTTGTACTTTTCCCTGATAATAATGAAATCTCTGCAACTCCGTGGACGTAGGCAAATTGCCGAACCACGTAAATATTATCTTGTGCGTTTGATTGCTTTCTTTGGCGTGTGTTTTCTCTATTTTTTTTTGTTTCTCACAAGTTGGGATTTCAGTTAAATTCCCTACAGGTTTGAGATTTAATAGGGAGGGCAGGGAATGTAAAGAGGGAAGAACATTGAAAATTTTAGGAGTGCTTGAAGTTGAATGATGAGTTCATATTATAAAAAAAAAGAAAGAAGAAAAATTCAAACTTCAAAGTTCTAAAAATAGCCACTCTAATATGACTGTCCATAATTCCTTAGGAACTTGAAAGGCAAGCAAAGTGTTGAAGACACATGTTTTGCCTAAGGTCACATTCTATTCTAAATTGGTATGGCGTGGAAGTTGTACTACCCTTATTAGTCAACACACATGAAATTTAGTTATTGCTATTAAAACTTCAAATAAGTAATGGTCGTATTGAAAAAACTAGAGAACCCCAATATAAAGTTATCAAATTATTCACCAAATAAGAACATAAATAAATTTTGCGTACTTCCAAGTATCAGCAAAAGGAAGAACTTACTCAGTGTAGTAAATAAAGATGGTTGCATCCCAATCCACTATATCCCATGCTAAGAACCCAGCCATGGCCACAAACGACACGAAACGCGTGAGCAAGAGCCATCTGGGGTGCACCCCTCGCCAACAACTGGTCCATAGTTGAGAGGTGCTCACATGACCCCTAGGCAGTGCACTCACAAGCACATCACTGTCTGGTCTAGACACTAGAAGGCTCTCATATACGGTGTTATCATCAGTTCTTGAGCCTTCTTTCCTCCATAGCACCCACAAGGCACCAAAGAAGGCAATAGCAACAATGCCAAAACAAACAAAATCATACCAATACACCTCTAGTGCCATGGTGACCAAAGTAGGCCCTTATAAGTATCCAGTGTAATCTAGGCCTTCACATATGAAGACTGGGGTTTTCCAATATCTGATATGAAGGCTTGAGATTGGATTACTCTAAAGCTTGTTTAGTTGGAGATGCTTTAGTTGATAGTTTGACATGGGAATGGTAGTTTTGACTGGCAGGTTTAGAATGTTTGAATCACGCTTTATAAAGTTGTTATCAAAAGAAAAAGACGGTAAACGTTGACGTTTAGGACTATGGTCGGTGACACGGTTTTATAAAGAAAAAAGAGTAAATTCCAAATGTGATTAATCTTGTTTAGACTATTGCAACAATTGATTCAATTCTCTTAAAACTAGATTGGAATTGTGTGTTTGTTTGTTTTGAAAGATAAATTTGTCTTAATTATCCATAATCCCAATAAAGGACATGCCTCAGTTTTAGGCATTCTACACTTTTTTTCACCAGGCAGGCGGCACCTTGCCCGTTTGGCAAGGCTTTGTCACTTGTCAGTGAACAAGAAAAGGACAAGGATTCAAACACACACATGGCGTGTACTATGGATGTCATTAGGGGATGAATGTTTCTAATCAAACCCAAATTCAGACCCACACAAAATTCCTCAAAGGTGGGATATTAAGTCTGAGTTTGGATAGCGTCCCGGCAGGCGTTTGCGTTTTTCCTAGGTCCTGCACACTATTCATAGGACCCACAAATACGGAAAATGCAAAAAAAAAGCAATAAATCTAGGTCACTATTTATAGTTTAAAAATTATTTTATTACAGTGTTTTTAGCAATAAACGATATCCAAACAGACCCTAATTAAACCACCATACTATAAAGTTTAAAATATAAATTTGTCTTATAATATAAAATAATTAATTTTTAATCAATTTTTTTGAGTTACAATGCTAACTTGTCAATTTATTTTAGAGAAGAAAGGATGAAATCTACACGTGAGTAGAGCGTACACATTTTTATTTTTTTATATGGAGGTATTTTAAATTTATACTGATTTTACAGCAAAACCCAGAACAAAATATAACAAGAGATATATATTCACAGGAAATGGAGGCATCTTAAATTTTCATAGAAAAACCCAGATCAAATAATAATAAGAAATGAGAAAGTCTAGACAGCAAAAACCCAGAACAAGATCAAATAAGAAATGAGAGAGAATAGACACCAAAAAACCCAGAACAAAAAAGGTGATGGTTCACTTGGGATAAACTCAACGGGTCTTGCTGGGCACAGGTAAGCATCGACCCGTAATCCTTCCACTGCCAGGGGCGGGAGGTAGTCGCTGCTCTGTGAAACCAGCCTCACGCAGTTTCCTCCACTCTAGAAACCATGAAACCCAGAGCCTTCGCTCAGGTCACATAGCTCAACCCTTGGCTTGGAATGGGCAGGCCAATTAATAGCCACCTCGCACCCGACCAGTTGAGTTGTCCCATGGTCCCAACACCTTCATGCCCCTGCACAGGTTACAAGCTCACGCTACTGAGCTCGGCGATTGATGAAATGATTTATGCCTATTATAAAGTATAGTTTTTTCTTGTACTTGAGCGGTGTGGGACTGAGGTTTGTTTTCATTTTGGGGTGCAAACTTCTCATTTAACCACCCCCCCCCCCCCCCCCCCCCTCCATTTAAGTGATTAGTTCTGAGAAGTTCTAGCCCTTGATAGGTAGAGATATACATCAATTCTTTGTTTGATATCACTTTAATTTAACAAAGTTTTGCATCATTTAGGTGGCTCAAATTGGGTCACGCTTACCATCCATTAGTTCAATGATAAAAAAAAATCTGAGACATGGATGAATTGGGAGTTGGGAGCATTATCCATTATTGTGTAATTCCTGACAATTTCGGATTAGAAGGAAAAGGAAATGACAGTAAGATTACAATTACAATGACAAAACGAAACACAATAGTTCAAAATTTGTAACAAAACAATGTCCAAACTAGGATTTTAATTACAAATATTAAAAGAAGAGATACCCCATGTTTAGATATTTCCTTCCAAATTACCTGAATGGCTTCTATTAGTTTTACAACAAGATAATATGTTAGATGAAAATGGTACCTACCGTTCTTCACCTACTGTCAACTGCTAAGCTCTACAATTACAGCATTCCAAGTTTAGTTCCAGCATGAACAACTTTAGAGGAACCAAAGAGGCTTGTTACTTTGTCAATCCATATATTTATTTTTATTATTATTATTATTATTGGTACGTAAAGCATTGGAGTGCTTATTTTTTTTGTTGAGAACATTGATGTGCTTTAAAACAGGGAAATCATCTACAATTTTATTGTACGCACATGACTTTTGCATTAATGTAATAATATATTTGCACTATAATTAAATAACATTTTTCTACTATCCAAAAGATTAGAATTCCAAAAAAAATTTCTGAATGAATACAAAAGACATCTATTATTGCAAGGTAAAATGGACTAAATGAATCTGAAGTGGAACGAAATTGACTGAAGTGGACCAAAATGAACTGAATGGACCTAAAGGAGTGGACTGAAATGCTAGATGTGGCTCACTAGGAGTGTAGTAATAAAAAATTCTATACTTCAGATTTTAGATATTAATAAATTAATTTGAAGATTCCGACAAATCCTTACCTTAGGAAAGGAAATAACCTCATTACAATAAGGGAGAAAAAGGCAGTTCCAACGATGGTAAAATCTCCACTCTAGGAGACATGTAAGAACATGGAAGACAATATGAGTGCCCAACAATAAAAATAAAAAACAGTTTTCGATTGTGCTTGTTATGAGGTTAACCAATAACATGATTAATTGCACTATCAGAAAACTGAAGTCACTGGTCCAACCCATGGCAACATTTTGCAGTAGCAACAACAAAAATCATCATGCTTGCACAGTTGGACATAAATGCACCCTTTTCAGACTCATGAATTCCTTCATAGTGGTTCCTCCAGGGGAAGCAACTTGGTCTTTGAGCTGGCCAGGATGCTTCCCCATCTTGGTTACCATGGATTCTGCTAAATAGAGCTTGAGTGGAGCTTGAGAGGGATTACAAAAACACTTGTCAGAAAAATATTATATCTATTTTTCAATTCAGTAGACAATTTGTTGCTATATTTATATGTAGCCTATCGTCAAAATCTGCATGCCACATAACCTAACTTTAAACGCTGGATGTGGTCATTCACCCATTCCACTGGAGTAAGGACTACAAAAAATCATGGCATGACAACTCTCGTAGGAATGATGTTAGAGATATATCAAACCTTACTACATAAACTTTACAAATTGATATGTCACCAATTATCTAAAAAGAGAGAGAGAGAGAGAGAGTAATTTTAACATTTATTTATTATGTAATGAAGGGATACCAATCATATTTATTGAGTAGATTGGATTTAGTTTTTCTGAGTGATGTGGTTGGTGACTTGAAACGATGCAAAGAAGGTATGGACCTTATAAGACCAATGCTCGAACGATAATGAAGACATTGTAAAAGGGCAACACTATAGACTAAAACACCAAAAAAAGGGAGAAGAGAGAGATTCCTAAAACCTAGGTTCTAATGCCATCTTGAAATCAGAAATTACATGCTGAAATCATAATTATTATTGAATCACACTCTATAGCCTACATCTACATGTATAGGCATAGTCTAGGACTCTAGGTGTAGTAGTGCAACAATTAGAATGTACAATGGACCCAACTGAGTTTAGACCGAAGGAGAACATAATATACTAACTAGTACCAACATAACAATTAAGAGTCTGAATTTGGTAAAGATAGATTGTAAAACCCATGTTTTACACAATTCAATAAGATATTGTCATATCAGTTTTTTACTTAAAAATCAATACATCCTATCACACATAATAACATTTCACAATAAATTCACAGTTAAATTGGATTTTCAAATGGATATTAGAATTGATTGAGTGTAGTTGTGCATATTTCTTTAATATGTAATATGATAATGTCACATATTGGAATTGGAGGGGTAAAACTTGGGTTTTACATCACATTCTTATAGAATTTAATCTCAACAATTAACGAGCAAGAAAGAGCAGTATGACTGTTGTTTTGACAGCGAGCAATATAATTCTTCCAATATGAAAAATAATTCTCAAACTTGTACTTCCATCGAGATGTTGAGGTAATTTAGTAATTCAATTTTTGGAAAGAGGCCCCAAGTCTTCAACAAATAAGTATTTGGTTAGGGGGAAAGGGAAAAATGAGTTTTTGGCTTATTTATTTATCTATTAAATGTAATACACCATGATTCATAGCATGAAATATAGTTGGGAAACAAAAAATTGGGTAAATGGTAATTAATTGGTTGAGGATAAAAAGATGCTTAACACAAAGGCAGACAAGATTGATGAATTTATGAAATGGAAAACAGAAATAAGATAACATGGCAGATTACAAGGAAAAGGCACATGGGAAGTGCTGGTAACAAGGTTTGACTTGAAAAGAAAATCCAGTTCAATTTGATAATATTACATTAATTAAAGCCAATCACACATAAACATTGGCTCCTTAGGAACTGTGACAAACTAGTATTTTTAGATAGCTGAAAAACTGTGATTAACCACCGTGAATCCTCCATCCACAGCCAAGTTATGGCCACTGATGTAAGCTGATTCATCAGAAGCAAGAAACAAAGCAGCCTCTGCAACATGCCGCGCCTTCAACACTATACCCTTCAAGTTGGCCAAGGCACAACTATTGCTTTCTACCTGACTTGGTTCCAAATTATAAGCTCTACAAGATAGAGGTGTGGCGACTCCAAATGGGGAAATTGAATTTACTCTAATCCCATAAGCACCAAGCTCACCACAAGCCGACTTGACTAGGCCAACAAGAGCATGTTTCGATGCAGTATAAGCATGTGGACCAGTTCCTCCAAGTGAGGCTGCTGCACTTGTGGTGCATATGATGGATCCGCGTATATTTCTAGCTACCATAACACGTGCCGCATGTTTAATTGTTGCAGCCACTCCACGAACATTTGTAGCCATGGTATTGTCCAAACCATCGATGTCAAGGTCTAGGATGCAAGTTAAGGGGCCAATGATTCCAGCATTGCTAAACAAGACATCTAAGCTACCATATTTCTCCAAGGTATAATTCACTGTTTCCTCAACTTGCTTCTCATCTCTTACATCACAATGGTGATAACTTGCTCTCTCTGGACCTATTGATGCAACAACTTGATGACCCAGTTCATCTTGAACATCAGCAACAACAACAAAAGCCCCATTCTCGGTGAATAATCTCACTGCCTCCTCACCAATCCCACTAGCTGCACCAGTGATAAGGGCCACCTTTCCTTCCAACCTGAAGATCATTGAGTAAAAACCATGTTATTTAGAGGAAAATAATGAAATCCTAAGCAAGAAAATTGGAATGTTATTTAGAGGTGAATGCATTGGAAGATATAAGGGGGTCATTGAAAGAAAAACTTACCTTGGCTTAGACATTGGTGACCTTGTTCACTTCTCAAACTTCCGAATGAGCCTCTTCGATCTGCTGCTTATATTAACTTTGTCATATTATGCATTTATAAGACTTACAAGACTGCTGAGCTAAACAATGACGTGTGTAAAAAAGCCCTGCATTACTTTATTCAATGAATTGCGAACTGTGTGTTATCAATTGTGTATATATATATATAACTATTTTAATCTCTTTGGTTGCGGTGAAAGGAACAAAAAAAAGTTAAAGAAATTAGCTTAGTGATGCCCCATCAACCATTCATTCAAGCCAACTGTACATACATATTTTAAACTTAATCATTGTATAACTGGAGTAAACTGTTTACACCAATTCAGCCAAACCATTGCTTAATATATTTCTCTGACTTCAGTGTCTGCTTCTTAAAGAATTGCAATATTAATTATTTAGGCCTTATTACAACTGGATCTATTGTTTATTCATTTCAACTCTCCATGTTAGCATGCTCACATTAGCCATGCCGTTACAACAGTTGATAGCCGTAGGGAGCAAGCAATTGTTTAGTTGAAAGATAAATACATGCATACAGTAGGAAATCTAATGGTACACGGTACGACTTTTATTTATTTCTTATATAACAATCTGATTTCTGCATTTAGATATTCATAACAGAATAATCTTATGAAGAAAGACAATCTGTAAAAGAGTTGTTTAAAGTCCAAGCAATCTACTACCCTTTCAACTTTAATTGTGTCATCGACAACTTGTATGGGATCCAATGCAAACCAAGTCTTCTAGACTCTGCGTATGGACACACCTATTCTCATATCTAATTTCACAACTTATTGATTTGTACGATTATGAGTGATCGATGAAAAGTGATGGGTCCATATAATCAGTAGTGAGGATAAAATGTCTACTATTAAAAGTTGCACAAGTCAATAAATTATGCAAATTGGGAGTGCGATTGAACATGCACTTGGAATATTCTTATGTCGTAGTCATAGACCATGATACTTCTAGGTATAGGCTGTGGTGCTCAAGTTAGTGACATTAGTAGCTCATTTTATTGGTTCTTGTCAACAAGGTATCAACATCAAGCTTAGGTTCCAATGTTTCGTAGGAAGATGTTTTGTGGGATATCTGACGTCCTTTTGTGGGTACTTCTATAAGGTTTCACTGTCAAAAATTCCATTTGTCGCATCCTTTTAAGTTTTAACTTTTGGTAAATATGGCTGAAAGTTTTGTTACCCATTCCTTCAGTTTTTCTTTTTTTGAGAAGAAATCCTTCTTTCAGTTGAATTGCCAAATTGGTATAACTTCATTTTTATAATCATTTAAATCTACAAAATTAATGTTAATTATCAGTTTTTTTTTTTTTTTTTTGGCTGAATAAAAAAAGGAGGCTTTCGGTGTGGCCTCATCGACCTCACGACACGTGACGGTAATGAGTAATATCATGTGTATCACACGGGTTTTGCTGGGACTATCACTCAAACCGCTCTTCTTTGGGTGCAGTACGAGGATCAGTCGGTACAAAATGAAAATTTTATAATATCATATCAATATTATATTAGCATATTTGCTTATGTACATACAGTTTTCTAAAAGCCTCATTTTTTGTTTAGTTACACCTATAATTTTGCCAAGATGGCCGGTGACTGACCCAAACCCAATATGTGATGTGAACTCCAACCCAATTTTGAGCCAACCCATTTGTTGCCCAAGTCAAAATCCACAAAAAGAGAAACCAGGCATTTGGACTGGCAGGTCCAGCAGCACAATGTTCATGTTTGACATTTGACACAAATATCCTGTTATACTTTCTGTCCGTACTAGGCCCAAGAACTTCACAGATTACAGACTCGCCACTCGCAGCCAAAAATAATGAGGCCTCACTTTTTTTTCTGGACTTAATTGGTCTGTCATATATATTTTGTAACAGCTTTTGTATAATAGCATCAAACAGTTTTCCACTGCTTGTGGACGCGGTTCTTCTTCGATGGTCAAATTACAATCACAATCAGTCAGCCTTTTAGCGTTGTGTATCCCTCTCCTGATTCTCTGCTAGTAACAAACGATCATGTCTGCAACAGCAACATCCTATGTTGTTTCAAGCCCAAACTCTCTCAGTCCCACTCACTTGTCATCCACAACCACAACAAGAACCAGAAATGTTGTTCTATATAGCTCCAAACTTGTATCCACTTGGAGAGGCTGCTATTCTTTGAGGCCACCATCTTTTTCCTCTGAGCTTTTCTTCAGAATCCCATATGGGTCCTCCAAGAGAACCTCAATTTCCACTGCCTCCAAGCCCTTTTCCCCTGTCACCATGGAATGGCAGGATTGCATGTAGAACTCTCTCTGTCTGTTTCTTACTGATTAGTTTTCTTTCTGCCTTCATTTTGTTTGTTTCTTAGATTATTTTGCTGTTACCCAGATTCATAAATTTTAATCAGGAGGAAGATATTGGGCTATGTAACTGTAAAGTTTGAGTCTTTCTAAGTGCTCCATATGATTTTGATCACCAATTATTTGATGCATTAATTGGATACTTATGTATTAGATTTAGTGAAGTGCGTTTGTAGTACCCAGTATGCATTTCATCTAAAAAATGGCTTCATTTTCTTTAAATATTGTGTATTATTTCAGCTAGAGCTGCACGGCTTTGCATTATAATGGCTGATCTCATAAGTTTGGTTCTAAGATGTTTCTAACGTGTTGATTCTATTTATGATGCAATGTGTGATATGATGCAAACATTTTTGGTTAGTTCTCAGCATGTCTGGGATGTCATTTTGAACCAAATTCCAGCTTATTAGTCACTAATATTAACTAGAAAACCTGACCAAATGCAGGGTTAAGATGGAACTTGATGTGCCTACTTCAGTTGCCTATGACTGTTACTCTGATCGCGAAGCCATTCCCCGTTGGATGCCCTTTATTTCATCTGTAAAGGTGCCTCTAGATCACACAAAATAGCTCTTTAGATCAGCTTTCATTCTAATGATTGAATTCATAAATATTGCCCTAATGAAATTGTTTTCCTTATTTGAACAAATCCAAAGTTTCCTTTGTAAAGTTTATAGCAGATTTCTAGCTTCTTATATAACTGATTGCTAAAACTAGTGGGCACTTAACTCAGCTTAGTCTGGCAAACTCTCAACAAATTATTAAGACTGAAAAATTTGAGAAGGTAGAAATCGTTCTTTTCATGGCATCCAAAACTGCAGCTGGGCATTTTATGGCATGAGTAAAGTTTATCATTGAGTTTTAAGCCCTTCCATTTCATTGCCTAAGGAGTGTATTTTTGTAATGATGTTATTGAGTTTTTTGAGTCCCACATAGCTGGTCAGCTTCAGAATTGTGCATCTAGGAGAAGTTGAAATTTCTTTCTGCTTGCAGATATTGGAAGACCAGCCTGCCCTATCACAATGGTCACTGAAGTATAAAGCATTTGGTCGTGATATTAAATTCTCCTGGCTTGCTCGAAATATGCAGGTAAGATGTTGTGCATAACATATTCCTTTAATTCTTTTTTTCCCTATTATCTTTCCTTCTAATACATGATTATCTTCTTCCTATGTTTGCCTTTAAATGATGTTATGATTAATTTTTGCAGCCTATCCCAAATCAAAAAATCCACTGGAGATCTCTGGATGGTCTTCCTAATAGGTAACTAGAAAGAGCAATACAGTATCAGAATAGTGTGCTTTGGTTACTTTTCTGTTTATTATTAGTGGTGCATGTCTGAGGCCTTTATTTGGCGAAGAACATTATGGCATGAGAGAGAGAGAGAGAGACCTAGTTCATGAAGTGATCAACTAAATTTGGAAAGTTAGCAAGAAACATTAGTATGTTAATGGTAGTGAAGCTTCTCAATGATGCTTTGCCATATTGACATTTTCTGGGCTAGTTGCCCCGTAGTGCTTAGTATTGCCAAAATGACCATGTTTAAGTTTCATTTCCCTAATGTTTTTACATGAAATTGTCAATGAAATTATTTAATTGATTTTTTGAGTTAAACCTCTATGCTTTCCTAGAGTTATATCACCTTTTTAGTGCATCTGTGTATGCATGTTCATTTGGTTCATTGGTATATCAGTTGTCCAAAAAGGATAGATGTTGCACCAAGTGCCAAACTGCCTTAATTTGTAGGGCTTTGCTTGGGTGAAAAAGTAGTATTTTACTTATGCTGTGAAGCACAATAAAACAAAAGAGTTGAAAATGGAAACTTCTTAAAACCATCACAAAAGGCTCTTTCAGCCATTTAAGCTATTTAATTTTGACATTTCTTGTGAACATGCACTGGAGATTAGAAAGTACCACTGCCTGTACGTTTCATAACTTTATTCACTACTGCTGTACTTGTCTGTGTCCAACTCCCTTCCATTCATGAAAAAGTAAATCCAATGCTGAAGTTGCTTGATATTTTCATATGTCATATGCCTTTGTATATATATTGTTATTTCATATAAGTTAATATCAGAACCTTAATAGATTGAATTTTACCATGGCAGAGGTGCTGTCCGATTTTACCCAAAAGGTCCTGCGTCATGTGTAGTAGAAGTGAGGCTTCTTTTTCTACGACTTTTAATTTAAATTTTTCCAGTAATTGTTTTTATAGTGTTAGGAATGTTCATTGTGCCCCTCTTCTCTTCAATTTTAATGTCCCATAGCTCATTCAACTCTTGGGATATACAGGCCATCAAGTTGATGCCACAATAAGGAGACAATATATTCAAATTGATAGTTGTAATAAAATGGCTATTGCTTCTTGGCAATTGATTTGATGGCCTAGAGGAAAAACCATATGCTGGACATGGAATAAGAGTACTTATTGAATAATTACTTCCCCTTTCAATAGCTGAAGCTCACTTATCAATTATTTGTATTTGTTCTTTTCAGCTGACAGTGTCATATGAAGTTCCTCAAATTTTAGTTCCAGTGGCATCAGTAAGTTTTCTGACTCTGATTTTAGATGTTGTTGCACTACTTCAAGCAGGAGAAACTCAAATTACTTACTCTGAACAAACATAAATATGTGTTATTTTGATTGGTAAATGATTGCGATATATCATATAAGTAAGAAAACGTTTGGAAGCATATCCCTCATAGTTCCTTTTAAAAAAAAATTCTTTTGTCTCCATCTTTAATGAAATGTGAAGACTTTAAGTATAAGACTTTTCTGTTTCTTTTTCTTTTAAAGTAGCGTGAAGTGATCCATGACTTTTCTGATACTATATATGTTTAGGCACTGAAACCTTTTCTTGAAAGCTTACTTGGACGAGGTTTGGAACGATTTTCATCGTTTGCAAAAACCTACCAAGCAGAATCAACCAGCTGATGGCGTAAGTGGAAATTATATCCCATGTTCAATAATTGTCACTGATTCTTTTAATGTGGATACCAAATCCAATTGTAATCCGTACTTTGTAGAGAAATAAAGCACAAAAAATAATTTTGATAATTTAAAAAATATATATTATTCTGTTTCTCTGTAACATAGTAGGGTTAATTCAGATCAATTATGGTCATATGCGTAGTTTTTCCATATTTTGTTACTACCATACGAAACTGTATAATATTCAAGCTGTGGAGCAGTATATATAGTATTTCTAACAAATTTAAAAATAAAAAAATAAAAACACCTCTACCTTTTGTTTTACAACTTCCTCTTACATATTGTGCGTGTTCTAATACATTGTAGTGGGGTGCAAAAATCAAATTATATGGTTCAAACCATTTTTTCTATATGAGAGTCTGCAGAGGGATTGTTTATTCCCATAGAAAAAGGTTTATTTGCTTCATGTTGATGAGTTGATCAAAGAGAGTTCCAAGAACAAGGCTACCTAGTTTCAGTGGTCTACCCTGCCTTTCCACTTTCTGTTAATGTTTGCCAATATGGATCAGTCAAATGAACTAAGGTTTTCTCTCTAAGCCCAATCCTTATTTCTGTCTACCAATGCTAGGTTCATGTCATCTATAGGAGTCAGCTTGTCTTTAAGGCTTAGGAACCATCTCTACTGAGCTAGCATCAGTAAACCTCGCAGATAGCAAGGTCTATAACAATGTGCTTATGAAAAATGCCACTGATACCAAGCTGAAAGATGCACTTAATTGTCGTTGTTGGTACAATTATGGATCTGAAAGGGGCTAATGAAGGCATGAACTTGAGACTATGCTGAGAGCATTCACATCAAGAGTCTTAAAAACATAGCACCTAGCTACAGTGAGCTGCTAGTGATGGCAGCTCACTGTAGCTGGGCATAAAATATTATAGCATTTGACATGTTTGATGTAGTGTGTTTTTTGTGTGTTAGTTGTTATTAATAGCATTTTTAGCATTGTAGCACTCTTGATGTGAATGCTCTGAGGATTCTTTCATGACAAGAATGGTGTCTATGAAACAGTGAGTTGTAAGAACTCATTCCAGGTATCACACCACCTGTTATTTTCCCAATGACAGAGAGATCAGTTTGCTGATGATCTTGTGGACATCATACTGGTTGTTGCCATGATGTGCTTATGTTTGAAAGGCCCAAACTCGTTTTTTTATCCTAAAATTGAATATCAAAAATACTATTTTTTTTAAAAAAAAAATTATGCTAAATTAAATAATGTTTTAAAATAAAAAGAGATGTACAGTTAATTTTATTATAAAAAGATCCATTTTTTTTTGGGGGGGAAAAAAAAGGTTTAATGTTAGTAATTTAAATACAGTCAAGTTGTGTTAAAACTCATTTCTCTATTTCTTGTGTGTGTATTTGTTTCTCAAAAAAAAAAAAAAAAATACATTCAAGTTGGGTTTTGGTACCTTAAATATAAAAAACAAACACTTCCCAGATCCTAAACCCACCCAAGGATTTAAAAATGTGAACCCAAACCATTTAAATAAATAAGAAATCTTTACTATTAGTCAGAAAACCAACTAGACCCAAGCCGTTGCCATCCTATTGGAGGACTGTTTTGTAATACTAAAAAAGGAGCGAAGGATTATACGCTATCTTTAGATATTAGCGTAAAGATAATATGCATGTTTAGATGGGCCAAAATGGCCAAATGGCCATAAAATTGTAAGTATATAGTTAGTAAATCCAGTTTGTAAACATTATAATTTACTAGCATCTCGAGTCTTAAAGACTCGATTTTGGGACTATAAATCGAGTCTTTGAGGCTCGGTTTGTATGTTTGGATCAAATCTGATGTGGCATTTTTTCCACGTGGTGTGTACCTGGAAATCAAGTCTCTAAGACTCGATTTCTAACCCAAAAAAATTTTTAAAAATTTTAAGTCTGTACATGCCGAAATACCCAAAACAAATTTAAGAAACCTCACCACTACTCAGATCTCAGAGGGAGAGAAAGAGCTCAGAGGGAGAGAACCTCACCGCTACTCAGATCAGATTAGAGGGAGAGAACCTCACCAGCGCGGCCAGGGGCTCGCGTCGGCCTGGGGCTTGCGCGAGCCCCAGGCCGCGCGCGAGCCTGGTCTCTGGTCAGTTTCTGGTTATGCCGCGTGCGCCTGGGTCTCCGATCTCAATCTTCTCTCTCTTTCTGTATCTGGTTTTCTTTTTCTTTTTTTTTTTTTTCTCTGGGTTTTTCTCTGATGTTCTGGTGTTTGCTCTGAGTTGGTCCTATTTATAGGGGTTAGAAATCGAGTCTTAGAGACTCGATTTCTATGTGGTCTACGTGGAAAAATATGCCACATCGGATGTAATTAAAGCATGGAAATCGAGTCTATGATCCTCGATTTATAGGCCAAAATCAAGTCTTTAAGACTCGAAATGGTAGTAAATTATAATGTTTGCAAACTGGGTCTACTAACTATATACTTACAATTTTATGGCCATTTAGCCATTTTGGCCTGTTTAGATGTGGGGAGTATTTTGTGTTTTGTTGGTACAATATTATGCAAAATGCATATAACAAGCCAGATGCAGTAGTCAATGAATATGCTCTTATTTCTTTGCTTCGAAAGCTTATGGCTGCATAAGCTTTTTTTTTTTTGTGAGAAACTTATGGCTGCATAAGCTAATGTTGATTGCGGATGCCACTTTTATGTTTTTGGTCAAAAAGTTAAGTCCAATTTATTTAAAATGTATTACGATTTACTAGTATTCTCTAATTTTTTTGCTACAATACTTATTTTATTTAATTTTAAATTTTTATATATAGTTGTGGGAGGGGTAAAATTTGAGTATAGAATATAGCCTGTGGGCCAAGTCCGAGGAAGGGAAAGGGCCCACCCACGTATTAGTCCTCACCCAACATGCAGATGAGAATCCGAAGAGGAACCACAAAGAGGCCGGCCTTCTGAGGAGCCCGAAGAGCAAGCATTCCTCGGGAATTGTTAGGCAGACCACTTGCACTAGATAACAGAATAGAATACCGAAGAAGGCGGTAAAAACATGCAAACAAAGAAGAAGGTAAGTATGCAAACAAAGTAATCATCGCCTCCACATTTAATGTACTGCACCAACTCAGCTGGCTGCATTAATGGAGGAATGACCTCTGAACAGTTCTTTAACAGCTTGCAGCACACTACCACTTTCAGCAAAACCTTGACCCATATGCATCTAAAGGAAGGTAAGTGACTGTACAAGCGGAGGGCTTAGATGCAATTCAGATAATAAAAAAAGGAAGCCCCAACGAAAGGGGGATGAAAAACTGAAAGGAAATACTGACATTGTGTAGCACTATCCTGTGATTAAGACTTGAACAATCTATGAACAACTACTCTTCAGCCAGGCTCGAGGAAGTGTTAATTCTAAAAATATTTTCTGCCTTAAATTGTCTAACTTTTACCCATCCATCTAAATCTTAAATCATACTAGTATATTAAAGTTGACCTTGGATGCCCGTTCTCTAACAAATTAATTGTATTGGGTTGTCTAACCTAAATCCACTATTCTAACTGGGCTTAGCCTGTTGGACCTGCTAATAATAGTACTTCAACAAAGTTAAATAAATTATTCCCAAAGAACTCATTTGTTTTAGGTATAATTGTACTTTTATTCGACTTATTTTTTAAATCCAACACTTCAATGAAAATAAGCTCTTCCAAATGAATACTATTTAATTTGTAAATAATTTACTTTGAAAAGCTGGAAGAGTATAGATAAATTTGTTACACCCTCCAACTGAGTTCAGAATTTAGATAATTGGGCCAAATTTGTTCTGATTGAATTCATGGATATATGAAGACAACTTTTTTAAGGTTGGATGGTATTTCTTAGTCGACCAGTTCCATGCTAATTCACATATGATCATGTATATATGTTTATGTTTCCTTTATCCTGTTGATTAAGCTATATAAAACCATCGATTAAGGTATATAAAACCATAAAGCTTGATAAATCCTTAGAGAACGTCATCATATATATTAGCTGAATTCCAGCATAATGTGCGGTGCAACTTATTATTAGTTTTTTTTTTTTTTCAATATTTCAGTAAGTATTGTTAAGAATTTTGTAACTTTTAACTAGTTGACACCTCATAGAGTTGAGTCTAAATTTGATAAGGACCTGGTGTAAAAACTCAGTTTTACACCCTCCAATAAGACAATGACATATAAGCTTTTTTCAAATAATTTCAAATAAAAGAGTAGCCCTTGATACACCCAATCATAATCCCATTAAAAACTCACTCACCCAAATATTTAATAAATAAAAAAATGAAATCTGCAATCGTCAAGTTGTTGGAGTTGCTGCCTTCATCTAGGACAAGCCAAAAAATATGTTTCTATACAATTCACATAACAATATCTGTAGCTAATGTAGATGATAAACAATATTATAGTTAATTTTTTTCTTTTTTTTTAAGCCCAACACAATAAACCAGGAAACACAACATCCCGAACAGATTTGAATGAAGCAAGTGGGGTCCCTACCGAAACCCACCAAGCTCTACAAATGGGCGAAGCAGCAACATTTGGCAAATCTAGGTCTTTGCTAGATTTTATGAGTCTTTTCATAGGGGAGAGAGAGGGAAATTTGAGGGGAGAGTTTGAGAGGAAAACATTTTATTAGACCCCGTTGCCCACACCCATGGTGGATCCAGCAGCTTTTCTAGAGTCCTTTGGCGGAGAAGGGAGATCTGGCGAGGTAATGTGGCAGAGGACGGAGGCCCGACAAGGTAATGGGACAGTAAACGGAGCTCTGGCGAGGTTTGTGGCGGGAGGCGAAGGAGTTGAGGAGAGATGAAATTTTAGGGACTCTTTTTCACATCTAGTTTTAAAAACGTGAAATAGGGTTTCAATTTTTTTGAGATGTTATTAGGTGTATTAGGATGTATTGGTTTTATAATAAGTTCTAAGTAAAACACTAATGTGGCATGTCCTTATTGGCTAGTGTAAACTAAAGGGTTTACACCTCGTCCTTATTGAATTTATTCTCCATAGAGTTTTCGACCCTTACATCCAGGGTTCAAATCCTATCCCAACCATCAATGCATAATTTTTTTATTTTTTTATTTTTATAATAAATTCCCTTGCAAGAAATTGTAATCTTTAGTTATTTTATAGACAAAAATAAAAAGACACTAAGAGTAGTGTATAGTGATTTAATCATATGATATATATGTGTTTACAAATTTAAAATTGCATGATATAGTAGTTAATATAAATAGGCATGTTTCATGCCTAGCTACTAAAAAAAATGCAAATATCCTTTAATTATTTTTTTACATTCTTGATTATGTATTACTAATTTTTTTTTTCATTTTTGTTAGAAATTGTTTCAATTGTTGCAAAAACAACTAAATTTGAGCAAGAATATCATATTTCAAATCAATTGTTTCTCACATAACAAAAAAAAAAAAAATGTTTCTCATATAAATCTTAGAAAAATGATATTAAAGTTTCATTATGCTTAAAATAATTAATATAAAAAATAAACATATTTAATATTTCTAATTATATATAATAAATACTACAACGTTAGTCCCCCTCCCCGCCCCCAAACACACATATATGAATTCACAAATATATAATTTTTTATGGCTTTTATGTCAATTGTTATTAAAGCAACTAAACGTGAAGAAAAATGTCATGTTCTAAATTTATTATTATTATTCCAACTAAAAATTATTTCTTCTATAGAGTTTATAAAAATAATCATATAAATTCATTTAATATAATTAATTAATGCACAATCATAGATAATTAATATATACATTTACTCTATTATCTTTTTCTTTTCTTTTTGAGAAAATATTCTATTATCTAATTCAATAAACTAATAATATTTTGAGAGTAATGTTACGGCCACAAATTATTTTATAACATTTTTACAAATTGTTGATATGACCAATCTTTTATTGGTTTTCATCTAGACCCACCATTAATATAACTTTTTCATTTACCGATAATCACTCACCACATCAGCAGTTTATAAAATTTTTTGTAAAATAATTTATCTCTAGCATTATTCATATTTTGATATGGATGCATACCTTAATATGGACAAAGCTTCTTGTAATACAGTGCTTTTGATATCCGAGCATTTTTACATTGACCCCTAAAGCGAGCAGGTTGATCTCAATTACATAAACATTGCGCCGTGGATATAGACACTGCAAAACATCATGTGTACTTGCTACATCGAAGAAGGGCAGTCACTTGGTTTAAATTGGCAACGAAGAAATAAATATATTTTATTGAGAATATACACAGGGTAAACACTATGAATCAGATGTGGACCAAATCAAAGTGTGGTCACTCTGGACTGTTTACAAAAAGAATCCACAATGACTTTTGAACACACAATAATAATGTATCAGTATACAACATCTCTACACCACCACCATCCACCTCCCTGGGTTATATATGTACATCAGCCTGGATCAACACCACAAATAGCTGAATAATCAGCACCTACAAAACTGCTAGCTGCTTTTTCTCCCATCTAGCTGAAGCAGCCAAAAAACAGTAATTATTCTCAGCTGACGAGATTTGATTTAACGTACCAGAAGCAAGGGAGAGAGATTTTATTTCAAAAAATGTATATACATTCAACTGCCGGCAGAATAAATGTATATACATTCAACCGCTGGCAGAATCAATGTATGTATGTTCAACTGTTAGCACTGCCATCCAGCAAGCTCCTCAAGCTACAAAGGGCCTCTGCAGAGAGGCTACAGCACCTCATCTTTCGTTGCCGGGGTGGAGACGGCTCCTGGAAGTGATCTAGAGAAGATAAGCATACAATAATCACAGTAAGGTTGTCAAAGGTGTTGAGACGCAAGGCTTCCATGACAAGGTCCCTTGCACACTGCTCTGGGTCATCATGCCGCCGCAGCCCACGACGAACAAGACTAACTGCTTGCTGACTTGACATCACATCCCAAATTCCATCACACCCTATGATGAGGAACTCATCATCCTCAGATAGAACCACCTGACGGAACTCTGGCTCTGCAATGAGAGGCGAAGGAGAACCACGAGGGAACTTCATATCCCAGTCCCCCAAGGCTCGACTAACTGATAAAACACCATTTAGATACCCATCGTCATTAATGTATCCACCTAATTCTTCAACACGCCTCTTTTCTGATGGATAAATAGGTCTGTGGTCTTGAGACATATCAATTGCCTCTCCTTTCCGGCATAGAACTGCTCTGCAGTCACCAATATTGGCAACCATGAGAAGCCTGGAAGAGAAGAAACTAGTAAGCAATTGACTAAGTAATGCTGAAACAACTAAACAATATGATTAGACTAGAGCACATATAGAGCAATTGGAAATTTCTTCTTGAGCTACCAGACCTTTGTTAGTTAGAGAAGGCATAAAAATTATAAAAGTCTACATTTGCCCATCTGACCCATATAGTAAAACCTGTGTAAAGGAAATCGGGAATTGTGCAACTGTTTGATGGTTCAAGTAACAAAAACAAGAGACATGTGCAATGAACAACACCAATATTCCAGACTCTTAACATATTTTAACCAAATTTCTATAATCGTCCAAAAAAAAGCCACTAATCATACATAAGAAACTAGATTCAAAGCACTTACACTAGACAGAGCAAACTGCTACAAAGGAACCAAAATCATATAATTGAAACAATACTTTGCCAAGGAGAAACATGGTGTTTTGACAAAATGGGAAGAAAAATAAAATTCTAAAGCATGCATTTACCTTCCAAATATCATAGCAGTGAGAGCCGTCGTCCCTGTAGAACTGCTCACGCTGCGGTCATCTGCTAAGGCTTGATCAGCCAGACGAAATGCTTTCCGGACTGAGTTCTCAACCTCTTCTAAGAAAACATCATTGACTTCAGATGCTTGGGGGAAGTTGACATCTTCAAAAAGGAGTCTGATAACATTTTTTCTGATATAAGCTGCAGCTTCAGATCCTCCATGACCATCAAATACCTGTGTAATATATACATCCTCAGTCAGCTATAAAGCAACACAACTATCAAATTTAAGGTCATAGCCACCTAGGCGCAAGCTCATTACCCCATAAAAAGCACTTGGCTTGGGAAACTTTAAAACTGATCCAAAGTGTGAAGATAGATCATCTATCTGTATATGTTCATCTTCCATGCATCTTCGAGGACCAATATCAGCAAAGCTGCCAGAACGAATGTAGGGCAGAAATTGCAGGATGACAGATTCAAGAACTGCATCTGAAATTTTGTCTGCAGGTTTAATATCCTATAAATAGAAAGTAATTTTATGTCAAAATTTCCCCTTGAAATATTAAATGGTTGAAGATACTAACTAATTTATTACTAACACTCATGCTAATGCTACTAGTTATAAATTTTGTTCACCTAGTGAGCACACAAAAACTTCCAATTGTTGAAGTATTGGTTATATAGCTTCAATGTATTCGGAAATTGTAGAATATTCATCAGTATAGCTAACCTTAATGTCCAACAACCATCAAAACACACAAGATAATGGAACCACATACCTCAAATTCTACCTCAAATTCTTTGTGCCTTATTAAATTTTCTCACAGGCAACCATAGGTTACTAATTTCAAAGGCTCTCCAGTGAAATCATATCAATGTATATATTGAGTGAATTTATTAGGCAGTTGTATAAGATTGGTTAACACTTATGCCAAACTTGGTAAAAATCCTTATATTATGTTTTGTGTAAGAACTAAAGTTACATCAACTGGTTTATTTGAGGTGAAAATGCATATAAGGTCAGTTTTCCAAGTTATTAGACATAATTTATGTTGGTTACCATTTATTTCATAATTATAAGAGTAAGCATGCTTGTAATTTAACAAAAATATTATGTCATGTGAACTCCTTAGATTTAGACTTCCATCCAAGCCAACAGCAAAATCAAAAGATTCTTACAAATTTATAGATTCAAACTTCTTTACATCTAGAAAAAGAATTCATCTTTTGCGTACACCTTTTTTGGGTAGAAGATGTTGGGAAACAACACGAACAGCAACATCAACCATGTCTTATACCCAAAACTTTGGGTCCGCTATAGATCCTCAATAGACTAGTCAGGCTCTACTAGATGTGTTCAGGGGCCGCCCTGACAGAAGATGTTAGGAAAGTTTTTAAAAATATTATTTCCTCTAATCCTTGAGAATATTCCCATAATCTCTAGTGACAGTATTTTAGCTGAGGATCCAAGAAAGTTGAACAAAAAAAGAGAGACTTTCACCTATTTTCAGCTTCAACCTCATTCAAAACAACATAAGAGTAACTCCAACAAAACCAAACTAAGAATTCAAATAAACTACACAAAATGATATAATACTGGGGCAGCTCACATCACATTAATCTAAATCAATGTATCTATCAGCTATCTAAAACATAAACTAAATACAGTTTTAACACCCAATTACAATTCTCAAGCAGAAAGATGTGGTGTCCTTATCATCAGTAATCAATCCAAAAATCTCTACATATTTCACATAATCATCAAAAAAATTCAGCTAAAGTCAACATCTAAGCACTAAATACAACACAAAAACAAGTCCTAAATAATAATTAAAAAAAAAAAAAACTAAAATTTCAACTTCATATCCAAAATTCCAACATACCCACTAGCCAATTTCCAATTCTAAGTCCAAAGAAACCAAAAACAAAACCAATCAAGAAGAGAAATCTCACCGCTTGAGAACTTGATTTGTACTGAACATCCAACACAGGCACGCTCTGTGGGCACACAACCTCAGCTTCAACTACCATTTTTCCCATATCATAACCAGACACAAACTCCAAAACCAATTAGCTCCAAACTACAAAAACAAGAAAAATATCTTTGGAATTCTTCTCTTAACTTTCTTGAGAATTTTCTCGCACTTTCTCTCTTGGCTTCTATTGCTTTCCTGAATTTGTTTTGATCAAAAAACGTCAGAGAAGAGCGGTTGAACTAGTACTTATAGCTAGTCATGTAAAGGAACCGGTTGACCGGTGGCTACCGGTAAAATGTTTAGATTGTGACACGTGTGTGATTTTAAACCATAGGATAAATAGGACTGTTTAGCTCACTAGCGACGAGGTTTTTCGCTTGACCGACACGTATAAAGTTTCCAGGTTGACGCGTGGGGTTTGAGGTTTTTATTATTATTTTGAAATGACTTAAATGCCCTTATAGTGCCTTCCGCGAATGAGCTGTCGAGTTGACTTTTCTAAGCGTGGGGAGGAGGGGTATAGAGATTAGAGAGATTGTTAAGGGTAATTTGGGGAACAAGAAGTTGTTGCCGACCCAGGAATTCCATTTGTTTGTTTTGAGTTCACACTGGCTGAATGGTGACATAAGTTGTTTACGTTGCTGATGGTGTCAGAAAACGGTTTTTTTTTTTAATTTTTTAATTTTTTTTATAAGATAGCTTTGCCTTTAATTATTATGGTCTGCCTATTTATTATTAAATCTTTTATTCAATAATAAGTGTTTTTTTTTTGTGTAAACGAGGTTAAAACCTAAATTCTTTCCTCGATGATAAAAAATTTTATCCTTTGAAGTTACTGAAATTTACGGCATCAAAAAACGTGAATAGATGAAAATGCCCTTATATTTTTATACAAATGACATGCTTGTTGGAAATTGGAATTGTTGAACGAGGATAGATCAGACGCAGTTGTTGTTGCATCAGGGCCGTGCAAAACGCCAACTCAACTTATGGGCCTATTATATGGAGTGTTGGACGGTCCAGATACAATTGACCAGTTCTAATTATTAGTATTAAGAACTACAGTCATTATTATGACTTAGTTGAAGCTTTTTAACAACCCTAGTAAATAGGTTTCCCCAACCTTTTTTTTTTTTTTGGTTGGGTTAGGCGGATAAGAGGAAAAGTTGAAAACGTAGGTTTCTAGAACGTTTCATTCTAAAATAGGAGCATTTTCGAACATTTTGTGATAATACAATGGATATTGGATATAGGTTACGTTCATTTTTTTCTTTTTAACAATTAACATTACTTTAAATAGTGACTATAATTTTGGAATCGCTTCTTTTTCATTTACTTTTACTATTTTTTTCTTCTCATTTAAGGTGCAGAAATTAATCCTATAAGAGTGAGGTCCCATTAGATCAAAAAATCACTAACTTATACATTACTTTGTATTAACACATAAAAATGATTAAATTTGAATAGGCTAATTCGGATACAAATTCAATTAAATTACTTGTCATTAGAGTATCAATATCATCAGTTTTTGTAGTACTCCAAGAGCTATTTGTAGCCAATATTTTAGTGATATTTTGGTTGCTATGTACAATCGTCCTTTCTTATTAGTGCAGTCTTTTTCTTTTGTGTGTTTGTGTTTTGAGAAGTTTCGTTAATCCACACCTCCATGGTCACAATGTAAAGAACAAAGAATTTTCATTGGGGCATAAGGAATCAGAAACAGAAAAGGCAAACTTAGCCCAATACTAGGTTATTAGTGTATTTATATTTAAAAATTTACGTGTAAAGTAGGTAAAATAAAACATGTAGAATTTACTAAGATAATCGATCCTCATTAATACGTTGACCTTCATTTCATATGCCTATACATGACTGCCAATAATATAAATCATGGGAAATTATTGTCTTTGTAATCTGGTTGGCTCTTCATTGATCATGGTCCTAACACTACTTATCCTAGTTAGGTATCCAAATAATATGCATTTATATATGGAGTACACTTGGCTTTGTGTTTAGCCAACCATGGACCATGGATTTAACAGTACTGGGTATCCTAATTATGTATCCAAATAATGTGCATTATATATGGAAATATGGCATACACTTGGCTTTGTTTTATTGGAGCATTTTCTACGTTACCTACCTAGAAGTATATTATATACTAGTGTATGTGATAATGTGGTTAGAAAACTGGGTCAGCGCACACGGGTTGAAGTTTGAGCCATTTTATAAAAAGTTTCTCATCAGTGCGTTTGGTGGTCCAACCACTAAACCAAGATGTTGACTCAGCTCTTCTTCGTTGGTTAACCTAATTGGACTCGGCTCTTCTATGCTCTTTTAATTTAACATTTAACACAGGCTCAATTGTCAGTTTTTCCATGATAAAGATTAAAGAATATAATTAAGGCCACTAATTTGCTTTGTTTCACTGTAGGTTTTGTCTGGCTGAAGTCTGAAGTGAAAAGCCTTCTTTATCAGGGCATTATGGTACACACAACAGGTTTTTTTTTTTTTTTTGGCTAAATGGGAAATTACACCCTAAGTCGAGGACATTTAGATTTTACACTTTGAAATTTTAAAATTTTTATTTTACTCTTGAAGTCCTATTCCATTTACATTAGCAACTTATACACACATATTTTTTTATTAAGTATTACCTAAACTTGCCACACATGACACATGTTTAATAGTCAAAAGAATTATTTACATATGTTTATGTATAGGGCCTATCTACTTGTGAGAAGCAACCTCATACGCCTAACGCATGAGATACCAACTCTAAAAATAACATTGTATAATTTTATGGAATAAATTAAACATGAGTGGATATAGGGGTGTCAATTCGGGTTAGCGTGTCGGGTTCGTGTCGTGTCGAGGTAGGGGTATTTGATTAAATGGCTTAACCCTAACCCGACCCATTTAATAATCGTGTCATGATCCTTCAACCCTAACCCGACCTGTTAATAAGGCGGGTTGACCTGACCCAACCTATGTAACACGCTTAATAAACGAGTTGTGTTGGGTTGACATGAATGTAACACAACCCATTTCAACCTGCATAATATTAAATATAACATCCATCTAGAAATATTTTTTTTTACATCTCAAAAAACAGTGCATACACTTCAAGTCTTTAACCTACATTCAAAATAATATAGTTCAACAAAAATATAACATTCATCTAGAAATAAGTTCTTTACACTCCAAAAGAAGTGCATACACTTCGACCCAAATTCAAAATAACAAATTTTAACAAAAATAAAATAACATAATTCAACAAAAATATAATATCCTTGGAATTTACCAAATGCTAAGTATCAACATTGAAAAATTTTGAACAAACAGTAAACTAATCCTGACCATGACCACGATTATCATCCATAGATTCTTTGTTGATGTCCAAATTCACAACATCTTTCACAAGCTCATCTAATTTCATTTGTGCAAGTTCTATGCCAAAAAAAAAAAAAAGTATTAGTAGTTCTAGGGTTTGTAAAGTTTCAATTTCCAATTATATCCTTTGTAAATTTTTGTAATTACTCACTTTTCTTTTTAAATTTAAAATATATGTTGGATATAAAAGGTATTTGACAAATCTAAAATAAAATAAATATTTATTTGTTATACGAGTTAAATGGGTTGTGTTAACTGTTAAGTGGGTCATTTCGAGTTGACACAAATAAATTGGGGTGTCAAACGTGTCTATTACGGGTTACGTGGGTTGACCCACTTATGACACGTTTCTTATCGTGTCGCTTTCGGGTCGACCTGTTTATGATCCAAACCCATTAAGGCCCAACCCTAACCCGAAAAAACCCGTGTCGGGTTCGTGTCGTGTTCGTGAGTTGGGTCGAACATTGACACCCTAAGTGATAAAATGAAATAATTTGCAATTAATTTTCTATTTTTTAACTTCTATCGAAATCCGTGAAAGTGATAATGTGAAACCAAGTAGTGGAGAACATCTTTTGCCTCTTACCACTGCGCCGCCTTCCTGTCAAAGTTGGGACTTTGGAATACTTATTAGTCAAGTTGGAATTTTTTTATATGATATATATGAAGCTTATCATCCCAAAAAAAAAAAAAAGTTGGAATTCTTTATATGTAACATACTTTGTCCAAGAGATTAATTTAACAATCTGTCAAAATTATAAGCTTTAGCTCTGTCCATTTAAATAGGAATTTAAACATGTCAAACTTTTATGACTTCTCATTAATCAACTCAATCTATACATCCTCTTTAATCCATTTATATTTATAAATCCACTACATCTTTACAATTATAATTTATTAACTATAAAATGTAAAAATGTTTTACTTCGAAACATATTTAGTCTTCAAAAATACAATGTTCTTGATTAAAGAATCCATATCCCTGCTTGCAATGTGATTAATAAGCGTTGCAATTCCCTATTCTTAATTTCTAACTTATACGCTAAAAACCTTGTTGAAGAGCCAGAACCATTGTCTTTCTAATAATAAGAAGACAATGTCCCTTGAATAAGATAAGGGGATGTGTGAGAAGTGTGAAAGTTTTAACTTAAAAGAATATGTCTGAATCTCTGAAGTTTGAACAGAAGGATTAAATATAATACTTAGCCAAAAGAAAAAAAAGAAAAGAAAAGAAAGATTAAATATAATGGGGTGTGATTAGCATTGCAATAAAACAATTTGCTGGGGTTAAGTTTTATTATTGTGTCGTGCTTGTAGACATATTTGGAATGCTGGAGAAAACGTGTGAACAATAAATTTTTTTTTTTTAATTTGGTGGGCAATTAAAGTGGTCAACTTCCATGAAGCACATGGCAAAATACAAAGCTAGAAAACAATAATTTCTCTGTGACTATTATAATTGTGATCCAATCTTCAAAGTCACACTTCGATCTTCACGGTGTTGACCACATCGGCCATTATAAATCGGTTGAGCTATGGCCTATGGGCTTCACTAGTTTTACTTTTTCTTTTTTGTATTTGTTGGGCTTGGACGCCTCTTTATTTTCTGACTATAACATCATCATTCTGGTTGAAACAAAGCTCAGGCCCAAGTCTCTATTGTTGACATATGCATGCCAAACCAAATTATAATTCTATTTATAAACAGAGTGGGCTTGGGCTATATAAACAGGCTTATCGTTTATTGGAAGGATCGAATTACTTAAAAAAGGACCCAGTAGTCTTGTTTCAAATAGTGTGCTTACTCATCAGTTGAGATCAATTGCCCCCGTTCGTTCTATAATAAATGTTTTTTTTTTTTTTTTTTTTTTTTTTCAGGCCTAAACATCAATTACTTGCCTAGTTGGAGAGTTTTTTTTTTTTTTTTTTTTTAAAGAGAATTTCAATCTATGGCGTCCGCTTCTGATGAAAGTTCTTTATGATCAGACCAAAATACCAATTAGTTTTTTTGTATAGGCGGGAATTGAACCCCATATCTCTTATACAACCATCAAAGACTTTACCAGTTGAACTAACTGGAATCTACACATAGTCGGAGAGATATCTTATTCAACAATAAAAGGCTCTACCTAGGTAGAGCCACATTAATTTTGAGAGTCTTTTAATACTATATATATATATTTGAATATTATAGTTTGGCCTCTCAAATATAAATTACTAGTTCCGCCGCGACTCTACAAATTGAGGTAACTAGAACCCATATTGAGATTAATAGATTTTTGTAGCCATTGATATATTAAAAAGACAGTTTATAGATACAAAAAATTTCATACCTACCTCATGTGGCAAATTATTAGTAATAAGTAACAAAACATTGTTGGCATTAGATTTAGATAAAAATTAGTAAAAATTTGCCAATTCAACTACTGTAAAAAAATATTGTTAAATTTTGCGTAAGTAGACATTACTCTGTTGAAAAACTTTTCTTATTTAGAGGACCGGGAACCCGGAACCATCCTCAATCACTTTGTGAGCATTATTGGAGAGAGAACCGTGTTGGTAGTGTGTCTAGTGATCTCATTAACTTTGTTGTGTTGGTAGCAAACACAATACAGCTAATGGTCTACGTCAAAGTTTTGGATGGTCCAAACTCCAAAGCCTATGCTCGATCGGTTTGGTTAAACCTAATTGGTAGTCGCAAATAAAGATCATAAATGCTTTCAATTGAAGAAGGAGTAGGTTTAGTTACCCTTTGGAATTTAGCTAATTAATCAGAATTCCTTTGGAACAGCCCCTCATTAGCACAAAAATCATTAGAGCAGTACTGCCTTAAATGGATAGATTGAGTTTATTGAGCTAGAAAGAAGTGCCAATGTAGTAAATTCACAATGTTGTCAATGAAGAAAACGATTGAACACACAGCAGAAATCCACCAAAAGTCCTTATAATTCATATACGTTAATAAATATTGAAACAATCAGGAGCAGACGATATGGTCAGATTATGTGGGTGTTGACTTCGTAAGCATTCTCATACTTTTATTGCCATTCAATCCAATCATGGGGTCCATGGAAATTCAATTTCATTGAATGGAATCATGTGCTAAATTGATGTTTTATACTTCCCATGCATATCCACCAACAAAACAAAAAGAAAAAGAAAATTTCAGCTCCCTTTATGAAATCATTTCTGGATACAACTACAAATGTGTGTTTCCTTGTGTTTAATTTGCCTTTTTTTTTTTGGTGGGGGCTAGGGGCCTAGGGGCCTAGGGGTTGATAACTACTTCAATTTGTTTTCTTCTTGTATAGATGGACAAGTTAGCCATCTTTATCCAAAAGTACGTGGTTTGCAATAATAGATGCTGCATTATTTAGTCTTTTTTGAAATAACAGGATGATCGGATATGTGGACAGGACTCATTTCATCTCCAATGCCCATTGTTGAAATCGCTAATTCTTGTTCTTGTTGTAATGGGGTTTGATAAGGAATTTGCTTGAATTTCATTTGAAAAGGCATTTGATAATGATTCCATCCTAGCACTTGAAACCAGGTGCATGTTTTTTCCATGAATTAGAATTTTAAGATTTAGTGTGATACTGGTAGATAGGGCTGTCCACGGGTCGGGTCGGATCGGATTTGGGTCTGACCCGCACCCGACCGGATTGAATCGGGTGAACGGAAAATAGACCCGCGGCCGACCGGACTTTCGGGTCGAGCCCGACGGAGCGGGTCATCGGTTGAGCGGGTCGGAGCCTCGGGTGATGTCGGGTCTCAAGCACAACAACATTTCAAAACCCAGAAAAATCTTCTCAAAAAAAAACCAGAACAATATTCAAAAAAAAAAAAAAAAAATCCCAGAACAATCTTCTCAGAATCCAAATCAAAAACTCTAGATCTATGAGACTAAAATAAAATCAAAACCTAGAACAATCTTTAAAAAAAAACCCAGAACAAAGAAATTAAAATCCAAACCAAAAACCCAAGATCTATGACTAAAACAAAAAAATAGAGATTAAACCAACAGCAGCACCACCACTCCCTCCCTCACCACCAACCAACACATCCATCACAAGATCAGTACAAATTTTTTTAAAGAAAAATAGAACCTTTTTTACTGACCCACCATCAAAATGCACAGATCAGAGTATCAAGAGGGAGATTTCAAGTTGATCAGAGGAGGCTTATGGATTTTGAGACTCAACCAAGGACGGAGTGCAACGACGAAGGGGCAACGTCAGCAATAGGCTTGTGGAACTTGAATCGGCGCCGATTGACTGGGCAACGTCGGCAAGGAGGCTAGGGTTAGGGGCGGCGACAAGGCCCACCTTGATGATGGCGGCAGCAAGGAGGCCAGGTTAGGGATTTGAGTGAGAGATTAGAGAAAATGAGAGTGAGAGATGAGAGAAAGTGAACGAAATTTTTCTGAAACTCAACAGACCCATCAGGCCATCACCGTGTTTTTTCTTTTTAAAATTTTTGGGTCGGGCGGGTCGGTTTACACGGGTTAGAAGTCAAGGGACCCGAAACCGACCCGAAAAACCGAATTTCAATATTAATTGACCCGCACCCGACCCGTATGGACATTTGGATCCGTCCGTGGGCCTTCGGGTCGGATCGGGTCGGACGGGTGGACCGGGTCAGCCGGGTTGCTGGACAGCCCTACTGGTAGAGGACGAAACAAGAAGAAGATATGGAAGTAACAGTCAATACCTTATGACGCTATAGATAATGTAAGAAGTTGGCGAAGTAAAAGAAAAAATGATGACAAACAATTAGTTGTACTGTTCAAAACCGTGATGTTATGTAATAATTCAATGATATTAACATCCTTTGCGGTGTCCGATTTGAATTCCTCTTCTTCCTCTCTACTATCTAACTATTTAAAAGCATGATGCTATACAATGACCTTATATCTTAATACAATATTCCTAGAGACACAACAATTTTTTTTTTTTTTTCAAAACGTTATAAGATGGCAAATTGTAATTAGTGATATATCATTTTTAAGTGGGACAACCAATGATATCAATTTTATTATACACCAATCACAATCTATCACTTTAGCAGTTGTGAAAAAGTTAGTAAAATTTTTCATGCAGATAAATCTATTCATCTTAATATGGTTGAAATAGTTGTCAAAATCTTTTTCAAAATTGCTAATGTGGCAAATTAAGGTTGGAGTATTATTACTGGATTCACTTTTATTTACCCATATCACAATGAAAATGATTGTTTTTAGGAATGTTGTTAATGTCCATGTTAAAATAGTTTTGGGTTTGATCTTTTAACTTCCCCTTGATTCATCATAAATAATAATAGTAATAATAACAAAAGTAAAACAAACAAAATTACATGTCCTCTACACCACATACTGTATAGTTGTACATCATGGGGACATTTATGAAAAATTCTCAGACTTTTTTTTTTTTTTAAGATATAGTTTAAATCTATGATATCTGTTTTTAGAGATTATTCTTTATCATCAAACCGAGACATTAATTAATTTTTAGTATACGTAAGAATCGAACCCAAAATTTCTTATTCAATGAAAAATCATAGACCTCAACTTAAAGGACATGATACATTTCTTGAATCTTGACCATTTTTATTCAATCCCTCGAATAATATGGACACCTTCTTTTTTTTTTTTTTTTTTTTTTTTTTTTTCTCTGAATATATGGGACGCATATTCATTAGAAGAAGCCCAGTCTACATAGAGCCTCAAGGCGCGTTTTGAAATTACTTTAAGGTTTGAAGTCCAATTGAATTATCAATTTTATCACCATCAATCAATTAATCAAAGCCAAAGTCTGTTTGACAATATAATGATAGTATCATATATGAAATTACAAAGCAAATTAAGAGGATAGTTGGTCAAACTAAAACAATATTTATTGAAATTAGGAAATTTCCTGTAATTGTAAATTACGCGTGGATGTATGTATGGCCTGCCCTATGGCCCTCCAATAAGGAAAAGGTCAAGTGGTTTAGGTTTAAGGTCTCCCAATAAAAGAAAAAAAAAGTCATTTATTACTTATCAAGAAAATAAAAGAAAACAGTCCTAAAAATTTGTGAATTATAAGTTATCTTGACTATACTCAAGAAAGACTCTTAAAATTGTTAACCAATAAAAATCAAGCCCAATTGAAAGCTTAGATTGTTTAAATAATTTCACATTATTGACACGTAATGTGGCGTAGTAGTTTGAGGCTTAAACTTCTTTATGTCAATAATAACTCACATTAAATTCTCAAACATTACCCATACAATTCCCACATGACCAATGACCATACACTAAACAATCTTTCTCTCTCAACAATAAAATTAAAATTGAAAATTATATGTCATGTTACCTTCACCATTGATCACCTTGCCTAAGGTAAAGTAAAACTCATTTTTTAAAAAGATAATAAATTTTAATATCTTTTTGTAATTTTTTTTCTCTATATAAATCAATCTTAATTTGGCTAATATTAATTCTTCGAATTATGTGTTGAATTCGTAATTGTCTAAGTAAATTGAAGCTATTGGGTGATTCTATTTATAAGTGAAAATGCAATACTGTATCTAATAAAGTAGATTCTATTGTTTTACGCTATAATTTTATATTACTAACGGTGTTTAATTTATTTGTAATTGTTTTTTAAATTTTGAATGTCTACTAAAAATTACTAATTAAATATAAGAAATGCCCTATTTTATGTTATCATTTTAGGCATTTCTTATATTTAATTAGAAATAAAAAGCAGAAGCAAAAAAAGAATCTTAAAGAACTTCATCTTTACTTAATTAAATTGTTAGAACATCTGTAGCAGCTGGTGTAAAAATTATGTCATTTTACCACATCAAATGCCTATTTTATTATTTTACCACATCATTTTGCAACATCTCATTTATCAGATGTTTTATAATTCAATTCTATACATTAAAATAATATTTACTACACATTAAAATAATATTTACTACACATTAAAATAATATATTATCCCCTCCCCCATTATCATCAACAACAGCAACATCAACAACAACCCACACCGCAGATCAACCGCCACAGCCCACAACCATCGGCCACCCCCACAGATCAACCACCGACCACCAATATCAGCCACTGCTATCCAAAAAAAAAAAAAACTCAAACAAACACTACAATCAAAACCTGATCAACCAAAATCAGCCAACCCGATCAACCCAAACCCGATCATCATCATCAACAACGGCACAACCACCTCCGCTGCAACAACGTCGACAGCCACCACCGGCACAAACCCACATCCACCAACACCACCTTATAAATAAATTAAATAAATAAAAAAAAATAAAAAAACCACAACTAGAAAAATTGTTGCGGCCACAACCACCAGAAAAACAACAGAACCCACAACCCACCCACCCACAACACCAGAAAAATTGTTTCGGCCACAACCCACCCACCGCCGACCCACCCTTCGGAACCCATTCACCGATTTCGCACAACAGAACCCACTACCACCGATTCGCCTATCACCAACCGACCCACCCACCACTGAATCTGACCATCGCAACCCATCACCAGTGATCCGCCAATCACCATCTCAACCCATCCACTGCCAAACCGGGTATCAAATCACTGCAAAAAAAAAAAAAAAAAAACCACAGCGACAAAGATCGGAGTGAAAGAAGAAAAGAGTGAGAAGAAAAAACTGAGGGTGATGTCTGAGAGGAAGAGAGAAAAACAATGAGATTGAGAAGAAAAAAGAGTGAAAGAATAAAAGAATGGAGAGGCGTGATGTCTGAGGAAGAATGAGAGAGAAGAGAAAAGAATAAAGTGAAGAGAGAGGAGAGAGAAAAAAATAAAAAATGATTAAAACTTATACCACACCGATTCCGTACCGTTGCAAATTTGCAACGGTATTGTTCACATGTTGCAAAAATGATGAGATTTAGCACATCTGATATTTGGTGTTTTTTGTGTTTAGTATGGCAAATGTGCCAAATATTTGGCATTTGGCACATTTGCCACACCTACTGTGGATGCTCTTATGTTGTAATGAGTCTATAAGGGATATTATAAGGACTTGATGTAAACCCTTTGGTTTATGCCCTCCAATAAGAAGATGCCACATAATAATATTACTAAAATAAAAATACATCTTATCACATATGATAACATCTCAATAAACACCATATTTTTAAGGTTTTAAGTAAAAGAGTGATGTGGTGTTATTAGGTATGGTTTTAAGTAAAAGACTGATGTGATAATCTCTTATTAGATAGTTTAAAATCCATCTAATAATAGACTAACCCTAAGATATATTAGAAATTATAATGTGTAGTAGATATAAGATAATAATAAGGACAAAGTTTAGTTAAAAAATTGGTTGTAGCCTAAAGCTACAACCTTACTCAATATCATTAACATTACTACATATTTCGAAAATCTGACCGTTGGATTTCATGTTTTTTACGCTTTTAATACATATGTCAAATTTTCTGCAAATCAAATATTATTTACTATATGATCTATAAGTTTATATTTTATGCATAATTTTAAACTATAAAAACTTATAATTTATACTATTTATTGATGACATAGCTATTGACTTTTAAATTTTTAAAAATTTTGCAAGCATGAAGGATATAAGAAGAAAATGTAATACAATAGTGGATTTGTCAAAATTTATCTCCAATAAAAAGATATTGAATTACAACCAATTTTGTAGTTTTAGGCTATAACTAATTTTATAACTAAACTTTGTCCTAATAATAATAATACAAATTATATAAATACAATGAATCATTTTTACCCCACAACTCGAACTCTTCTCTCCTAAACTTCCAAGTACTTTGTGGCTTGTGCATAAGGGGGTATCAATTAAGCTACCATGCTCTTTGCTAAATACATCGAATCTAGATTGACATCTTTATAAAATAACATACTAAGAAAGGAGTAATGCTAGGAATATTACAAGTTTTACTATATAAGTCTTATATAAATTAATGTGTTACCAATCCCAAAAAGTAAATTAAATATTCATTATCACATCAAATTGAAATGTTTTTATAATAAAATTGGTAAATTTTTTCTTAGGAAAGAAATATCTTAAAATCATAAATCTCAATGTATAAGATATGCATACATCAACATTTTTATAATCAAAGGAAAGGGGAAAAGAAAAAATTATGCTCCGTTTATTTTGATATTAATATTTTTTTTTAAATGAATCATTTAAAAAAAAGTAGTTTTTCAAAAGACTATTTCGTTTTTCTACATTCGATAATAATCTTAAAATGAGTTGGAAACACGTCAAACTAAATAAAGGAAATCAAACGATAATTTTTTGACTTTTTTTTTTTTTAAATGCTACAAAATACAAGAAAAAAAAAAAAAAAACTTTCACATAAGATTTTTCATTCAAACAAACTGCGCGTAAGAGTAATTCTAGGATCATATTCTTTACCATCATTTTCTACAATTATCCCATGTGTTCATACTAAAATTATGACTAAATTGTCACATAAATTGTGGAAGCAGATTTTCCCGGAAAGGAATTGAATGGGTACTACTAGAGCTACATGATAGCTTGCTTCAGAAAAAGTAGTAGTACATAGAAAACCATATCAAAGAAATAAAGGAGTGGGGCAAGGGGTTGACTGGTCAAAAAGTGAGCTCCGGGAAAATCAAAAAAATTGAGTAGAGTAATAATAACGGTCAAAAAGTAGGAAACTTTGGAGACTAAAGAAAAATTTTAGTTATTACCCACAAAAATTTTTGGGCTCTAAATATTTGACCGTCAAACTAGTACTCCTCCTTAGTCTTTACATCAACAACACCCACAACCTTTGTCCAAATCTCTCTCTCTCTCTCTTTGAAACCAAGTCTGGTCATTGATCATCCTTAGCTACCCAGGTAAATCCCTCTACTCATGTTTTGAGTTTAACGTTAGCTGTGTTTTTAGCTTTTTTTTGGTTTTGATCACATGTACCCTTTGGTATTTGATCTCTGTTTTGGGGTCTTCATAAGTTTCTCACTGTTGTTATTGTTATTATTTGCTTTGGAAACTGAATTGAATTTGAAAATTTTGAAATTACAGTGTGAAAAGTTTTTATTTTTTGGTAACATTTTATATGCTTATGTTCAGTGTGAAATAGAATATGATGTTTTTGCCAATTTGGAATTTTGTTATCAAAAATTGTTTTTTTGGATGAAATATAGAGTTTTTAACAATTTATGTATCTGGGTTTTGCTTCTTATAGATTCACAAATAATGGGATGTTGTATTGGAATATGTGTTGGCTAGTTCAATTGTGTTATGGATTTCATGTTATGGTATGTGTTTAATTTGGATACATAATTATTATTTTTGGAGTGATGGTGTCTTATACTATGTTCATTTTGATGTTAAGAACATAAGATTTGGTTATTTTGAAAATAAATTGGGTTGTGTTTTAAAAAATTGCGTTACTTAAGTTTTGCTTGCATGCATCCATACACGGTTGTGTGCTACTTGTATTTATCATTTATTTGCTTTCTCGTAAGGTTATAAACATCAGTTCTTATTTGTATTTTCTTTTCTGCAGATTCTTTTGTTGCGTTGAGAAGGTGAAATTAAAAGGCGGTCTGCTCGATACTTTGTTTTTGTGATAATGGCTTCTGGATTAATAGATTCAAGTAGAAATGCAGTTGGTGTTGATCGAGTGCGTGATGGAATGAATGGCATGAAAATTAGGGATGACAAGGTAAAATGACCTATCTTCTTCTTCTCTTTTGTCATCTGCCTTTTGTTCTCTCCCCTTGATTAATGTCTAGTGATCTTCCAGTATTAGTTATGTGAGTGCTGTATTTAAAATTTATATGTTTTTCTACAGGAAATAGAAACAACTATTGTTGATGGAAATGGGACAGAAGCAGGCCATATAATTGTCACAACTATCAGTGGAAAAAATGGTGAACCAAAACAGGTATACTTCTGAAATGTTATTCTACATTTTGGACAGCTAGATTTTTTTGGTACTTGTATTTCATGGTAATTAAATATTCTGTTACTTAATGATTGTAGACGATAAGCTACATGGCTGAGCGTGTGGTAGGGAATGGATCTTTTGGAGTAGTATTCCAGGTAATTTTTTCCCCTTCATTAGACTGCGATTGGATGCTTGTAGAGGGTACATTTTTTATAGCCACAAAGTAGTAGGTTGATTTCTAAGAAACTGTTCATGGGTGTGGCCGTGGTGAGTTCAAAGAATCAGATTTGTGAATCTATGCAAGTTTTCAACAGTGCACTGAACTTGTTTTGCTGATTTGATTTCGTTAATATGCAGGCTAAGTGTTTGGAAACTGGTGAAACTGTTGCTATTAAAAAGGTTCTTCAAGACAAGAGGTACAAGAACCGGGAGTTACAAATGATGCATCTTCTGGACCACCCCAATGTTGTGTGCTTGAAGCACTGCTTCTTTTCAACAACTGAAAAGAATGAGCTCTATCTTAACCTTGTGCTTGAGTATGTACCTGAGACAGTCTATCGGGTGATCAGACACTACAAGAAGATGCATCAAAGGATGCCTTTGATATACGTGAAAATTTACTTTTACCAGGTATGTGTTTTACCAGTATCTTGATTTTACTGTTTGAGATGTGTTTCACAGTAGTTTTTCTCAACACTGCCCTTTCATATACACATATCTTGATCAGCCATGATTTGTTCGGGTTCACAGTAGTTTATCTCAACATGTAATACATTTTTTGGTGTGCTTGTGTTGCGGATTAAATTCTCTATCTTATTATACAAATCAGAGGTCCTCTATAACTACCGGATCTTAATTGAGTTTTCTCTATATTTTTCCTGCAGATATGTAGAGCACTTGCATACATTCATAATACTGTTGGAGTGTGTCACAGGGATGTAAAGCCTCAAAATTTACTGGTGTGTAAACTCCTATTCCTTTTCATTTACTATGTTTTGGAGAATTATTCGTATATATGCCAATTATATATGTAGATTTGGATATACTTATTTGAAAACTATTTGTGCAGTCTATTTAGCATTGTAATGGTAGAAGTTTTAGGAATCTAACTGTTCTTATGTTGTCTAATCTAGGAGATTAAAAGATATTACGAATAAAGTGTGTTCCTTTAGCTGCTAATGATTGAACAGAATAGTTTAGTAAATTATTTAAAATAATAAAATCATATTTTAATAATAGCACAAAATTTGAACGAAGAAAGTGGAGTAATTCTTATGACTTCTTGATGTAACTAAATATCCACAGGAAACTTTTAAATGACATTGAGGAATGTGGGAGATTCATGACGTTGAGGAATGCAAAATTAGTTTTTTTTTTTTTTTTTTTTTTTTTTTTTTTATTTTATTTTAAAGTCAACTAGCATCTGCTGATAGCATTAAACTTATTCAGGTGTTTGTTGAATCTAGTGTAGTAACTATATATGTGGTCCTATAGGACATAGAATATCTTTGCTTGAACTGGAAATGGTAATTTCACAGAGGTCATAGCTATTTTCTACTGTATGAGTTGGTGCCTTCATCTGTAACTTTTATTTTTCTTTTTTCCTTTTATGAAGCACTAAATGCTCTGTTCCTTAAATTAGATGGTTCAAGTCGTTAACCTTGGGATATTTTGGGTGAACATTTTGTCATGCTTTTTCATTTTATTTATAATTATATACATATGATTCTCATCTCTTAAATTTTTGCTTTTTGATGTTATTTATTATAGGTCAATCCGCATACCCACCAAGTTAAACTCTGTGACTTTGGAAGTGCTAAAGTCTTGGTATGTTTCTCTCTACCATCCGTCTCAAACACATTTTTATGTTCCTTTCCTGATAATTTTGTGCTAACTTGGATTTATGTTTGACAGGTATCAGGGGAAACAAATATATCTTACATCTGTTCTAGGTACTACCGAGCACCTGAACTTATATTTGGTGCAACTCAGTACACCTCAGCCATTGACATGTGGTCTGCTGGCTGTGTTCTTGCTGAACTATTGCTTGGAGAGGTAGGTAGCATTTTTCTGTGGTTGGTTTCCAGTACTTTTCTAATCATCTATTTATCAGCTAATAAAGTATTTCTTGATGCCAGCCTCTCTTTTCTGGTGAAAGTGCAGTAGACCAGCTTGTTGAAATCATTAAGGTGATTATATACCATGAAATTTCTCTTTAGTAAAAGTGTCCTGGTATGTTGTATTAGATATATGACTTGGTATCTGATACTGGAATGGGTTGATATTGAGCATTCTGATGATTTTGATGCTCAAGATTTTACATGTGATTCAGACTCTAGAAAAGTCTAAATTCTTTCATATTGGATTGCTTTCCATGTGTCATTTCTCTACTCATGTTGTGGTTCATTCCAGTTTCTTCTTTTAATAATTTATTTGTTCTCATGCAGGTTTTAGGTACCCCAACTAGGGAGGAAATTAAGTGCATGAATCCTAACTACACAGAATTTAAGTTTCCCCACGTTAAAGCTTATCCATTGCACAAGGTAATTGGATGTTACTTCACATATGATTTCTCTATTTTATAAGAACACACCATATAGCAAATTTCATCAATATTCATTGATCCTCAGATATTCCACAAGCGTGTGCCCCCTGAAGCTGTGGATCTTGTCTCAAGACTACTTCAGTACTCTCCAAATCTTCGTACTACAGCTGTAAGTTTAAAACTTCTAACAAACTGTAGATCTTTGCTTTCCTTAATAGAGCAGGTTGGGCAAGTAGTCATCATGCATTTTGCAATCTGGTTGAGCCTAGCGTAATTTGTCTTTTTGAGGATAGTTGGGATTTTGGTTTCATTTTGCCTGCCATTTCAGTACCGTCTTTACTTAAACTTCATGGTTGATGTTGTTTATTTGCAACCAGCTGGAGGCTATGGTTCATCCCTTCTTCGATGAGCTTCGTGACCCTAACACCTGCCTACCGAATGGACGTCCACTTCCCCCACTGTTCAACTTTAAGGCCCATGGTAAAAATCATTGTAACATATCTTTATACTGTTTCATTTGCCCAAAGCAATGCCAACTTTGTGTTGATGTTGTTGTACCTCTTGAACAGAACTAAAGGAAGTGTCACCAGAGATGGTGGTCAAGCTGATCCCAAAGCATGCAAGAAAGGAGTGCACCTACTTTGGATTGTCATGAGGTTCTTTCCGTTGATATATGCTCCCTGCTGGAAAAATGTTGCCTTCTGTATAAATGTAGCTAGTGGCTAGTTTTAGAGTGATTAAATGGTTCTCTTCTATTTATTTTTATCCCAGTTCATTTGTTCCCTGTTATTTTATTTTTTCACATTTGTCCTTCCACCTTGTTTCTAGAATGGAAGTTAAAGTTCTGGTTAATATGTATTTAACACCCTCATAGGTGTGCTGATCCATAAGTCTTTATAGGCTACAGATTTTGACATGTTGGAGTTCCCATAGAATGTTCCTGTGAAACTGGAATATATTCCTCACATCAAATGTAATTAATTATTTATTTATTTTTATTGAGTGCCAAAATGTAATTACTCCCCTGAAATTTTTTGCTACATGGAAAAAAGGTGAGCTAAAATCAATCAATATATATATATATAAGCAAAGACCTCATGGGGGAAAGCATGAGGTTGGGGAAAAGCATGAGGTTGTGCCAAGTGGCACATTATATGATATCCTTCTTATTTAAGCTTCCACTTTATCTAAATTTAGCATTTATGTCAAACTATTAAGTAATGACAAATGCATTTATTTCAATGTTTCAATAAAATTCAAATAATTTGTATACATTTATAACTTTACATGCTTCGAATTGATATGGATGGATTTAAAAAGTCATGGGAAATGTAGGAATAAAATTCAAAGAATTTGTATATATTTATAATTTTACATGTTTTGAATTGATAGGGATAAATCTAAAAAGTCATGGAAAATGTAGGAATCAAAAAAACTTTTCAATTTTCTTCATAAGACTAACTTCAATGTAGAATTGCAAGAGTTGAATTTAATGAATTGGGCAAATATTATTTGTCTCCACATTTGTCTAATATAAATCAAGTCATGGGAAATGTAGGAATAAAATTCAAAAAATTTGTATACATGATACGGATGAATCTAAAAAGTCATGGGAAATGTAGGAATAAAAAAAAAACTTTTCAATTTTCTGCATAAGACTAACTTCAATGTAGAATTTCAAAAGTTGAATTCAATGAATTGGGTAAATATTATTTGTCCCTACATTTGTCTAATATATATCAAGTCATGGGAAATGTAGGAATAAAATTCAAAGAATTTGTATACATTTATAACTTAACATGCTTTGAATTGATATGGATAAAAAACTTTTTAATTTTCTGCATAAGACTAACTTCAATGTAGAATTGCAAGAGTTGAATTCAATGAATTCGGCAAATATTATTTGTCTTCATATTTGTCCAATATAAATCCTCATTTCTTAGGTGTGTCAATTCGGGTTAGCGTGTTGAGTTCATGTCGTGTTGAGGTAGGGGTATTCGACTAAATGGCTCAACCTGAACCCGACCCATTTAATAATCATGTCGTGATCCTTCAACTCTAACCTGACCTGGTTAATAAGGTGATTTGACCTGACCCAAGCCACTTGACACACTTAATAAACGAGTCGTGTTGGGTTGACATGAATGTAACACAACCCATTTTAACCTACATAATATTAAATATAACATCCATCTAGAAATATATATATATATATATATATATATTTTACATCCCAAAAGTAATGCATACACTTCAAGTCTTCAATCCACATTAAAAATAATATAGTTCAACAAAAATATAAAATCCATATGGAAATAAGTTCTTTACACTCCAAAAGAAGTGCATACACTTCAATCTAAATTCAAAATAACATAGTTCAACAAAAATAAAATAACATAGTTCAACAAAAATATAATATCCTCAGAACTCACCAAATGTTAAGTATCAATATTGAAAGAGTTGGAGCAAATATTAGACTAATCCTGACTATGACTACAATTATCATCCATAAATTCTTTGTTGATGTCTAAATTCATAACATCTTCCATAAGCTCATCCAATCTCATTTGTGCAAGTTCTATGCCAAAAAAAATATATTTAGAACTAGGGTATTAGATATTTATAAGAAAGTTTAGAGATTTAAGGTTTGTAGGGTTTAGAGATCTAAGGTTTGTAAAGTTTCAATTTTCTGCATAAGACTAACTTCAATGTAGAATTTCAAAAGTTGAATTCAATGAATTGGGTAAATATTATTTGTCCCCACATTTGTCTAATATATATCAAGTCATGGGAAATGTAGGAATAAAATTCAAAGAATTTGTATACATTTATAACTTAACATGCTTTGAATTGATATGGATAAAAAACTTTTCAATTTTCTACATAAGACTAACTTTAATGTAGAATTGCAAGAGTTGAATTCAATGAATTCGGCAAATATTATTTGTCTCCATATTTGTCCAATATAAATCCCCATTTCTTAGGGGTGTCAATTCGGGTTAGCGTGTTGGGTTCATGTCGTGTCGAGGTAGGGGTATTCGACTAAATGGCTCAACCTGAACCCGACTCATTTAATAATTATGTCGTGATCCTTCAACTCTAACCTAACCTGGTTAATAAGGTGAGTTGACCTGACCCAAGCCACTTGACACACTTAATAAACGGGTCGTGTTGGGTTGACATGAATGTAACACAACCTATTTTAACCTACATAATATTAAATATAACATCCATCTAGAAATATATAAATATATATATATATATATATTTTACATCCCAAAAGTAATGCATACACTTCAAGTCTTCAATCCACATTAAAAATAATATAGTTCAACAAAAATATAGAATCCATATGGAAATAAGTTCTTTACACTCCAAAAGAAGTGCATACACTTCAATCTAAATTCAAAATAACATAGTTCAACAAAAATATAATATCCTCAGAACTCGCCAAATGTTAAGTATCAATATTGAAAGAGTTGGAGCAAATATTAGACTAATCCTGACTATGACTACAATTATCATCCATAAATTCTTTGTTGATGTCTAAATTCATAACATCTCCCATAAGCTCATCCAATTTCATTTGTGCAAGTTCTATGCCAAAAAAAATATTTTTAGAACTAGGGTATTAGATATTTATAAGAAGGTTTAGAGATTTAAGGTTTGTAGGGTTTAGAGATCTAAGGTTTGTAAAGTTTCAATTTCCAATTATATCCCTTGTAAGTTTCTGTAATTATTCACTTTTCTTTTTAAATTTAAAATATAGGTTGGATATAAAAGATATTTGACAAATCTAAAATAAAATAAATATTTATTTGTTATACGAGTTAAATATGTTGTGTTAAATGGGTCATTTTGGATTGCCACAAATAAATTGGCATGACAAATGTGTCTATTGCGGGTTACACGGGTTGACCAACTTATAACACGTTTATTATCGTGCCGCTTTTGGGTTGACCCGTTTATGATTCTAACCTGCTAAGGCCCAACCTTAACTTGCAAAAACCCGTGTTGAGTTCGTGTCGTGTTCGCGAGTTAGGTAGAACATTGACACCCCTATCATTTCCATTGGACTTAAAAATTAAATTTCCATAATTTTTTCACAATATCTTTGTTTTTCTTTCTGAGAGATACATTAATTTTCAAAGTATTACTTTCGTCTTAGATATTTTGTTTAAATTTTATGTATACAATTTTACTTATGTAGCATTGTAATTTATTTAGGCTTATTTTTTCATATTATGTGCCAATTTATATTTTTTGTTTTCTGTATGATGTGTATACTTGGTAAGAATCTATTTTTGGCTACTTTTAGTTCAATTAAAATTTGGAGGTTAAATTGTGATATTATTGCATCACTATGACATTATTTTTTCTATTGTTGTATCATGAAATTCTAGAAGTTTTTATAGCTAATTGATATATAAAACATAAATAATACAAGAAAGACACCTAGGAACCAATAGGTTTGTAGGTGACAATTTCACTATGATATGGTGACATTTCTTGGTAGCATGAATTAGAGGAATTTTCCCCCCAATGTATTTAGGCTAAGTTTGGATACGGCGTTGCGTTTGCTGCGTTTAGTTTCTGCGTTTTCCCCTTTTTTTTTTTTTTTGCACGCGTTTCCCCCCCAACAAGCGGTTACTGTTCATGCACTGTACATGAACAGTAGCCGCAACTTTTGACCAGTCTTCCGTGAACAGTGCATCTGTGCACTGTTCACGGACCCACAAATTTCATTTTTTATCAATTTTTTCATTAAAAATGGGTCCCACGGCACTATTCACACATTTAAAAATTATTTTGCTACAGTGTTTTCAGTTTTCAGTTTCAGCAAAATAAGTTTTATCCAAACAGACCCTTAATTTGAATTTAGTTTTAGTAGAACACCTCATAGACTAAGTGTGACTAACAATTATAGTATTCATGAAATCAATAGGCCAAAAATAATTTCATACAAAACTTATCAAATTGCACTGCGCATCGCGCGAGATATCGGCTAGCTAATCCAAATACTGACAGATATCACTATCATGTTGAGATAATACAATGACCTAAAGTTGCTAGTAGAAACAGACCATATGTTAGAATTAGGAAGGTATCTGTTTCTCTGGTACATGTATTGGAGGTTCACTAATTGGTTCCACATTTTCATATGAGAGAACAATGTCATCTTGATGAGTCTTTTAGCTTAGACTGAGTTTGCACTTCTTTTTAATTGGGGGAAGGGGGAAACCCTGAACGCCTTTGTTGGAGACATCAAGAGATGTCAATTGAGTTACAAGGCTTTTGGCCATTTTGACTGAGTTAATAATCTTGCACAATGTGGTTAAGCTTTTGGATTAGTCTTTACTTGCATAACAAAAGAAGTGAGAATCAACACTTGTATGGAGTTGACAAGTTTTTATTGATTTTTTTATGAACCTATTACTGACATCATTTTGTCATTGACCATTAACAACTTGCCATCTTCACAGTTGCAAAAAAAAATTATCTGTAGAGTTTAATGTGCAGTAAAAGATGAGAATGTGGGTGGGTGGTGTGGCCTTCTTTCTTTCCCAAGGGGAAGAGGCTACCATGAGGAACATTGTTCAGATCTTAAAGTTAAGAAAGTTAAGTGCGGCGGTGACAAAGGAGTGTCTAGGCCCCTAAACAAAACAAGTGGCGAGCAATTAAGGACCAAGGAGGTCTGTTTTTTATTCAAACCAAGCTCTTTTCAGCCTTGATGGGAGGCAAAAATTGTCTTTAACGTAGACGACCTTGTCTATACTTACATGGAGGAAAATGGCCTTACAATTTTTTTAATGGAAAATGCCTCTTCTTTTTGTTTTTGTCCACCCACCAATCTAGCACATAGATTTGTCTGTATTGGCTATATAGGGCATTGGCATATAAAAACTTTGTAATTGAGATACTTTTACGGCTTAGGACAAATAATTAGTAGTATCATATTCAGATTATTTTTGGAACCCTAACATTTCTCCATTTTTTAAGAGATGGAACTAGTAAGTAACTTTTTTAAGGGAATATCACAAGGTGGTAATTATAATTTCATCTTTTTAGCATGTACTATCTTTAAAGGCCGAAGTCCAAAACCCTCACACCAACCCTTTTGGTAACTTTAATTACTAATTAGTATTATTGGGTGTTAAACAAACCATTAAAATCCACACTAAGGATTGTAATCATCTTTTTTTTTTTAAGCTCAATGTGGATGAAAAATCTATGTTAACAATTGGAGCTTATACAGTTATACCCATATAAGGCCTTCATTTAATATTCTCATTTTCTTTAATGAGCCAAAAAAAAAGAGTAAAAAAAGAAAAGTAAAGAAATGAAATTGGTTTAAAATCTTCTGACTGAAATAGAGTGGGCATATTGGAGGAGATAGTTGCAGAAAAGATTTAAGCATTTTAAAATTGAATATAAGATCTGCAGCTTTCTTGCATAGTTCTATTGAAGCATATTTCAATCATAACACTAGTTGAATTGGTAAGAGAAGAGTGGAAAACAGACTCTAATCTAAATTCTGGGGGGAAACTTTGGTACGTTGTGATCAGAAATCATGTTGCTAGTATTAATCAGCTTGAATTTAATCACTAATTATGCATTTTTTTTTTTTTTTTTTTTCATGTAATCCTAAAAATTGTTTTAATTTTACCTAATAGAAATGTACCTATAACACCAACCACAACCATTCTGGGTCATGATATTTAAGTTCAGGCCAGATCTAAGCTCTATTTGGAACCTACCAAACCCAATTAAGGTGAAGAGAACATCTTGGTGCAACCGAAAGTTGGAGAAGAGGAACCGCCTGAGTGGTACAGAAAATAAATAATATAATGGGGGTATTGAGGCATAGGAGTATAGGACGGACAGTAGGCTCTTTGATAAAGAAATATTACAATGGAAATGATTGGCTATTAGTGAAAGAAGCAACTGAGAAATCCGACCAGTTAGAGTGGCATTGATATGGGAATGCATGAACTTTGTAATGAAGAGTTCTTAGTAGACTGGCCATGTAACAGGAAAATAACTAAAAACCTTTCGGCTTAGTTTTTAAGATAAATGCTTATTTTAATCATCTACTTAGTGCGTCATACTTACATGTTTCATTCATGGTCCACCAGTCCACCATGATGTATCAGGACGCCAAAATTAAGTTCCAACAGCAATACATGCAATTCTGGTGACTTACCAACAAAGGAAAAGTATATATCGACTAATCCGATAAGTCCAGCATTAAGCTCATCTCAATTGTATTCATCTATGAATACTATGTCTCAACTCCATTCTCAAAATATATATGCCACAGCTTTATGGGACATTTAAAAAAAAAAAATCCCCCACAAACCTTTTTTTTTGTATCCTTATGGTGTTTATTTAAGTTTTATACCATTTTTCACAATTTAAGCTTCTAAACTGTTGTCAGCACGGTACAATAACTTATATGGCGAAATATTATCCAGTTATTCTTATACTTCATTCCTAAATTATATGCAAAATTAGAAACTTCATTATCAGTTTAGTCCAACTGTATAACCACTGACATCATTTACCATGAACAGAGTTGTTAGTTTTGAATGCCTTCATAGCCTTAAGCCTAGTGGCATGTCTGGCTCTCCCCATGAGCAAGATCTTGGGTTTCAATTTTGTGTGCTTCTTACTTAGCAAAAGGCTTAGCTGAGCTGAATTGATTTGGAATGCTGTACATAAATCAGGAGAGCTCAATAGCTCTTTGTATGTAAATCATGTTGAACTATTTGCATATGAGTTGCACATGGCTATTGGATTAATATGTACTAGCTTTCCATGATTTAGCTCCTTGGATTATACAACTTAATTTGAAGTATACAAAGCTCCTTTGGGATTTTAGCATTCAGTGTCAACCAACTTCAGTCCTATTTCTTAAAATTAGATCAGGTGTAAGTCTGAGCCTACTATGACATATCACACAGTTGGAATAACTAGATTTTTTGGACTGGAGAAAGTGACAGTTATGGGAAGAACATGCGGGTGCTTATCAATTGCCCACTCATCCAATTTCTTGTTATTCTATTCAGTTCACCTTTTTCCAGGATAGTCATATACAACTCCACATCCTCAAAACAAAAAAAAAAAAAAAGGTCAATGTCAAAATGAAATTGGTCGGTTCCCGCCCCCTAAACCATTAGAAAAAAGATAAATGGTGACGATGAAACTTAGACCTTCCACTAACAGTTATTATATATAGGAATTCAGACTTTCTGATTCTGCATGTATTTCAATGCCAACCTCATTAGTTTTGTGCAAGTTGTTCTTGTGCTAAGTGGTTGTCACATAAACAAAGGAAGCTACTAGTTTCTCTCTTCTTCCTATAAATTGGGTGCATTCACTCTTAGTAAGTCTTCATCTTGTCATTGATTGTGACAAAGCCATTTGAGCACTGCTTTTAGAATTCCAGCAATTACGAAACAAGTTTAAGTTAAGACAAGACTCCCCCTCATTCCATACTTGAACTAAATTAAGTTCAAAATGAAGTATTCTCTTGTGACATTACTTGTATTCTGCATTTCTTTGGTTTGCTTCTTTCTTTCCACCCAAGCTAGATGGCATAACCATGAACACAAGCATATTCGTCACCCTCACAAATTATCCAATATTTCACAACCTCCATCTCCTGCACCTGCGCCTTCTGACCCATCCAATGATGGGAATTCCCATGATTCTACTGGTTTATTTAATGTACGAAACTTTGGTGCTGTCGGGGATGGTGTAGCAGATGACACAGAGGCATTTAAGATGGCGTGGGACACAGCATGTCAGAGTGATTCAGCAGTAATTCTTGTTCCCTATGGTTTCTCCTTCATGATTCAGTCAACAATTTTCACAGGCCCTTGTCAAGGTGGCCTAGTCTTTCAGGTAATACACTCAACCTAGGCCTTTTACATGTCTCTTTCTTCCTTTTACCGTTACAAACAAAAGCTAATGGTTTTAGTACTTGGTACATTCTTGGTCAATGAGAAGATTGATGGAACTCTTATGCCCCCGGATGGACCTGATTCCTGGCCAAAGAATAGCAGTAGGAGACAGTGGCTGGTCTTTTACAGAATCAATGAAATGTCACTTCAAGGAAGTGGCCTAATAGATGGGAGAGGAGAAAAATGGTGGAATCTTCCTTGCAAACCCCACAAGGTATTGCTGATTTTTAATATGCTAATAATTATGTGCTTAGAACAATATTTGATTCCCTATATCCAATGACACAGGGGATTAATGGAACAACAGTGCCTGGACCATGTGATAGCCCCATTGTAAGTTGAAAATACACTCAGTTTCTTTTATCAACTTTATACTAACATAAAACCACCGTATGAACACTATTCAAAATTTTATAATGCAGGCCATAAGGTTCTTCATGAGCTCCAACTTGAGTGTGAAAGGGCTCAAAATAAAGAATGGCCCCAAGTTCCACTTCAGATTTGATAATTGCAAAAATGTCCATGTCGAATCAATTTACATAACAGCACCTGCCTCAAGTCCCAACACTGATGGGATTCACATAGAGAATACAAATGATGTCAGAATATATAATTCAGTCATTTCTAATGGTTAGCCAAAAACCAAAAAATGTTAATTCACATGTTCTCTCCATTGACTATCCTCCAAAGGGTCACTAAGCCATACTTGTTTGCTGATTTTTATTACAGGAGACGATTGTGTGTCGATTGGATCAGGTTGTTATGATGTAGACATAAGGAACATCACATGTGGACCTGGTCATGGAATCAGGTACCTTATCAATTTCTGTAGAATTTCTATCCTACAAATTTTTGTCCAGTTTTTGTTTATGCTCACAAACTCATCCTATTTGAATTAATTTTTTCCATTTTCTTTACACTTAGCATTGGGAGTCTAGGCAATTACAACACGCATGCCTGTGTTTCCAATGTTACTGTTAGAGACTCAGTAATTAAAGTTTCAGACAATGGAGTTAGAATCAAGACATGGCAAGGTGGATCAGGAGCTGTATCCGGAGTAACATTCAGTAATATTCACATGGATAATGTCCGGAATCCGATTATAGTTGATCAATTCTACTGCCTCACCAAGGCGTGCACCAACCAAACCTCAGCAGTTTTTGTGTCAGACATATTATACACAAACATAAAGGGAACCTATGATGTTCGAAACCGGCCAATGCGTTTTGCCTGCAGTGATTCTGTCCCATGCACCAACTTAACACTCTCAGATGTTGAGCTTCTTCCTGCTCAAGGAGATATAGTATTAGACCCATTCTGTTCGAATGCTTATGGAGATCTGCAAACACTAACAATTCCACCAGTCTCCTGCTTGTTGGAGGGCACTCCCCAACCCATCTTAAACAAGGACATAGACAGTTGCTGACTTACTAGATTCATCTATAAGGCTTATCCATGTATGTAAATGTTTGAAAAAGGAATCATGGATTTATCGTGATGGTAAAATCTTATCATGTGATTATTGAGGAGAGTGGTGTTTTATGTAACTCCCTATTTAAAAATATAGAATTTACTTCATCATCAAGTTTCAACAAGGATATGATATTTGCTTATTCATACACATGGATTTGGATTTCTGAAATTAAGAGGAAAAAATCAATACATGTGGTTGAACTCTTTCTACTAGAAAGAAAATTGACATTAGTAGTGTATTAATAATGTTTAACATGTAGTTGCACACTAAAAGGGCAATAAACTGTGTTATTTGCTGCAGCCCTGGTAATCAATAATATCTGTAATCTTCTCGAGGTGCAACATACATAGTTTGCAAGTATGCATGAATATAGCTACTAGACAACAAATTAAAACGCGCCACTACATGCAGAGTGAGGCATCAATCTAGTTACTTTGTAAACGCAAACACTTTGCAACCTAGGTGTGAGAGAATTTCTGCTAATATATATATATTACTTGTGGTGTGATGTTTATCTCTCTCTCTCTCTCTCTCTCTCTCTCTCTCTCTCTCATGCATCATATACGCAAACACTTTAAGTCGTTGATCCTGTTAGGGTCATTTTAGTATTGGTTAATTCCATGTAAAAAGTTTTGATGTAATCACAATAATTTCCATGTATTCATTTTATTTTGAATTATAACAGAGAGGTTCACCTGGCACTTGCCATACACCTCGGCCAAGTGAGATCATCAATGTGGACATCAAGAGAGCTTTCCTAACACCGTGATCGAGCGAGTTTTGTCGAAAGGCATTAACCTAAGCTTTGTATTGGGCTTTTTGTTGTCACTTAAATCCCAAACCCTACACATACTTGATTTTGTAACCCTAATTCAAAGAATAGAAAGATGGCCACAGAGCAAAGAGAGATTAGATCTGAAAAATCCTAACATCTCCCTACCTTATTCCATTGAATATCATTGAAATTAGATTTCATCCATAACCTCGATTATACCTTCAGTGTTCTGGATTGCTAGAAATCACAAAGAACTATTGAAATCTTCAAGAGGCCTTGAAGTATTTAAATGATCGAACTTGTGATTGACGTCGCTACTTGCATTTGGAGATTGTGAAGAGAAACAAGTAGTGCAATTTGTTGCTAGCTAGTTGGAACTTGAATACATATACATTGCATAATTGAAGATTTTGTAAGTCATTATGTACGGCAACTATCTTTATTGTGGACTCCATTTACTGGGCTATGCCTTAGATATTTTCTCCTTGGTGGGTTTTTCTCAATAATCACATCTAGTTTTTGTGTTAAGTTTTATTTATTGTTATTTTCCATTGTGTTTATAAATGATGCTTTCAATTCGAATTGGATTAATCAGTCACTTGGTTTACTAAAATTGGTTAAAATCTGTAGCATCCCGTGCTAGAGTCTAAATTGAACTTTCAGATCCTTCTTAAAAGAGCAAACCTATCCATCCTTTCCTATGAGAAAAAAGTGTGTTGACATCAACTTCCACAAATTTAGTTTATATAGGAAGCTTGGCTTTTCTGCTCAAGTGTCACAACAAGAAAGTTCCAGAAATTGATTAGTATTGGAATAATGTCAATGAGTATACTGTAGAGGTTAGATACATGGCCTTAAGCTTAAATTAAGGATCTAAGTCTACTTATGTATTTAGAGTTTAGATGTAAGCCAATGAGTAGCTACTAAATTATGTATCTGCAAAAATATAAAATGAATGTTGCGTATATAGAAGCGACATAGTGATAGATATACAGCAATAAGCTCATTGATAAATTAAAATATCCTTTAGAAATATATACTAGATTCCAAACTTTAGTGTGTCATTCTAATTTGTTTTTGTTTAAGGGGGAGATTGAGACAAATACAGTATATAAAAATAGATGCGGTGTAAATGGTGTACGAAAATCCAAAACAGAAAGAGAACCATAATTAGAGAATAATTTGAGAGAGTCATTGAGATTGAAGAAGATTTGTAGGTAGACCACAGGGCCACAGCACTAACTTCAATGTAAAATATGGGGGTTGCGGAAGTGGAAGGAAAGAGGGAGGGACAACTATTGTTTTCTCTCTCTTGCACGCGCAGTGGCTACAATAATCATGAATCAAGATTTTCATGGAGCATGAAGATTAGTGTGTAGACTTTTACGTGCTCTGAAAAGCTACCTGTCGGTGCACGGGCTTAATCCAATTGCCACCCACCAATCTCTCTCTTTCTCTCTCTCTATTAGAATATGCAGTGATAGAGTTTAGAACTCTCCCGAGTGGAATATCAACTTTTTCGGCTTGTATATCTCACTATGACTCAATGAGCAATATTAGAGATATAAAAAATTTCATAATTTTGAAAAAAGGGTTGTGATTGCTACCACTTCTATCCTATATACCAGTCTCGACATCACATATCTCAATGGTTGCATGCAACCAAAATTTCACTATTCATGGTTATCAACTAGTGTTTATTTGAAATCAAATGACATAAATTTTATTAATCTGGAAACTATCAATTATATATGTATGACATCCCGGGTTATATAAACATTAGCTTACATATAAGCAAGCTTTTGATCGAACTTTTCAGTCCGTGCCAACTTTTTTTTTAAAGTTTCACAGAAGGCCATCCAAACCATTTGAAAGAGATGATTTTTTTTTTTTCTTTTTCCCTTCAAACATGATGTGAGTGAAGTCCAACATTAAATAATGATGAGAAGAATGAGTACTTAATATAACATAATTGAGCACATACCCACTAGACTTAGGTTTTTTGGGTTAAAGTGTGTCTCTATATATTATATTAATTACTTAAGGAAACTCCTCAATGTATTTATCTCTCTAACAAGTAGTATCAAAACCCATGGTGGTGTGAGGCAAAGGTGACAAAGTTATCAAGGTTCCTTTCACAGATGGGACGAGAACGAGGTATGTGTACTTGAAGCCTTTTTTGCAAATGGAGCAGGGCAAAGCCCTTTCGCAGTTGGAGCGGAGACGGTATATTGCACCAAGCAAGTCTATAAAGCCCACACAAAATAATCTTGGAAGAGGCCTAACAAATGAGTATTATTGCTAATGGTACCAGACAATGGTGAAGTGCGAGTTTCCCATAAAGGATAAAAGATGTGCAGGGTTGACATGTAGAGACTCATGAATGATGTACTAGTGAAGAAAAAGGTCCATCAGGCAAGGGGAAGTGAGTAAGACTTGTTTATGACCCACAAATAGGTCTTGAAACCCACAGAGAAGCAAAGACTCACACGTGAGAGAGAGATTGTTGGATATATACGTGTGAGTGAAGTCTAATATTGAATAATGATGAGAAGAATGAATACTTAATATAACATAATTGAACACATATCTATTGAGCTTTTTTTGAGTTAAACAGTTTCTATATTCTATATTAATTACTCAAGAACCATTCCAAAGTATTTATTTCCCCAACACATGATAGATACTCCTTTCAAGTAAGCTGCAACTCGGATTCAGTGCTTTTTTTTTTTTTTTTTTTTATTCTTCTGTGGATTGTCAACCCCAAGGTAGATATACAAGAAATCATTAATCTGAATACAAGCTACTGTCATCTGACATGGTGAGGACCAACACCAACTCAATACTCAAAGATCATATACGTGGTGCAGAAGCATCCAATATGGTCCAACAAGGGGTAAGCATATTGCCAAAAGGATTTGAGAAACTGACTAGTTTGGCGGGCACTTATGGAGAATATGGAAAAGATAAAAGGTAGAGCAAGAGTAGCGTTTTTTTGCCCCGTATCCTTCAGCTTCAAAAGCAAAGGTCTGAGCTCTTTCTGCCATAGAAATGGTGGTGGAATGCTGCATGAATATGGGCATGCTGCCTAAAGTTTACCCAAAAAGAGAAAAGGAATCTAGCCCACTGGCATTAATTAAAAGAACCTTACATAACCACCAGTTTAATGTTGATTACCTATAAATGACATGTAAAGTAAGCAAAATGTTTCCTCAGGCTTGAAGAAATTGACTGCTTAGGAGAAAAAAGCACAAAACAAAAAAGAGACTAAGAGAGAGACAAAAAGAAAAATAGAAGAGTACAACTTCTCTGCAAGACACAGGGACAGTACACAGAGCTTTTCTTTATTAATAGAAAAATATAGGGGTCCTCTTACCCAAGCATAAACGTAGCAACTAGCAACTCTACTATCAGCTGACAAACAAATGCAAGGGGCCGCAGTCTGTGCTATACTGCTATTAGGTGTGTTGAACCTATTATATATTGAGATGACTGGCTTAGACCCAAAGGTTTATTATGCATGGAATAAATTACCAATTGAATCAATGATGTGAACCGAATTTTAGTGATTTAATCAAGGAAACAACAAGTCGCAAATCTGTCAAGCAGCAATAATTACCAATAAACAGATAACACAATGAGAACATCTTCAAAGCAAAACTATTACATAGGCTCTTATTTTGGCCTTTTATGTTTAATTCATTTCAATATTGACCCTTAATGGTTAATTGTAACATACATTATAGTATTATAAAGATAGTCGTTAACGGCATTTTGTTGTGAATATAAGTTGTCAAACCAAATCATGTTAATTCTCTTGGTATACTTTCGGCTCTTAAAGTTTGGAATTATTTTCATTTTGGTTTTTTATGTTTCAAGGTTTTCTATGTTTCAAAGTTTTTATTTTGATTGTTATGATTCCATTTTCATATTAACCTTGCTATCCATTTCCATCAATAATGTGGTGACATTTCATAATAAGCACTACTTTTATCAAAAACCTAATAGTCATATTACTAATAAAAATAGATAGTAGAGCTAATATGAAAATGGGATCAAACATGAAAGGCCAAGATTTTTTGAAATTTACTCTCAAAAAAAAAAAAAGATTTTTGAAACATAAAATGGCCAAAAACAATTTAAAACTTTAAGATTAAGTGAATTTTAGTCTTTATTTGTCTTCTTTCTGTTTTAACACACTCTATTTCACAATAATAAATATGGCTTTAATTTGATTTTACTTGGAGTTGTACCAGTGATTCTTTACCATATGAAATGGTGCGGAAAAAAGAACTCTCAAAACGATTAGAACTAAGTATAATGCTGTAATAAACTTAGAATCATGGCTCAAAAAGATTCTATAAGTAATTGGATTTTCAAGGTTCATAATTCAAATACTTAGATAAAAACAGCTACATCAATTGTTCCAACATGAAGGCTTTTTGCTTAAGAAAGAGAAGTAGACAACCGTTTCAGTTGATGATTCGAAAGTGAAAACTACATGGAGGGGGCCTTGTTTCAAAGCCCATCAGTCCCTGGTTTGAAATGCACTATATTTTGATGATTTTGGTCTTTTTATAAATTGAAATGTGAAAGAAATCAAAGAATTTAAAAGGAGCACTCAGCAGCCTCAAATGCTAATGTTGGGCTCTGCAATATATATTGAATAATTGCATATTTTTGGGCCTAACAAGTTGTGTAAGTCACTTTTGGGCTTAAACTTTGTCTTAAAAAGATACTGTCAAATTCCCACACATTTCATCGCATGCAAAGCCCAAACATAATATATTTAACTGTTTTTTTTTTTTTTTTTTGATACCTAATATCTTTCCATCAATCATATTCAGCATTTACCGAACAATTAAAAAAAGTTACTTTTTACCCAAGGAAAATTCTTTCAGTACAGACAAATCTTAAAAAAAACGTCAGCTTTTTGAAAGAAAAACTAAAAAGACATTATTCTCAAATGTCATCATCTTCAGCTATTACTCATGAGTTCATCTTGAAATAATGACTTGAAGATGCAATCTACAAAGGCGTATGAAATTTCCACTTAAATTGGTTTCAATCTTCGATGAAATCACACATTCAATATGTGATTTTGTCGTGAAATGGCATCTTGAATCTGCTAATTCACTGTTGTAAATTGTAATTTCCTTTTGCTAATTCATCAAAAAATAAAAAATAAAAAATTATTTTTGCTAAAATACAAAAACTGTCCTAGAAGTTTGGGCTAATACTAGTTACCATTAAAACTTTTCAAAAATATTCAATTTACTCCTCAAGTATAAACATCACTTAATAGTTAATACTATATGTAGTTGCACGATTTTCCTGGCCCAAATCTTATTGATCTGGCCTTGGCCTAAGGAGCAACCCACAATAAATATTTGTAGAGGATGGGTCAAAGAACTTTGCCTCAGTGAGCTTGTTCGGTCTTGTACATGGATAATGTAGTTGCAGAAGACAAAAACACAAGAAAAGATCTCTACGTATGATGCTATTTTTCGTTCTTAATACAATTTTTCTTCCCCCCTTCTTTGGGGGATTTCACTACATTATATAGTTCCTCTCCTCTCATCTCAACCTTCCACTTGTCGATTATCTAAGCACCTACTTGAGCACCTGTCCCATCAGACGCCCCCATCTTTCCCTTTGTGAGTTGCAGAGGCCAAGGTGGTACTGTTCAGGGGTCTTTTCCTCATTAATGCGGCCAAGAGGATGGTTGGGGCGCAATTAATGTGGTGGTGGCAGCTTTCCATGAGATATTTTGGATTTTATTCATTTTATATGTTGGGAGGACGAACTGAAATGGATGGGAGAGTGCCTCGTGTGGACTTCGTGATGTCCGAGGAGGAGTTACTCCTCGGACAGGTTTCCGTGGCGTTATTGGGGTTGAGTAATGCTTCATATGTGGTTTCTCTTCGGCAAGGACGCTCCTCGGACGGGCCTGGATTTGGAATAGCCCATTATTTCTGGGCCGGGCCCCACAATAGCCCCTCAAAACTCCGGTTTTTGTCTCCTTCCGAGGAGAAAAGCGGGGTTTTGATGTTAGCGTGAGGGTGGAAATAAGGAGAACGGGGGACGCGCGTGCGGACCGTTACTTTTGACGCGCTACAATTTACGAGGCGTGGTCATTAATTTCCGGAGGCGTTATGTTCCCTCCATCCAACGGTGTGGCGCGGATCGAACGGCCATCGTTTCTTCCCGTATTTTTAGGCAGGAATGATCTTTTCTCTTTCCTTCTGGCTATATAAGACGTCAGAGGGGTTCAGTTCTTTTTATCTGTATTTCATAAACCTCAGAGGCTTCCAGAGAACTCCATCGAACCCTAGAGACATACGAATACTCGTGCCCGTTACGCCTCCGTAGCCGTCTTTCGTGAATCGTTTCCCCCCAGGAGAGATTTCCAGGCGTCGCACCGAGCGTTTTGCGAAGGTACCAGTACATTTCGTTCATTTCACCGTTTCAATTCCCTCCTCGGACTCTGCTTTTATTCTCCGTCCTTACTTTCGTTTCCCCTAGTTCAGTTCTGATGGGTAGATTTGAGAAATTAGTAAATACTCCAGCCGCTATGGAGGCCTTTAGGGCTAAATACCGCATTCCCCCGGGGGTTGGGTTGCAGTACTGTCCTCTTGAAGGAGTATTGACAGAGAGAGGCATGGGAGAAGTTGTTATCCCTATGATTGCTTTTATAGAGGGAGGGATGACACTTCCCATGCGTAGGATTACAAGGGACTACCTGTTCAACCATAGGTTGACGCCGTATCAGTGTGCCCCGAATATGTTCAAGATACTAGGCTGTGTAGATGTCTTAAACGAGCGGATGAATCTAGGCCTTACTTGGCACGATGTGGCTTATTTGTACGAATGTCACCGCCTCGGGGATGATGGGTATTATCTTAAATCCCGGAACGAGGATGTTAGGTTGATCTCTTGTCTCCCAGTATCCAATAAAACCGTGAAGAATGACTTCCTTATTGCTTCTGGGGAATGGACCGACGGTATTCATTGTCCAACTCGGGCAGGAACCCCAGGTGCGACGTTTTTAGGATCGGTCCTTTTTGGGAAAGGATTTAGTGTTGAGGGTTTGCCTTTCTTGCTTTCTTTATGATTGGAAAATTTCAGGAATTAACCCCATTTTTCTTGGTTGCTTGCAGATAAGATTCACGTCGCTCCTCGGCTAAACTATGTGAACGTGCCAGCGTTGAACTACCTTCTTAGGTCGGAGATTTACGTTTCCGAGGACAGACAGTTGCGCGCGGCCCATCTGGTTCTGGGCTATCAACCTCTGAGCACCTCTTTCCAGGCTATCGGCCACGCTATAAGGGCTGGCAGCCCGAGGTTGGCTAGGATTGACGTTTCCAAAGACGGGTTCCTAGCTAGACACGATCTGCCACCAGTCGCGTTGCCTGGTGTTAGAAACCCCTACTTGGCAGAGCAGCTACCTCCGCCAAACGAGCCTGGTGTTGCCGTTCAGGTTGAAGAGGAAACTGAATCATCTCGTCTTTCCCTTGAGGAAGAGATAGACGAGTTTTACTTTGAGGAGGAAGTTCAGCAAACCGCTTTGGTGGCACTTTCCGGTCCTGAAGGAGAGCGGGACCGTCATTCTGCAGTTGGCGCTCCTTCCATTGTTATCTGCTCGGACGACACCTCGGACGAAGAGACAGAGCCCATGGCAGGAAAAGGAAAGTCTCTGAAGGAGCTGATGGCCTCCCGAGGGAAAGGCCAGTCATCGAAGGGACCATCTCCATCAAAAGTTAAAACCCTTCCTCCTGTTGTCCCTCAGGGGATTTCGGAACCGGGCCTTAAGGCTATTCCGGACCTGAAGAAGAAAAGGCCGGTTGATACCCCTGAGGAGGGTGAGGTGGCTGCTCAGCCGACCAAGCAGCAAAAGACTGCTCGTGCACCAAGGAGCAGAAGGGGCAGCTCCGCGGAGAGTCGGGACGAGGAGAACCTTGCGGAGGTCCGAGCTGCCCCGCGCGCATGGAGCCCCAAGTTGGAGCTGGATGGGGTGGCCATCCCCTATAATGCTTCGGTCCGAGAGTACAACCGAGGCCGGGCAGGGTATCTGGCCGAGGCTATAGAGCAGCCCCTACTCCTTCCTCGGGATATGGAGGCTTATAGGCGGCTCTCTCAGCCCGAGATCTTCCTATCCCTTAAAAGGGACCTCGCGATGGTAAGTAACCCTTCTACTGTTTCATTAAAAAGGGACTCCCTCTTCTTTTCTTTTCCCCCCTTAAGCAATCTTGTTTCGTTCGTAGATTACTCAGCAGGTATTTGTGGCTGAGGAATTCTGCCGAGGTAATCGTAGTCGGGCTGACGCTGAGACCCAGGCTCGGACGGAGATGGAGAAAGCCTTAGGGTCCCTCAAGCACGATCACATTAAACTCACGGAAGAGTTCAAGGAGTCGGAGAGACTGCGCAAAAGTGCAGAGGCTGGTCTGAAAAGTGCCGAGACCCAGGCGGAGGATCAGCGCAAAGAGCTGTACTCGACACAGATTAACCTCGCCACAGAGAGGCAGGCAGCGCAGGATCTCAAGACTGCCCTGCAAAAGGTCGAGTATGAGCTAAGGCGAGTCAAAGAGGAGGCCCAGCTGATCCGAGAGGCTGCAGAAGCTGAGAAGAATGCTGCTCGCCAGCTCGGGGCCGCAGAAACGGAGGCGAGGCTCTCCGAAGAGATCCCCGAGGTGTGCAGGGATTACTGCAGTATTTCATGGGCTCATGCTCTCAATGCTGCAGGAGTTCCTACGGATTCGGCACTGAGACTGCCCGAGAACATCTTCTATCCTCCGGAGATCCGAGAGAATCCTGAGGACGTCCAAGCGGCCTCAGAGCAGGACCCGGTGGCGCCTGATGCCGTCCTTGTGCCTGATACGGCGAAGGAACCCGCCGCAAACTCTACCATCGAGGTTCCTCCCCCTCAGCCCGAGCAGAAAGAGGATCCTCCTGCTAAGGCTTAGCCCCTTAGGCTTTTGATCTCTGTACCTCCCTTTTTCTTTTTTCTTTTTTTTTCTTTTTTTTTTTTTGAATGTGAGTCGTCCTACTTCTCCATTCCTTTGTAAGGACGTCTTTTTTTTTTTTTTTTTAATGTACTCGGACTATTAATACAAGATGTTCGCTTTGCTTACAATGGATGTATGTCAGTAGCGCTCTTTTTTTTTTTTTTGTTTTAAGTACTTGCAACGATGTAGATATAAGCAAATAGCCAAAATAAGAAGGGGTTTTTGGGCTGCGCATTTGAGGGTTGTGATGATGCCAGACTGCGCGCACGTATTGAAACGATTTCCTTTAAGTAATAATCTCCCAATCTATCATGAGTAATAATTTCCCCTAAGTCTGTGGTCCGAGGAGCCATGCAGGACTTAGGTTCTGTTTAAAACTATGAATAGTTGCCTTAAGTATTAATTTCCCCTAAGTCTGTGGTCCGAGGATCCATGCAGGACTTAGGTTCTGTTTAAAACTTATAAAGATTGTCATGAGTAATAATTTCCCCTAAGTCTGTGGTCCGAGGATCCATGCAGGACTTAGGTTCTGTTTAAAACTATGAATAGTTGCCTCAAGTATTAATTTCCCCTAAGTCTGTGGTCTGAAGATCCATGCAGGACTTAGGTTCTGTTTAAAACTTATAAAGATTGTCATGAGTAATAATTTCCCCTAAGTCTGTGGTCCGAGGAGCCATGCAGGACTTAGGTTCTGTTTAAAACTATGAATAGTTGCCTCAAGTATTAATTTCCCCTAAGTCTGTGGTCTGAAGATCCATGCAGGACTTAGGTTCTGTTTAAAACTTATAAAGATTGTCATGAGTAATAATTTCCCCTAAGTCTGTGGTCCGAGGAGCCATGCAGGACTTAGGTTCTGTTTAAAACTATGAATAGTTGCCATCAAGTATTAATTTCCCCTAAGTCTGTGGTCTGAAGATCCATGCAGGACTTAGGTTCTGTTTAAAACTTATAAAGATTGTCATGAGTAATAATTTCCCCTAAGTCTGTGGTCCGAGGAGCCATGCAGGACTTAGGTTCTGTTTAAAACTATGAATAGTTGCCTCAAGTATTAATTTCCCCTAAGTCTGTGGTCTGAAGATCCATGCAGGACTTAGGTTCTGTTTAAAACTTATAAAGATTGTCATGAGTAATAATTTCCCCTAAGTCTGTGGTCCGAGGAGCCATGCAGGACTTAGGTTCTGTTTAAAACTATGAATAGTTGCCTCAAGTATTAATTTCCCCTAAGTCTGTGGTCTGAAGATCCATGCAGGACTTAGGTTCTGTTTAAAACTTATAAAGATTGTCATGAGTAATAATTTCCCCTAAGTCTGTGGTCCGAGGAGCCATGCAGGACTTAGGTTCTGTTTAAAACTATGAATAGTCGTCAGGGGACCAGCAAGCAACGGATAGTCATGAAAGAAAATATATGCTAAACCATTCTCATTAATAATAATATCTTCTGAGGTTATTTACATTCCACGGTCGAGGTACAGGCTTTTCATCCAAATCTTCTAGGTAGTATGCGCCTATTCCGGCCACGGATGTGACACGGTATGGTCCCTCCCAATTGGGCCCCAACTTGCCCCAGGATGGGTTCTTCGCGCTGCCAAGAATCTTCCTCATCACGAGGTCACCTGGACCCAGAGGCCGTAGCTTGACGTTAGCATCGTACCCTTGTCTTAGCTTCTGGTGATAATAGGCCATATGAATCATCGCTTTTTCTCTTCTTTCTTCGGCTAGGTCTAGACTCCGTTCCAATAAACCATCGTTATCGTTTGGGGTAAACGATCTAGACCTCAGGGTGGGAAAGTTGTTCTCGATCGGGAGCACGGCCTCAGCTCCATAAGTCATCGAGAAGGGGGTCTCACCGGTCGATCGTCGCGGCGTCGTCCGATAAGTCCATAAGACGTGGGGGAGTTCTTCTACCCATCTCCCCTTTGCCTCGTCCAGTCTCTTCTTCAATCCGTTCACTATGACCTTGTTCACGGCCTCGACCTGCCCATTTCCTTGAGGGTAGGCGGGGGTGGAATATCGGTTAATGATTCCGAACTCGCGGCAATACTCCCTAAAGTTCTTACTGTCGAACTGCAGACCATTGTCGGAAATGAGTGTCCGCGGAGTTCCGAAGCGGGTGATGATGTTCTTCCAGATGAATTTTTGGGCGTCCACGTCCCTGATGTTGGCTAAGGGTTCAGCTTCCACCCATTTAGTGAAATAATCAGTTCCGACTATTATGTATCGCTTGTTCCCCGCAGCTTTGGGGAAAGGTCCGACTATATCAAGGCCCCATTGCGCGAACGGCCATGGGCTAGAGAGGGGGTTGAGAACCCCTCCGGGTTGGTGGATATTCGGGGCGAATCTTTGGCACTGGTCGCACTTCTTAGCGTACTCTTGGGCCTCCCTTTGCATGTTCGGCCACCAGTACCCTTGGGTGAGTGCCCTGTGCGCCAGTGACCTTCCTCCGGTGTGGCTTCCACAAATCCCCTCGTGCAACTCCTCAAGTAAAGATTCGGACTCTTCTGGATGCACGCAGAGTAGGTACGGTCCTGAGTAAGAGCGTCGATACAGTCTGTGGTCCTCTGATAGCCAGAACCGAGGAGCATTCCTGCGTATCTTTTCGGCTTCCAGTTTTTCCTCCGGTAAGAGGTCGTTTTGGAGGAAGCTCTTTATGGGGTCCATCCAGCTAGGACTTTTTCTGATCTGATGGACCTGAGCCGGGTTTCTGCCAATGGGACTCGCCTGTGCCAGATCTTCAACAAGGATCATTCGCGGCAGATTATGCGCCGAGGACGTGGCGAGAGTGGCCAGCGAATCGGCATGGGTGTTCACGCTCCTGGAAATGTGCGACAGACTGAAGGATTCAAAACTCGTCTGTAGCTGTTTGACTCGTCCCAGATAGTCTTGCATCCTAGTATCTCGAGCTTCCAGCTCACCCATCACTTGTCCGACAACCAGTCTGGAGTCCGAGAACGCTTCTATCATTCTACCACCCAGTCTTTGAACCATCGCCATCCCTTGAAGTAGGGCTTCGTATTCGGCTTCATTGTTCGTAGCCGAGAATCCGAGCCTCAACGATTTTTCAAGGGCGGCCCCATCCGGGGGTATTAAAACTATCCCAACTCCTGACCCCCTCTGGTTAGCCGCGCCATCTACATAGACCTTCCAATGCGTGCTTCTCCCTGTTGAAATCGCACCAACCGACTTTCCATCCATGTCTTTCTTCTCGGTTGTTGCTTCTATAGAGGGCTCAGCAAACTCCGCTACCAAGTCTGCGAGGACCTGTCCTTTGATAGAGGATCTGGGCATGTATTTAATATCAAAGGCCCCCAAGAGCGCACTCCACATGGCGATCCTTCCAGTGTAGTCAGCGCTTCGAAGCACTGCTCGGAGGGGAAGCTGAGTTAGAACGATGACCGTGTGCGCCTGAAAGTAATGAGGAAGTTTTCGGGTTGCATGCACTATCGCCAGAATTGCCTTTTCTAAAGGTAGGTATCGCACCTCGGCCTCATGTAGTGATTTGCTCACATAGTACACCGGTCGCTGCACCCCATTATCATCCCGTATCAGTACCAGGCTTACAGCGTGGGGGGCTACGGCGATGTAGGCAAATAGCACCTCATCTGCCTCAGGGCTGGACATAATGGGTGGTCGGGATAGGTAATCTTTAAGCTGTTGGAAAGCCTGAACGCAATCCGCCGACCATTCGAACTCTTTCCACTTGTTTATCAGGAGATAGAAAGGCCGACATCGATCCGCCGATCGCGATATGAACCGGTTCAACGCCGCGATCATGCCAGTGAGCTTCTGTACTTCCTTCGGATTCCGAGGAGCCTGTAGGCTGTTAATGGCTTTGATTTGGTCGGGACTTACTTCTATTCCCCTGTGGGTGACCATATACCCCAGGAACTTCCCCGATCCGACCCCGAATGAACACTTAGAGGCATTCAGCCGCAACCGGTGCTCCCTTAATATAGCGAAGATTGTTCCGAGGTCCTTCACGTGCTCGGACACCCTTTTACTCTTCACAACCATATCGTCTATATAAACCTCAATGATCTTGCCCAGTTGTGGTTCAAACATCCGAGTCATCATCCTTTGGTAGGTTGAGCCTGCGTTCTTTAGCCCAAACGGCATCACCTTATAATGATAATTTCCGATGGGCGTCATGAAAGCCATTTTCTCTTGGTCCTCTAGCGCAAGGGGTATCTGATGATAGCCCTGGAAGGCGTCCAGGAAACTCATTCGAGGGTGCCCCACGGTTGCGTCCACCAATCGATCGATTCGGGGTAGGGGGAATGGGTCCTTTGGGCACGCCTTGTTCAGGTCTGTGAAGTCCACGCAGACCCTCCACTTTCCTGTCTTCTTCTTCACCACCACAGTGTTTGCCAACCATTCCGGGTAAAAAACCTCTTTAATAGCCCCTGCTCTTTTTAGTTTTGCCACTTCGTCTTTTACGGCACCAGCATGTTCCTTTGAAGGGCGTCGGGGTGGCTGCTTCTTTGGAGTGGAAGAGGGGTTGACGTTCAGGTGGTGACAAATAAGGCTAGGATCAACGCCCGGGGCGTCGTAGGCGTCCCATGCGAACACGTCGACATTTTCTCTGAGAAATTTGACCAGTTCCTCCTTTTCTTGAGAGGGCAATTCAGAGCCGACCAGAAAGAACTTCTCCGGGTCGTCGTTGATAGCGATTTTATCCAAACTTTCACACCTTATCCCCTCGGCTGGCCCATTGTCTTGCTCTGCCGAGGCGGCTGATTGCTATAAACTTTCAGGGGCCGAGGACTCGGCATGTGTCCGATGTGAGACGGCGGCGACCATACACTGCCTGGATACGGCCTGATCTCCTCGGATCTCCTCTACTTGTCCTCCGGATGGGTATTTTACTTTTTGGTGAAGTGTGGAGGCCACGGCCTCTAGGGCATGGATCCACGGCCTTGCAGCTATTGCGGTGTAAGGTGAATACGCGTCGACCACAATAAAATTTACCTCCACTATCTCCGCCCCAGTCTGCACGGGTAGTCGGATTTGCCCTTTTGGCGTAACAGTCCTTCCCTCGAAACTGAGAAGGGGAGAGTCGTAAGCCGTCAAATCTTCCGGCTTCAGGTTCAGCCCCTTGTATAGATCGGGGTACATTACCTCCACTGCACTTCCCGAGTCCACCAACACCCTTTTCACGTCGAAGCCCCCAATCCTCAGCGTGACCACTAAGGCATCATCGTGAGGCTGAATAGTTCCTCTCTTATCCTCGTCCGAGAATCCCAGTATCAAAGAACTTCGCTTTTTTGACCTCTTGGGTTCCCTTTGCCTGCCCTCGGAGACGAGCCGATCCACGGCTAACACCCTGGGGATGGGTGGCCCCGTTCTTCCTGGTGTAGCGAGAATGACATGTATCGTCCCGGTGGGGGGTCTTAAGGACACGTCCCTTCGAGGCTCTTGTGTTGCTTGGCCGGGGTGGCCACTCGACGGGTGCAGCAGGTGGCGCAATTTTCCTTCTCGGACCAACTGATCTAGGTGATTCCATAGGTTCCTGCAGTCCTCAGTAGTATGCCCATTGTCCTGATGATAATGGCAGTACAGGTTCTGGTTACGTTTGGAAGAGTCTCCAGCCATCTTCCCTGGCCATCTGAAATAGGGCTCATTCCTTACTTTCTCCAGTACCTGTTGTACTGGTTCTCGGAATACGGCATTTACTGTTTGCGAGATGCTCTGCCCAGCCTGTCGCGAAAAATCTCTCCTTGGCTGACCATGGTTGTGTCGCTCTGACCTGAAATCAGTCGCTTTGGGGGGGGTAACCTTCTCCTTTCCCCTCCCTTGCAGCTGATCTTCCTCCACCCTTTTGTATTTATCGATCCTATCCCTCAACTGATCAATATTGGCAACTGGCTTGCCAGTGAGGGACTTCCGTAAGCCATGGTCGGCGGGGAGCCCGCTCTTGAATGTGCTGATAGCAACAGCATCATGGTTGTCATCCAGGTCGTTATACACTTCCCAGTATCTATCCGAATATGCTTTCAGAGTCTCTCCCTCGTACATGGATAAGGACAACAGCGAACCGAGGGGCCTGGGGACTCTGGTGTTGGTGATATAGCGGGAGCAGAAATCCTGAGTGAGCTGCTTGTATGAGTTTACGGAATTTGTCTTCAGGCCGTTGAACCATCTCATCGGCATTGATCCCAAGCTGGACGGGAAGATTTTACACATAAGGGCTTCATTTTGCGAGTAGATCGCCATCTTTTGGTTAAATTGGCTCACATGCTCTACCGGGTCTGTTCGACCGTTATAGATGGCGAATGCCGGTTGGTTGAACCGTCGAGGCAGCTTAGCCCCTTCAATTCTGTACGTGAAGAGGGACCTTGAAACCCGGTCCAACGCCTTCTTCATGGCATCGTTCCCCGAACCTTTGCTGGATGTGCTCTCGTATTTCCGCACAGGGGGTGGTTCCTTTTCGTAGGAAAAGGTTTCACTTGGGGGGGTCCTTGATCTCCGGCGGTAACTCGCATCCTCCGCATTAGAAGATCCGTCTGAGTCTGAAGGAGATCGCCTTCGCTGTACCCGTCGTAGCTCCCTCTTCAGATCGTCTATCTCTCGCTGCATGGCCTGGTGACTATTTCGCCTTTGGGAGACGTGACTACCTTTCTGAACGAGACTCTGGCTTGTCCGGGTAGTACGCATACTTCCCTCATGATTTCCCCCGTGGCCTGGGTTGACGGGGTTATTTTGCCTCTGGGACTCGGCGGGCTGTGCCTGTTGGGGGTTAGCCTGCTGAGGATTCTCCGGGTGCGGACCTAGTTCTGCCATGCTTGACCGTTGTGCTAGCTGATGCCCTAGTTCTCCCCACAGACGGCGCCAATTGTAGTTGCACGATTTTCCTGGCCCAAATCTTATTGATCTGGCCTTGGCCTAAGGAGCAACCCACAATAAATATTTGTAGAGGATGGGTCAAAGAACTTTGCCTCAGTGAGCTTGTTCGGTCTTGTACATGGATAATGTAGTTGCAGAAGACAAAAACACAAGAAAAGATCTCTACGTATGATGCTATTTTTCGTTCTTAATACAATTTTTCTTCCCCCCTTCTTTGGGGGATTTCACTACATTATATAGTTCCTCTCCTCTCATCTCAACCTTCCACTTGTCGATTATCTAAGCACCTACTTGAGCACCTGTCCCATCAGACGCCCCCATCTTTCCCTTTGTGAGTTACAGAGGCCAAGGTGGTACTGTTCAGGGGTCTTTTCCTCATTAATGCGGCCAAGAGGATGGTTGGGGCGCAATTAATGTGGTGGTGGCAGCTTTCCATGAGATATTTTGGATTTTATTCATTTTATATGTTGGGAGGACGAACTGAAATGGATGGGAGAGTGCCTCGTGTGGACTTCGTGATGTCCGAGGAGGAGTTACTCCTCGGACAGGTTTCCGTGGCGTTATTGGGGTTGAGTAATGCTTCATATGTGGTTTCTCTTCGGCAAGGACGCTCCTCGGACGGGCCTGGATTTGGAATAGCCCATTATTTCTGGGCCGGGCCCCACACTATATTAGTCCAAACTTCCACAGCAGTTTTTGTATCTTACATTTTTTTGAAAGAAAAAATTGTGGCGCAATTTCTCTCTCTCTCTCTCTCTCTGAACTAGGCCGGGTAAAATTGGGTTAAGGCGTGTTATTGTCGATCAAAACCCAACCTACTAAATTTTAGGTTGGGCTCTGTCGACTCGTGGGTCACATGTCTTAACTTCTTTTTGTTCAATAGGATTTTTTCCTCTTTATTTTTTCAGTGCTTGTTTTGGTTTTCTATCTCATGTAAAAATGATTCATGCTTTCATTTCTTAATATTTTCCTCTCTTTTTTTTCCCTTTCATTTACAAGTTATTTTTATTTGACAAACACTTATTATAAATGATTTTTTAACGAGTTCAAAGTCTTGAAGGCTTTAGTTTAGTAAACATTGGATTATGCAAACTTAAGACTTTATGTATTATTTAAATTTTTTTAGTGTTTTATTTATATATTCTATTATTTATATTTGAAAGAAGACAAAAACAATATTATTATTATTATTTGCATTTGAAAAAAATACAAGTCATATTAAGTTGAACTGACACTAACTTTTGATTTAAATCCAATCTAATCAGAACTCAATCGAATCAAATCCAAATCCCATCAACCCCACTATCAATGTCAGGTCATTCAGAAGTTTTTTTTTTTGGTAGAAAAGGAAATATATTAAACACTAAACAGCAAATAAAGGTTTAGGGCATAGCCTGTTAACATACAATCCACTGGCATTAGCCTTCAAAATACTGAGCAAGTCCACATGCGAACTGGAAAACACAATAAAATCTCTCTCAAGCGAGGTGTCTAGTTTAGCTAAGAAATCTGCGCATCTATTAGCTTCTCTGTAGACATGTTTAAATCTCGTTCGGGGAATCTGGGTAACCAAGTGCCTGCAATCATCCATAATAGAAGATACAATAGTGTTAGAGTAAGTTTGCAAATTAAAAGCATCAACAATGGCTTTAGCATCCAATTCAATAAAAACGGCTTGAGCGTGAACTTGTAAGCAAAGGAGAAGTCCATCCCGGAGAGCCCAAAGTTCCACCAAGAAGCTGGTAGCAGTCCCAATCTTTCTTGCGAATCCTGTCACCCATTCACCATTACCATCCCTGATTAAGCCTCCTCCTCCAGCTGTCCCAGAATTACCTGCTGCCAAGCCATCTGTGTTTAGTGTCAGCCAACCATTCCTCGGTTTCTCCCATCTAATACTATTCAATATCAGTCTTTTGGCGGCTAAAGAATCGCACGCACAGAATAAGTACTCCAAGGTCCGGTCTAAAATTCCCCTGCCAATCACACGTAGCTGTAGTATTTTGAAGATGAAATTTCAAAAGTGTTTTATTTATTTACTTTAAATTGTTGGTAGTTTTATAATGTGACTTTTGAAATGACAATTTTGGCAAGATTATTCCTCAATCCGCGGCTATTAAGTAGCATGGAGTTGGTGTAACTAAGCCTAGCATAACTCTGAGGAAGAACAGAGAACATTGATGTATTCACTATAATAAACATATACATTATGAACATACATGATCAAATAATAATAAGAAAATATTGGTCTAATATGACATGCCTTAATAAAAAAAGACCCGTACTTTTTTGGGATCTATTTTGTCTCTTGTGCCACTTTCATTAACAAGACTAACTAACCCACTAATTTCTGTCGGCCTTCCTGCTGGTTTAAAGTTTGGTCTAGCGCGATTCGCCAAAATTCACTTGGGATTTGAACTTCTTGTCCATTCCCTAAAATTGGAGCTTATGTTAGAATAGAGATTCAAATCAGGGTGAAGACTGAAGAGTGGATGGATCCAATGTTGTTTTTTTTTTTTTTTTTTTTTTTTTTTTTTTTTTTTTTTTTTTTTTTTTTGGGTGTCCCACATATTACCCAAGCCAGTTTACACACACTTCGACTAATCTATGCTCATTATGGGAGCCTGTCGCTGGCCATAAGGTATTGCAGCTATTAGGACTCGAACTGGAGAGCAAGCCCAGTCAAACTCCAAAGCCTTACCCAGTGGTGGATGATAGATCCAATGTTGCTGATGTGCATTGGACCTGTTGAGATATTAATATGTGAATTATGTGACAAGTGTTTGACATATGTTCACGTTCTAATAGGTGGTTCACTGGAGTTTGAATCCAAACGGTTTCCTTTAAAATAGAGATAAAAATAGTATTTTATCTTTTTATATATATATATATATAAATTAGGATAAGAAATATTTTAAAATTCAACATTAGACTAACACAAGAAAATAAAATTAAAATTTATTCAGAAATACAAAAAAAAAAAAATTACACACAATTATTGTACCATACATTTTTTTTTTTTTTTTATAGTAATATTCATAGGTTAAAAATGGTCTTTACACTTTTTTTTTTTTTTTTTCTTTATAAACTTCAAATTTTATTCAAACGGAAAAGTGCAGAGAGACAATCTTAGAGTGGACAACTCTAGGGAGATTATCCTTATTCAAACAAAAGGACTCACTAGTAGCAAGAGATAATTTTGCAGTAACATGAGCTGTAGAATTACTCTCCCTTTTAACCCAACGAAAACAACATTGAATAAAACCTACTTTAAAATTTAAAATACTATAAATTAAATTTGCAATAGACCAGTCTGGGATAACATCTTCAATAGACAGTGGGTCAAAACATCTATTTGCATCTCGTTCGATAATGATATGTGAATGGTTGTTACACAATTGAAATAGAAATTAAAAGAGTAGGTAGAAATACAGCCTCTCAATAAAACAACTGGTAGACAATTGATTTTTGGTCCCCACTATTGGCACAATTAAAAAATATTTAACGATTTTGTGAAATCCATATGTCCGCAATCCATATTTCAAAGGTTGTTATTAATTGCTTAATAGAAAAGGGTTCTTGTTTTTGTTTTAAAAGGAGGCAGATATTCATCCTACAGGTTCCGCTACTTTAATATTAGAAATTTTTTGAGCTAGATTTCAATTTTGGAAGGCCAAGTATGAATTTTTTTTAAAACCAAAATCTCATACTTTATTTATTACTAATGCAATAAAAATATTTTCAAAATTTCAGGGGCCACACCCTGGCCTTTGGGCTTATATGCTCTAAAATCTGCTTAGCACTACCCTTATAGGCTAACCTTTTTTTCTTTTCTTTTTTTTTGAGAAAGCTTTATAGGCTAACTTGGAATCACAATTTCTTAACAAAAATATCCTTATCAACTATTTCTCTCAACAGTGAATCTACCTCAAAAAAAAAAAAAAAAAAAATTATTTCCTTCAATAATTAAGTAGCATGCCTGGCTCTTTAGTCTTTAATTAATCTCATAAGGAAATCCATGATTTAAAAATAAACTCCATCACTCCATGGATTGAATATCTCCAGCTTAGGTTAAAGAGAAAGTTACCTAATTCTGTTTGACCAGTAAAAAAAATTTCCTATGTACAACTATTGCGACACATGAGAAAACATTTAAACTGAAGTCGGAACCACAGACAGAGAAGAAGCTCAGGAACCGAAGTAATTAGGCGAATCCCAGAACCAGTCAAAGACTTGAGTCTTTTAATATAATTTACAAAGGGACGCATCAATTATTGTTTTTAAGAAACAGAACAAAGAAAGAATAACATCAGCTTTTTGTGAAGTGCCCAAGTGCAAGCAAAACACATGCATTGTACGGAAAAGTAATTCAAACAAAAAAAAAGCGAAACAACTCTCTTACTGACTAGTTACTATTACTACCTCATAAGGTGTGCATCACGTTAAAGGTGAAGTTACATACGCAAGAGAGAGGAACCAAACAAATCCCCCAAACGAAAAAGAGAAAAATATAAAGTACAATTAACATTCACTTGAGTCCAAAACTTTTTAAAACTGATCCATTTGGTTTTTAATCACGTCTAGAGGGTTTAGTGACCAAGTTAATCTTTGAATTCCTTATCTAATCACAGTGTTAAGTTGTGCATCACATTGTCCGCGTAATCATTGAAAACCGTGACCGTGACCCCTATATAATTGGGCAATATGTGCCAGAAGTAGCGTAGAAGCAACCGAGAAAGAGCACGTTGTAGTCTCTTTCTGGGATTATTCCTTAGGCTGCAGTGCTTTGCAGACCACATACCCAATCATATCACATCATGGAGGGTGCAACTTCAAGCAAGAAGAGAAAGATTTGCCATGATGATGAAGTAGAAGAGGAGGATGAAGAGCAAAAAATTGACAAGTTCTTTGCTCTTATCAAAAGTATTCGCGAGGCACGTGAGCATTTGATAAATAGCTCGAATAATATTGCATTGAACAGCCAGAGAAAGAAGAGTAAATTTGCTGAGGAAGAGAAGAAGCAAATTGCAGTTTGGAAGCCCTCGTTCCAACATGAAGATTTCCTGGAAGAGGGTGTAGCAGCTGAGTTCAAGAAACCTCCTGTGACCGTGACCTTGGTGGGTTCTTCTCAAAGAGGAGGAGGAGCTGATGATCAGAATGGAAATGACAAAGAAAGCTTAGACCTAAGGCTTTCACTCTAGTCTATGTTGGACCAAAGTTTGGAATTTAGGGTGGTGATGATTACATGTTGAAACTAGAAGTGGCTTTGTTCCAATTCCAATCAACCATATTTTGAAGGTGAGAAGGGTATTTGAAAATACTGTATTGCTTGCAGCACTTACCATTTGATCATGTGCCTTGTAGAATCACAATCATTATGCAGAATATGCAGTTGGTGACATTTTACTATTGTCCCACAATCAATTACGTTTGTAGAACTGATAAATGTATGAAATCGAGGTCCAGGTCCTTTTATTTATATATTTATTTCTTTTTTGGACAAACATCAATTTTTTTGGTTGCATAAAATTCTTCTTAATTTACAAAAAAGTAAGAACACCAAATAAGCAAATTACTTGCTTATCAACTACTTCAGTGAAATTAATGGAAATTTACAAGTTTACTACAATAACCATGTAAATTTACAATGATACTATTCATTTTGTATTTAGTTGTATTTTTTTTTTTTCCTTTACTTATCTCAAGGATGAACAAAGAGAGTAAATGGTATTTGTTGCGTGTGAAGGAAGAAAAATAATTTAAAAAAAATTATATTTTAATGAAATGGTGTGTAAAATAAATAATTTGTTATGAGATGTTTTGAAAAATTAGTATGTAAAATAAAAAAAGTAAGTTCTTATAATAAAATAGACAGAAATTTGTGCACGAACCGATCCCAATGCTCTAACTAGCATTTTTTGAGAAATTAGGGACTATGGCTCCAATTTAACGAGTGAAAGTAGCTAACAAGGGCGCATGATCTTAATAATTAATTTTGATTCAATTTCCGCTTCAGGGTAGCGAGAAATATAACTGAGAAGGACTTCCAATGAAAAATCGTAGTTCACCGGGTGCACCTCTTGAAGCGTGATTCTTTTTTCTTTTTCTTTTTCTCTCTCTCTCTTTTTTTTTTTTTTTTTTTGGGGCGTTTCTTTTGGGTGTGTGCTTGACCTCTTTTTCTTTCAAAGACTTATTAGTTACGTAACAAACACATGTTTTTTTTTCCTCTTTTCTTTTCATGTTTTAATTCTTTTTCCTTTGAGATTTATTTGGTATGATAAACACGTGTGATTATTTTACTTCTTTTTCTTTCTATGTTTCAACTCTTTCATCTTTTGAGATTCATTATTTAATAATTATGTTATAAACATGGTGTGTGCATGGTTCTCTCTCTTTTGGGTCTTGGAGACACAATTGACCCTATGTGGACAACTCTCTATTTTATGATGGTAAGAAATTTTACCCAATGAATTAGTTGTCTTATTCTCTGGGTCCGTTTGGATACAATTTATTTTTGCTGAAACTGAAAACTAAAAATACTGTAGCAAAATAATTTTTAAATGTGTGAATAGTGCCGTGGGACCTATTTTTTATATTTTTTCTGATGAATAGTGTACAAACAGTGCACTGTCTCCTAAAAGCTGTTGCGCGTGAATAATAAAAAAAAAGAAAAGAAGGGAAAATGCAAACGTGAAACACAGCTCAACGTGGATCCAAACACTCATTCTCTCTACTGGGTCTTGGAGATACAATGACACTCTAAACTACATGGACAACTCCTCTCTCTCTCTCTCTCTCTTCTATACGTCCTGACTTCTTGAAGAACCACTAGTCACATTTATGCTATAGTCCAAAATGATTAGAAAAGTTTTAACTAGGGCTCTGGTATAATTGATTATATATATAGCTGGATTGGCATAATAAATATCCAATATAAAACTCATCACTAATATAATCTATTCTATTTGGGTATCACAATTTGCCTTGTTTAAATCTCTAACATTTTTTAGGACTCACATTGCATTGTGGTATCCTTAGGTCACATGGTATTACCAACCTGACTATTGTGATACCGTAGATTGTGTAGATTTGATTTGATTGTATCAATGTGTGATGTGCGAGCAAATACTAAGTCTTATAGCGAGTGTTTACTAGATAGATCTAGACTATATAAACGATTATGAAAAGCACTAATTAATTGTAACTTGTTTAGTCATTTTGGGTTATAGCGCAAACGTAACTAGCTCTTACTCAAATCATGACAAATCCTGAAGAGGACATTAAGGATTGAGTAAGGAAGATTCCTATACCTTTGGATTGTTTGGGATGAATTAAATTGTAGCCAACACTTTTTTCGGGTTGTAGCACTGCAATGGTATGAAATTTTACTATCTGAACTAGTTATTGCACCAATAAACTTGTAGCTTAATGAAACTTTTCCCATTTCAGGGATAAAGGTTTTATAGCTTGCTCGATGTACATGTGTTTAGAACTAGACTTAGGATCTATGTTTTAGTCTTCTAGTTGTAATTTTTAACAAATTTCCATTCAAGTGTCAAGACACAAGAAATCAAAACTCGTACAGGGGATTTTAAAATCCAGCATGCTGTAAAATTTAAGATATTCCAAGCTTTTGAATTCCCACAATAATCTATACATATAAAAGTGGAAATCAAATATGTGAGAGAAACTAATCCCACAACTCGAACCTTTTCACCCTAGACCTTCAGGTACTTTGTGCATAGGAATGTGTTAATTAAGCTATAAAGCTATATTTAAATGTTTAAGTGCAAGCCATGGGAATATACAATCCATTTCATGGTAAATATCTAGTAGTTAACAAAATTAATGATGAATATAGTGACACTTCATTAAAAAGTAACTATCATTATTTATTTGGTGGAACAAAATTATAAATGAAGTGACATTATATACGTCCTTCGATTTAGGAAAACTAAATCTAAACAGAAATTATGTGTCACTTATTATAGTAGTATAAAACTTGAGTTTTTGAATTATTAGGTTTGCTTTATCCAAGGATATTGTAACAATGGAACTATTAGTTTCAATTGTTAATAAAGCTAGAAGAATATATATGTGTGTGTCTATATATATATATATATATATATAATGGGTTTATTGCATGGCATGATGTGTTTGGGAGTTATTGGTAGGATACTAGTATGCCTGTGCATGGACCAATTAAAATTTATATATATAAAGTACATAAAGTATTTCATAAATATCATTAAAATTGACAAATAAAATAGTTAATAATGTAAAAAAAATACATTAAAGAATAAAGTTTCTCTACAAACTAGTTTGGAGAGAAACTCTACAAACTTCTCATATATCTCTATATTGAATGTGAATTTTGAAAATCTAACCGTTAAATTGTATGTTCTTATTATATTATTCATACATGTAAAATTTCAAGAACATCAAAGATCAATTGCTATCTCATCAAACAAATGTTAAAATTTCAAATTTTTATAATCTAAAATTGTGTATAAAAAAATAAGTTTATTGATCGAATAATAAATAATATCCAATTTGAACAAAATTTGATATACATGTTAAGAACATAAGGAACATGAAATTCAACGGTTAAATTTTCAAAATTCACACCAAAAAAAGAGATATATAAGAAGTTTGAAAAGTTCATCTCCAAACTAAGTTATATACAATAAGTTATATATTGGAAGTTTATTTTGTCAGATTAAATTTTCGTTACAATCAAAATTATAATAGATTATTGAAATAATTTAAAATAAATATAAATTTTTACAGCATATTTCAATGATGAGAAATCTATAAATACAATAAAATTTTACAAAATTTTCATAATATTCATATTTTATTTTATTTTAAACTCTTAAAATATTGTGATAATTTGTCATATCCGCGTCACAACTCTTCAATTAATTTGTCATATCCGCGTCACAACTCTTCAATTAATTTGTTATATCCGCGTCACAACTCTTCAATTAATTGATTAAGCTTGTATGACTCTAGGGCCCTAGGCTTTTCTTCTTCCGGCTTGATTGGGGAGTGGGGAGCACACTAGTCCTGCAGAGACTGCAGAGCCAGTGACCCACTGACCTTGATGGTACCCAATGACCTATTCACCTAACACAAGTTGCAACTTGCAAGGCATTTAGTGAAGTCCAATTATAACTTCACAAGGGGTTCTCGTGAGTACTATAATAATTTAATAATATTAGTACTAGTTCGTTGAAGTTATTAACTATACTAATAAAAGTAATGGTGTATACAAAAACAAAATTGACAATATTTTTAATACTTGTTGGTGCGATAAGCATATACTAGTTTTTATTTAGGATTTGTTTGGTTTGGAAGATGAAAAAATGGGGGGTTAGAAAATAGAGGGAAGATGAAGAAGTAGAAGAATAGAAAAATTTTTAGTTTTCCTCATTTGTGTTTAGTTGAAAAGGTAGAAAAGTTGAGGGATGGAAAACTTTTTGGTTTGGTTGAAAATAAGGTTGGTATAAATTTACCATCATGTCCCTCTTATATAAAACAAAAAGTAATACATTATACTTTTTTTTAAAATTTTGTATAGATGAAAGCAGACATTTCAAAAAATTGCATAAGAAATCATCTAAAAGTGTTTTCTTAAAAAAATAATAAAAAAAAAATTAAGAAAAAAAAAAGAGAAGGAAAAGAAGAAGAACCCACCACCCGACAAAACCAAAGAAAAAAAAAAAAACGTTACAAAGGAAAAGTCAAAAGAAAAAAAAAAAAAAAGTCAAAAACGTTAAAAGAGGTGGGGGCAGTTTTGTTCAAATATTTTTTCTATTTTTCACTCCAATTTGAAGATATCATATTTTGAAGGGGGGGAGAGAAAATTTGTGGGCCCCACCACTTTTCTCTCTCCCTTTCCCTCTCAACCAAACAGTGAAAATTTTCATTTTCCACCCTATTTTCTCCTTCCTATTTTCCATCTTCCCTGTTTTCATCCCAACCAAACATACCCTTAGGCTCATTATTGACATTATTTTTTTATCAATCACTAAAAATCTATCATATTAATAGATATCAAATTTTTTGTCAAATTTTGTGTTTATAAACTCTCTCCTACTAATAATCTCTTATATTTCCTTAGCAGGAACCACATGCCCATAAATGGTTCTTAAACTAAAATTGCAATTGTTCCTGAAAAAAAACTAAAATTGCAATTGGCCAACCACATATTTTATTGAATAAAATGAATTGAAAGCCTCTAAAAAGTTTTATAATACAATTAACACTTTCTAATAATTTTAATAAAATAGTACAAGTTTTGAACCTTATAACTCCAAATTATCAAATTATTGAAAAAAAGAAAAAGAAAAAGGAGTCCAGCTAATTATATTTTGCAGAAGGGGTCACGAAATGGGATTCCCATCAAAAGTGACAATTGTACTGCCACATACGTACACAGAGTCACGCGGGACAAAAAACAAAAGAAAAACCGGGAAAAAGAAAAAGAAAATAAAAATAATTAATGGAATAAACAAAGTGACAAAAAATAATTAATGAAAAGTTTCATCATGTAGTGCGAGTGTACAAGTGTGGAACATGCCAACATGTAGTAGGTTTAGTCAAACAAAAATTAGGGAGAAAATTGTAAGGAGAAAAAACAAAGAGACCAAATACAAAAAGTCAATCAAAACTCCAAAAATTGCTTGAAGAAAACTTTTTTACATGTGGAAAAAAAGAAAAAGAAAAAGAAAAAGGAAAGAGACTAAATAAATTCCATAGATGATGTCATCAGTATTGCGTCATATTATAGTTGCAAATGACGCATGAATTGATTCGGATCTCAACCATAAGTTGGTGAAATTGATCGAAATACCCATCCTTTTGACTTGGTCTGCTTTGCCCCTCCATGGAAAATTAACTTAAGAGACAATCTGATGATACCTCTTTTTGTTACGAGACAGTCTTGTGGGATATTTTCTTTCTTTTTTAGACTTTGAACTGAATTTGAATTTCATAATAATTATATTGTGAATAATTAGGTGCCATGGAGTTGTAAAATGTAACAGTTTGAAAGGTAAAAATGTAAGTAGCTGAAAGAATTAAAAAAAAAAAAAATTTAAGAGCTTTTAATCTCACCTAATTATACTTTATACCAATAATGTTATAGACATAATAAATTTAGTTTTTTTTTTTTTTTTTTTTTTTTTTTTTCACGTTTTTGAGGTGATAAATTTTAATTAGTTTAACATACTTTCAGATGGGATAAGGGAATTGACATCATTTTGAGGGTACATGAATCATACCCTTCGTTTTAATAAAATTGGAATTAATTATTTTACAATGATAAAGAAATGATAAATATTGTAGATTTTTTCCTGTGAGCTAAGCATAAAAAATAGGGTAGAAGCTAGAAGTAGATGGTCATTTGGTCATTTCCGAATCGCAAGAAAACGAATATGCTCATGATGGAACATCATGACCGTGACCTTATATAATTGAAGAAGGTCTCTCCAACAAGTAGCGCAGAAGCAACCTAGAAACTGCATTCTACACTCTATTTCTGTGTCCTTTTGGCTTTAGCAGCGTCTTACAGACATCACATGGAGGGTGCAAGCAAGAAGAGAAAAATTTGCCATGATAATCCTGAGGAAGAAGAAGATGATGATGATGAACAAAAGATAGAGAAGTTTTTTGCTCTTATCAAGAATATTCGAGAGGCTCGCTTCCGCTTGATGAATGGCTCAGATGTAATGGAAGGGGTAGAGAGCAAGAGGAAGAAGAAGAAAGTTGAGGAAGAGAACAAGCAAGTTGAAGTTTGGAAGCCCTCGTTTGAACGTGAAGATTTCATGGAAGATGAAGCAAAGTTGAAAACCGTAGTGGGTTCTTCTCCAAGACAAGAAGGAAGTAAGAAAGAAGAGGATAAAGAAGAATTAGACTTAGGGCTTTCACTTTAGTGTTAAAACTTACAACAATCGTAGAAGAATTGTGAGGAATCCTAGTGTCCATGCTAATGTAGTATGCTTAATTTGCTGTATGTAACATAGTAAGAAGTTTCTGTTTTTTTGGTCAAACATAGTAAGAAGTTTCAAGCTTTTGCTGTGCTAGCTTCTTAGCTTTTTTTTAATGTAACATGTAGTAGTTGCTGACAATCTATTATCTATGTTTGCTGACAAGGATTTGAGGTCTCTGAAATCCTTCTTATTTTGTAAGTATTTGTGCCCTATTTATAACAATTAAATCCTTTAATCTACTTCTTCTTCTTCTTCTTCATTCTTTTCTTCTACTTACTAAAATACACGTTTGACACTTTTTTTGAATTATTTTTATTTTTACCACTTACATTTCAAAAATCTTATTTTTGCCATTCAAATTTGGTTCTATTTTCATATTGGTTTTGTCACTCATTTTCATTAGTAATATGACTGTTAAATATCATTCATGTTTAATTATTTTATAAAATACTAGCATTAAAATACTATAGAATGCATAAATTTCATTGCTGTGGAAAGAATAAAAAAACTATATATGAACGGTTGGATTACTGGTGGAAGAAAAAATCTAGTACTACAAACTTTTGTATAACTTGCAAGTGTTGTTTGTCATATATATATATATATATTTTTTTTTGTAGTGTTGTTTGTCATAATTGTGACGTGGAAGAGTATGAGGGGTGAAGAAAAAGTAATGAGTTCATGTATAAATGCTAGACAACTGCTCACAGTTTGATAATTATCAAAATTGTGACAAAAAATTAATAATTTATGATCTTAAAACCACTCTTAATGAAAATAGATGACTAGACTAACATGAAAACAAAATATATAAAGGGCTAACCGTTCCCATAAAAAAATAAAAAATAAAAGAAATAAAAAGGGGCTAACCGTCCATACTAGTGAAGTAGTTGGCTGTACGTATCAAAGTAAGAAGTTTCAAGCTTAGCTGTGCTAACTTCCCAGCCCTTTTATTAATGTACCATGTAGTAGTTATTGACAATCTATGTTTGCTAACAAGGAATTAAGGTCTTTGAAATCCTTCTTATTTTCTACAAATTTTTACTCTATTAGTAACAATTAAGTCTTTTCTTCTTTTTTGACACTTAAGTTTTGGGTCATTTCCATTTTGGTTATATATATAAATATATATATATATATATATATATATATATATATTTTTTTTTTTTTAATTTTAACCATCTTCATTTGATTTTGTTTTCATATTAATCATGCTGCTCGTTTTTATTAATAATTTGACCGTCAAGTGTCATTCATGCTTAACTATTTTATGAAATACTAACTCTAAAATGTTGTAGAATTAATGCATAATTTCATTGCTGTAGGTAGAAAAATATATTATAAAAGATTAGATTATTGATGAGAATGGATGGCAAGACCAATATGAAACAAAATCAAATATGAAAGGCCAAAATGAAACAATCTCGAACTTTAAGAGCAAAAAGTAGACTCTAGTCTTTTATATATATATATATATATATATATATGCTAGATTCAAGTTACACATATGGTGTAACTTTAAGTAATATTACACTACCTAACTTTTTTTAATTAGATGTGAATTTTGATAAATTTGCCGTTAGATTATATTATCTTTGTATATTCTCCATGTTTACAAAATTTAAAGATAATCAAAGATTAATAGCCATATCATCACCTAATAATTTTTAATTAAATGTGAATTTTGATAAATCTACCGTTAGATTACATTATCTTCGTATATTCTTTATGCTTACAAAATTTAAAGATGATTACAGATCAATAATCATGTCATCAATTAATTGTTTAAATTCAAGTTTTTGTAGTTTAAAATAATGCATAAAATATAAGTTTATGGATCGAATGGTAAATTATATTCAGTTGTCATGAAAATTAGCATGCATGTTAAGAACATATAAAATTCTAGCCTCTAAGCACGCGCGTTGCGCATGCTCAAATGCTCTTATATTTATTTTTGGTAAAAGTTAATAATTTGCATTTATTATAATTTGGATTTTTTTTTTATTTTTCAAAAAAAATATATAAACTTTAGAGATAAGCAAAAACTATAATTTATTTTTTGAATGTATGTTTGAAAGTTGTGTAGTGATATAGAGAAAAGTTTGTGTAGGAAAAATAAGATGAAAGTGAAGGGAAAGAAGGATAAATTTTAGGAGTTCTCTTAGTTTTTTATTTTTTATTTTTTAAATTGGGCTGTTTTACTTTTATTCGAATAAAAATAAATAAAAATTGCTAAATTTTTGGGAATAAAAAGATGAACATGAAAAAAAAAAATCCTAAACTTTAGGAGTTCTCCTTTTGCAATCAAAATAAATTTTGTTATTTGACATTTATGACTCTATTTCTAAGAGAAGTTACCATTCATTAATAAGGGTATTTTTGAATCACATTAAAGTCCAGTTTAAAGAGGTGAATTCTCTTATAAATAGTATAGATGTAATTTAATTGTTAGATTTTCGAAATAACAAGTTATTGAGTGGTGTAATATTATTTAGAATTTTATATATATATAATTTTATTTATAAAAGGATTTAATTGTTTTTACTATGGTATAAAACTTTAAAATGAAATTTAAATCATATAAATTTTCATATGTAAGCCTTTGCGTCATTTATATGTTATTCCATGCTTAACATATATTAATTTCATCGGTAGCATGGAATCAATTTTTCAAGAGCCATTGACATTTTAACAAATGTTTATAGCCTTCTTTTTCAAAGTTTAAGATTACGATTCACAAAAAGTACTTGTACTTAAAGTTATAATCTAAGAACGCGTAATAAGGGTCCCAATTAATTTATATGGTCGAAAAAGAAATGGCGCGGAGGTGGAAAGAAAGCTTCCCTTAATTTCCATGCCTAGGAATTAGATTTGGGTATCTTTTTATCCTTGATTCGAGTTTCTGGTAGCTTTCCTCCAAGACTTTTAATTAAATGTAATTTATCTTTTGGCAATTACCTCATTGAAGTTGAATGTGGAGTATCATGACTATCACAAGAATATAATTATCTTCCTCGTTGTTGAATATCTTGATCTACTAGAGTTTAAATTGATGCGCGCGACTTAGAAAATATATCACCAAAGTCTTAGTGAGAATTTATTCACTTTCATTAGAGACGTTTTTCATTTTCCCTCATCTCACAGGAGATGTGGATCTCTGTGTGGGACCTCTAGTAGAGTCTACACCTCCTATAAGAGAAAAAAGACTCCTCCAATAAGAGTGAATAATTTCTTTGAGTGTTTTACGGGCCAACTTAAAATTAAACCCTGAGTGAATAATCTTCAATCTTTGTTCATTGAAAATAAAAATGATTAGCGGTTCTAAATTGGGCTTTCTTAGAGAAGCCGCGTGAAAAGCAACATCAGAAAAAGGATGATTAGATTCTCAAAAAAAAAAGAAAAAGGATGATTATAATAATTGAAAGAAAGTTTTCTTTTATTTATTATATAGAGTAGTACATAAGAGTAAAATTTGCGGCTATGTTTGTGGTGTGATATGATGAAAAACACTAAAACTAGTTTTTTTAATTTGAAATAAGATGCGAAGGTCGGAGGTATTTGACTTTTGACCTTCTTTATAACTATTATTTACAATTACACCATAAAAAGACACACAAGATTTGTTAAGAACTGTAATTGCTGTGTATAGTAACTAACTTAACTAACTATAGTTAAGGTTTCTACGAATAACTTGGTGAGTATAGTAACTAACTAACTAACTTAACTAACTGTAGTTAGATACCTTCTAAACCAAAGACGAAAGTCCTTATACAGTTATACATCTTATTTAATTTACAAAAAGAGTTCATCTCTTATCCAGTGTAATATGTTTTGTCGGCATTAAGAAATCTTATGTGAATTGATTTTGATTCGGTTGCCTTAAGCCTTATACCACTAGCATTGCAAAAAGACACAAGCATCAGCTTATGCAAAAAGGCATAAGTGCTAAATTTTATCTTACCGATCTAAAATATAACTCACATCAGCTTATGCATTCGGTTGCCTTAAGCCCCTTATAGCACTCGCATCAGCTTGTGCACAAATGCATAGGGGCTAAATTTTGTCTAAACAATCTAAAAAAAATTGCCCACATCAACCGATGCATCAATTGTATAAAATAAATTTTAAAGCACTTGAATTTGTGCTTGATTAAGAGAAAAAGTTCCACATTTTAGCTAACTAGTAAGTTTAAAATTCACACACATTAAATTATGTAAAGTTGTGTAAAAATATATGATTGCTATAGTAACTGTGTAAAAAAAAAGAAATAATTAATAAATTCAATAAAAATTAATATTTTAATGAAAAGTAGTGTAAAATAGAAAATCTGATATGGAGTGTTTGGAAAAGTGAGTACGTAAGTAAAATAGAAAAAATAGGTTCTTATACTAAAATTGACAGAGATTTTTCGCATGAGTTGTGCATTTTAGTTTTTTATTCTTTCTTTGTGTTTCTCAAAGATGAAGGAAGATAATTAACGGTAGTTGTAATGCTTGAAGAGAGAGAGAGAATTAAAAAATAATAGTTTTTAATTTTTTTTTGATAAAATAGAGTTTAGAATAAATAATTTGACATGGGGAGTAGTTAGCTAGACTTTTTTTTTTTTTTTTTTTTAAATTATGTTAAAATAGACAGAAATTATTGCACGGGCTTAACGTGAACACTGTTAGCATAAACGACTGCCACAACAACTATCTCTAGAAAATATATTATGTTACTAAGGAACTGGTGGGCGATATTATTTGTACCTAATCTTTCTCTACCTTTGGGCAAATTTATCAGTTTCACTCTTTCATCCATTATTTTGTCACTAATATTCAACGACCTTCCCTTTCATCAGAAATGCAGAGGAGATATTTTAGGCTAGGGGGCGTACGTTGAAGAAATTTCTCATGGATGACAGACAAAGTAATGGAAATGAAGTCTTTGTATGAAGCGACCAACAACCTACAATCACAAGAAACATTAATTGGTATCATGGACATCGTAATAGAGACGGCATAAATATTTGTACGCTAGGTAATAAATGATATATAGAGGCAAGATACAACCATAACCTCAGTACTAGGACATCTGATCCAGTTCAATCAACTTCAATGTAATGTTATTCTCAAAAAAAGAAGAAGAAACTTCAATGTAATGTTAGATCATGAGCAAAACTCCAAAAAGCATTTTAGGCATTTCCTTAATTTGTGACCGGTGCAGAAAACATGGTAGCGTATGATTTGTTACTTGCCAAACACTCCTATGTTTCAGATTAATTACGAGGATGGACACACCAAACTTCCTCCAACCCAAAACCCCCCACAGAATCTTTAGACTTGGCGTAATTTATTGACAATGTTTTATTTATTTATTTAACTTTAAAGAGATAATAGGTTATCTTAGTGGTCAAGGGACGTGTCATGATGAGTTGTAAACCCAAACATCTTAGTTTTGAACCGTAGAAGTGACTCATGTATTTGGGATTTTTGGTGAGATTCAATGTCATTAAAAAAAAAAAAAATCTTTTTACATTCCTACATTATTAAAAAAAAAAAAAAAAAATCATTTTTGTCCATATTTTTGGCAATAAACTTTTGGTAAAAAAAATAATTTAGAAACAAAAAATAAACTTTTTAGAGTTAAGGGTAAAAAAAAAGAAATTTATGCAGACTTTAGGGACTTCAACAATATTTTAGCCTACATGTTGTAAGCATTTATCAATGTTATACAACTTAATATCTTTCTATTGGATGAAGTTTTGGACAAATCGATCATTGAATTATATTTTCTTCTTATATCCCTCGTGTTTGGAAAATTTTTAAATGGTTAGTGTAAGGACTGAAATTGTATTGACCCCAAAAGATAAATGGGCTTAACGTTGACGGTCCACACAATAAATTTGTAGAGAGTGGGCTGAAAAGCTAGGCCTTAGCGGGCGGGCAATTGTTAGTCATGGTGGTCATGGGGGTCATGGCGGTTGCGCAGAGATGAATATGATTCAAGGAGATTTTCTCTTTGGCGCAGTTTGGGTGACTCCTGCTCTTGGACTTCGGGGGAGTCCCCTTTTTTCTAGATTGCCTCTTCCTCCTTTTATACTAGTTTCTACTCTCCCTTGAATGTCCACGTGTAGGTTGAGATTCATAGGGTTGATACTTGTCCCATCAGCCCATACCCAAAGTGGTTGGGAGTGGTTGTAAAGGCTGAAAAGCATGGCTCTGTCAGGTGCAGAGTACTTAATTGCAATAATGACAGTCTTTCCTTTGTTCTTTGTCGTTCTAGTACTTTTCTTGTTCGATGGAATGACCCAGGGTGTCATCATCAGGACCGAGTCGCTCCCTTTGTCCTCGGCTATAGTTATGGCCAAGGAGGGTCCTTCCTTTGGCCGAGGAGGAGCCTTCCTCAGATAGGGCCTTGGGCTTAACGTGAACATTGACATGGGCTTCTCGGTTTTATACCCCCCACAATAGCCCTTCAAAATCCTGCTGTCCGGCTCCTCGGATGGAGAGGAGGGTTTTGGTGACGTCGGGCCTATGTCATGGCTTGCCAAGTCTTGTCCTTCAGCAATGCCGGAGCCTCTTTGCTTGCCTGAAGCACGTTCCTGGCTGTGAGACATTCCTTTAGTTTACCCACGCTGCGTTCCTGCCGTTTCGGTGCACGTGGCGCGCCTTCATTAAAGTCTCTTTATAAGGCGACGCAAATCCAACGGCTGAAGACTGCTTTGGGAATTGAGTGAGACTTATTTCGTTTGTAGTTTTTCCTTGGAGATTTGGACGGATTAAATGCCACCAGGCTTGCCCCCTATATAAGGAGCACGGTGGGAGGTCATTCCCTTTACTTGCAGACCCTTTAGGCTTTTTCAAATTCCAACCCCTCAAATTGGGCCCAAAATCCCCATTACCAGTGTGACCGAGCCTTAGGAGGTGAAATGGTTAAGGCCAGAGTGAGGGTGAAGGCACCACTCCCTCTTCAGAAGCCTTGGATATCTTCAAGATTTAGAATGGCCCGGTCAGGGCAAGGGAGACAGAGACTCAAGACGTTTCTTCTCTTCGATAAGGCAAGAAAGGAGCCCCTTCTTCCTTCAGCCAAAATCCGAAGCAGGTGCAGGTCGCATCAGATATTTGGTGTGACAGCACTGAGATTTCCCATCGTCGGTACCATCTGTACTTGCCTGATTGCTGCTAATGCGACACTTGCTCGATTGCCGTTAGAGCAGGTATGGGGACTTGGCATCCCCACTTCTTCCTCTTTTCCATCACTAGTGCCATCCAGACTGGCTTAGTCACTGCTAGAGTAAGGATGTGGACCAAGTGCCTCTGCTTCTTCTTCTCTTCCATCGCTGGTGCCATCCAGACTTGCTTAGTTGCTGCAAGAACAAAATTGAAGGATCTATCGTTCCCATGTATTCTCCCCCCCTTTTTTTTTGTTTCGGTAGTTAGCTTCTGGTATAGGCTTGTCTAAGCCCCTTTTTTGTATGCTGTACTACTTCTTTGTCTAATAAAAGATGAATTTATCTCATTTTGTGTATTCTTTCTTTTCTGCAATAGTTATTTTGTGAATAGATGTGCTGGTGTCTTTTTCTTTCGAACAGTACTTAGGGCCGATGCCCTTGTTTAGCAAAGAGTTACCTCTTTGAACTTATCAAAATTGACGGGCACAACAATGCCGACTTTAAGTAGGTTAACCATATGAGACTAACCGGAATAGTAGCTGAATGTTCTATATTGCGTATGGGGCGATCACCCGAGGACATGTAACCAAAAATGAACTATCCGAGGGGGTCGTCGGGCACTAGGGTGCTTTGCCACGTTTCAGATGGTATTCATAGCCTTAACTTGTTTTAGGCATCCGGTCCGAGGACCGAGGCATGACTGTACCTGGTCTAAACACTTAGAAAGGTGCCATTGTGTAATAGTTTCCATAGAGCTGGGGTCCGAGGACCGCACTGGACTTCCATTCTGTCTAGGATTTAAGCCTCTCTTGATGTAGTTAGTTTCCAGTAGGTTTGGGTCCGAGGACCATGCGAGACCTTGGTTCTGTCCAACACTTATGTTTTCTTTTTGAAGCAGTTGGTTTCCCCATAGGTTTGAGTCCGAGGACCATGCAAAACCTTGGTTCTATCCAAAACTTATGTTTTCTTTTTGAAGCAATTAGTTTCCCCATAGGTTTGAGTCCAAGGACAGTGCAAGACCTTGGTTCTGTCCAAAAGTTATGTTTTCTTTTTGAAGCAGTTGGTTTCCCTATAGGTTTGAGTCCGAGGACCATGCAAGACCTTGGTTCTGTCCAAAACTTATATTTTCTTTTAGAAGCAGTTGGTTTCCCCATAGGTTTGAGTCTGAGGACCATGCAAGACCTTGGTTCTGTCCAAAACTTATGTTTTCTTTTTGAAGTAGTTGGTTTCCCCATAGGTTTGAGTCCGAGGACCATGCAAGACCTTGGTTCTGTCCAAAACTTATGGGAATTCGGTGAATCGGGCTACTGGACCCGCGAGGGTTAGCCCCTTGACAAACATGTGGGGCATAGACTTGATGTTAGAAGCCCCTAGAATTGTCCGTGCCACTGGCACTTTGTAGTGTAGCCCTGAGGGTGAGCCGCGCGTAGCTTGCACCACTGCCAAAATTCTCTCTTTCGAGGGACCCTTGTTGGTAGGGGCTTGATCCTACCATGACTAACTGCCGCCTGCACTAACGCACAAGCTTTCCCACAGACGGCGCCAATTGTAAGGACTGAAATTATATTGACCCCAAAAAAGAAATGGGCTCAACGTTGACAGTCCACACAATTAATTTATAGAGAGTGGGCTGAAAAGCTAGGCCTTAGTGGGCGGGCAATTGGTAGTCATGGTGGTCATGGCGGTTGCGTAGAGATGAATATGATTCAAGGAGAATTTCTCTTTGGCGCAGTTTGGGTGACTCCTGCTCTTGGGCTTCGGGGGAGTCCCCTTTTTTCTAGATTGCCTCTTCCTCCTTTTATACTAGCTTCTACTCTCCCTTGAATGTCCACGTGTAGGTTGAGATTCATAAGGTTGATACTTGTCCCATCAGCGCATACCCAAAGTGGTTGGGAGTGGTTGTAAAGGCTGAAAAGTATGGCTCTGTCAGGTGCAGAGTACTTAATTGCAGTAATGACAGCCTTTCCTTTGTTCTTTGTCGTTCTAGTACTTTTCCTGTTCGGTGGAATGACCTAGGGTGTCATCATCAGGACCAAGTCGCTCCCTTTGTCCTCGACTATAGTTATGGCCGAGGAGGGTCCTTCCTTTGGCCGAGGAGGAGCCTTCCTCGGATAGGGCCTTGTGTCCAACGTGGACATTGACATGGGCTTCTCGGTTTTATACCTCCCACAGTTAGTGATCAATTGCTATCTCTTCCATAAAGTATTCAAATGTAAGTTTTTTGTATTTTAAAATCATGTTTAAAAAAATTATGGATCAAATAGTAAATAATGGAACATTATAGAATATTCTGGAAATATAATAAATGTGTACTTACTCCTCTCACGTGAACAGCGTGGATCTCACCATAAAAATACTTACTAGAATCCACTATTATGTGAAAGAATAGAGTAAAAAAAAAAAAAAAAAAATCATATCCTCTAAAATCTTTTTATATAGATATTCCCCACAAATGGACCTCATCCACACCAACTAGAACTTCAACACTCAAAGAAACTCCTAAAAGATTTGCAGTAACAACAAACTCACTAGAAATGATATATGTGGTTTCAAATAAATCTCACACTCGTTCTTTGGGAACACAAGATGAGTAGTTGTGTAGTACACAAGCTATTTTAGTTAGGCATAAGAGCGGAAGGGATCAATGTACGGATCTCTATATCTATGGTATAGCACCCTTCCTTTTTGCCAAAAATTCGTACAACATTTGATTTATTTAGGTGCACAAAGTAAGGTAAAAGACTAGTAGGAATTTCTCTTCTATCAAAACTCATATTAATAAGTGTGGGGATAAATGAGTCGAGTAGGAGTATTGGGCCGTGGGCCATGCCCGAGGATGTAGAGTAGCCCAAGGAGGGTTGAACAATAAGATAAGTTTGTGGAGCAAAGGGACGAGGATAAGGACAAGTAATGACAAACAAAGGTTGTCTCTTGAGGATCCAAACTTTCTCGGGAAACGTTGTGGGGGATTGGAGCCTAGTTGCCTAGAGAATACTGTGCAAGAGGGTACCATGCTTCTAAGGATAAGTTTCAAATAAATGAGTCCACAGTGAACCAGGAAATATCTGAGAAGAAGGCTGCTACCACCACATTAAATGTTCTGCGCCTAATCAACTGGTTGCATTTATGTGGAAATGATGCTTGAACAGTAATATTAAGCCTTACAATTACACACAAAGGTTCTAAGAGGGCTCTGATAGGACAAGCATCCAAAAGATCACTTATACAGATGAAAGGTTGGGATTGAAAAGGAATAGAACTATATAAAGAAAAGAACCCCTGTGAGAAATAGGGGGGAATCACTAAGAAAAAAAAAAAAAAACAGAGAGGACAGCTTGTACTTAAAGAAACTTGAGAGAATATAAGAACACTTCATCCTCGGACTTGACCGAGGAATGTTATTCCCTTCAAACTGTGTTTTCTTATCTTTCTAGCACGAATCCAATTTTTTTTGGCCCATACATGATTTATTGAGTCTTACCTATAAAATCCACTCTCTAACAAATATATTGTTTTGGGCTCGTTAGGCCATCATCTATTTCTTGTGGGCTGAGAATCAAAATCTAGTCCTTACAATAAGTGTGGGGGGATTTCCCGCATAAGCTGTTTGTCCGCTTTGGGGAGCCAAGCCCGCGTAGTTTTGTTCTCAAGGACGAGTGTGGGAAGACTTTGAGTGCAATCCCACATCGGCAAGAGATGCGCACCACCAATGCCTTATAAACTCTTGGAGCGTCAGTATGGTGTACCACTAACACACATGCGAAGTAGAGCAAGTCTAAAAAACTACTACCTCATGCTGTCGGTTAGTGGGGAGGCGTGCCCTGTTCGGGGTAACAAAGCCGTGCGGGTCCATCGATCCCAAAGTGGACAATACATTTGATGGGCACTGCCCTCAAAAGCGCATTTTTGTGTGTTAGTGGTACACCATGCTGACGCTCCAAGAGCTTATAAGGTATTGGTGGGGCGCATCTCTTGGCGATGTGGGACTGCACTCAAAGTCTTCCCACACTCGTCCTTGAGAACAAAACCGTGCGGGCTTGGCTCCCCAAAGCGGACAAACAGCTTGTGCGGGAAATCCCCCCACAATAAGTATTCGCATAACTTCTCTCGAGTGAGTGTCTTGCAAAGTCTTTGTCTACCTTAATGTTTCGCTCAAACAAAATTAAATCTCTCAAGCGAAATTTCTGAACTCAAAATCTTGAATCAGCAGCTAGACAAAATTCTATCCTAACCCTAATACAAAAAAATATGTATACTATAGTTTTGTCACATTAAATTAGTCAATATCTAAAATCAAACACTTGTGAACTGGAAAATTGAAATGCTTTCTAAACAAACTGTTTTTTTTTAATCTCTCTCACCGAATGCCTTTACAAACTTAAGATTATGTTTGGTAACAATTTTTGTTTTCTATTTTCAAAAACTTGTTTTTGGTAATATAAAGAAAAAACAAATTTCTGGTATTTTTAAAATCAAAAACATGTTTGGTTAGTTGAAAAAAAAATTAAAAAAAAAAGTTTTTTGAAGAAAAAAATAGAAAATACTAAAATATGTTGTTACTAAGATTTGGACTCTAATACTAACTTATTAAATGAGACAGGTTTATTAAACCAAATATGTGTTTTCATTGACTTTTGAAAACTAAAAACTGAAAATAGTCTTTTGCATGTTTTCAGTTTCCTTTACAAATTAAGTTTTGAAAACAGTTTTTATTTTCTATTCATTTTGGGTTGCCAAACAAGTTTTTTAATCTCAAAAATAGAAAATTGTTTTTGGAAACAGAAAATAAGGAGAAAAAATAGTTACCAAACATACCCTTAATTTGAGAGTGTATTTTTTGTTTTTGCTATGGTAGCTTGTTGAGAAAGTGCTGCTAAATAAGTTTTGCCTTAATCAGATAAGGTGCACTGTGCACGAGACTAAAGAGGATCTATTTAATATATGGTATCAAACTTGACACTTTCATTGGTTTATTTTATTTTATTTATTTATATATCTTTTTTTAAATTTTTTTTCTTAAAGTTATAATAATAATTTTGTTCAACTTTTTTGAAGTAAAATAAACCACTAAAAAAAAGTTATACCAAACATACACATGGTTTTGGCACACCGAATAAGTTAAGTAATCTTCTTCTTTTATTTTTTTTAGGGGAAAGTTACGTTTGGAATCCGTTTATTTTGCTAAAACTGAAAACTTTTTACTGAAAGTACTGTAGATAAAGGTAAAAGTTAGCTGAAATAGTACAATGGAACCCATGAATAGTACTAAAAAGTACAGTGGAACCCATAAATAGTAACAAGAATAAGTTAAATAGTAAAGTAAGTTGGCAAAAATAATTCATGCCAAACGCACAATAACAGTTCAAACTCCAAATTATTCCGGTCTATTTTTCACTTCCTTACGTAATCTGATGTTATAATCCAATGATGCTTTTCTAATCTTTTGTCAAACTTACAGTACGTGGATATAATAAATTACCTTAGACTTTAGATAATTTTGATGGATAGCCTAATTCTAAAAGGGAAGAATAAGCCTAGCTAGAGGGTCCTATCTAAACTTCGGTTATAAGTTTACCTTAAAAAGTCCTAAGACGTTTTTTCATTTCTATGGGGGTACTACAGTTCTGAGACGTTAAATCCATGCCAAACTTTTGTTTTTTAATATTAAAAAAAATGGAAAATTTTGTTTAACTATCCAATCAAAATCATTCAGCAAAGCTATTTACTCAATTATTCCGACCTTTCATTAGGCAAGCGACTGTTTTTTTGTTTTCTTCTCCTTCTGAATTGGCTTTTCATAACTTTTTTCTCTAATAGGTTCTCATTACCTTTAGGTAAGGTGTTCTTTGAAGTCACCCCCACTGTCGGCTCCACATAAAAACTCAAAGGGTAAAACCCAAAAACTAATCCATTGGGTAATGCTTGCCAAGTACAATTGGAATTTCTCAAAAAATATCCAATTGGTTCTCTAAAGAAAAAGGTAACTTTAAAAGTTAACACTGTTTGAAAGTTTTCTAGTTCTACCTACTTGCTTTTCAATCTCTAATTGCTATTTATTTATATGTAATCATTGTAAGGCTTATACAGCCAAGAAATTCAAGGCAAGTTGTTGGAAAGAAACAAATAACTTGGAGGAGCAAAAAAACTTTCAAACTGTGTTATGGGTCATTTGTGCTTAGGAGCAGATTTAATATTTTTTTAAAAAGTTTTGATAGTATCTAGTATTAGCTCAGAGTTCCAGAGTTCAAGGGTGGTTTTTTTTTTTTTTTTTTTTTTTTTTTTTTTTTTTTTAAATTTAATTACCCCAAACTCAAAGATAGAAAGTTTGAAACACAACTCACAGGAACTTCCCAGTATACACAAGCGCAACTAGACAAATGATGGATATGTAATATTTTATGTTCCTCGATTAAATTCAATTATATGGTTGAAATAATGTGATTGTTTTTATGGAGGATAACACCTTAATTTTTTATTTCTTAAAAGCAATAGAAAGGTAATACATTTTGTGTTGCATTGATTAATTCAATTGCATGATTGAATTTAATTAGGCAACTTAAGGTAAAGTACTTATGGAGGAATACCCAAATTTCATCTTACAATTTTTATTTACGAACAAAAATAAATTGAAAAAACTTTCGTGAGATGAAGTTTAACAAGATGGTATTTATTTGTTTTTGGGATTGTGTATTGCGTTGTCTTTAATATATTAATAAAATATCTAAAAAATTATCACGTATCATTCAACTTCTTATAAAAACCTCTCTTAATGTTGGGATTACTATCAGTATTGTGGCGGAACTTTAGACAATTAGGTACCTAATGCGCCAACCAACATAGACCCTCTTGCTTAAACATATTTATCAAGAAGCCAATGCAATTGCTGATAAAGTAGCTAATATAGAAAGCAACCAAACGTAGCAAGAGATTTTATATGACACATGGAGACCACTATTAAAACTTCATATAAAAATTATGAAGTTTTCTTGAGTATCCTCAGCTCATTGGCGTTCCCTTTACATATTATACCATTAATGCACAGGTCTTTTTCATCTTGTATTTCATTCTTATATCTTTGAGCCATGCGTTTGTGAAATTTATTTGATTATTTATTTAATTATTTATAATTAAGACTTAAGAGTACTTGCATTTAGAAGAATGAGGGGGTTCTAACTTCTAATAAGCCATCATTCTCGACCATCTGAGCAGAAAACCCAAGCAGGGAGGTGGTTAGGCCCGTCCCAATTATAAAAGGATGCCCAAAAAGCTATATTATGGGCCAAAAAATTCAGGATCCTGAAAATAAAACAAAAATCCCAGCAGGAGAGTGATCTTAAAAATTCAATTACAATATTAAAAAAAGAGGAAAGGAGAAAATTTGATTGCATTTTTATGCAACTTTAATTGTACCTTTTCCATGAAATAAGTTTAGTGACTCCGCTGGTGGGGTGATATTTGAACAGGGACGGACTCAGGATTTTAAGTTAGCGGAGGTCAAAGTAAAAAAAAAAACTCTAAATAGGTATCTGTGGGGGGCACGCTTTGTCAGCCAACAGTGGGCCTTAGGACCAGGATGAAGCCCAGCCATGGTGGGAAGCGAAAACGGGGTCGGCAGACATTTAGCCCAATCCAGCTGGGCCGGGCCGGTTCTATTTAAGGATAGTCCGAGGAGTAGTGCCTCCTCGGACGCACTTAATGGACGTCAAATACGTATCCTGTCCATGGTGAGGAACCGTCCTAAAAGAAGGAAGTGCTAAACGGACAGGGAACAACCACTACTGCCGCATTAAATGCAGGGAAACTACTTTTCCAGCCGCATTAATGAGGATTGGACAGAAAATAGTATTATCTTGGCCATTGCAACTCACAGAAAAAGGAGGGGGGTGTCCTTTAGGACAGGCACTCGAGTAGAGGCCTAGATGGCGAACAAGTGTAAGGTCATTATCAATTAAAGGAGGATATATAAGAGCTGAAAGTCTCCACAAATAGGGGAGGAAGGGGAGTCATCTGAGAAAACTGAACAAGACAATCTCACGTCCTATTTGTTGCATGGTTCACCATTAATCACGTCCACTCTGTCAAGACCTAGCTCTGAGTCCCACTCTCTACAAATTCATTGTCGAGGGTCTTTTGGGCCAAGATCGCTGGCTTGCTGGGCCTGGGCCCCAAAAACCGCCCTTACAATTGGCGCCGTCTGTGGGAAGAACTTGTGTCTCGACAAGTGAAACCGCGAGAATGGAAGGATCAGGTCCACACCAAACAGGACGTGCAGACTCCCAACGACAGGACAATGTTCTGAATCTTGAACGGGAGAAGGACCAAAATAAACAGCGAGAGGGAAGTGTGAACACCTCTCCCACAGGAGTGGGCCGGTCAAAGGGGAAGGGTCGTGCTTCCCCTGAGCAAAACGATCGAAAGGTTCTGTTGCAAGAGATTGATGCCTTAAAGAGAGAGTTGCGCCGAGCGCAACGAAAACGTCCTTTATCCCACTCGGACAGTAGCAGTGATGGGGACAATGAATACAAGCAAGCATCAGGAACCCCTCCGAGTGAGACCTTCTCTTACGAAGAAGAGCGGCCTTACAAGCGCGGCCACAAGAGTCCATCATACCACGGCACAGCCAATGATGCCATGAGCCGTGCTTTGGATCGCATATCCCAATCTCCTTTCACGCGAAGGATAGAGAGGGCAACGCTTCCTCGGCGGTTCACTCAACCGGCGTTCGCCATGTACAATGGTCGGACCGACCCAGTAGAGCACGTAAGCCAATTTAATCAGAGGATGGCTGTCCATTCCAGGGATGAGGCACTAATGTGTAAGGTGTTTCCGTCCAGCTTGGGACCCATGGCCATGAGATGGTTTGATTCCCTCCCACCAAACTCCGTTGACTCCTTTAAACAGCTGACACAGGCCTTCGGCTCTCGCTTCATAACCAGTAGTAGGGTTCCTCGGCCCCTGGATTCCCTCTTGTCCTTGTCCATGCGAGAAGGAGAAACGTTGAAAGCCTACTCGGATAGATACTGGGAAATGTATAACGAGATAGAGGGGAATTATGATGATGTCGCCATCAGCACATTCAAGAGGGGCCTGCCGACAGATCATGGCCTAAGAAAGTCCCTCACTGGGAAGCCGGTCACCAGCGTGCGTCAACTCATGGACAGGATTGACAAGTACAAAAGGGTCGAGGAAGATCAGCAGATGGGGAAGGGTAAGGCGAAGGTTGTCCCTCAGGAGAGGCGGGACTTCAGGTCGGATCGTTTTAACAATAGTAACAGGTCGAGAGGTGATTATATGGGGCATCACGAATCTACTGGGGCTCAGGCGGTTCATGCTGTATTCCGAGAACCGCTACACAAAATCCTGGAGAAAGTGAAGTATGAACCTTTCTTTCAGTGGCCGAACAAGATGGCTGGTGATCCGTCGAGGCGCAATCAAAACCTGTATTGCGCGTACCATCAGGAGCCAGGTCACACCACGGACGATTGCAGAAGTCTGAAGAGCCTTTTAGATCGGCTCGTCCGGGAAGGGAAGCTAAGGCATCTACTGCATCGCCCTGAAGGAGGACAGGAACGGTCGAACAATGAAAGCGGACAAAATACGTTGAGGCCGCCCCTCGGGACAATTAATGTCATCCTCGCCGCACCTGGAAGGACAGGTTCTGCCCCTTTCAGGGTGATGTCAGTGAGCGGTATCTCAGCTCAGCTGGACAGCAGAGTTCCTAAAAGGGCCAGGGTGGATGCCGCTCCCTTAATTGGATTCTCGGAGGATGATAAGCGAGGTTCCATTCAACCCCATGATGATGCCCTGGTCGTCACACTCAGAATCGGAGGTTATGACGTCAAAAGGGTGCTAGTCGATCAAGGTAGCGCTGTGGAAGTAATGTACCCCGACCTATACAAGGGGCTGAATTTAAGGCAGGAAGACCTTTTACCATACGATTCTCCTCTAGTCAGCTTTGAAGGAGCACTCGTCACCCCGAAAGGCATGATCAGGCTGCCTGTGCAAACAGACTCGGACGTGGTGGAAGTGGACTTCATCGTAGTAGATGCGTACTCCCCCTACACAGCTATCGTTGCCCGACCGTGGCTTCATGCATTAGGGGCTGTACCATCGACCCTACACCAAAAAGTGAAATACCCGTCCGGAGGTCAAATAAAAGAAATAATCGGGAACCAGGGCATGGCCAGGCAATGCATGGTGTCGGCAATTTCGCGACGGCAAAGTGGTGAGCCTTCCACATCAGCCAAGAAGGGATTATAGCAATTAATGAACTCGGCCCCAGCCGAGGGTGAGAAAAGACCAGCCCCGGAAGTAAGTTGTGAGGATCTGGAGAAAGTACTCGTCGGATCAGACCCAGAGAGGTTCTTTCAAATTGGTTCAGAACTACCGCCCCAGGAGAGGTCAGCATTGATTGCTTTTCTCCGACAGAATGTAGATGTGTTTGCGTGGGACCCCTATGAAGCCCCCGGGGTCGACCCAGGTTTCATCTGCCATCACCTGAATGTGAATCCGGCTATAACACCTAAAAGGCAGCCTCCTCGGCGACCGTCGAAAGAACATACTGACGCCGTAAGAGAAGAGGTCGCAAAACTGAAGAGGGCAGGGGCTATCAAAGAGGTCTTCTATCCCGAGTGGCTGGCCAACACGGTCGTGGTAAGAAAGAAGAGCGGGAAATGGCGGGTCTGCGTAGACTTCACAGACCTAAACAAGGCCTGCCCAAAAGATCCCTTCCCTATGCCCCGGATAGACCGGTTGGTAGATTCGACTGTCGGACACCCCAGAATGAGTTTTCTAGATGCCTTCCAGGGCTATCACCAAATACCCTTGGCCGCTGAAGACCAGGAGAAGACTGCTTTCGTCACGCCGGTTGGGAATTATCATTATAAGGTTATGCCTTTTGGCCTGAAGAATGCTGGCTCAACTTATCAAAGGATGATGACCAGGATGTTCGAACAGCAGATGGGTAAGAGCGTTGAAGTATACATAGACGACATGGTGGTTAAAAGCAAGTTAGTGCCCGACCATATTGGAGACCTCGGCGACGTTTTTCAAATTCTGAGAAAGTACAAGCTACGGCTCAATGCAACTAAGTGTTCATTTGGGGTGGGATCTGGGAAATTCCTGGGTTATATGGTCACTCACAGAGGCATAGAGGTTAACCCTGACCAGATAAGAGCCATCCATAGCTTGCAGCCTCCTCGGAATCCTAAAGAGGTCCAAAAGCTTACTGGTATGATAGCTGCTTTAAACCGTTTCATCTCGCGCTCAGCAGACAGATGCAGGCCATTCTTTCTCCTATTACACAAGTGGAATGGATTTGAGTGGAACGAAGAGTGCGTTACCGCTTTCCAACAGCTAAAAGAATACCTCGCCCGACCGCCTATTATGTCCAGCCCCGATGCTGACGAGGTCTTATTCGCCTACATCGCCGTCGCCCCCCATGCTGTCAGCCTGGTGTTGATCCGAGAAGACAATGGCGCGCAGCGACCAGTCTATTATGTGAGCAAATCACTGCAGGAGGCAGAGACCCGCTATCTCCCCCTCGAAAAAGCTGTTTTGGCCATCGTACAAGCCACGCGAAAGCTTCCCCACTACTTTCAAGCACACACTGTAGTGGTGCTAACGCAACTCCCCTTAAAGGCCATTCTACGCAGTGCGGACTACACCAGCCGAATCGCAAAGTGGGGAACAATCCTGGGCGCCTTCGATGTCAGATACATGCCTAGAACTGCTATAAAGGGCCAGGTCCTCGCCGACCTCGTGGCAGAGTTTGCGGAACCCACGCTAGAAGTCATGCTAGAGGCTGATGGGAAAATGATCAGCACAATTTCTCGACACGAATACACTTGTTGGAGAGCACACGTTGATGGCGCGGCGAATCAAAGGGGCTCAGGAATAGGAATTGTTCTGCTCTCCCCGGAAGGTCTAACCATAGAGAAGTCATTGAGACTCGGATTTCCGGCCACGAACAACGAAGCCGAGTATGAGGCGCTACTCGAGGGAATGTCGATGATTCTGAAAATGGGGGGGAAATCCGTGGACATACTCTCGGATTCGAGGCTCATTGTGGGGCAAGTAAATGGAGATTTGGAAGCCAAGGACGACAGGATGCAAGACTATTTGGATCGGGTTAGACACCTGCAAACCCACTTCCATCATTTCCGCCTGACGCACGTGCCCCGAAACGGAAACGCACATGCTGACTCCCTCGCGACGTTGGCAACCTCATCGGCCCAGCCCCTTCCTCGGGTCATCTTGGTAGAAGACCTCATCCAACCCTTAGCAGGGAAGGTCAGCGGAGCTCGAGTACACACCGTCAGGACAGGTCCGAGCTGGATGGATCCTCTAGTGCTGTACTTACAGCACGATACCCTGCCGGACGACAAGATGGAAGCCGACAAAATCAGGAGAAAGGCTGCTCGATTCTGGTTGTCCGAGGACTCCAAGCTTTATAGACGCTCGTTTTCGGGGCCCTACTTGCTGTGTGTGCACCCAGAGGCCACTGAACTCATCCTGGAAGAGTTACATGAGGGAATTTGCGGAAGTCATACAGGGGGTAGGTCTTTATCCCACCGGGCCCTAACACTCGGTTACTGGTGGCCGAGCATGCACAAGGAAGCCCTGGAGTACGTGAAGAAGTGTGATCAATGTCAGAGGTTCGCCCCAAATATACACCAGCCTGGCGGAGAGTTGAACCCGCTATCCAGTCCCTGGCCATTCGCACAGTGGGGCCTAGACATACTCGGTCCGTTTCCCAAGGCAACAGGGAACAGGAGATTCCTTCTCGTCGGCACTGACTACTTCACCAAATGGGTGGAAGCCGAAGCTCTGGCGAACATTAGGGACGTCGATGTCAAGAAATTTCTTTGGAAGAACATTGTCACCAGGTTCGGCACCCCACACACCCTGGTGTCCGACAATGGACTCCAGTTCGACAGCAAAGCCTTCAGAAGATACTGCAGTGAGCTAGGAATTATTAACCGGTATTCCACGCCAGCTTACCCACAGGGTAACGGACAGGCAGAAGCTGTCAACAAAACAATACTGAACGGACTTAAAAAGAGATTGGATGACGCAAAGGGGAGGTGGGCCGAGGAGCTAGCCCACGTCTTATGGACATACCGCACCACACCCCGGAGGTCTACCGGGGAAACCCCTTTTTCTATGACCTACGGAGCCGAGGCTGTCATCCCATTGGAAGTAAACTTCCCCACCCAGCGAACTGCCGCTTTCTGCCCCACTACCAATGACAAACTTCTGGAGAAAAGCTTGGACCTCATCGATGAAAGAAGGGAAAGCGCTTCGGTCCATCTAGCACACTACCAGCAGAAGCTCAAGCAAGGTTACGACACCAAGATAAAGCCCAGACCGCTGGCGCCTGGAGACCTAGTATTGAGAAAGGTCTTGGGCACCGCAAAGAACCCTGCGTGGGGAAAGCTCGGACCGAACTGGGAAGGACCGTACCGTATCACTTCCGTAGCCGGCATAGGAGCCTACTTCTTGGAAGACTTGGACGAACATGTAGTGCCACGCCCTTGGAATGTAAATAACCTCAAAAGGTATCACTATTAATAAAAGTATCTTTTTCACTTGAGTTCTGGTTTCCTTGTGATTTTTGCCTTGTACCCTATTCTCTTTTTTCTTTTTCTTTTTCTTTCCGTTAAACAGAACCTAAGTCCTGCCTGGCTCCTCGGACCACAGACATGGGGGAAATTAACTGCTAAACTATTCCTAATAAGCACTAAACAGAACCTAAGTCCTGCCTGGCTCCTCGGACCACAGACTTGGGGGAAATTAGTCACATTCATTTAAGTACTAGACAGAACCAAGGTTTTGCATGGTCCTCGGACTCAAGCCTATGGGAAAACTAGCTACGTTAACAATAAGCGTTAAACAGAACCTAAGTCCTGCCTGGCTCCTCGGACCACAGACATGGGGGAAATTAACTGCTAAACTATTCCTAATAAGCGCTAAACAGAACCTAAGTCCTGCCTGGCTCCTCGGACCACAGACTTGGGGGAAATTAGTCACATTCATTTAAGTACTAGACAGAACCAAGGTTTTGCATGGTCCTCGGACTCAAGCCTATGGGAAAACTAGCTACGTTAACAATAAGCGTTAAACAGAACCTAAGTCCTGTCTGGCTCCTCGGATCACAGACTTGGGGGAAATTAACTGCTAAACTGTTCCTAATAAGCGCTAAACAGAACCTAAGTCCTGCCTGGCTCCTCGGACCACAGACTTGGGGGAAATTAGCCGCATGTATCCAAGTCACGGAGGGGACCCAAGGCTTCCTTCTTCACCTCGGACCTCAGCCTTGGTGAAAATAACTGCTACTTGATTAGCTCATACTTAATCGCATTGTTCAAGTTACGACTAATGGCTCAACCTCGGAATTCTACTGATATAGTCAAAATTCGTTCATAACAAAGGCAAAGCAGAAGCAACGAAACAAAACGAAACGAGGTTATATCATTCATCAAATGCCAAAATGGCTCGTTTTACACATACTTGCGAAGCGAAAAGCAAACAAAAAGCAGAAAGCAAAACCTATTACAAGTTAATCCCTACACTAATGCTTTAAACTGGGTCCTGGGCCAAGCGCTTCTCGGGGACAGCTGCCACGGGGTTTTTTTCCTCAGCCGTTGGTTTAGGCCCAACTTCTTTAGCCTGCGCAACGACATCCCTTATAGTAAGGGCGTCTTCTGGCGATTTGCCCCTGGCTGACGTCTGCCCTGGGATGTCGGCGCCGGGAGGGACGGTTTGTGCAGAGGCGAGATCCCCTAGGGAATCCGAGCCAGGGATCTCGCGAATATCTAGTGGGAAGAAGATACTCTCGAGCCTCCTAAGGTCGGAATCCACAGGGACTGCTGCTCGGTCCATGGCGACTCCCCAGGCCTCAGTAACGTAGTCCCTGCAGACCACAGCTACCTCTTCGGCCAACCTAGTTTCAGTATCCGCCACTCCCCGTTCATAAGAGGCCGCCACCGCAGCCTCGGCGGCCTCCCTGGCCAATCTGGCCCCTTCCTTCACTTGTACCAGCTGCGCCTTAAGATCCTCGACCAACTGCTTCTCGGTCGCAAGGTTTATCTCGGACAAGTGAAGCTGTTTGCGCATGTCCTCGGCCTGCTTCATTGTGCTCTCAAGGCCCGCATTGGCGCTATCCCGTTCCCTCACAGCCTCCTTAAGTTTTTCTTTTAGGCTTTCCTTTTCCAGCTTCAGGACAGCAGCAGTTTTCTCCGCGGCTACGCGGGATTGGACCTCGCCATTAACCTCTTCCCGTGCACTTCTCGCGCGCTCTTCGGCGATGTAAACTTGCTGGGTGATCTGCATAAAGTTAATAAAGGTGTCGTTAGAACGAAAATAATGCTAGCTGAGGGTGAAGCACAGCGTCTAATCTGGCCAAGGCTTGTTGCTCACCATAGCGAGATCCCTCTTCAAAGACTTGAAGAGGTCTGGTTGCCCCGTTTTCCTGAGCCCATCCATGTCGCGGGGCAAGAGCAGGGGTTGCTGCAGGGCCTCGGCAAGGTCGGTCGCCTGCCCCCGTGGACACTCCCAAATTGTGGCATCCCAGGGAATGGGAGCACCGTCCAGTTCCAGCCGTGGGCTCCAAGTACGTTGTGCCCTTCTCAGTGCCGCCTCATCTCGGCTGTCAGTAGACTTGGCCCGCTTATCCTTGGGCTCCTTTCCTTTCTTTTGCTGCTTCGGTTGCTGAGGGCCGACCTCACCCTCCTCCAGTTCTTCCACTGGCCTCTTACGCCTCAAATTGGGCATAGGCTGAAGTGGGGGGTCGGTAGATGGAGGAGGAGGAGGGGGAAGCTTAGCTGGAGGCTGCTCCTTGGGGGCATCCTTAGAGGACTGCCCCTTGTTCCTGTTAGATAGAAGGCCTCGGAGGCCAGCCCTGGGCTTCAAGTCCATCCCTTCTTCCTCAACCTCTTGGCTAGTATCAACTTGCGCGACGACTAGACCGAGGGCAGGGGCTGCTGAAGCACGGTCCGAGTCTGAGTCAGAGTCCGAGAGTTCTACAACTCTAGCCGACACCTCCCCTTCCTCGGCAAATTGGAACCGATCTATCTGTTCCTCTAGGGAAGAATGCGAAGAACCAGCCTCCTCCTCGGGAGTAATCTCTGCAGGGATGGGCCGTTGATCAGGCAATCGAGCAGGGGGCAAATCTGACGAAGCGAGAAACCCGGGTATGGAAACGTTTATACGTGCCAATCTCGGACTTCCAGCCCTAATAGCTTGACCAGCTTCCACCAAGGACCGAGAAAGAGGAACAAAATCCAAAATCAACGGAGCCGACCGCAACTGTCCGTCTTCGCTCACGAAAATCTCAGATCTCAAGAGGTAATTTAGAGCAGGAACGTTGACCAGGCTCAGCCGAGGGGTTGTGTGCTCTTTGTCTGCGAAGATCGTTAAGTGAGATATGTTAGTCCGAGGAGACATGTAGCCATAACAAAGGAAACGCAACACAAATAAAGCAAAACAAAGGGGGAAAACTCAAACTAGGGTCCTCTCCGCGGAACCTAATGTTATGGCACCCCACCTGGCTTTCCTGCCCTGGTCGGACAGTGAATGCCGTCATGCCATGGTCCGGAGACGATCAAATGGTCGTCCTTCAAGCCTTTGCTGGACTTGGGGAGGCAGGATATCAACCTCACTTCATCAGACCTGGACTTTAGGTAGTATGAGTCCCCGAGTCTGTGGCATTCATAGAGATGAACCACGTCACGCCAGGTTAGGCCGAGGTTCATTTGGTCGTTTAATACGTCGGTGCACCCCAAGATCCGGAGCAGGTTTGCGGTGCACTGATAGGGGGTCAATCTATGACCACGCAGGTAGTCCCTAGTTATTCTCCCCATGGGAATCGTCATTCCTCCCTCCACGAAGGCTATCATTGGAATCACGACCTGCCCTGACTTCCTTTTGAAGAAAATTTCCTCTTCGTGGCAGTACTCTAAACCTACCTCCGGTGGAATACGATACTTCGCCCTGAAGCCCGCCATACCGGCCGGAGAGTCTACCATTTTTGAAAGCCTACCCATTTCCCCCTAATCCTAGGTTACACGAAGGAAGTTCGCCTAGAGAAGAGTAACGAAGAAGAAACGCGCACTTACGGGTAAGCAACTTGACGGAGTCTTCAATAAAAGGGTGGCGAAGATAAGGGCGTATTGAAGGAGAATGCACTAAGGTCTTCTGAACACTGGCGCTTTCGTAGAAAATGGGAAAAAACTCCTTCAAGACCTTATATACCCAGGGGAAGTTGGACAGACGCACTCCCGCCTAGAACAAACAAAACGTTGTTCGCCGTTGATCTGGTCTCCAACCGTTGGATTGAAAAGGCGTAATGCTCCAAAAGCTGCAGTTAACTCCCCCGTGGGGCATTAAATGCCTTCAGCATTAATGAGGCACGTGATGACACACGCTCGCCCGGATAAAGTAGAGAACCATGATGGGCTGTCCAGCAATTATCAAAATCCCGTCTTTCCTCCTCGGATCAAGAAGAAAGAGCCGGAATTTTGAGGGGCTATTGTGGGGGGCACGCTTTGTCAGCCAACAGTGGGCCTTAGGACCAGGATGAAGCCCAGCCATGGTGGGAAGCGAAAACGGGGTCGGCAGACATTTAGCCCAATCCAGCTGGGCCGGGCCGGTTCTATTTAAGGATAGTCCGAGGAGTAGTGCCTCCTCGGACGCACTTAATGGACGTCAAATACGTATCCTGTCCATGGTGAGGAACCGTCCTAAAAGAAGGAAGTGCTAAACGGACAGGGAACAACCACTACTGCCGCATTAAATGCAGGGAAACTACTTTTCCAGCCGCATTAATGAGGATTGGACAGAAAATAGTATTATCTTGGCCATTGCAACTCACAGAAAAAGGAGGGGGGTGTCCTTTAGGACAGGCACTCGAGTAGAGGCCTAGATGGCGAACAAGTGTAAGGTCATTATCAATTAAAGGAGGATATATAAGAGCTGAAAGTCTCCACAAATAGGGGAGGAAGGGGAGTCATCTGAGAAAACTGAACAAGACAATCTCACGTCCTATTTGTTGCATGGTTCACCATTAATCACGTCCACTCTGTCAAGACCTAGCTCTGAGTCCCACTCTCTACAAATTCATTGTCGAGGGTCTTTTGGGCCAAGATCGCTGGCTTGCTGGGCCTGGGCCCCAAAAACCGCCCTTACAGTATCCATATAGTATTAAAAAATTATAAATACACAAAATCGTTATTTTTAAATACATTAAAATGCAGTCATTTACCAATAAAAACATAAACAAAAAAATATATATATATTTTTTAATACTAGGCTGGCTAGAATTTTTTTTTTTTTTGGTTGAAGTTAGAGCATTCACAGTAGTGATGCTTAGTTTTTTTACATCTCAAAAAAATACTTTATTTATTTTACCACCTCACTTTACAATACACCCAATATCAATTTTTTTTTTTATCACTTCATTTTAAATAATATAAACAACTCATTAAAATAATAAAGGAAGAGAGAGAATTTGTGTTTTTTAATTGAAGGAAGAGATGTAATTTAATAAAATATTTTATTTTATTTTTAATAATTTGCTATAGTAATACTAGTTTACTGTAGTTGCAAAAAGTTTAGTTTTAGTTTCTCCAATAACACATAATTTTTTTGGTTCTTTGGTGGTAATATATATATATTGCTAAAATAAAATCACCATTGTGAATATTTTTATTGTTTTTGTTAAGTTATTGGGTTGGATAATGGCTATTTGGATGAGACTAGCTAGACTTATTGAGGAGAAGGGATCTCAGGTTTTGAAAGGAAGACCCAACTACAAAAATGAAATATATAATAACTAAAAACAGGAAAAAAAAAAAAAGAAAAAAAAAAGAGGACCCATGGAGCCCGGGCCCCCTTGGACCCCCACCTAGGTCCGTCCCTATATGTGGGCATTGGTTGATGTAGGGATAAGGGCCCAAAGTTATGTGTTGGGCCTTGGGCCTTGGCCAAGGACGTTGGTTGGTCCGAGAACGAATAAACAATAGTAAAGGTGTCAGGCTCAGAGTCCCATGAGTAGGTTACAAGTGGAAAGGTAGGGGAAGGTGATCCGAGAAAGAGCATCTTTTCAGATATACAAAGCACAGATCAAATGTATATCCCATCATTCAAGGTGACCCTCTAGGGAATTCCATAGATGGGGACGAGCGTTATGAACGTACAGGAGGGATGGGAGTTCAGAAATATCTAAAGAAAAACTGCTGCCACCGTATTGAATGTTCTGTAGCTAACTTTCTGACCGTATTTATGTGGAAAAGACCCATAAACAGTGGTACCTTGGCTATCCCAACTCACAGAGGGCCAAGATCATAGAAAGGGAGATATATAGGGTGTGTTTGGATAGAACTTATTTTGCTAAAACTGAAAACTGAAAACTGAAAACACTGTAGCAAAATAATTTTTAAATGTGTGAATAGTACTGTGGGACCCATTTTTAATAAAAAAATTGATAAAAAATGAAATTTGTGGGTCCATGAACAGTGCACGGACCCACTGATTGACAGAAAAGTCAAAAAAACAGGGCCAAACAGTACTCTACTGTTCGCTTGTCCCCTGAAAGTCTGAAACGCGTGTAGAAAAAAAAAAAAAAAAAAAAAAAAAAAAAAAAAAAGCAAAACGCAAAACGCAAAAGTAAACGTGGATCCAAACTTACACATAATGTAAGATATCCTTGAGAACTAAGGGGATCAAAAATTTGTAAGATAAAGCACTATAACAGCTTGAACCATATTTGTAACCATTTTCAATCAATATATACTAGAACATACCTCCTCGGATTGTGCCGAGGACAAATTTACTTAGATAACTCCAGTCCATTTCTGTTTGATTATCTTTTAAAATCCATTTTAACTGTTATCCCATTCATTAAAGCCTAGTTTTTCAACCCACTCTATACAAATTCGTTGTATTGGGCTTATTGGGCTTGGATCCAATCATATCTTGAGTCTAGGATCCAAAATGCGTCCTTACAGTTGAGATTATGTAATTGGTGTGGGAGGTTGGAATGCTATGGAGATGAATGCATGTTGTGAATTCATTGGCTTGCATTTTTATTTTTACCACAATTGTTGATATTATGCTTTTGCTTCTTGTTTCATGTGAACCTTTTGTTATTCTCCGACAGTGATGTACAAATTAGAATTACCATTTATTTGGCTTTTAGCTCATACAAGTAGACACATCCCATGTGAAACTTTTGAAATCAAATTATGAGTTCACACATAAACTAAACAATGTGTGAATTTAGGTGTAGACTGAGGTGTGTACCTAGCATTATTCAATTATTGGCATACTTTGTCTTGTACAATAAAATATTCAGGATTGATGGGACCGACAAACCCTTCTGTTCAGACGAACTAATCAGAAATCTCTGTCCAGGTCTCCACGTCATTGACGAATGGAGGAAAGCGGACGATTACGAAGCCAGCTATATAGACCGTTGGAGGCCCATCAAAGCCTACGTTAAGGAGCATGGAAGCGTTACCAAGAGAGGTATTAAAGCCACAATAAAAGCCACAACGACTAGATGATGCAGCACCATATATAAACACTCCACAGAACCAATACAAGGTACACACAATCAAAAGAGACGCCATAACTCTGATCTCTGATACTCTCTTGAAACTTTCATATGTTGACTTTATTATCAGAGCTTCTTTGGCAGGCACCACACTGGTGACCATCTAAAGGAGGCTTTGTGTGACATTTTCAAGGACATGGATGAGGTTTCTTGCTCATCTAGACGAGTCCACTTGACTGAAGATTTTTGCTTCATCAAGGACCACACTTTTTTGTGCTACACCTTTGCAATAATTTTGATATGACAAATCATGAATGATAAGGAAAGATTAGTAGGTTTATGTAAAATGACAAACAACTAGTTATAATCTACTACGTAGGAATGTTATGGAAAATAGTATGATTCCTATAATTTCCTCTTGTACAATTGTATTATTGTTCTTAAGAATTACTTTGTGATTGGGTAGCATGTTAGAATTATTCAAAGAGTAAAATGATACATCAAACTCACTAAAATCTTACTCCTACACATTTCCGCACCTATTTTGTTGCAATTGTCGTATGTGATAAATCGAGTGATGTGATCTTGTGGATAAAAATTGACGGGCCAATGTGATGTCGAAAGACAACTTACTTATGTTAAAGGAGCAATGATAGCGACACAACAAATCCCACAACTCATTATATGGTAAGTTGTAAGTGATATAGTTGTGAACTCACTATTTGCCCTACACCATTCATAATTTATCATTAAGTAAGTTGTAGAAAAAATTGTGATATTTGTTATATGCTTAAAATTTTTCTATGTTAAAAAGGGATTGAGAATTGATGCAAGGCTAATATTGCACCATGCAATACCTTCTCAATAATTTAAATTAACTTTTAATATCAACCATTAAATCAAGGAAATTAAATAGATAAAAGATTGAGAGTTAAAAAGAAAAAAAAAATTTAAAAATAAAAATGATGTGAGAGATATTTATTCCACCAGATTCCAATCAAGTGTGCTGCTGGAAGTTTTAAATTTAATGGTTCCTGTGTTACGATGTAGAGAGGGAGAAGCGGTCGCAACACGTGTCCAGTATATCTGATTTTTTGGGTATATGACGTGGTGGGTGAATAGAAGCTGGCATCAGCAAGAGACGTAAGGGAGTCACTTTCTTACGTCATGGTGCTGGCGTCACTGACAGCCTTGTTAAGCCTTTTACGTTTATTCTACACAATAGTACACGCATTAATAATAACGCCAGGCCCCGCACCCCCCGGCTTATTTACATTTTTGTCCCTCACCTTCCTCACGCCAGGCCCGTTTGATAAAGTGGTTAAACAACTCATTTTCAGTTTTTAAACAATATTACACACTTTTTCACCTACACGTATTTCAAAAAATTATAAACAACATTACTCAAACTCCTTTACCAAATAGGCCCTTACATTTTTCAATGATTTTGAGTTACATTTTTTTTTTTCAACTATTTTTATTAATGAAAAAAAAGTTAATGAATACTTTTTTTTAAAGAAAGTGTCAAAATTTACCTTAACATTTTTATGAAAAAAAAAAGTAATTAGTTTTATTAACAAAAATGATGTCAAAAATTTTCAAAAATAATTTATTAACAATTGCTTTAAGAGTACCAATTAACATGACTTTTTATTAATAAGTGTTTGAAAATTTTTATTATTTATTACATTTAAATTTTTAAAATTGTGTTGTTTAGGCATGAATGTACTTTTTAACTGATTTTATTTTAAAACTAAATAAATCAATAAAATAAGTTATACCAAGCTAACATATTATTACCTAATCTTGGTTTAAATTCGTTGAATCCATTTGTGATTTAAAAAATCTTGCTTTACCAATTTAATGATTGATTATGAGTACTTTTTTTTTACAATAATGAATAAATGATCCCCCTAAAAAAAAAAGAATAAATGATTAAGTTTATGTGTTAAGCTTGTGTCTTGTGCATTAATGCACCAGACACATTGAGATTAGGACACATCTCTGAAAGTGCATTAGTGCACTAACAGAAGTTGTGTCCTAAGTTTATTATCTTTTAATTGTTTAAGTTTTTGGGACACATATAATATTAAAGTAGATGGTAATGAGTATGAGTATAAATATTGTCTCAATACTTTACTCTCCTATTTAACATTAAAGAGAAATTTACGGTCACATGTGAGGAATATTGTTAGGATAAGCTTATCAGGTAAGTTTTTGCCTCTTAACTTTTATATACAACTTTTTAAAATCTTACTTTTTCTTACTTTTTTTTCTCTCTTTTTAAAAATACAAATATACTTTAATATACTTTCATCAATTTTTTTTTTTTTTTTAGCAAAAAGCTAAATAAGTTGTTTTTGTCACATGTGAAAACTAGTGTTAGATAAGCTTATAAGTCAGCTTTTGTTTTTTAACTTTAATGTATAAATTTTTAAAATCTCTTTTTTTTTTTCTCACTTTTTTTTTCTACTTTCCAAAGTACAACTATATTTTAACATATTTTCATTAAAAAAATTTCAGTAAAAAACTAAATCAGTTGTTCCAATGAGAAGTGTTATTGTATTGTTATAAAGTAAATGAGAAATTAATACTATGTGATAAATGTTTCACATTCCTCAATGTGCAGTATTAGAATAGTAGTGTGTGTATATATATAATAGTCTATAATAATTTTGGACTATGTGACAAGTAATTTATCATGATATTAGACTAGGTAGTGATTTTGAGTTTGAATCGTATTTTCATTCTATCTCCCATTAAAAGTTAAGAGGAATTTTGGACCCATTTGAGAATGAAAGTGTTAAAATAATGGTATAAATTGTAGGGTATGATTATTAAGAATGTTAAATTTAATCATTTAATAATTATTTTAATATTATAGAAAATAATTATTCCAGCACTTTTCACTTAGTTTTTTTTTTAGAATGTAGTAACTAGTAAGATTACTATTTTATTTTTCAAAATTATCTTCTAAAAAAATCTTCTAAAGAATATGATTTAAACATGCGATTTGTTTAATAATCAGGGGCGGAGCTATGTTGAAGGGTGGGGGGCCAAAATTTTGAAATTTTTTAAAATATATATATCTCATTATTTTAATGTTTTCAAATTTTAGTCTATAAAAATAAGAGTTGGCCCCCAAGTATTTGAATTAGTCTAATGATACTCTTAAAAATAATAATTGGTCTAATAGTTATAGAGACATAACTTTATTTTTCACAATTCTATTTTTTATTATAAAATGTGCTCTTATATCTGTTAAATATTTGATAAAATTTGGTACCTGTGGGAGCCAGTTAGGCAAAAGGTACTGTTAAAATTGTACGTATTGGACCTATGGCCCAATCCAAGGATATTTACTAATCCGAGGATGGTCAAATAAGGTTAGTATGGGAATGGTAGAAGAAGAAGAAATAAGGATTGTATATGATAGTCCAAAATATATCCGAGGAGAAAAGTCATATCGGAAATGTAGGTCCGAGGTTAGTAGGAATGTCCTATCACCCTGAACATCCTTCAAGGTCGCCTCACGATTAGAAGTCAGACATTGGGTAAGAGAGGAGTAGAGGGAGGCAACAAATATCTACAAAAGCTGCTACCTCCACATTAAATGCATCCCAGCTAACTCTTTGGCCGCAGTAATGTGGAGGTGATACCTGAACAGTGGTGAGGTAGCCTTACAGCTGCTAGTTGAGGGTTCTGGGAGGTGTTGGATGGGACAAGAAGGAGTTCCTGGAATCTAACCTACAAGTGTATGGTGGAAATGATACCGAAATTATAGTATATAGCATGGAAAGAGGGCCTAAAAAAGGGCAGATCGAAAAAAAGAAATCCTTGTAATAATCTTTTTAACTCTTGTAACCTTAATCATCAATTGGACATTATAACAGAGTTTCTCGGACTGTGCCGAGGACAAATTTTCCTACATTACTTGTGTTTGATTCTCTTAAATAAACAACTGCTATTGTCTTTTTTATTCACGAGATCTGGTTCTTTCACCCACGCTCTATAAATTTATTGTTTGAGCTCATTGGGCCAAAACTCAATCATATATTGGGTCAAATCCAAATTCAGTCCTTACAGTACCAAACATGTTTGAATTTTTTTTTTCAACCCGTTATATGGTGATTAGCAAGTTATTGACTCGTTAAAAAAATCTTGTGACTAAAACTACACATGAAATATTTCTTTAGTTGCCACATAATGAGTTAAACTAATATAGCTACAAATATGTTTGGAGCCTAACTTGTTCCTCCAAATTTTGGATCATTCATTTTTTGAAAATTTTATTAGTTCAATTGAATGATTTTTTACTTACATTAGTATAAAATTTGTTAATTTGTATAGAAAATGAAACTTTTTAAGAATTTCAATATGAAAATTGTAAAAATGAATTTTATTAATTTTATAAAAGATCGCTATCAAACATAATTTTGATTGAAAAAACTAAGCTTTTTTTTTTGTTGGGTGTGTGTATATATATAACTTATCAAATAAAAAAGTGTGTGTGTATATATATGTGTATATAATAAAAAAAAGCATGTGTATATATGTGTGTGTGTGAGATTGTCTTGATAAATATATTAGTGCTATAACTTGGCCCTCCAAACAAAAATTTCTGACTTCGCCCCTGTTAATAATATTTAGCTTATGTTAAGCCAAGAAGGTAAATATCAAGCAGATAAAATGTAACATCCTAAACTACAAATTAATAAATCAAATTCAGTACAAATAATCACAAATTGTTTTCTTTTTCTTTTTTATAAGAAGAAAAATCAAATCAATAAATAGTTGAAGTGTAATAAAATCATAAGTTTTTTTTTTTTTTTGAGAAACAATAAAATCATAAGTTGGTCCCATAAAAAAAAAAAAAAAAATCATAAATTGGTCGCCGACGTCGAAGGGCCCGTTGAGTCCTGACAATCGAATAATGTTGGCCTGCTCACCGGCGGGGCAGTTTTGTCTTTTGACTTACCCAGAAAACCTCTATAAATTGAGCATTTGGAAAATTCGTAAAGACATCGACCACACATAGAAAAAGCTGTACACTACAGCTCCGTGTCATTCACTTGTTTATCAGGTCAAGAAAAAGAGAGTTAATTGCCCTTCTTTGAATTCTCCAAGCTACCCTTTTAGTTTTTGTTTGTTTGTGATCCATGGAAAATGACAAGAGTTTCAGAAATGGGGAAGATGAGCAAGAAGAAGAAGAAGAAGAGGCTAAGATGGAGAAGTTTTTCGCGTTGATTCGAAGCTTTCGAGAGGCACGTAACTATAGAAGAAAGGAATTAATGAACGATTCTCAGGTGATGAATAACAAGAAGAAGATGAAGAGGGTAGGTGGAGATCACTCAAGTTGGGTTCCTAAATTTGAGTGGGAGGATTTTACTAAAGAAGTTGAGTTCGTAAGGCCTCCTCTAATCTTTCCTAGTCCATGCAACAACAAAGAGAAAGACAAAGAAGAACGAGAAGACAGTGGCTTAGACCTCAGACTCACCCTCTAGCTATAGATTCAAATCAATTTAAATGTGATCTTCTCTTATATTTAAATATTAGTCTGATGATATTTATATTTTGATTTTTTTTTTCTCATTTACTTTTTTTTTTCTTTATTTTTTGAGATAAAAATTCCTACTCATTCTGTTTTTGTGTCCAAGTTCAGTAATATAGTTAATTTACATAATTTTTCTTGTAATATTGTTGATCGGATTTTAATTTTGAGTAAAACAATAGTAAAAAAAATTTATTAAAAGACTTAACGTTGTCCATCAGAAACTATTAAGTTAGAGACACACGAGAGTGTCTTTTCTACCAGGGATACAATATCACCATGGCTACTCTGTTACCCCTGCTTGCAACTACTGAAATCTCATGTAGCAGTTATGCATTAAAAAAAGAAAAGAATCTAGCATTTATATAATTTAGTATGATGGCAATTAGTGGAGTATTTCATTTAAGTAAAACTTCTTTTAAAACTTTTAATTCTAAAAATAAATATTAACCATGAGCATTGAAAAAAGGAATTTTTTGCTATTTAACACGATTTTGGTAACAATTTCGTTAGTTGTAAAGTTTTTAAAACTAGTTTATGAAATTATTTTGTAAATTAACATCTCAAGTCTCTAAGAATAAGTATCAAGTTTAAGATAGTTCTCTCTATTGCCAATGTTAGACTTCAGGTACTGAACATTGGAGTTCAATAATGAGTTTTTCTAGAAAAATATTAATCATGGTTTTAATTTTGACATTGAAAAAAAGTATTCACAATCCATGTGTGTTTGGGAGATAGAAAATTTTAAAATGTATTAACATAGTGCACATCATTTGAAAAGAGGGTAATTTTTCAAAAATAATGTTAATCATTATTAAAATTTTTTTGTCTTAATTAAGATTCTTAACTTTAGGAGAGATAGACAAAGCTATTTGATTAATACTTTTTCGCTGGGCGAAGGGCTTTACTTTTATTATTACTAGTCGCTAACCCGTGCGATGCACGGGATAGTTAAACAAAATTTATACACATTCACTTTTATTGGTACAATCATTTGAAAATAATTCTAACTAATACCCAAATGTAAGAGACACATTGACTTACTATTTAAAGTAGCCTTCTGAAGAATTTACACATATTGTGCAACTGAGCCTTAATTTCTCATCAACAGTTAGAAATATAAACTGCAAATATATAAATAAAGACCATGACTTGAGAAGGACGCATTAAACTTCAAATTAGAGTAGTAATGTTACTTTCTCAATCTTTGCTCAGTTGTAATAATAATATAGAGGAAATTCAAAACATGGAAAGAAAATAAAAATTACAACAATTAATTCCATTATCTTTCATGCTATACTTTGTAATTGTACGGAATTAAGTCAACTCAATTTAAGTAGTTGTAATAAAATTGGCTTCTACTATTCTCTATTCTATAGAGATATGAACATATTGGATTTCTCAAACAATTACCGGTATTGCAATAAAATGATTTATTATTGAAAATAAGAAACAAAGAAAATCTCTCTATAGCTTAAGAAACACAATATACTAAAATTAAAGAGAGAAAATTTTCGGATGACAAAATATTATAGATAATTTAAAAGAATTTTGGTTTAATTCCTGAACACTGTAACTCCATAAAATTCATACTAATAATAATATTTTATGATAGCGCAGTTAGAATTTTGGTTTAATTCTTGAACACTGAATTGGAAATTGATTATATGAGTATTCAATGGTGAACAAAAATGAAGTTAAAATTTGAGCATTGTAACAACTTCTTCACACAGTATTCTACGGGTAGCAACGAATTTAATTTAATTGTGTTACTATATAATCCAAACTAATTAATATATCAGGACTTTGAATTAACTCAATAAAACTATCAAAGCCTTTCCACTACAAAAACATGTGAAGATTCTGTTAATTTGAGCAAACTTAAACCCCTCCATCCACTTAAATTTTAGAAATAGATTATACACTTAAAAGGGTTAGTAATTTATAGCACTTACCCCCCACTATTAGTATACAGACACCAAGTGCGGTCGTCGTAACCCTTTGAAAGAACCTTCCCCAATTGGACCCTATCAAAAAAAAAAAAAAAAAAAAACACCCAATTAACAAAATTGATCCAAAAGGGTCTAAAAAACACACAAAATCAATTCAAAAAACAAAAATATGAGACAAAGTAATTACTTTCCGCTGCCAATGAAATCGTCTTCTGTATTGTTGTTCCAAACTGCAACACTTATCTCTCTAAGGCCTTCAATTAACGAAAACACAAACTTCTCTTGGAATAGCGGAGTATTATGACCATCTATACATACACACACACAAAAAAAAAAAATCAACATAACTCACTATAACTCTATAGAAGCCTCAAAAATATAAAGAGAAATTAAAGGGGTTGAATTTGATATTTACGTTTGGAGAGAGAGAGTTTGTAGAAACCGTGGCTTTATATTTCTTAACTTGAGAGAGGGGTAAGGTTGCTAGGGTTTTGAGGAGTTATAATGTTTTTATTTTTATTTTATATTTTTTAAATATTGTGCTGACGTGGAAAATTGTGGTGCTAGCAGAGGCTTCGGTTTTATATATATATATATAGATTATTATTTTGCTATACTATGAGATAGATATAATATATTCTATTGTATTAGGGCCTTAGGCCTCAATGGACAAAGGGTTAAGCTGCCCTGTTTAGAAGTAATTTTTTTTTTTAATAAAAAAAGTGTTGTAGTTGTTTATTCTAATTAGGGCCTTTTGTTTTTAGGGATGGTTTTTACAAATATCACATTACATCTTGATGTGAGTGTTTATGACAAATCAAACATTTTATTAGTGTTTTTTAATACAAATAAAAAAAAAAAAAACCTCCTAGGGTTTAAGTCAGTTGCAAATTGACTCCCTAAGTTATTAATTTTGTATTATTGACCCTTGAGCTTTAACAATTATCCAAATTGACCACTCCATATCAACTTTCGTTAATAATAACTGACAGAATGTGATCATATTATTATATTAAAAAATTATTTTAAAAGTAATACATACATAACTCATGACCATTATCTATCAATTATTTTTTTTAATGTGATTTTTTCTATCAATTATAGTTAAAGGAATTGCGATGAAGCAGCTAGTTAGGACAAATTTTAAATCTCAGGGTTCAATAATATAAAATTGATAGTATAGGAGTCAATTGGCAACAAACCCAAATCCCGGTGGGTCTTTTTGCATTCTACCTTTAATTATTTTTTGAAAGCTAATAATTTAAAATGATTTAATAATGTCGTTCGTACATGATTTCTATTGTATTATCAATCATTTTGAAATTTCATTATTATCATATGCACATCATCATGATTCAATTTGTTAAACATTAATTAAAATAAAATACAAATAAAATATTGGTTAAAGTACAAATTAATCTGGTCCTCCATGCTTCAATTATTGGACAAAATTCAATACGGTCCTTAACTACTAATTGTGTCCTTTATTTTAGAAAACAAGTCATTGTTATCTGTGGTTCTTCTTTTTGTTTAAATTTTAATGAAATTAATGGTTGAAATTGATTTAATTTTGAAAATCTTCACTTTTCATAATACCATTTTTTTTATAAGCATCATAATAACATTTTAACATGTGCTCCATTATCCACATTGATTAATTTTATTAAAATTTAAATGAAAATGAAATTTGATAGTATAGGAGTCAATTGGCAACCCAAACCCCAGTGGGTCTTTTTGCATTTTACCTTTAATTATTTTTTGAAAGCTAATAATTTAAAATGATTTAATAATGTCGTTCGTACATGATTTCTATTGTATTATCAATAATTTTGAAATTTCATTATTATCATATGCACATCATCATGATTCAATTGGTTAAACATTAATTAAAATAAAATACAAATAAAATATTGGTTAAAGTGCGAATCTGGTCCTGCATGCTTCAATTATTGGACAAAATTCAATATGGTCCTTAACTACTAATTGTGTCCTCGATTTTAAAAAACTAGTCATTGTTATCCTTGGTTCTTTTTTATTTATTTAAATTTGAATGAAATTAATGGTTGAAATCGATTTAATTTTGAAAGTTTTCACTTTTCATAATAACGTTTTTTTTTTATAATCATCATAATAACATCTTAACATGTGCTCCATTATCCACATTGATTAATTTTATTAAAATTTAAATGAAGATGAAATTTAAAGATCAAATTGACTTATTTTGAAATTTGGTAGACTAAATTAACACAATTAGTAGTTCATAATCAGAGGTGAAAATTAATTAATAATTGAACTTTTAAATTATTTGATTTGTCCCAAATCTAAAGTATCATGGATTAATTATTCAAATTAAAAATCCAAGATTGATACTCACCTTCTAGTCCAAGTAAATATTTGTAAAAGTCGTTTGTTTTCATTAGTTAATTAATGGAATGTAGCAGGGCCCAAAAAAAAAAAAAAAAACGTGAAATGGTGCTTGCTGTGAACGTTACAATTTCGTTTTAGCTAAGCAACAACACTACGTGTTAAAATTTCTTTTCTGATGAAAGCAAAAGATTAGTAGATGTGAACAAAGTCATTATAGTTAATTTTTTTTTTTGATAGAAGTCATTAAGTATGGGGAAACTCACAGTCCCAGATGGCTAGTTAGCTAGTTCATCAAAAAAAAGAAAAAAAAGAAAAAAAAGATAGCTAGTTAGCTAGGTACTTTAGAAAACAGGAAAAGTGGTTTGGTTTGGTGGTTACGGAATCAATAGGCCCCAAAATGAAAGATATTATTATTATGAATGGTGTAGCATCATATTCCATTTTTCATGATTTATATCACTCCAAAAACATTCCAGTCTGTCACATAGGCCCTCCAAACTTAAAAATAAGCAAATATGGCCACTTTTCTCTTTTTCTTAATTAACCTTTTTGTTCTTATTATTTTAAATTTGACGTGTTTGACGAATTATGCAGAAAGTCTATGTTTATTGTTATGGTTTTTCAACTTGCTGTACCATGGGGCCATGGATTTGAACTTTGAAGTAATTTTTCCATTTCATCCGTTTACCTTATGGACCAAGATTTGGTTCGAGTATAAAGGGAAAAAATGAAAAAAATGGAAAAGAGAAAATGGTGAAACTGATTATTATTTTCTTTTGTTTGGTAAACAAGAAAACTTAGTAGAAAAAAAGAGATGTAGACGAGTATTTTCTCCTTGCTAGGCTTACAATTTTTTTTTTCTCTCTAGGAACGTAAACACACACAATCAACCAAATAAAGTTAGATTCATTTTCTATCATTCCAATTTTCTATTTTCAGTACTAAACACATCCTTACGAATGGAAGATTTCACAATGCTTGTGTGTTGAATTTTTGGATTTGAAATCAAGGGATTAAAGAACATATGCTAGTGTAAATTATGAGGGTTATTTTAATGTTGGCTAATTCTATGTCAAAGTCTTGGTTGTAATTGTAATGATCTCCATATATACATTTATTTGAGTTGTAACAAACTGAGTAATCAAGAAAGAAGAGCTTAAAGAAGAAGTTCAAGTTGCTGATGTGAAAACCTTGATCGAGCGAGACTTACAGTGTTAAGATGTATTGTGAGGGTCTTAAAATGGACTTACATAGAAACGCGCTCGACACACTCCAGACACCTTGGTTGAGTGAGATTCTATGTAAGTGAGGTGATACGTAAGGGGAAAAGGAGGATGAGAGAGAGAGAGAGAGAGAGAGTAATTTTTCCTTCTTTGACAAGTGGTAAAAAAAAGAAAGGAAAAGTAACCTAAATGTGAGTGTAGTGATATGTATCTTTTTTTATTTTTTATTTTTTTGAGAAGAAGGTGATACATATCATCTTTTGAAAGGTAGGTGTGTAAAAGATTAGAAATACGAAAGCCAAAGTTGAAATAAAAATTTTCTTCTTTGACCATTGGACTTAACTTTCTTGAATTTGTATAAAATATTACACATTAATCTCTAATTACAATCTCATAGTCCACTTTCTAAGATATAATAAAGTGCAAATAAAAATCACCATCAATAAACTTCGCAGTAATTAGTGGAACCCCTCTAATGTCATTTTTTTGACAAATCTCATTGAGGAGGTGGTATCGCATGAGCCTCATAACTTCGTGCACTGGGTTGAATATTGGCCCATATAAGCCTAGCAGTCTAGTTAGAATTGGCTAGAGGTCCAATTGGGTCGGGTTCATATTTGATCCAATTAGGTTTGGGTCATTGTTATCATGATTCAAATTGGTCATTATTTTAACACATATGGTGGAACGGCTCGAGTTTGGCCCACCCCGCGGGCCTTCTCTTATTTTATCCTCATCACTAAAAATAGATTAATTATTAATATATAAATTAATTAAAGGTGAAAATATCATTTTAGTCTCTACATTTTGGAGTCACAATCAATTTAATTTTTGCTATTTTCAACTTGAAATCAATTTGGTCTATATTGTCAACTCACTAACGAAAAATGATTACGTAGCAAATAATGTGCACATGTGTTATACTTGAAGATGACATCACTATAAAAATAATAATTAATTCACGTTAAAAATTCCACCTCAGGATTAATTTTTTTTCCCTTGTAAAAAAAAGCATTATTTTTTTTAAATATTCAAAATCTTATTTTCTTCTTCTAAAAAAAAAAACTTATTTTCTTCTCTTTTCCTGCCCTTTCTTACTAACCAAACAAATCTAAATTCATTTGCTCGCATGTTTTTGCAAATCCAATAATCACACAAATTCTAACAAAAATAATCACACAAATCAACACAGGAAGAATAGCTTTGGTTTGAAAGCTCTGGTATTACTTGAGACTCCCATCCCAATCCCAGACCATAGAAAAATAGATTTATTTTATTAAATTTCTTCTTCTTCTTCTCTTTTCAATATTTTATACACACTTTAAAATTTCTCTTCCATGTCTTTCAGAGGAGTAAATTTTTTTGCTGCAAACAATTTCGCTTTTTTCCTTTTTAGCAGATCTCATCTAACTTTGGGTTTAGCACTTTTTGAAGTGAAGATTCTTTGTTACGTTTAGGGTGTGTTTGTTTGGAGGTGAAATATGGTGGATGGAAAACTATGAAGAGAAAATGAGAAGGAAAACTTTTTGAAGTGTGTTTGGTTGAGTGGAGAGGAAGGAAAATAAATGGTGGAACCTAGGTGTTTTCTCCCCGGGCCCACTAAAAAGTTTTCTCCCCAAAATAGAGAGAAAATTGAAGAGAAAAATTGGACATCATTTTTTGGACAAATTCCCATGTGCAATTGCATATGGGCTTGTCTACGTTGCTCTGCTTCATTTTTTTTTTCTTTTTTCTTTTTCTTTCCTCCTAGACATTGACCTAGGTGTTTTCTCCCCGATCCCACTAAAGAATTTTCTCCCCAAAATGGAGAGAAAATTGAAGGGAAAAATTGGACATCATTTTTGGACAAAAATGCCAATGTGCAATTGCACATGGCCTTGCCTACGTTGCTCTTCTTCATTTTTTTATCTTTTTCTTTTTCTTTCCTCCTGGACGTTGCCGCTTTTTTTTTTTTTTTTTTTCTTTCTTTTGTGTTTTTTTTTTTTTTTTGTTTTTTATGTGATTTTGTTTTTGTTTAGATGTGATTTTTTTTTTTCTAGACATGATTTTTATTTTTTTAATAAATTTAGGTGATTGATTTTTTTTTTGGTTGTTTATCCTTTTTTTGGTTTTAATTGGGTATCATTTTTTAACAAGGGTATATGCGTAAATTTATACAAACTCACTTTTTCTATTCTTCAACTTTTCCACTCCCAACGAAACAAAAAGGAGGGAAATTAAAATCTTTTCTATTCTCCCACCATTTTCTATCCTCTCACTTTTCCATCCTTCCAATCAGTCTGCATGTCATTCTATGACCAAATTTGAGATTGCGAATTGAAACCACGGACGAGTTCGTGAAGGTCCATGAACTTAGTTTCTTGGCTGGGTTAGAAGAATCGGAGCAAATGAATTTAAAGATCTTTTTGGTACAATAAGAAAGGGCAGGAAAGATTAAAAGAAAAAAGGATTTTTATTTTTTATTTATTTATTTCAATGACAAGGTGTAATTTTTTAATGTCAATTAATTAATTAATTAATTTATTATTTTTTAGCTACATCGGCTTCAAGTGTGCCACTTGTGCACACCGTTTGCCGCATAGGCAGGAACCAAATTGATTGCAAATTGAAAATAATAAGGATCAAGTTGACTAATGCCAAAATGTAGGGACCAAATTGACTATAACCCTAAAATGTAAGGACTAAAATTGTGTTTTCACCTTAATTAAACATCAAATATTTTAATTATTAGGTGTTTTTTTTTAGAAGAAGGTGGCTTATATCATTCTAGTAAAATAAATTCAACAATTTACCACCATAATGAGAAAAAATATTCTAAATATTTCTAAAATATAATTGTGAAAAATACGAATCATATTATGAATTGAATTTCTTATTTTTTGTGTCATGTATCATATTTTATGTCATATAATAATTTTTTTTCCATCCGCTTAGCAATAAAATTTAACAAATCTAGTTGAGTATGTAAATTAAAAATGCATTTATATTATCAAAAATAAATTGATAACACTTAAAAGTAATGTTTGAATATATAATGTTCTATGTATTGCAAATTCAACGATGCTAACTACCAAGCACCAAAAAAAAAAAAAAAAAAATCTCAATTAGTAGGTGGTTTATGACTATCACAAGATTAATACAACTTATTACTATAAAGTAGTAAGTTCTAGTTAGCTCAACTGATAAAATCTCTTATTTTTGAATAAGAGATCTGAGATTCGATTTCCCACCAACACCAAAAAACTAATTGGTGTTTTGATTTGATGATAAAGAACTATCATCAGAAAATTTACCATTATTCAGTATAGATTGTGCGATTGTGCCCTCTGATTTTAGGTTTTCTCAAAGTTTTCAATTTCTAAATGGAAACTGATACTTTTGCACCCTTCCCATCAACACACTTATTAAAAAGTAAAAAAATGTTTGTCAAATTAAAGTTTCATTAATTGAATGTGGACTCTCTCTCTCTCTCTCTCTCTCTCTCTCTCTCTCTCTCTCTCTCTCTCTATTTTTTGATATAAGATAGAATTTCTACTCTAGCATAATCTAAGTGTATATATGTGTGAAGCTCCTTTCTAGAGACTTGAACTCTGGCTCTAACCCCCTACACCCCACAAACACTTATACTTGTGGAGTGATCACCGCACTAAGAGTGCGCGGTGGTCTCTCTCTTTCTTATTAAAAGGGCAAAAATGTTTGTCAAATTAAGTTTCCTCCCTAGCAGTGAATGCGGACTTTCTTTTTTCAACTCTAAATCCTCTTTTAGTCAGAATTTTTTTTTTCCAACTCTAGCTAAAGTGCTAAACCCTCTCAGTGTGTGTGTGTGTGGGTGGAGGTATCAAAGCAATGTCTCACCTTCAAAAAATACAAAATCAGATTGAATAAGTCTTGGATCCTTTGTGCAGGGGTTTTAAATAAGTTGATGCTACTGCTACTAGGCTTTCAGAGTTTAAAAAAAGAAAAAAGAAAAAGTAGAAGAATAACAATAAAGATATTAAAGAATACTGCTAAGCTTCGGCCAGCCCATTGTTTCTGGGCCTAGGTTATTTAGCCCATTCAGCAGTGACTTGTAACCTGAAGAAAGGGATTAAATTAAAAGATAAAGGGAGAATCAAACATCAAAAGAGGAAGACAAGGAGAATCTAGCTTATGTCAGTTCCACATCTCTACGTTGTCTAATCTCCAACTATATCAACCTTTATTAAACACATAATATATACATATCTATTTTTTTTTTTTTTAACAAAGAAAGCAGTGGAAAGAAAAGCTTGCGTAGATCAAGAAAGTAGAGAGGAATCATAATATGTGAACCTTTAAGAAGATTTATTTATGTATCTTATTCTTATGTAACTTTATGCAAAAGCTCCTGCTTTTCTCATTAATTAAGTATTTTTTAAAACTTAAATTAAGGAAATAAAAAGACAAAAGATTAACACGGTTCTTCGGCGGCATTACATTGTATTGTTCATGGTATTATTAGGTGGGGTATGATGGGTTTTTGCATAAAGTAAAAGCCAATCACTTCTACGTTATTTTGTAATGTTTTCAAAATGAAGATGTTCAAAAAAAAGATAGAATGTGATATTATTTATCATAACTAGGGAACTAAGTAGTGCTATATTTTTGATGTAGGACATAATTTACTTTTAATTTTTGTAATTGTTTAATTTTGGTATTTTTATGTAAAATTCATTATTTTAGGTTTAGGTTATTTATTTTCTTGTTCTTAGTTGTTTTTAATGTTTTTTAGGGCAAATTTGATTCTTGTTATGATTAGATATTAATTAGGAGTTATTTTAGAATATATTTTATTGTTTGTCAAGTTTTACGGAGCTCTTGAATAGGCCCCTAAGTCTGTAGACATTTTTTCATAGATTATTGTTAATAAAATTGCATAATTTCTCTCAAACTTTTTTCTTGTGGATTCTAGTTTATCTCCTTGTGGCTTCTGCATTATAAGTTGGTATCAGAGTCTTGACATACCTTGGTTTGATAGCTAATTGGTGATACGGTGACTACCACAACTATGACGATGGCAATGACGTTGACAACACAGTCCTCACTAGGGCTGAGTTCCTCAAGTTTTGTAAAAAGGCTCGTGATGAGAATCAACAATTTCTTGAAAAGAGTCAACAAATTATAGGCGAAATTGAGCAAAAGATTACTCATAGTTTAAATTGAGTATTTCGTAACTATGAGCAAGATTTTTTATAATACTAAATTGAGTAATGTATTTCGTAATCATATTTTTACTTATTATAGGAATAATTATAAATGTAATATAGGAACAATCATAAATCATAAATATAAATTTTGTCGTACCAAAATGAAAACAATACAATTTTTTTTTTCTTCAGAAATTCAAAAGGCAAATTAATGAAAATATTCATTTTTTAATAAAATTTATTTATAACATCTTGTGAATCCTTAAAAAGAATATAAAATTTTGAAATTATTCTTTTTGTTTTAAACAAACTTTCTCAAACCTAATTTTTTTTGCCTACAATCCAAAACACCGAAAAACGTAACTAAAAAAAATTAATAAAACTTAACAATGATTAGTTGGACCAATTAGGAAAATAATTTGTTGTTGATAATCTATTAAGATAATTTTCTTTGCAGAAATTGTAATTTCGTCCACCCAAAACATATTATCAAATAAACAATTATTAGCAAAATCTAAGAATTAAATTTTTATATATGCATTGTTATAAAATAATAATATTAATTAAAATAAAATTGCAAAAACTAAAATTTGTCACCCATCTAATTATTTTCGTTTGGCTCACCTTTGCTTTTCTCTAAACAAATGGCATTATAGAATACTTCTAATACAACTATTAAGAGTACTTTTTTCACCACAAATGATTAAAAAATAAACAAAAAAATTGGTAAAGTCTCATAGTTTAACATCTAATTGAGTACTATAAAAAATCATGCTATGTAATAGAATAATATTATATTTTTATATGCTATATTTACTAATTTATAATGCAATAGGATAACATTTAACAATTAAAGAGGAAAAAAAAAAGAGGCAACAACAACAATTAATTTAAAAAACAAAACTAAATCGTATTAACCCAAAGTAGAGTTTTAAAAAAATATAAAAAATTATCAACCTAAAGAACAGATGCATGATAAATAAAAAATCCACCAAAAATTTGAGAGAGAGAGAGAGAGAGAGAGAGAGAGAGCTTTTTTTTTTTTTTGTGTGAGGGAAAACTGTGCATAGAATAGAAGAGATAGTGACAAATTTATAATAAGGGAATGTAAATAAGAAGAGACAAAAATAAATGAAGATGAAGGGAAAGAGAAAGAATGATATTAATATAGAGGGTAGTGGGGAGATGAAAAGGTAAGGGAGGGAGAAAGGTTGGAGAGTGTAAATATTAAAAAAATAAATGTTAAAAACAATTATAGGAAAATTGGAAAGAAAAAAGATAATGACATGAACACTGATATGACTCAACTTGAGCATAGTAATAATAAATGCTACGCTTTAGTTATTTGATATACTAGTCGCTAACCCGTGCGATGCACGGGATAATTCAATAATAATCATATATATATATATATATATATATATATATATATATATATATTTAATTTGCTTGAAGGTACATTAATAATCAGTTTGCAAAAAAAGAAAAAAAATGTACAATGAAACCCCTAATTGACAGCACACCCTAACATCGAAGAGTGTTGGTTTAAATTTTCTAATCATCTTTATTTCATCACTTTTCTGTATGAAATAGCCGAAACAATTGGCTAATGATATAATAACATCCTAATGAGTAATGACAACCAACGTAATCACCTTATCTACTCTACAAAATAGAATGAGTTTATTTCAAATCCAACTACTGCTACTTGACCCTATCAACAAAAAACGCAAAAAACTACTGCTACTTTTTTGTTTTTTATGATAGAGAAAACTACTGTCACTTGATGGGGATAAACTGCTACAATTATTCTAATAACTTGACTGCTGTATCCTTATCTGCTATGTGGCTTCGGGGCCTATATATATCACTGAAAAATCTAAAATAACAATGTAAATCAGACTGATCAAATTCAATTAAAAAAAAGAAGAAGAAATTAGAGAGAAAGACAAATAGAGGAGAGACTCTTACGACAGGAGTGGCAGTCTTTGATATTTTGAGGAGACAATGATCCTATACGTGAAGTTATGTGAATCAATTAGGACTCAAATTTAAGAAATTAAAGAACAGAATTCAAAATTAACAAAAAAAAAAAAAAAAAATACCAGCGGTTAGAAAAAATTCAGATCTTGATAAACTTACTTGATATGGCCACAGCCGTGCTTGTTATGTCCACAATTCCTGCACTTGGTTCTACAAATGAATCAAAAAAAGTAAGACAGAAACAAAACAAAAACAAAAAAACCTTTATTTAATATTTTTTTTCTTGTTTTTCACCAAAAAGAAAAGTGAAACATGCAACTTACAGTGTTCCAATTCTGTACCTTGAAGAGACAGTCGTAGATCCCATTGGAGAGTGTTATGATATATTTGGCAAATAGAGGAAAACTTGTATAGAGCAATGTATCAAAGTTGTGCAGAAAATAAATTATCAGAGAGAGGGGGAGAGAGAGAGAGAAGCGTATAGGGAAGAAAAAAAGATAAGAAAGAAGTGTACTCGTATTTTTTTTTTTTTTTTTTTTTTGTGGGAACGAATGTGAAAGGTGCATAATTTGTAACTACCCATGAGCCAAAAAGAAGCGTTTGTTTGAAACAGAACATTGTGTGATTGTGTATTAATTCACTAAAATGTTTCTCTTATTCTACCAAACGAAAAGACACAATGTTTCGGTATTTTTAAATGTAAACGTGGCAATGATTTGTGTAGCCACGTGACACAATAAAACGCAGTCACTAAAATGTTTCTCTTATTCTACCAAACGAAAAGACACAATGTTTCGGTGTTTTTAAATGTAAACGTGGCAATAATTTGTGTAGTCACGTGGCGCAATAAAACGCAGTCAACAAAAAGTCAAACGTTTCGGCTATTAGTTATTATATAGATATATATAGATAGATTAATCCTATACATGTGGAAGGTAATATTTAAATAAGTTACACTACTCATTAAATAAGCCAAGTAATTAAATGTAAACGTGAACGGTTTTATCAATCACCATATAGTGGGTTGGAGGAATTTTCTTCCAAACCAATTTGAAGGTAAAGTTTTTCTATTTATTAATTATATTTCTAAATCATTGGAGTTAATTACGTGCTTTGCTAAACACGTGTAGTTCAAAATCAATAGAATTTTTTTTTGATAGACCAAATCAATAGAATTGATTACGCTAAGCTCCCTTTTTTTTTTTTTTTTTTTTTTTTTTGGAGAAAATGATTACACTAAGCTAACAATAAAAATTGGAATGAGGGGTATTGTTCCCTACAAAAGTTAAAGTTGTTTCCACCACTTAACATGCCACATTATTATTATTATTATTATTATTATTATTATTATTATTTGTACTTAGTATTACCAAAGGAAATATTATTGTTTCATACTCTAATATCCACACTCATGTACATCACTCACAAAGTGTATACATAAGATATCCACATTTTCCAACTGATGTCCACATTTTGTTAGTTGGTGTGTACAAAGTGTGAATGTTAGATATCCACATTTTCCAACTGATGTCCACAATTTGTTAGTAGGTGTGTACAAGTGTGAATGTTGGAATGTGAGACAATCATAGTCCTTACATCATATTATTTATTTGTTTTTCTATGACCACAACCCTTGCGACAATTTGTTGAAATGATCAAATATGAGTAATAGACGGTCACTTTCACATTAATCTACTACTTTCCACAACTCAAGTCAATCATATTAGAATTGTGGCAAAAAATGTGACACAAAAAAGTTGTCCCCAGACTTTCTTCCTTGTTAATTTATGACAAACTGTGCGGACATCATTATGCCAAAAATTGGGCACTTTAGACTTGTTAATGAAAGCTTAGGAATATATTTATTTGCAGAGGATCCTCTGATAGTGTACGAGGTATTCTATGTGACAGATAATTCTGTCACACACAACTCAGACTCCAAAGCATCTGATTCTCTCATTGATAGTTGATACATAGAATTTCCAAATTATCTACTTGAGTCCAATAGCAAGGTTGTTGTTCTAAGGTTGTTTTGGTCACTTCAAAGATTCAAATCTTTCTTATTATATGTTCTAATCTTAGTGCTTCGTACTACTTTGGTTATTTCTTGGCAACTCAAGGAGTCTTAGTATATCTTCTCAAAAAAAAAGGAGTCTTAGTATATAGCTTATTGTTTAATTGTAATAGACTTATAGTATATATGCAATATTGACATAGACATAGATCAAGAAGAGGCTATCATGAAGAGAAAGTATGTGGAAGGAGGAAGAGAAGAGAGTGCAGCCATTGATGAAGAAGAGGAGAAGATCAATATCTTCTTCACTTTGGTTAGGAACATCCGGGACACGCATAATCAGTTGTTAATGCGTGAATCAGAGGAGAAAGGTAAAGGAAAAGGAAAAGAAAAAGAAAAAGAAAGAGAAATGAAATCAACTTGGACCCCATCATTCAAATGGGAAGATTTTGAGGAGGATGTGCAATTGAGAAACAATTTTGTAATGCCTCCTAGTTCTTCCAAGAAGGAAGAACATTTCAAGACTGAAGAACAAGAAGAATTGGATCTCAACCTTTCACTTTGATGCGGAGTTATACCATTCTTAATAAACAAGGTACGAAGAGATTCAAAAGAAGAAAAAGGTTTTTCTGCATTTTGATGTTTTCATTACATTCTTCCTTAATATGTTCACGTGTTCTTTGTCTTTAACCTTTTATTGCAGACAATAAAAACGGAGTTCTTTGGTCAATTAAGTTTGCACAGCTGTCCTGTGAGATTTTTTCACGTTGTATTTGGTTTTATCACACATAATCAATAAATAAAGACCCATTTAGATAATTTTTATACTAAGCTATGCAGAATTGACTGGCAAAGATGTAGTTCACGGACTGAAAATTCTGTACATATTGCAGTAAACTAATAGTAACACAATACTACTATAGATGAACAATGCCCATTTGATTCTTAGTAAACGACAGAACATGTATATATTGCTTCTACTATTTGGATTAGTAATATACAAAGGCGTATCTGACATACTAGAGTGTTCTTTTTAACTTTCAAGAAAACCTTCTCATAGGCAAAAATCGATTATGCATGTGTCCATATCGTCCATGCACATCGGTGTTATTATTGCTCCTCTTTATATCCACATCAACACTTTATCTGTAATGCACTAATAGCGGTTGAGGCAACTCTTGGTACTTTCTTTGATATTATATAAAATTCTTTTTTCTTGCAAAATTACTGATCTCGCATACACACCTCATCTGGTAATGGTCAACTAGTATGTCCCATCTTCAATCAAATCATCAAATTCTGGTTTCTTCCCATTGATGATGTCAAACTACTTTTCTTTTTGGGCATGACCAAAACATGATTGTTGCACTTTTATTTTGGAATTCTCCACTGAATCATAAACAAAGACAAAGATCTTGAAATCATTAGAAAGGGACAAATGAACCTATTTAATGGAGAGCCCTTGAAGAATGAAGCCCCATTTGCGCAATTAGTCAACTTTAAGAAAACAACACTGCAATTGAGAATGTAGGACCCTGTCTCTAGTTCACTTCACTTGAATGCTTGCTGGGGAAAATTATGTCCATTGCTTTACTTCTTCAACAACTGTTGAAAAGAGCCTTTTTCTATTTGACAACAGTTTTTCTTTTGTATGTTTGAAATTATTGGAAAGTGTAAGTTGACCTTCTGTTGGATTCTGATGGCTCTGATGTTGGGATGAGTCTCAGCCAAAATTAAAACGTCTTAAATAATTGCATAGCCAGATCAATATTGCATTTGCAATTCAAGTGTATTAAGGAAATTCCACTTGTATTTGCGACTTTATATGGGCTTCTGTACTATATAACTAGGTCTCTTTACTTAATTGCTTAAGCTTTTGGTTGGATACTCTAACAAAATGTACATACATCATTGTGAATGGAAGGCATAAATCAGGCAGGTTTTCCTTGTACCATGAAAGGCATGTGCCAGTTTGGTGTCTGTGTGTGCGCGTGTATGTGAGAGAGAGAGAGAGAGAGGTTATGTCAATCCATTCAATGAACAACCGCTAATTTTTTTGGTAAGAAGCAATAGAAAAAATTAATTTCTCACAGAACATTCTCTGATATATCTTTTACAAATTGGCACAATTCTAGGGATATATATCGTGTCTTGAAGTAGGGAGCAGAAAAGGAACAACCTTATAATCCCAACCAAAACAGCACATTCAATACACTCAAATACAACAACATTCACTATTATATCTGTTACAAGAAAGTGGCACAAGGCTATGGTTATATGTCTACTCTAGAAGAAGGAAAACAGAAAGAAGGAATACTTTACAATGCCAACCAAAACAGCACATCAGAATGAAGAAAGAAAATTGAACAAACAATTGAAAACTTCTTACAAAGTCATAGATATTAGACAGGTCTATTCTTCCTCCTATTTTGTTTCTGTGTTAAGAGGACTCTTCCCTAAATTAGATGATTTCCCTTCACTCTTTGGAGTATGTGATTGTGGTGTCCTTGGACTATGTGGTCCTCTTCCACTAGACCGAGGACTTAGCTCCCCTTTTAGTTCACCAACACGAGGACTATACGAGGCACGTGGGCTTTGAAAGCTTTTGCGGTCATTTGATGGTGTTGCTGTGGAGCTTGTGATCTTAGGACTACTTACATGCTTAAACTCACCACGGCTTCTTGTGATAACTTCATCAAAAATCTCTCCTTCACCTGCAAGGGAAGCTCCAGCACCCAGCTCTGCCTCCTGTTTGGTGGACATCAAACATGCAATGAATGTGTAAACATTTTAAGCAGTACTAGTAGGATTAGTAAGGACTCATTATATGAAAGACTAAAGTAAGGATTTAACTTCCAAGTTTTTAAGAAGAAAAATTTACCGTAGCAAGGGTAAATGGTAAAGCTGGTGCCTCTTCATACTCTGCTGCATCCAAGTCTTGAAGATGAGCACCTTTGAAAAACTTGGGCAGAAAGTACTGCCTAACAGGAACCAAAAGCATGATCAGCATAGGAAACATAACCCCGGCAATTGGAATCCACGTAAGTCCAAAACATGTAAGCAAATAAATTGTTTGGAAAATGGTGAATGTTGCAATTGACTTGAAAGGCACTGTTTCCACAAAAGTAGCATGGTACTCCTCAAGGACTCTGCAGGAAAGAAATTCATTTTATCTTAGAGATAGTGAAGAAAGGAAAATATAAATAAGCTAAGGGAAAGGATTTAAAGTTGTTACTTGTATCTTCTGCTAGGTGCTGTGAAGAGCAATAAGATTCTTTCCCAGAATTGGTTGCCGGGTAAATTTTCAATGGCCATGAATGCAAAGTAGCCCCAAAGAACTGAGGTGGGTATCATTTTGAGTAAGGGCATGGCTGCAACACATCCTCCCACCATTGTAGCTTGAAGTAAGTTACTAACACGCTGTTCCTTCACCTCAACAGGCAATAGATCATCTATTTCCTTCTCAACATCAAATAATGTCTCATCAACTGGGGCATCCATTTGCCCCGTACTAGTAGCTGCTTGAATGGTTGATTCTTTTAAATCCTTTAGTCCCTGAAAAGAAAATAATTCACATTATTAGTTTAAGCAGGACCTTAATACTGTCTTATCTTGACTTTGATGACTTAAATAATAAAATCAACGATTTAAGTGAAGCCATTCACTAATTATCAGTGCATGCTCAGTTTGAAGATTAATTAAATCATGCAACTAATAAATGAGCCCCTTTGAAGTCATTACTCATTAACTGAGAATGCTTAGTCATAAAGATATTCACATGTTGTGCCATATGAGCCTAATAGTCCTTTGTCCCCTGGATTATATCCTTGAGGATATCATGACTATGATTTCGTGCCCTTTGCAAGAAAACAGCATAGCAATCTTATAACATGAAACCTAAAACCCATGTGCGTAACAATCTTACATGAATTGAGGCCTCCTGGTACACCAAAGGGGTCTGCATTTGATGATAGGCTTCTTGCATATTCCCATACAGCTGTCCCAAGCTAGCATTTTTTCTGATACTTCCACGTGCTGCTTGAACAAGTCTATTGCGAAGCAACTGCATAATAACCAAATTAACATTTACCATGAAAAAACATAAATAAACAGAAAAAGAGCAATATCTACTGCCATATATACAAAATAGCATGTTCTGAAAATGGACTTTATGGATAGATTACCTGATGTTTAAGGGTAGCCAAACTCTTTGTATGCATTGGAGATTGTGGGATAACTCCATTTGATGGAGGGATACCAAGAAGACCACACAATAAGGTCTGCCATCAAGAGTATTCAATATATCACAGGAGGATGAAGTAGAAATTACAAATTAAGTGTATTCTCAATTGAAAGTGAGAAGTAGCAGGACGAAGTTACATACCAGAAACCCCAACAGAAGTAAGTCATAATGGTAAGAAGATGGTTTTCTCAAATTAAATTCTTTCTGTTGAGCTAGTTGAGATGCTACACTGTGGTCAAAATAGTAAAGCACTGCAATCATTGTTGCAGGAATGAAAGCTCCAATTATGTAGACAACAGGAACATCTAGCATATCCTGTCAGGTTCACTTGTAAATCATCCAATCAATCTTCTATCCAGACAGAATACAACAAATCTTCTTGTAATTACAAAACTTGTGAAACATACCTTAACGACAGTCCAATTCTCATACGCACCAGGTGACCACGGATTTGGGCTGAAGAGGCGCCGTGGGATCCCTTTTGGAACACTGCCAGATGGTATGTAAGAAACAGCTGTCCAGACTAGAACCATAAGTGGTACACCATAATCTGCTATTAGGCTTCGAAGCGAACCTGTCAAACAAGTTGGAAATCTTTTAATTGATAGAAGGCACTACATTTACCACAACGTTTTGAGAGTATTGAAGCAAAGTTCTCTGCAGAATTTTCTGATACAGCACCAGAAACAAGCAGAATGAAGCTTTCCGACTTACCAGACCCATACCGCCATGACCTTGCCTTCCGACTTTTTAATGCTGTTAGCAGCAGGCCAAATGACAGAACCAAAGCAAACATGCCATTTGCAAATCTCCATGAAGGTATGAACTCAGTTAAACTTGTATTTTCTCCACTTGGGATGCGAAACTCATCTACTAGCCCCTGAGAAATCAAACAACAACAAAAAAAAGAAATTGGATTCTAAAAATAGCGAGAAGTCATACTACTGCTTCCATCTAGATAAAAGAAAGTTGAAATAGTATATGACACTGCTGTGAAAGGCTTTAATAATATTAACATTTTGTGAATTCCCTGAACAACAGAACAAAGGAGTAGAAAAACAAGAATCAAGTTACAGAATTCTTACTTTTATAGCTTGTTGCATGAAGAGCATTGCTATTAGTAGACCAAATAATTCTCCCGCCACACGAGTAAACCTATTGATAATAGAGCATGCTCCTAAGATAGACAGTAATATTAGCAGGAATGATGTCCAGACACATACCCTGTTAACATCAAATGATTAGATAAGTTCTGTGAATTATAGAATTAAACCAGAGAATTCAAAGCAGTGTCGTGGAAATCCATGTCAAAGACATCAACATATATAGTATCTTTCCTTTTACAAGATCTTGAACACGTTGCTTACCATCCACTCCATGCCAGAAACAAATTTCGACCCAAGTCTGATCTCTCTTTAGCAAAATTAAACATGAATGTATACATAATCACAGTTGGTTCTGCAACACCTAATATCAACAAAGGTTGACCTCCAATGATTGAGTGTATAATCCCACAAAGTGCAGTGGATGCTAAGGTTTGCACGGCTGTCAGAACTCCCTCTGCAAGTACCAGGTGGAAAATATCATGCATAAAGTTTTCAACAAAATTTTCATTTTGGCCTTAATAATTTATCACGTTCCCTTATTCTCTTTGGGATTCTTTCTTTTTCCAATGCTTCTGTCTAATCAAGATCAAAGCTTTAAGCTTCAGTGGTGTAACTTTGGGGAATTATACTGTGTCTTTTTAAGATAAAGAATATTCTACTGCAGATCTAATTAAAGTGACTAGTTTTGAAGTTTAGGTGTACCAGTGTCTCTCTCCAGTTGTTCACCAAATGAAATGACTGGTATTGCTGAGGCGAAGAATATATATGTGGTGGGAGCCAGAATCCTGAAAGCAATAAAATTGTGTCACCAAGACTGTGTTAGACTAAATCATAAATAGTCAACAGCATACACAAGGAAGTTTATGATTGGAAACGATCAATTAAGATAGTATGTGAGTTTTACCTGTAGCCTGCTCTTATGCCACCAGTCCAGTCTTGCTTGTAACACCTTAATCTTCCTCTAAGGTCATTCTTGATTCCTTCAAATGGTACAAATGTCTCTTCCATGGTCCTTTCTTTGTAGAATTCAGTCAATGCACGATCTTCCTTGTCTAATGGCTTCCAAGAGAAAGAATAGCCTCAAGGACTAAAAACACTCAAGAGGGTCAAGTATAGTGTCAGTTGCATTTGTGAGAATCAAGTCAAGGTGAACGAATCAATTACATGATGTGGGATTTCCTCAAGTTCTAGATTTCTAGTAAAGAAGGTGTGAAAGACTCAAAACAAGTGGGCTTGATTCAAGAAGAAAAATGTGTTCATGGTTTAACAAACATGGCAAAGTGCATGATTCACTGCCTTTCAAAGACCAAAAAAGTGATAAGCAGTGTCACTTGTGATGAAGCTTCTTAAGTGCAGAGAGCAAGAGTAGTTTAGGCAGGTTGATCACCAACTAGAGCATCCCAACATTCAGAAGTGCTTCATGGTATCAACGTGTGGGCATTGAGAAGAGAGGGAAGGTCCAAATATATTAGCTTCAAAAAAGGTGTTGTACAAAAGGGGAGGTAAATTTTTTGGTTAGACAGCAAAGCGAGTTATAAAGGAATTTTTAGTGAATCTCACTGCCTTTGCTAGGAATACAGATCATTTGTCTTCCAAATCCTTAACACCTCATTGGCCTATCCTTTTGATTGGGCCACGTCAGCAACTCAGCATTCACATTATTAGCTGGACCCACTTGAAAGTAGACTGTGTCTTCCTGTCAGAATGTAACCTCCCTTAGGGAATGATCAATAATGGCACTGTTAATTGCAATGCCCAAGTACACCAATTAAGCCAAGTTTTGAACCTAACAGGTTCCTTGAATTTGTACTTTGTACTTCGAAAATAACACTGTAGGACCAATATCCACCTCTGATTTTGCCATGTCTGCAAGGTTGCGGGCAAAAATCTAGATGGGTATTAAATATTAATTGTTGAATAAGTCTGGATACATAGTTTTTTTTTTCACAATAAGTTATATATCAAGGTATTAATGATAGATAACAAAATAGTGTAAATAGTCTAATATATTGAACTTGACTTGATTCAGTTATGTGTTCGTATTGTGTTTAATCCAATATATTGAAGTACTGGATAAATGCTTTGTCCCTTTTATTGTTGTGTAAAATATTAATGTTTACCTATTAAATCTTCAGCCTCCTCTGCTCACAAATGGGTGTCTTCCTGTCCTTGCGGCATATTGATAGTTGATGCTGATCATACCTTGAATTAGTGAACCTAAAAAAAAGGCTTAAAAGAGTTGAAATATGAAATGGTGGCCCGGGAGCAGGCGGTATCAGCTTGCGTAAATAACAACAAAACAAGTTGACCTAATTGTTCCACTCAATTATTCACTTTTCAATTGATTTTAAGTTGCATCAAATAATACCATATCTTTAGCATTTTCCTCTTCCGACCAATTGAACTATATATGGGGCTTAATTAGTTGACTGAAATATTATGTAGGTAGAGGCTAAGGAGTGATTTGAATTTTAGTGATATTGAATTGTACACCATGTGCTTTGAACAACTCATCATTTTATTAGCTACCTTACAGAACCATTCATTCACAAAGCCAACAAATAGGTTTCCTTCTATGAAGTATGAACAACGATGCAATATTCCTTCTTCTATTTTTTTATTTTTTTCACTTTGATTTGGGGGCCTCTAATTAACATTTACATAGAATAGTAGCTTAGCTACTACTGTAGCCAAAGTTTTAATTTTATGGTGGCATATATGCATGTCACATTCTTGGGAGATTCTGGCAATATGCCCTTAATTTCTAAAAAAAATTGGCAATATGCCCCTGTTTGCAAACTATATAGGAGCGTGCCCCTGTTTCAATACTCGATTACCCTAAAATCGAGTTCAATTAAATACTCGATTCGTAGAAAATCGAGTTATGCCCGATCAAACTTAAAAAAAAAAAAAAAAAAAAAAAAATTTGCATCGAACTCGACTTTCAGAAAATCGAGTAGTGATCACCCCATATTCAGGGAGCCCTATAGTGGCGTTTTTAAGCACTATAGTGACGTTTTAAAGCCCTATAGTGGCGTTTTCCTGCAAATTTTTTTATAAGTGTGGTTGCCCCATATTCAAGGTGTCTATAGTGGCGTTTTTAAGCCCTATAGTGACGTTTTAAAGCCTTATAGCGGCGTTTTCCTGCAAAAATTTTTTTAGTCCCCATACTAGGTTCAAGGAGCCCTATAGTGGCGTTTTTAAGCCCTATAGTGACGTTTTTAAGCCCTATAGCAGCGTTTTGGAACTCGATTTCCCTAAAATCGAGTTCCATGCATTTTTTTTTTTTGTTTTTTGTTTTTTTTTTTAAGTTTTATTGGGCATAACTCGATTTTCTATGAATCGAGTATTTCATTGAAACTCGATTTTAAGGTAATCGAGTATCGAAACAGGGGCATATCCCTATATAGTTTCGAAATAGGGGCATATTGCTAAATTTTTTAAAAATTAAGGGCAAAAGGCTAGAATCTCCCACATTCTTGATAAGCCAAAAAAAATAAAAATAAATAACAATATCACAACCCTAGCCACGTCGAAATTATATGTATATGACATTACTTTGCATGCTTTATGTGGGGCCAAGCAGACATCATGGCCGTACAAGTTATAACCATGTAATTTGTTTTGTTACATCTTTTTTTAATTTTTTAATTTTTTAATTTTTTAATTTTTTAATTTTTTAATTATAGTATTTTTCTATCAACATGAGATTATAATTATATAATAAAGGAATGAATGAATGAAATGACTTCACCGGCTATAACCTTCAATTAGTTAAATGTTTTAACGGTGTTGGATAACTTGTTGTATTAGCTTTATGTGATGTGGAAGTAAAAGTATGACGAATACGTAGCGCGGTGAAATTTTTATTATAGTGTACGGTCCTTAAATCTCTATATAATATAAATTTCCTAGCTCTATCTCAAAGTAAACGACCTTATCTTTTACAATCGGTCCTTATAGCCTAGTGGTATCTGGTTTCTCTTGTAACCGTTAGTGTGGGGGTTCTATCCTCCGCAATAAACAATTACCCAGCCAAAAAAAAAAAAAAAGACCTTATCTTTTTGATTTACTAATGGAATATTATATGATCCTAAAAAAAAAATAATAATAATGGAATATAATATGAAGGAACGAGGAATTGAAGATATTATTCATCGGGAGAAAATAGTGAGGATGTCACATAATGCTTTAATGCATTTATTATTCCATAATTTTTCATTTTACTACTAAGAGAAGCAACGTCAAAGGAAAAAATAATAATAATAATAATATTGCTGATGAGGACAAATAATTGTATATAATAACTATTTAGTCATACGTACGTGTGCATTTGGCATAATTAATTTTGCCAGCTTATTTTAGCTACTATTCATAGGTCTTACTATACTATTTTAACTAATTTTTACCTTTATCTACAGTACTTTTAGCAAAAAATTTTCAGCAAAATAAGCGGATCCCAAACATATTTTTAAGGCCACATATTTCTCAAATATTTCCCATCAAGCATTCTATATATCTAACTTTTACTATTTTAACTAATTTTTACCTTTATCTATAGTATTTTCAGTAAAAAATTTTCAGCAAAATAAGCGGATCCCAAACATCTTTTTAAGGCCACATATTTCTCAAATATTTCCCATCAAGTATTCTATATATCTTTCCTCTTTTTTTGTTTTGAGTTTTGAAATCAAATGAGAATCCAAAATCATTTGCCTAAATTTGAGAATATTATATATCACTTAGTGTTTGAGTCAAACACATACACATTGACAATTGGATTTTAGTTGTAGGCTTGTAGCTAGCTAGCCCTTAATATTAAACATTTGGAGTAATGTACTGGCCATGAAGGAATTGCCCGCCATTCTTGATATATTCTTTACAAGCCGTAATCTTATTCACCCTAGGAAAAAGAAAACTTTTTACATAAATAAATAATTATGTTCTTGCTTAATTAGGCCATGTGCTCTCTTTATTCGTTTCACACTATCATTCCTACAGCCAATACAATTAAGAATATCAGAGTCGACAAAAACGATAATTTATTTGCAGAAACCAACAAACAAAAGAGAACCCCATTAACATTTTGTATCTTTAAACTTGAAAAGAAAGTCTTTAGCCAAGGCGTCACTTGTAGATTCAAAGGGATCTACCAACTACCAACAATTATATTATATGTTGCTTCTCAAAAAAAAAAAAAAAAAAACAATTATATTATATGTTGCTCATGCATATTAATTAAAAGCCTACGCTTGGTTTGATGTGATATTCATTTTTTTTTTCCACAACTATGACTTGGTTTACTTCTCCCAAAAATAAACACTATGAGTTGGTTCGCATAATATTTAGATTCTGCACCCATTGGCAAAGGAAAAAGTTAATTAGGGCGTCCTTTATTAAGTTTTTGTTTCTTATAGTTTATGCATTTTAGAATGTCCCAGTTTTTTTTTTTTGTACAAAATTGAACTCCAACAAACCCATGCAACCCAGCCCCCCCTCCAGAGAATATATCTGAAAAAGTAGTAATGTACTGGGAATGTAGGAGTTTAGAAAATTATAAAGGAAAAGACCAGGAATAGTTTTCTATGGGGTCCATTAGAGATTACCAATTGCCGATCCCTTCTTGCTACTATATGTCTCTCTCTTGCACTCTTGTTTCAAATTTCATACAAGTTGTTCATTTTCAATCAAATAATCCTCTCAAGAAAGTAAAAGTTAAAAGCAATCGGAAATTTAATTATGTGATATGCCAACCATAGGGGGTCAGTCAAAAGACAATCGTACCCCAAACTGAAAACCAAGCCGCTAAAGAAAATTGACTTATGCAAATAATCACCACGAATGACCAAGCTACCGACCTATGGATCTCTTTCTTCACGTCACTCAAAAAAAGAAAAAGAAAAAACTACTTATGTCACCTTCAAAGGCAGTGCTCACTAACTGCATTCAAATCAACATTTATTATGTCCAATAGTCGTTGAACTGGTCCCATCTGCCTATAGATTGAGCTACTTCCCTTACACATCGATCCCTTCCATCGGCCTGAGCAGATGACTAATCATAGGTCTACTGCGAGGCTTTAGGGTAACTTGTCACTATATATAGCACCCCGACGATTTCCATTATGCTGAATAAGGTACGTAACCTCACATGCTAAGATTAATTCTATTATTTTTATTTGTCAATGGTTTACATGGGTCAAGTTAAGGTGATTTTTTGACCCAACCTATTATGGTGGGTTACAAAAAATTCAACCTAGCCCAACTCACATGGATTGAGTTGAATCCATGGATTGAACTGTTTTTTTATTTATTTTATTACTATTATTATTAAATTGAGCATAAAAAAAAATATTCCATTTGTTACTTGAGTTGATAAATAAAATATACATGAACTAGTATTTCAACTCAGTTATAAACAAAATATATCCAATTAAGTTGATAAACAAAATATACATGAATTAGTGTCCCAACTCAGTTATAGACAAATAAGAGTGGAGTGGGAGTGGGAGTGGGAGTGGGAGGTGGCTAAGAGAGAAATTAGATTGTTAAGATTTGCGAGGTAATCAGGTTTTACATAGGAAGAGTCAAATAGGAGAAAAAATTAAATAAAAAAAATTATTAATTATATAATATATTTTTAAATTTAAATATATAGGTGGTTCGGGTCAAGTTAGGCAAGTTTGTGATTGTTATGACCTGAGCCCAACCTGACCCATTATTAAAAAAATTTGCATAACCCAACCCAATTTACCAATCCCTAAAAATTGACCCAACCTTGTGAGTTGGGTTGGATCAAATCGGTTTTGGCGGGTTGATGGGTTGGTTGCATACCCCTATTTGTCATACTGGTTTACTGGCTTAATCATTGGAGCTTCCTTGGAGTTTGCTAGGATAAAATGAATGTTTCTTTTTCTCAACAATGTATTCGTTAGATTGCAAGGATTCATCATGATTTAGTCTTTGCCAAAATCCTTGTTGTGGTTTAGTCTCTATTCTGAAACTTTACCCACTTACAATTTTTTGTTTCTAACACTGTTTATTTTGGTAGAAAAATATTTTCTTGAAAAATTATTTGTTTTCTTATGTTTGGTTGCACTTTAAAATTGAACTCAAATTTTATTTCCCCCTTTTTGGCTTGCATGGAAAATGATTAATATTTTATGTAAGTAAAGTGATTGCAACAATAGTTGTAGTGGTATTTATGGCAAGGCGATAATGAGTAACTCATTATCATTACCACCATTGTCATTTCTGCCACCATTATCGCCTCGATTTTGCGATGGGGTAAGATTTTAGTCCTACACCACGGGGCGGGACGGTGATGGGTTTAAACATTTTAGATCCACCCCGCTCCATCCTCGCCCCACGTTGATAAGGGTTAAATTATAAATTTTTCATACCTTAAAACCCTAATATTTAAACAAACATATTATTAGTTTATTTTATTTTACTCAACATGGCTCTTTGCCTCTCTTTTTTCTCTAGCAAGGTTGGAAATAAGATACCAATTTTAACATTTTCTTTTGTCTTTATAAGAAACAAATTTATATATTATTGAATTATTGATTTTTTATTATGAGATTTTTATTTTTGTTGTGATATTGTCTTGTTAAACACTTTGATAATTTTATTTTTGTTGTGATATTGTCTTGTTAAACACTTTGATAATATTATTCAATTTTTGCTAAAAATTAGTTTGATTTGATGGGATAAATTTATTTGTAATTTCAAGTATATTTTTATTAACGAAACAAGTTTTATTAAAAAAAAATTGTAATAGTTGTGGGCAAATTGACAAGAAATAGAGTTTTATGGGCTGGTGTGAGGCTTCGTAGGGCCCCAAGAGGTAGGGATGGGGTAAGAGAATTTTTCCCATCATGCGGGACATGAGTAAGAATAGGGTAAGACAAAACCATGGGGGTGAGGGTGAAGACTTCATCCTTCAGACTTGCCCCGCCTCATTGCCATCTCTGCGCCTCCACCACATATACCACTACAACTATTGACAATGAGTCAATGACACAAAGGAATGGAAAAGGTAGATACGCAAGGGAATGGCACAAGGGAAAACATTTTCTCCTTTGAGTTACTTTTTGTTGATTTTGGAAAATGTTTTTTGTTAACCACAATTTTTTATGCATCCAATGTCAGAAAAATGTTGAAAATATTATCCAGAACATATTTTTCGTGGAAGCAAATTATACGTAATAATGAGTGCATTTTTATGAAATTTTTAACAAATACTTTGTAACCTTTTACTGTATAGACTTACACCTTTTTTGCCCTTTTAATGATTTCATAAACTTCCATACCTAAATAATAGTTTGATTATTTTCAGTGAAATACTAATACCAAAATTAAACACGTCAAATTTGGAATAAAAAAAAGCTTTCCCGAATCCAAACTCATTAATTATTTTATATCCAAAATCAACTCAAATCCTAATTAAAATTTTCAAACCTTTGTTATTTATATTTAAAGGGAAATGCTAACGAGTGCCCTTAGGGCACTGGTTAAGAATCTAGTTAAAGAAAGTTATTATAGGAAAAAAAAAAAATTAATGTTTTGACAGTTTTTTTTTCATTTCCAGTAAAAATGATGTCAAAAATTTCCTAAAATGGATTGTTAACGAGTGCCCTTAGGGCACTCATTAGCATGACCCATATTTAAAAAACTCAAACCTGTTGGTTCAAGTTATCTTGAGTAGAGTTGAACGTATAGGATTAACTTGAGTTAACCTTAAATTCATATAAATTGACTAAATTTTTAGTTGGCCAAAAACCTATTGCAACCCTTCTCTTTTATCTCAATTTGGGACCGTTTGTGAAAAAACATATGACATTAAGCATTAATACAACTAAAAAAAATGTTAGTTAACATAAAATTAAACATCTTTTCTATAAAAAAATAAAGAAGTAAAAAAAAATTAAAAATTAATAAGTATTTCTTTTTAACAGTGAGAGAAAATAATGAAAACAGAGAGATATAAGAAATGGTGGTATAAAGAACCTATCTTCCGTAGATTTTTAAAGAGAAAGTAATACACATGTTTTTTTTAATGTAATCATAATTAAAAAGAAAGAAAGATTAATAGGTATTTATTTCAATGTTGCTTTCTTCCAACCCCCACCCCCACCTTATCAAATTCTTAATAGCATTTTGACAAAATTTCCTCTCCTATCTTTGGCTTGACTTACTTGCCCCGCCTACTGTGCGCCAGTTTCTACCATCTGAAAATGGTCAAACTTTTCTACCATTTTCAGATGTATATATATTTTATGCTAGGTGCAACGTGAGTCATGATTTTAGCTGCTTTTAGAGGTGCGTAAAATAATTTGGGTGTAATAAACACTACTTATTTATAAATAAGAATGACTTTGTGTGGTCCAAATATATACATATTTGTTTACTTAATATCTATAAAGTTAAATTATTTTTATATATATAAGAAAAAGTTAAATTAACGTTTGTCCTATGATATTAGAAATCTCCCTTATTTTAGTCAAACTCATTCATCACAATTTTAAAAAGTTAGAATCAATGTCAATAGCGATGTGTATATATATATATATATATACACACATTTTTAACTCAAAGACTAATTGACCCTTAAAGAGTCATCTTCATGATTATGGTGTGGGTGTGAGCGGGGGGGCCATTTTTCTTCCCCTTCTTTTACATGAGTGTGGCCTGTTTTAGAAGTTATGAACCATTTATGCTTTGTATTTGCTTGCATACATATGCTCTCATACCAGAATTGCCTTTTATTTACTTTTATTTATTTATTTATTTATTTTAAAGTCAAAACAAATCAACATCTGCCCTTGTCATTTTCTCCATTAAATTTTCAAATTTAGCATTCTATGTAATGAGTTAATCTTGAACATTCATTATCACTTTAAATATATCCCGCACCCATGAAATTTTTGAAAGAGGGAGGAGTATTATTCAACAAGGCTAATATGCTTGATTTAACCTGTCTGGTTTTATAAGTTAAAGGATTATATTTTTAGATTTTAACCAAAACAATTTTTTTTTTTTTGAATTTCAAGTGCATTATTGATAAAAAAAAAAAAAAAAATTAATTATTAAAATAAAAAAGTCATGGTCACCGAAAGGGTTGCCACTTGCCACCCAGTTTCAGTATCCTTGGCCATGATGTTCCTAGTGGAAAAGAAAACACAAAACAATATTTTTGGCCTTAGTTCTCATCATTCCCGCAACCACTAGAATAATGAATGACTTTCTTAATACGCAAAGAGGCGATTGATAATCAAGAAACTACGAGGATCTAAAGATATCCCTATTCAGAATTAAGATCATTAACTTTAAATAAAAGTGCTTGGCATTAACTTTAAATAAATGTTGGCAAAGAGAGCTTTAGTACTATCGAATATAAAATTATCGACCTCATTAGTACAAAGACTACCATTAGAGTTGCCCCTAATATACCAAACAAAAATAGTGTAAGAAAAGTTTTGGGTTATTTTAGACACCGGTTATAGTGATTAATTATCAATTTAAACCAGATTATGTTAAATTATCCAAATTATGATTTGCCTGATTTATGTCATATGGTGTCACCAATAGCAAAAAAAAAAAAAGAAAAAAAAAAAGGAAAAAAATAATAATAATCACAAAAGACAATGATATAATGACGGAGTGGAAACTTTCTACTATTTTAGAATCTCTTAACTCTTTGACTACATTAATACTCTATTGATGATGTATCTGTGATCAATCCAAAAACCTCCAACAGAATCCAAGAAAATCCTGGAGTTTTGCTTCACAATAGCAACTTTGTGATCCTATGCATTTCAATTCACTACTTGAACACTTCAATAATCTGTGTTGAATTTTCTCTCGATCTTTATCTCACGAAAAGTATATATTTTGGCTTGGTTGAATCTCTCTCTAGGGTATGGCAGTAACCTCTCAAGCCTCTATGAAAATCGTGCAAAAATTCCATTATATACTAGTAGTAACTGGGGTACGAAATCCTGTGCACGGCTGAGATTTAAAACACATCAAAAACAATTTACCATTGATCGAGCCTCAATCGAGTGGCAGTCGAACTTCGCTCGATCATATCTCGATGGAAGGGCAGTTGAAAACTATTTGTCTTGACTTTCTTGAGGTGTTTCTTGCACGAACTGTCTTGAACTTGATTTGAACTTCATGGACACATTACAGACTTAACTTGACAGTTACAAAGTCATGGAATTTCCTAAGGCTAACAACATTAACCCTAACATGCACTAATGATATTAAAATTTCGATACTTCCTTGTGCTCTCCCTCTATTTGCCAAAATGTCTACGTATAAATTGGCTTGACAGTACTCGTGCTGAAGGACTAGCCTGATAGCCTCCACTGTCAGCTCAAAAATTCCCTATAATGTAGGATCAAATTGGACAACCAAGACATGAATATAAGTTAAACATCACAGATATAACAAAAAGTGAATATGATTCAACAACAACATTCCTATATACCAAAGTCCAACTCAGTTGCAGCACATCCCACGATTGACGATTCTGCTTATGTACTTGTTCGTCAACCAATTGTTGGAAAGAGAAACCTTGAATCCAATTGCTAGAAGCATCCCTAATAATAAGGCCCCTTGCTAGATTACCTTGAGCACATCCATAGGTATTCAATTTTTTACAAAAGAAACGTCGACTGCCAATTGGAGATATCAGATAGAAGACTTCCTAGGCTAAATTGAAAATTTGGAACACAACGTGAGTCAGTAATCTCTCCCCTTGTTTGAAAATCAATTTATATATCTCTATCTAACTAGCCAAATGTCTCAGTTGGAGAAGGAAAATTATTTGCCAAAGACATTTTCAAAACTAAATAAAGTAGGACAAAGTTTACCTACAAAATTAGCTACAACCTTACTCAATATTTTTTTATTGGAGGTGAATTTTGACAAATCTACCATTAGATTACATCTTCTTCTTATATCTCCATGCTTGCAAAATTTCTAGAAAATTAAAGATCAATAGCTATATCATCAATAAATTGTTTAAATCGCAAGTTTTTATAGTTTAAAATCATGTATAAAATATAAACTTATAGATTGTACAGTAAATAATATTCGATTGAGACAAAATTTGGCATATGTATTGAGAGTGTAAAGAATAGTAATTCAACAGTTAGATTTTCAAAATATATGTTAATTTTTTATTTTATTGAGTAAGGTTGTAGTCTAAGGTTACAACTAAGTTGTAGTTAAATTTTGTTTAATAAAGTATAATTCTAGGTCTATTTACCCCAATTATATAATGATTCTTCAAAGAAATAAAGGGCATTTCTGGTTAAAGTGCCGATGAAACATTTACAACTAAGTTTGTAGTTAAACTTTGTCTAATAAGTATAATTTGAGGTCTATTTACCCCAATTATATAATGATTCTTCAAAGAAATGAAGGGCATTTCTGGTTAGACTTCCCAATTTATACATGTTTCGATTTTTTTTAATTTTTTTTTTTAGGGTGATTTTGAAGTTTTTTTTTTTTTTTTTTAGTACAATCCAATTTTAGGATCTAAATTTTAGCCCTTTGGAGATCTGATAACAGTAATAGATATTTAGGAACAATTTATTAAAACTATTATTTCTAGGATATTTACTTAAAATTTTAAAAAATATCTAATTACCTATTGACATTAAATAATCCTATCATTCCTATGCTTATTGGTGCATCATTGTCCTAAGTTTAGACCAATGATATTATAACATGTTATTAATCATGATTAATTATTTGAAGAACTAATCATAATTAATTAATTATAATCATATGTTTCTAGTATTAATCTATTAACTATATAAAAAAAGGCAATGCCTCTACAGTGCCATTTTGATTTATTGAGCCACTTTGTCTTTTTTTTTTTTATTTTTTTTATTTTTGAACAGTAGCTACAGTACCAAGCGGCACTGTGGCTACAGTTTTTTTTTTTTTTTTAGTCTTCCGTTTGTACTTTTTTTTCCCTTTTATATATATTGTTATACTGACACAACAAATTTCACAATATTTTCATAATTATTAAGGTGTCAATTTCTTATAAGTTAAAATAAAATAACAAAATATAAAACTGTGACCAATCACAACTGAAAATAAATGTTTTGTGAAAATGTTGTGACACTTGTTAAGTTAATGTGTAAAAGCTACGAACTTTTGGTTTGTTTAATATGTTTTTTTTTTTTTTTTTTTTTTTTTTTTTTTTTTTTTTTTTTTTTTCAGTCATCGATTTGTGCTCTTTTTTCTACTAAAAAGAGGCAATGCCTCTACAGTGCCGCTTTTGGTGTAGTGAGCCATTTTTTTCCCCCAAAGTTTTGAATAGTTACTACAGTGCCACTTTGGTTTGTTCAAGTGACACTATAGCTATAGTTGTTTTTATTTTTTAGTCATCGATTTGTGCTCTTTTTTTCTATATATAAAAAGAGCGAATGTGCTCATGAATAGTATTATAAACAGTATTTTTGATTTAGTGATTTGCCCTTTTTCCTCTTTTTTTTTATTTTTTTTATTTTTATTTTAAGGATCTTTATATGTTTACTTTTTACTTGTAATGTAAGTTTACATTGTATACACACAAAAAGTAGCAAATATTATATACATTTAAAAAAAAAAATTGTACAAATTTTACAAATGTGTACAACATTTACCAATTTTTATGTGTTTACAATATAAATTTACATTGTAAGTGCAATATATATATATATATATATATATATATATATATATATATATATATATATATATATATATATATATATATATATAAAGAGTGAATGAGAAAAGTTACAGTAATTTCACTATAGTAGTTTTGGTTTGTTTAACTTTCACTGTTTTGCTGGCCGTTTTTTTTTTTTTGGTGAATGCATGAAGTTGTAGTATATTTGCTATATTATTTTTGGTTTGGCCACAATAATTTTCACAACACTTTCATAACAAATCAAATATGATAAATTATTATTGGTTCTAATTTAAACTTACCAATAAAACTACTTTTTTGCTCACGATAACAACTTGTAGTAACTTACTACTTATGATTTGTTGTGAAAATGTTATGGACATAACATTTTTGTGTGTGAAAAATGTTAAAACATCTTGATGTTGTTACAATATTTTCAAAACTACTGAGCTGTCAATTCTTTACAAGTTAAAATAAAATATAACAAAATTATAAAGGTATTATGAAAATGTTGTGTCATTCTGTTGTGTTTTTAGAAATTTTTTGTTAGTTTAATCAACTTTGTTGAGCCAAAATTCATTATTTCATATACAATTTTCTTGGGTTGACTTTTTGTATATTTTTTTCTTTACACACTATTTTAAGTAAAAACACATAGTTTTGCACACAAAAACAAAAACAAAAACTTAGGAAAAAAACATTTTCATCCTTTATGTTTGGGGTAGTTTACAATTCTTCCCTAAACTTTAAAATCAAACAATTTTTCCCTTAATATTTTGGAAAAGAGCAAATATGTCATATTGCTATTCTCTCAGTTAAACCCTAATGAAAGCTTATGATTCTTAAAATATTTTATTGTGTAATGTCTAAATTACTCTTGCTAAATTTTAACATTCTAAAAATTTTCTTTACATATTTTGAGTTTTAAATGATAAAAATTCTTAGAAAGTTAGAATGATGGTATTCGATGACACAAGCCTTTTGTTATCTTTTTTATTTATTTTAAATTTCTTAGCAAAACTCAGTTGTTTATTGTTGGAAGATGATGATATTCGTTATCATTCTTAGAAGTTTTTAGAGAATAGATATATTGTCTTTAGCAAGTAGGTACTAAAAAACTATTATAGTTAAATAAATATTTATATGTTAAATAGCTACTCTAACTTTGTGGTTGATCAAAATTCTTAAACGAATGAGATTAACTTTTTACGACAAAATTATCAAAATTCTTAAAATTAATATTTCTTTTGATTAATGTAAATCTCTATATATTTTAAAAATCAAATGATTCATATCTTTGTTTTGTAATACAAATAAAATCTAGAATTGACCTTGAAAGTTCAAAAACGTGTATAAACACTTTTGAACGTTTAGACCCCCAAATTACAACTTATCCAATTCAAGCAATATGTCAAACAACTAGTGTGCGGAAACTTAACATATGCTATAATATAGAATAGGTAAAAACTATCTAAGCCAAAACAAAATATAATCCACAGCAGATAATAAAAAGGCAAAGATAGAGAGGAAGGAAGATGCAAACACAAGGACAACACGCGATGTGTTATCGAAGAGGAAATCGAAGCCCTCGGCGTAAAACCTCTCCGCCGCCCTCCAAGCGGTAAACAATCCACTAGAAAATACAGTTGGGATACATGGACAGCAATAGACCCTCCAAGCCTAATCTACCCAGTGCACCTAAGCCCTCCAAGCTTCTTGCTCCAACGAGGTTGCGCCGAACCTATTTCTTTTCTAGCTTCCCGGATTCCGCTACTAGACCGTAGCATCAACCAATAAAGATTGGTTCCTTCCTAACTGCTTCCCAAAAATCCAAACAGCTGTCTCACAGTGATGATGATGGTGAGAACCAGGTTTGGTATAATGGCCTCTCAAGGATTTGGCTATGGAGAGGAAGAGAGATGAGGAATTTGAAGAGACTCTAATGTATAGATTGTGGGTGAATCAATCTTGTTTTTCTTTAGGGTTTCTCTCTCAAAACTCTCTGGAAGCTCTCTCACAATCGTGGGTAAAAGGGGTATTTATACTGGAGTGGGAGAGGAATGTGAAACGTCAGGTTTTACAAAACAGGGGTGGCTCGCGGCTTGACCTCGCGGCTTGACCAAGTCGCGAGATCCAGTCGCGAGATAACCGTATGGCCAGTTGTCCTGTTTTGTCCTGTAGTGCTCCAGCTTGCATGACTGTTCACCTTCCAGCATGCTTGGCACGTGTGCTGCGTCTGGCGGCTTGCAGCCGCGAGTCCCAGCCGCGAGTCTCTGTTTTCTTGCACACTCTTGAGCAATCTTCACTCTATCTCACTCACTACCCTTACATCAAACCCACCTAAATACAGGGTTACTAAATGCTGAATTACAAGCAAATTTGGCACGGAATAAAGCCAATTAGATGGTTGAATAAATTCAACCTTACAATCTCCCCCTTTGGCTATTCCGTGACAAAACCTTAAAACAGACTCTAGACTTAACATGTGAGTTGGGAACAGTTGAACAAAACTCACTCACACCTAACTCTAGAAGCTGTGAAGCACTTGAATCATATGAACATAATACTCCTGAAACACAACAATACACCATGATCATTGTAGGCAGAAAATCATAACATGCATATGAAACAGGCAATATGTGATCAAGCAAAGATGGAGTTAAGAAACAAACCATGGCTTGATCAACCAAGTGAACACCACAAGGTAGTGAACACAGTGCTCATTCACACTTGGAATGAACACAAGGACATACAAGTTAACAAGCACAAGGCAAGACACTTGTATGTTCAGCACTCAACCAATGCATAGTACACAAGGTATATGCATCTAGGAACAATCCTACAAGGGCACAAGAGTGACAGTACATAGATCAAAATGCAAGACATTTAGATTAAAGTACTAATTTCAACAAAGCATAAAGGCTGCAATTAAACAAGGTACATACCATAAAGCCTACAAACTATGCATAAAACAATAACCCTAAAAATCCTGAATAACATCATCAAAATATATTAAAGTTTAAACCAAGAGTATAGATTAAGAGTTAGAAAACAACTAAACACCAAAAACACAGTGTAACAAACCCATAAAAACACTAAAAGTCCAACAAACAAAAACTAAACCTATAAGTTTAGAGAATAAGACTTAAAACAAAAGTATGAGTGAACTCCCCCTATCACTATGCACACTTATGCACACTTCCCTTTGAACTTTCTCCCCCTTACTGAATGCTCTCCCCCTTTTTGGCACGAATAGCTAAAGGCTCTCGTCCAACCTTTGTTGAATAGCATCTAGCTGATTCTCCATAGTCTCAAGACGCATTTGTACATGATTGTTTGTGGAGTAGAGAAGTGCCACAATCTCATCAATGCGTTTCTGAATATGCTTAAGTACACTGCTCACTCTATCAGTATGAGGAGCAGTCTGTGCTTGTGGAATACTAGCCTGTGAAGCTTCAGGAGTAGCACGCGAAGTAGATGTGGTATGTGCAGGTGTCTCTGATTCAGGGGCAGATGGAGTAACCGGAGAGATGTGAGCATTCCTTGGTGTTTTAGAGGAGTGACTTCTGCTAGCTTGAAGAGTGAACATGGAAATAGGACGCTGACGGGTCAACATCTTTCTATCTGCAGGGGGAATAATGCCTTCACGAAGAATGAGCTTCATGATGAGACTGCAAAATGGGATGATTCCTCGAGCTGCAGTTCGACAAGCGGTCTTCCTCAAGGTGTAGTAGATGTGAGCACATATATCAATGGAGGCTCCTGTAATAAGATCACAAAGGAATAGAGCTCTCCCAAGATTGATGAATGTAGTGTTGGACAGTGGGTAGAGATTGGTGAACATGATCAACTTCAAAGTGGTCAGCTCTGGTGCAAACTTTGCGGTGCTGATGGATGTTCCTGCACTTGATACTTCATGATCGGATCCTAGGATTTGTAGAATTTCTCCAACCTCTGGAGTTCGTTCATCGTAAGGAGTTAGATCCACATTCTGAGGTCTGGTGATGCCGAGAAGATCTGTGATGGAGTTCGGAGTGACGATAAACTCCTTTCCTCTGACCCAGAAAGTTAGTTCAGCTCCAAGATCAGTTGTATTAGAGAAAGCTTCCTTAACCAGTTCATCCATTGGATCGTCAAAGTTCCCAAACAAGTTTGCCCAATCTCGTTTCTCAAAGATTCGAGGGATAAAAGTGGTCCCTAAGGTGTTAAACTCCACCACCCGTTCCACTATAGTAGTTGACTTGTCAAAAATGTTTGAGTAGACGTGTGAGGTAAGCGGAGTTCTGAACCTATCCTCATTGGGGTCTTGAGATGCCTGTGATGATAGTCGAGTCCTTTTAGCAACTGGTGTTGCTGGATCGTCAGCAACAATGTCCTTTCCCCTGGAAGATCGACGAGACATCTGCAAGAGAACAGGCCCACAGCAAAGAACCAACAGCAGTACCACACAAGATAAATGTCAACAAGATTCAGTGCTAATAGAAGAAAAAAAATTCCAACACATAAATACAAACTGAAGATAGTGCAGACCCAACCAAACTTCCAACAATACAAAGGAGCACAAAATGACAGGTGCAGCAAAATTGTGACAGAGCACAAAGGTATAGAGAGACAAAACAACTAACAAAACTGTCAATGAGACAGCTTACCATGACCATGATATGCAAACAGATACAGCATTCGAACATTAAGAACTGATAACATAAAACACACCACAAGAGATATGAACATGGGAAAAAAATTTCAAAATGAAGTAACAAAGCATCCAAACTAGAGCACATGGATGAGAGACACACATTATGATATCATAAAAACTCAGTAGCCCAAAACCGAAATCCAACATCAACACTCAAGCAAGTGTAATGAGCAAGTCAAATAAGTACCAAACCCATTTACTAAAAGGTTTTCAGTCTAAACAATAGGCAAATATCAGAACAATGAAAAAAGACATTGTGACCACTCAACATGAAAATAGATGAGAACAGTATCAAACATAACAAGCCATACCCATCACACAAAGAGAGAAATATATCGAACACAATATCAATCCAAACAGTAATAAGAATAACCATGAAATAGGGAAAACGAGATTGAGAAAACAAAACCCATAACTTTTCTTGGTGATTTGGACAAGAAATAAAGCACCAATGAAATTTGAAAATGGATTCTCGGAGTGTTTGGGAAGGAGATAGTTTAGAGAGAAGATGAACAGTTCACAAATGTTCGAGGGAAAACTGAAAAACGCTTTTAAAAACTGTCCCTATTTTTGCCAAACACGCGTTTTTCGCGATTGAGGTGAGTCGCAAGCAAGTCGCTAGGTTGAGCCGCCAAGACCCTTAAAGGAAAAATTTTGAAAAAATTTTTCTAAGTGTTTTTCGCGACTGGAAGGTCTACCCGCGAGGGAGTCGCGAGATGAGCCGCGAAAATCTCTGAATAACCTCGCGACTGGACCTTTCACTCGCGAACAAGTCGCCAAAATGGACCCGCGAACATGCGACTGAGGCTCGCGACTTGACATACCCGCGACTAAGCCGCCAAAACAGGGCAAAACTAGATTTTTGAAATTTTCAGATTTTTCAACAAAATACTTTCCAAAAACACCTAAAACACTCAAAAATCTTTTTGTGCTTGAAACAACAAAGATTGAGCATGTGAAAAACATATTTCATCAAGTACAATTACACAAATGATTATGGCATTCTTTGAACATAAACTTATGTGTTGTGTGTGGATATCAACAATGAGATAGTCCTTAGTCTAATGTGAAGTTTCAATGATCAATTCAACCAAGGCATACACAATTAGCACTAGATCATGTGATCTATCTCACTTATAGAAATATGTATATATGACCTCTCACAAAACTTGATAACATGACTTGGAGCTTTACATTTGACTCCACTTTCAATCATAGCATTTGATCTTTTTGATCCTTTTGAGACAACACCTCTCATTGAGAGAGTGATATTTGATAAATCTCTTTAATGAACAAGCCTTTGGCCTTTTGAATAAACATTTTTCTTTAATTTTTGGTCGCTTTCCCTTTTTCCTAGTCGAATACTAGTATGTGCGACAGGCTTTTGCAGCTCAATATCTCTTTTCATTTGGAGATTTACATTTGGTGAGCTCTTTTTAGCAAAACAAAAATAAAGAGTGAGAAGATATATAGACACAAGTCTATGCATGTCTCAAGATCAACAAAACCATTCACTAATCATTCATGACAAGTTTGAAGATCTATTTACAACAATCACAAAGATTTCAAGATTTCTCCCACAGAGATATGAGTGCAAAGAAACAAGCAATGCTCGAAAATGCACAAAGCCATTTGCACAAAGGTACAGGGCAAAACATGTTTTGAGACAAAAACTCAACAAAGTCAATCAAACTTTTGATTTTCTAATTTTTTATGTGAATTTTGGATTTTTGACACATAAGAAGAAAAAGATTGATAAAAAAAAAATATGCACAAGTAGACAAGCAAACAACCAGCAGCAAAAACAATAAGCAAACAAACAAACATCGTCGCAAAGCATAGGAAGTATTAATGCATGGACATGTTGTAATGCTTATGCATGAGTACCCTTCTTCACCCACACGTCACTTGCGTTTGGGGTGAATTCCTTATAGGAATGGGTACGGGAGTTAGGGCTTTCAAACCTTCGTGAGAAGCTTTCCAAGCAGTTGGTGAATGCACCAATCATCTTCATCACATTCATCATTCCGGGATCACCATTTTGATCTCTAGATTGTTCATCTGCCCAATTTCTTCTATCAATTCTAGGTCCTCGTGACCTTTGAGGTGTTGCAATATTCTTTGCTCTTAGCTTTTGGCAATTTGGTCAAGTATGCCCTTGAAGTCCACAATGATGACACACATAAGTTGATCTAGGACCTCTTTGTGGTCGTGGACGTGACTTGGCACGAGATTCAGACCTGCCCACAGATTGACTACGGGGATTCAGCATCCGTTGGTTCACCCCATTCTTCTTCTCCTCCATCTTGAGCTTCTCATCAGTAAGGTCAGCTACAACTGGATCTTTGGCCTTTACAAACTTCACTTCTTTAGTGACATTTCCAGATGAACTACTTCCTCCGGTATATCCCAATCCGGATTTGTCTGAAAAGCTCTTTTGAGATGAAATAACATTATCTAGCTTCTTGGTGGTGACACTGTCTATTTTAGCATTTGCTTGCACAACCTCTTGCTCAAGAAATCTCACTTTTGTGTAAGCTTCTGACAGCTCACCATTCAAAGTTTCTATCTCGCATTTGGCCTCCCTATATCGGATTAGGAGACTTTTGTAGTCCTCCTCTGCCTTCTTCATTTTTCTCACAGCAGCCTTGACCACCCTTGTGTACTCACTCGACTTCTCCAAGAGTGAGTTATAATTCTCTTGAAGATTTGCTGTGCTTTCATCTTGTTCAGCATCTGATTCTTCAATAATTCCTAGTGATTCATCATCACTATGTTCTCCAAGGTCTTGTACAAGCCGGTTCAAATCATCTGAAGACTCAACATGAGCAATAGTCATAAAAGCTGAATAGTTCCCCTCTCCATCACAGCTCTCTTCAGATTCTGAGTCAGACGAATCCGAGTCACTCAATGTCGTGGCATACACTTTACCTTTCGATTTCAAATAATTCGGACATTCCTTCTTAAAGTGTCCATGCCCGTTACATTCGAAGCAAGTGACACCTTGTGTAGGTTGGGATTCTTTTTCATCTTTCTTTTTGAATTCCCTTTTCTCCCTTCCAGAACTTTGGAATTTTCTTTTATCATCAAATTTGCCATTATTTTTGAATTTCAAGAACTTTCTGAAATTTTTGACAAGGTATGCAACATCTTTGTCAACCACATCGTCTTCCGATGAGTCATGGACTTCTACCTTCTCATTAATGGTCTTAAGAGCAAGAGATTTACTCTTCCGTTGATTGGGCAGCGACATCTTATAAGTCTGAAGAGAACCAACCAGCTCTTGGACTTTGATGTCATCTAGGTCCTTGCTCTCTTCAATCGCTGTCACTTTAGCACGAAAACTTTCCGGCAATGATCGAAGGATCTTCCTTACGATTTTAGAATCCTCCGTTTTCTCCCCCAAGTTGAACTTGCTGACAACCACCTCATTTAGCTTCCCATAGAAAGAGTCAAAAGACTCATCCTCACTCACTTTAAGCTCCTCAAATCGAGTGGTCAGCATTTGCAACTTGGTGTCTTTCACTTTCTTCGTGCCTTCATAGGTGGTTTTCAAAATCTCCCATGCTTCTTTGGCAATGGTGATATGAGAAATCCTGTGAAATTCATCTGGAGACACACCACAGAAAATAGCATTTAAAGCTTTACTGTTAGCATTAGATGCAGCGAGTGCTGCCTTATCCCATGTGGATTTGGCTGCCTCAGGTCTAGTCCAACCACTCTCAACTGCATCCCAAACAGATTTATCAATGGAGCACAGAAATGCTCTCATGCGAACCTTCCAAAAAGCATAATTACTACCATCAAAATATGGAGGTGCATTTAGGGATTGAGACCTATCCATCTCAAAAGGGAGTCAAGGATCACACAATGGTATTGAAACCAATAAAAGTGTACCCGCTCTGATACCAATTGAAAGTTCAAAAACGTGTATAAACACCTTTGAACGTTTAGACCCCCAAATTACAACTTATCCAATTCAAGCAATATGTCAAACAACTAGTGTGCGGAAACTTAACATATGCTATAATATAGAATAGGTAAAAACTATCTAAGCCAAAACAAAATATAATCCACAGCAGATAATAAAAAGGCAAAGATAGAGAGGAAGGAAGATGCAAACACAAGGACAACACGCGATGTGTTATCGAAGAGGAAACCGAAGCCCTCGGCGTAAAACCTCTCCGCCGCCCTCCAAGCGGTAAACAATCCACTAGAAAATACAGTTGGGATACATGGACAGCAATAGACCCTCCAAGCCTAATCTACCTAGTGCACCTAAGCCCTCCAAGCTTCTTGCTCCAACGAGGTTGCGCCGAACCTATTTCTTTTCTAGCTTCCCGGATTCCGCTACTAGACGGTAGCATCAACTAATAAAGATTGGTTCCTTCCTAACTGCTTCCCAGAAATCCAAACAGCTGTCTCACAGTGATGATGATGGTGAGAACCAGGTTTGGTATAATGGCCTCTCAAGGATTTGGCTATGGAGAGGAAGAGAGATGAGGAATTTGAAGAGACTCTAATGTATAGATTGTGGGTGAATCAATCTTGTTTTTCTTTAGGGTTTCTCTCTCAAAATTCTCTCTGGAAGCTCTCTCACAATCGTGGGTAAAATGGGTATTTATACTGGAGTGGGAGAGGAATGTGAAACGTCAGGTTTTACAAAATAAGGGTGGCTCGCGGCTTGACCTCGCGGCTTGACCAAGTCGCGAGATCCAGTCGCGAGATAACCGTATGGCCAGTTGTCCTGTTTTGTCCTGTAGTGCTCCAGCTTGCATGACTGTTCACCTTCCAGCATGCTTGGCACGTGTGCTGCGTCTGGCGGCTTGCAGCCGCGAGTAACCCGCGAGTCCCAGCCGCGAGTCTCTGTTTTCTTGCACACTCTTGAGCAATCTTCACTCTATCTCACTCACTACCCTTACATCAAACCCACCTAAATACAGGGTTACTAAATGCTGAATTACAAGCAAATTTGGCACGGAATAAAGCCAATTAGATGGTTGAATAAATTCAACCTTACAGACCTTAATTACTATAGTACTTTTTTTTCCACGGTAAGCACGTGCTGCCCTAACCAGTATATGTAAAAAGTGCGAATGCGCTAAAACTACAGTAAAAAGCTATAGTAATTTGGTTTGTTCAACATTTTGAAGGATTTCGTTGCTTTTTTTTTTTTTTTTTTTTTTTTCTTCAGGTAATTCCTTTTATTTTATATAGAGCTGTTAGTTAATACAATAAACTGTTACAATATTTTTACAATTGTTGAGGTGTTAATTCCTAAAAGGTCAAAATAAAATATCATACTAAAACCAACCACAACTAAAAATAAAAAAAGAAGTGCTGCGTCTACAATATTTTTCACAATGCTTTCATAACAAAAGTGTGAATGCGTAAAGGTATAGTAGTAGCAATTTTTTTTTTTTTTTTTGGTTAGTTCAATTTGCAGTGTTCACTGGCCTTCTTTTTCTTTTTGGTAATATTGCTTGGTCAACTCTTTTTATTTTTATTTTTATTTTTTATTTTATATAGATCTGTTAGTTAACACAACAAATTGTCATAATTGTTGAAGTGTTACTTCTTTATAGTTCAAAATAAAATATCGGAACTAGTTACAAAAAAAAAAAGCGTAGAAACCATCAAATATTGATTTGACTATAACTTTTAATCTAGTAGTTCGATTTAAACATATAAACGTTAATTTGATCATTGTGACCTTTTGTTTTCAATTGAGTATTTGAGAGTCCATTGTCAAAATTACGATTTTTTTCCTTATAAACAGGTTTTGCTATTGGCGAGGTTAAATGGAGGTTGCAAACGGAGTGTCTACAACACATCTTTCGTTAGCTACAGTTGGCTGGTTTTGATCTATGTTGATGCATTGTTAAACAGTATTGACCGGTTGTTGACTTAATGACTTTTTCTAGTAAATTTTTTTTTTTTCCTTACTTAAATGAATCACTTTTGCACTCCTTTTTCAAGTAGATTCCATATTTTTGATATTTATTTTTCTTCATCAAGACTCTGCAAAACGACCCAAAATATTGATTCTTAATCAATCAAGGGCAATCTTAATGATTTCCACTATACTAAATGGACATGTTCATCTTTCTTTTAGGCCTATCTTTCTAGGTTTCCTTTTTGATTATGAATCTTCATCACCTTGGCCAAGTATCATGGACTACAGTGATCGATAGTCTCCTTTTATCAACTTTATTTATAGTCACACATATCTATTATCTTAAGTTTGCGTTTCTTATTCTTATCAAAAAAAAAAAAGTTTGCATTTCTTGGGGATCACACACAATGCTCTAATTAGTTTGCATTTTAGCATCACCAATACTAATGCTCTAATTAATAGCATTTATTGGCTTTTTTGAACAGTGCTTCCACAATTATACTTTTCACAATCCTCATTCCTCAATCAACTTCAAGCCTTGATCACCACATACTTTTGGCCTTTCCTTCTAGCTTGCCATTTGTGCTCAACTCAATTATGCCTGGTCCACTTCACATCTAATTTTTAGATTTTATTTTCTTTTCAAACTCAAGTTGTCTTCGAGTTTTCACCTTTTATTTAAGGGAGATGCAAGGGATATTAAATCTTAATTTGAGTCTTTCAAGTCAGTTATATGTCCTAATTCAAGTTTATTGTGGTAGGCTGAAAATAAAGTAATTCTAAATTAATCATACAGGTACTATATCTTTGAGTTAGTGTATGGTTTAGTCTACTAAATATACACTTGGATAAGTTCATTGTAATATAAAAAACTTAATAGTAAAATGTAGCTAATGAGAGATTTACGTTATGGATATAAATAAATCTCGCCGAACGTATCATGCCATTTCCTTATCACAACCTTTATATTTTCTTTTTCATTTTTTTTTCATACACTTTATCAATATATATAGATTCAAAGAATAACTACAAACTATAAGCATCAAAAAACTTGTAACAGAAATATTAAGAATTCAAATCTCCCTGCCCTTAGTATAACTATTGAATTATTCACACAAAAAAGAAAAAAAAAGGACTAACTATAAACTGGTCAATTTACAATTTTACATCTCCACCCTCCACTGATGTGATACCACAGAAAATATTAGGGGAGGTGGACGTCTCTAATTATTTTATAGTTCAATATAATGTACACTTTATATTCAATATTAGCATGTCTATTGGGTATTTTTTTTCATTGTTTAATGGCTGTACGAGGATCACTTCAATTATCGATTGGCTTAAGATTAAAAAGATTCCTTGCTTATGCGAGTCTAGAGAGATCCCAAGCTAATAGTATTGAAGCAATCATAGAACTTTGGAAGACATAAAAAGAAAGTGAATTATATTATAATGTATATTTGTGTGTGTGCATGTTTTGCACATCAATTTGTAGTCTATGAGATGATTCTTTTCTTATATTATTATTCTCTTGGAATTTTAATAATCACATCTTCATGACAAGGGACCTCCACAAACTAAAGAATCCATATATCTATTATCCCTTTAAGCCTTTCTAAACATTCGAAGCTTTAAATAGAGGATTTCAACAATGTCAAGCACATAATCATGATTAAAGAAAAGCATTTCAATTGCCCACTAATGTTCATACCTCATAAGAAATTGACTTAATAGGAGAGTGGTGCAAGGTTCACATGACAGAAGAAGCTTCTGGTTCTTGGAGAAAATTATCCATTCTTTCTTTATACTTGTTGGAGTTGCATTCAAATCATTTTGTCTAGCACAAGAGTTTTTTCTTTCTTATAATTGAGGATTTGAGCGGCAAAGCCTAAACCACCCGTCAAGAAAAGTAGATGTTACATATTCAATCTCAGCTATTTGTAGGTGTTACCAAAAAAACCATAAAAGCTATTGACTAAGTGGTAGGCCCATTGATGATGGCTGTAATCTTTTTCTCTTTTTTCTTTTTGAGGATCTCAAAATTCTGTAAAGATCCTACGAATCTCCAAATTGTTAATTTACCATGCCACAAACATATCAAGTTATTAGTCGAGTAAATCTCAGGGATGATGATGGAATTAGACTTATATTCTGGATCTTAAATCAATTCATGCTTTACATATGATTCACTTAGTAAAAAAAAAAAAAAAAAAAAAAAAACAGACACCAATTACACCATTTTGTTTGTTTGTTTGTTTGTTTTTATTTTATTTAAAGAATCAAAGAATAGTTTGTTATGTACTCACTAGAGATATAAATTCATTCCGGAAGCCGAAAGACATAGGCATTTCCTTGAAACTGTGATTGACCTTAACCAAAGGGCATTTTAGTCCACAATTTTTCTTAACTAAAGTTAATTGTGTTTGGTTAAACAAATGTTATTGGAGTTAGACTATTTTTTCCCTTTAGGATTGGGATGAACTGTCTTTTCCCCAAACGTGAAGAGAGTAAAGTGTAATTACCTCTTTTTTTAATATATTGTGAATCATAGTGATACTTCTATTTATGCCTAAAATTGGAATTTAATGTTATTCCAAATTCAGATTGTCCTTGTTGGTCAAGCACAAGCTAAAGCGAAGGGCAAGAGCTAAGAATGAAGGGAGCAAATGGTAGTGGTTCAAAAATGATTTAGACACCTACGAAAAAGTCTCATTAGACTATACCTTTTGACAAAAAAAAGAAAGCAATAAGTTGTGGGAAACCTAGCGAGTCTAGTTTTGCCATTTCCTATTAGACAAGGAAATATAGCTCCACCGATCAATTATCATGCATCTTCCACATAATCTTGCTCAATAGCCAACATTTTTAAGATGCCTTATGATTCAAGAGGAGCAACAGACTCTTGAGATGGCCAAGCCCATTAGTTAGAATGACAAAATATGAATGGAACATCAAATTTTAAGATTTTTCATACATGATATATCTCTATATGCTTCAGTCACAAATTGTGTTCATATGTATATATTATGAGAACCAGAAGAATTTTACTAAGCAAAGAAACAGCAGTACAGAATAGTTACAAAACAGTGAGGCTTGCTCAAATAGAATGACATGAACAAAAGATTGGGGAGCTGAGCCTAATACAAAAGAACCAGCTAGCTTATTACAAAGGGACCAAGCTGCCAGATTGTGAACTGCTCTATTAGCATCCCTAGGTGACCAGCAAAATTGGAGGTGTTGCTATAGCTCTGCTAGCCTAAGAGTGTAAGAGCATAGTTCTGCAATTCTCCAAGGATCTTCTCTGCTCGGCTTTAGAAGGGCCTCCACGCAAATTTTAGCATCACTTTCCACTATTACATGGCTGATGTTGTAGCTTAGAACTTGCACAAACTTTGTTCATATTGTAACCACAAATAATTTGATCATACATTTAGAGTTTTAGACAGGTAGATTAATTTGTGTCACTACTAGAAATGTTGCTACAATAAAAAACAATTCATGGATGCTTGCCACTTAGTTGGCTGGCCAAAAATGGTCAAGCTTTACTCGAGGTGTGGTATAATGCATAGATAAAATACTTGCTGCAGCCACACGGTTGGCAGCTTCAGTGTAGTGAACTCCATCCCAGACTATGGACTGTGATACAATTTTGCATATGCTTGAACCAGGCTGGCCGCATGTTGCTTTTACATTGTAATTATTTGGAGGGCCCCCATAGCCACAACAAGCCATGAATGGATCCTTGAAACCTACAGGAATAAAATATGCACCCACCAAAATCATAAACATTAAATATCATAAAGAAGAGCTTTTCTGTTCCACTTGCATTACAAAAAAGATTAAGCTAATTACCATATTTTTCGTACTTGGCAAAGAGGTTGTACTTGATATTGTATATGTCTACATACACAATGGTTGCATCCTTAAATTCCATTCTCATTTCTTCACAGACCCTGCGGAGTCCTTCATTAAAAGCTTTTGCAACATCATTATGGACACGAAGGCATCCAATCTGATCAAGATCAGTATTGTTATGAGGATGTAATGCAAGTTCTTTAGGAGCACATCCTAATGGTCCAGTATTGTGTATCCAAAATTTTCTGCCACCATATAGATATATATTCTACATTTGCAATAAAGAAGATAATGATGTTACAAGAGGGTGAATTTAATAACTTGGTATTATAAACAAAGTAAAATAATGATATGAAGATACAGACTCACTTGAATGGCTAGTTTGATTTCTGCAAGAAATGAAGGGATTTTTTCAATGACTGGTGCGTATGTTAAGTTTGATGCATACAAGGCTAGCAAGAGATCATTCTCTCCTATATCAATCATATAAAGTGCATTACGGAAACCCTCTTCATCAATTAAATTTTTTGAACCTGCATGACATATTGAACGAAGTTGAAAAAGAAAACACATTCTAGATTTCAAATCTCTTATAAATGCTAACTTGCTATTAATGGTTGAATTTGTTAGCGGGTAAATTTTTAATGTGAGTTGAAATGTACATACCAAGTGATAAGAGTTCAAGTGAGCGATTTTTGAAGTGAATGAATTGGCGTACTTGAACATCTAGTGCAAAGGGCACAAACTGTGGGAGCAAGGTTGCTCCACTTACTGCAAAGTTTACTCCACTTGTGAAATTTGGTGCCAATGAGTCCAAATATGGGCTCAAATAACTCAAGTTCAACTGTTCACCTACAGAATACCATGATATTGGCACTATTAGTGGGGGGCACAATTAACGTTAAGAATTCTAGGTAAAATTTACTGTGGTAAATTGTGATAGATTACATACAAGGATTGCAAGACCATATGAAACTTCTATCAGAGTTTCAATTTTCTTCACTTTTTATTTGTTGTCTTTTCTTATTTTGTCTTTTAACTTTGATATTGCAGTTGTGAAGGTTCTATTAACCAAAAGCTGGCCCCTTTTATATTTTAAGGTCTAGTGTCACGTAAAAAACACCAAGCAGGACAAGACTCTTATTTAATAATCACAGAATGTAGTCAACTTTACTCATGGAATCTTATAAAAGATGTTGAAGATAAGATGGTAGTACATTATTCCAACCAAAAGCATATAAGAATAGGGAAAATGGTAAGATTACTAGCTAATATGCTTTACATCCTTTACAATGATGTGACAAGACTAAGAGTTTATATACATTGATATTAACATTAGGGTGAGACAAGACATTCTGATTTGTTCAGCACTTCTTCAAAAGGAGTTGTATCAAATTGGACCATGTTTTAAGACATGGAGAATGACTTCAGTGGTTAATTATAGCTGGGGCTAAGAGTGCTTACTATGCTGCAGTAGTGTCTTGCTAAAGCTTTTGTCAAATTTTGTTGTCATTTGTTGGTTTCAATGAAAAATGCTAAAGCTACTACGAATATTACTACAACAAGGTTTACAAACTGATATGGCAATGAATGAAATAGGTGCCATGTTAACAATATAATTAAAAAATCTCTTAATTACCATACCTCAGCCAAATAAAAAAAAGGAAAAACAGTGACCTACAGAACTTAAGGTGAATGGAAAATTTGAACTCACAGAAGAAATCAATCACAAGCCGGCCATCGCCTAGCCTGCCAGTGCCTCTGTGGAAAAATGTAATGCCGTGTGGAAGGCCAATTGGAAGTCCAGTGCCTGCTCGCACCCCTCCAGTGTCTGAATTGGAATCACCAAAGTTGATTAGAATGGGCCTGTGGTGGCTGCACTTTGAGTTGGTAAACATACCCAGGAAGACACAAACCCATACCATAAGCAAAATGAAATGTTGGGTAAATCCTACATAACCCATCTCTCTCTTCCTCTGCTCCTAAAACTCACTTAGCAAGATTGATTGACTTATTCCAACTTGCTAATCATACAATTACTACAATCCATTTTAAGAAGATGAGATCCACATGTGCTATGCAAAGACATTGACCCAAGTATATATTATTAAATTAATTTGCTGTCATTGACTTTCTGTCTAGTTTTCTAAATAGAAGTCATACTCTTATCCCCCATTCTCAATCCACGAACACATGTAGATTGCACATCTTGGAAGAAATCTTTTCCCGGAAAATGCTACTTTCCATGTGACTGAGACACGTGCATGATGCATTAGAACTAAAAGATAATATTCACATGGCAATACCTACGAGAGTGTAGGCTGTGTAGCCTTATTACAATACAGTCAAGTTTCATACACTAAGCAAGTAAATCCTGTCTTCAAGTCTAAAATTGATTAGGGATCACAGAAGTAGTAAAGATTAATTAGAGGTGTAGAGTATTCAGTAGAGAGTATTTTGGATGCGACAATTGTGTTGGCAGTTTCTGTATAGTGAATTCCGTCACAGCTTATGTATTTTAATTCTTCAATGCAGACATTGGAACCAGTTTGGCCGCATGTGACATTGGGATTGTAATTGTACTGTGGCCCTCCATAGCCACAACATGCCATTAACGGATTCTCAAAGCCTACAAAATAAACCATTAATCAATACCATGACATTTGGAATTGCTATTGTATAGCAGAATTAGCTATAAGACCATACCATAATCAGCAAAATTGATCATATTTGATGGTATATATATCCACATACACAATTGTGGCATTCTTCATTTCATATCTCAATTCTTCACAAGAAGCGTGCAATTGTTAGTTAAATGATATTGCAGCATTGTTAAGGGAATTGAGACATCCATGCTTATCAAAGTCACTATATCCTGTGGCAGTGATTGCAAGTTGTTGAGGCAAACAACCTAGTGGCCCAGTATTGTGCACCCAGAAATTCTTTCCACCATGTTGGTATATACTCTATATTTGCATTGAAAAGTGATAAAACAAATCAATAATACAAGATATAATATACACAGTTTGAGAATTTGAAGCAGTGTGAAATAATTGGCATAACAAAAAAAACTGTCTTCTAATGAAATGTGGAAACTCACCCATGTATAATTTTTAAAATTTTTTTATTATTTTTTATTTCGGTGATGAAAGAAGGAATTCTTTTGATAACTTGCGTATGAAAAATAGAGGAATGAATCATCTATATCGTTTTGTCCCATGTCAATTGAGTAAATTGCATTCTTGAATTCCTCGTCGTTGATCAAACCTATGTGATCTAATCGAAAATTTTGCCTTAGACATTGCATGCATGAACACCTAAAAACAAATTAACAATTGAGAAACACTTGTTTTGATCCTTGATAAATACATTTATTTTCAATTTTTGATTCATTACATTTATAAAGTTGCAATCAAGTCATTAGTTAATTTAAAAGGTTACAGCTAAGTCCTTCCATTAACTTAATAAACAGGATTTGATTCAAGTATCCCTCTTGATTGAGTAATTAAAATCTACTTCAACACTTGCACATATGCCTAATGTGAGGGATTGCTCGCTTGATAACCAACTTTCATGTTTACGGTTTACTAAACAACTAGTCACTATGCCCGTCAACACACTGGATAGTTTATGTATATTTTGCTTGAAGGTATAATCAATTTCATGCAATTGATTTAAAAGTAATGACATTAAAATAAATGAGTAATTGTCCTAAAGATTACATTTGTATATTTATAGCGTTTATATTTAGAAATACTTTCACTTAAATTATTTAGTTGGACCAAAGTGAACTGAAATACTACGTTATTGTGACTTAACATGAGCATAGCAACAATAAATCATGTCTTTTTTCATTATGTAAGTGCACAAAAATGGGCTGAATGCACTGAATAAACCAAAGTGGACCAAAATAGACCAAATGGACCGAAATGAACCGAATAAATGAAGTGTACTGAATAGAACCAAAGTGGACCGAATAGAACTGAATAAAACCAAATGGACCAAATAAGACTGAATGGATTGAATAAGACCAAAGTGGACCGAGTAGGACCGAATTAGACCAAATAAGACCTATTGAGACCAAATGGACTGAATAAGACCATAGTGAACCGAAGTAGACTGAATAAGACCAAATGGTCTGAATAAGACCAAGTGGATAGAATGGACCGAAGTGGACCGAATAGGATAAAGTAAGACCAAATGGACCGAAGTAGACTATGTAGGACCAAATTAGACTGAGGTGGACCGAATAAGACAAAGTGGACAGAATGGACTGAATAGAACCAAAGTTGACCGAACAGGACCGAAGTGGATTGAATAGGACCGGATAAGACCAAAGTGGACCGAATAGGACCGAAGTGGACAGAATAAGATTAGAAATTTTTTTATTTTTTTTTTAATTTTTTAATTTTTTACTTATGCTACTCCTTGAAACCATTAGTAATATAATGAGTCCGAAAGCTGCAAATGAGATTCTCATAAACAATGTTTCCTTTTGAGGCTTTTTTTTCACGTTCCATGGGAACAATTTTATTTATGTTGGGTGTAGATATACCAACACCAACCTCGATGGACGCTACATTTGAATCGGTCAGTACTTTTCTTCCAGAGCACAATGGAAATTAACCTTTGCTTTCGGCAAATTCCATCTTTGTACAAAGCAGCTTGACAGTTACAGTCTTCCAAACATGCTGCTTCACAATCCTCTTTCGTCAATAACTGCAGAATGAAAATGGCACTATCTTCCTAGATAGTATTAGATGTTGCTTCCATGGTATATTTCATACTTCCGTTTTTGCACTGGCAACTTTCTACAGTAAAATTCCTTTCACAGCTTGAACTCCAATTCCCCTGGCTAAAATGTGCAAATCCTGGAAGACATAAGCATTTAGCTTCTCCATCAACGTTAGTACAAAACTCATTGAGGCCACATCGGCCTATGGAGTCACACTTATTGTCGGAAGATGACCGTATAATAGACCGATTCCCAAATTTTCTTAACCAAAATTTTTGAGTATAGCCTGAAGATCCCATCAGCATCAATTCTCAATAGATAAGACTGTATCTTTTGTTGGATACCCGCCTTTAGTCAGATTGCTTAGGTTTGCGCCAGTGGAATTGATAACCATCATCATCAAGACATAGTAACACATTATTGTCTTGTCCACCTATAATAATAGCCCAACAATGATATTCAGGCTTTAATTCTGATACTACCAATGGGCACTGCACGAGGTTTTCATATGTATTTTGCATTACTAGTTGAATATTCCTGTCAATTGGTTAGATTCTAAAACACTCGAACACAACCTTGTCCAGCTGAGAGACACTGGCCCTGTAAGATTGTATTGGTTGGGTTGTGACTCAAAACTTTGCCATATAATCTCCCTATTAGTTTTATAAAACAAACTTTCCTGAATTAAGCATTGATGCTGATGTTGCACGTTCAGATGGAGTGGCAATGTACATCTTTTTGCCTCGTGCTGATTGCATCATGAGTTTACCATCACTAGTGAAATTCAATGTAACATCAGTGAGAGCCGGAGGATTGTTTTGGTTGTGAAGAATAGTCATCATACCTGAGCCTCAGCAGCAAGCCCAGTACCAGTGACGAGCCCAGAAACAGAGACTAGCCAAGAAATGATCAAACGCACCGTCGTATCACTTAAAATCACTGTCTAATTCATCAAAAAAAAAAAAAAAAAAAAATCACTCTGTCTACAGTCACACCAAAACGCATCGTTTCATTTATAACAAACTCCACTTTTCTCGCTAAGCTCTCTCCCTCTCTCTGTGGTTATATAAACAGAGTTAGTCTTAATGATGTAATTAAGCCAGCCATTTATGCAATACAAGACTCTTTCCATTTTAAGGTTTTCTTTCATTTAGCTTTTCTTTCAAGTTGGCTGTCCAGACTAGTACTACTGTCTTTTCAGGAATCCCAGGAAGAAAAACTCCAATAACGTGATAGACCAGAGCGTGACAACCATGAAGAATTGGTGGTAGGTGTTAAAAAAGAGCCTATCTTTTCAGTTCTCCTTGTTGAGCTTCAGCAGTGAAAATTGCTGAGATAAGAACAAAAAGCAAGATATATAGTTGCCATCATTGGACAATAGCTAGCTCTATCTCTTTGGCTTCCTTCCAGTCTGATTTCAAATGGAAAATCAATAATAGTAACATTTAGGAATTAATCATTCAATCCACCTCAAAATATAGTAAATAAATGGCTATCTCAATCTACATACCTTGTCCTGCACAAAATGCCGAGTAACGGTGTTGTAAAGAGAAAAAAAATTAGAACTCTTTGGAATGAAAGAGAATCATTCACTTGAGTGAATATTTTTCTGTGAATTGAAAAGTCACCGCTTTTGTATATTCAAATAATCTGCATAGTAATTGTAATAGAACAGACAGTAATGGTCTTCCTAGAAGGTCAAGAGCGCCCGAATCCACGGTGTAAAGCAAAGAGATACTAGTAGACATCATCGGGCTCAGAGTTTGAATTGCGTGAAATTTGGCAGGTTGAACGAAAACGGACTTTTAATCAAGAGTCTTTGTTTTATAATGAGGTGTGCCTTAATTTTAGCAAATTCCTTTGTTTAGGTTTTGAAAATAGTGATTTTGCTGTTTTTAGTAATTTTTATTTCTTTAATAAATTTTTGTTTAAAAGTCAGAATAAGGTTCCACTTGTTTTGGAACGACCTTTAAGGTCAATAGTTTATAATTTTTTACATTTAACTCAATTTTTTCATTTTTGATAAAATTTGGTATTTTGCCATATAATCTTGTAATTAGTGCAAATCAAGGTTTTGAAAGTTTTCCTAGTCGTTCTAGGGTTTTGTCTTTTCAATATTTATATGTTTTGTAGCATCTAGAGGTAGGGATGGCAATTTTGCCCCGCCCCAATTGACCCGCCCCTCCCCGCTTCGTCCCGTGTGGGTTTTCCCCGCCCCACAAAGATGGTGGGGCAGGGATGGGGCGAGATTTTAGACCCGCACCGCGGGGCGGGGCGGGGATGGGTTTACACTCTTTAGACCCACCCCGCCCCGCCCCACATTAATAAGGGTTAAAAGGTAATTTTTTATACCTTAAAACCTTACTATTTAAACAAAAATATCATCATCTTATTTTATTTAAGTGGAGATTCTTTTTGAAGAACTAGGCAATTTTTATTTTGTTATGTATTAGGAGTTTGGATTATTTTATTGTGTCATACTATGAGATTTTTGTTGTGATATTATCTTGTTAAACATTTAGATAATATTATTTAGTATTTGCTAAAAATTAGTTTGATTTGATAGGATAAATTTATTTATAATTTCAAGTATATTTTTATTATTGAAACATGTCATTTTATTTGAAAAAATGGTAATAGATGTAGGGAAAATTAACAAGAAATAAAGTTTTACGGTGGAGGGCGGGGCTTCGCAGGTCTTTGCGGGGCCTTAAGGGGCGGGGATGGGGCAAGAAATTTTCCCCGTCATGCGGGGCGGGGTGGGGATGGGGCAAGAAAAATTCATGCGGGGCGGGGGCGAAGATCCCATCCTTCGGCCCCGCCCCGCCCCATTGCCATCCCTATCTAGAGGTAAGGCAGATTATCTATATATATCTAAAAACTAAAGTGTAGCATTTATTGTTTCTACGCTCCTATTGAGCCACCTCATCTGCCACGTCAATGAACACATAATTAATCTTTTTCATATTTATTTTTTTCGTTTAATTTCTTACAATATTATATATATATATATATATATATATATATATATATAAATATATTAGCTTTACAAATTCATTTTAAAGTGGTTTTAACTTTACATATTCATCTACTTTAATTTTGATGTTATAACTAAATAATAAATCAATGGAAAATCAATACAAAAGTGTTGTCTATGTATAATCCTCTTGGGCGGTTTTTACTTTAAATATTATTTTGACCCTTAATCTTCCTTTATTTTGTCTTTTCTTATTCTCATCCTCTTATTATAAATTTGTCACTCTCTCATTCTATTCATATTTTTAACATACAAAAAATGTTATCTCTCTCTCTCTCTCAAAATTTTTTTTTTTCATTTTTTGGGTTATTTTATTTTATTTTTCTTGCATCTCTACCTTAGATTGATGAATATTTGTGTTTTTTAGAACTCTACTTTTGGTTGTTTAAAACTGAAAAATGAAATCAATGAGTAATATATATATATATATATTTTTAAATGAACTCTACTTTTCATTTTTTTTGGATTATTTTATTTATTTTTCTTGCATCTCTACCTTAGATTGATGAATATATGTGTTTTTTAGAACTCTACTTTTGGTTGTTTATAACTGAAAAATGAAATCAATGAGTAATATTTAAAAAAAAAAAAAAAATTGTCTATACAAAGGTATTCACAGGTCTTGCTTAATTATTGCTGGTAGAAACTAATAACTGTCCATAGGAGGGTTTCCTACTAGAGGTTTGTAACCCTCATTTTCATATTATTGACTAATTCATATGTGTTCCTTTAATGTAAGTATTTTTTTATCATTTTATTTACTAAACTAAATACTTTTAATGAATAGTGTTTGTTGTTGATTTGATTTGGGGAAAAATCATATTATTATTTGTCATATTTTGTGTTGCTGTCAGGTATCAGTTTATTTGGAAAACAATGGGATGATCTGGATAAACTAATGAAGAACAGTTAGTGTGGGAGGTCTGAGGACCGAAGTGGATTAAAACAAGAAAACATCTCGTACAATTTCTCTCGTGGAGGGATATCCGCCCCAAGGACTTCACCTACCTGAGGATGTGAGGGGAGACAGGACAAAGTTTCTTTGGAGCTTGAGGGGAAGAGGAAGGACCACATGGGGGGAAGAGACGGTGGGAGGAAGTTTCCTGGAAAGACATACTTTCCTACTCTGCATTGAATGCCCTGCAACAATCTTATCAGTTGCATTATGAGGAAATGACGCATGAACATTAACTTCACAGCTAGCAACCCATTCTACCACCTTCAGCAGAACTTTGATGGAACAAGTGTTCTAAGAAAAGCCTTGAGGCATACAGATGGAGGGCTAGGATGCAAGATGGAAGGATATATAAGGGAAGGAAACCGCCTAGTTAAATGGATGAACATTTTTCTCTAAGAAATAGATTAACCGGGAAGTGAACAATGCATTGCATAGTGTGAAACTTGTATCAATGATATATAAGAAACTAAACCTCGGACCTGCCCGAGGAGAGCATTGTTCTCAATCATTACTTGAATTACACCTCTCTGTTACTCTGGCCTCTTCGGCCTTAGACTTGAACTTAGCTAAGAATTACATTTGAACTGTTTTCCCACTCTCTATAGAAATTCTATTGTTTGGGCTTGGTTTAAAGGACAAGGCACCATTGTTCTTAGTGGGCTTGGGCCATCAATTTCTGAGTACTCACAGTTAGTGTAGTTGAAGACAATGGTCTTTATGCAATTTCCTTTCATTGTTTGTAAATATTTTGTTTAACAAATTAATTTGTAGCAAATTGTTATGTTTTTGTTATATGATGTTCTTAGATGGTTGAGTAATTGTTTTAAGTATTTACAAATATTTTATATTGTTCTTTATCTTCCTTATTTTATTAGTGTATTCTTTGAGATTTTTAAGAAAAAAAATTCAAATTTGTGGTTAAAATTATTTATTTATCTATTTATTTATCACATGTTAGATTAGATGATAGATTAGATTATGACAACATTAACACAACACTTCTCCTTTTTCCAAAAAAAAAAAAAAAAAAACTACTTTTTTCCCCTTTGAAATTGTATTTTTGATTTTTTTTAAAAAAAAAAAAGGAAAAAGAGTTACAATCTTTTAATTTTCCCTTTCTTTATTTTATTATTATTTTGAATTGTACTTTTGTTGAGTTTTATTAATTTTTTTAGATAGAATTCTCAGTGTTTTTGATTTTGTGGTAAAAAAAAAAAAAAAGTGGGTTTGAGAAAGTTCGTTAATTTAAAAATAAAAGAATAATTTCCAAATTTTATATACTTTTTGATGATACACAAAATATTATAAATAACTTTTATAAAAAAAATTAATATTTTCACTAACTTACCTTTTGAATTTTAGAGAAAATTTGTATTATTTGATTTTGGTACGACATAAATTATATATATTACATTTGTGATTGTCTCTATAATAAATGAAAATATGATTATAAATTATATTACTATTTATTAAATTATTCTAAATTGAAAAAAAAATTAATGAGATCGCCTTAAAAATATTATCACGCGCAACACGCGGGATCCGCGACTAGTTATTAATAAAATACAAATTTTGTCTATTGTTTCCTCTAGTGATTTCTAGACCTATTATTTTGTGGATTTAAGGGACCCATTGTGGATTCGAAGTTTTCGACCAAAAACTAATAATTTAATTTCTGTTACATCAAAAAAAAAAAAAAATGATATGCGCTTTCTTCAGGCTTCCGCAACATTAGTTGCGGAAGAATGACAAAAGTTATTCACTTAAGCCTCTTTCTTTATTAGTAGACTAAAAAGTCTTTGCATGTGTATATTCAAAGTCTCTCCACTAGTCTGCCAATGAATAATCAATGTTCGATAGGACCCTACAGGTCAACTTGAGCAACACGGTAGATTTATAATTTCAAAGTCAGTCCCAACCACCATGCTGGCCAACTCTAGCAACACAGCTGTCATGATGTTTAAGACTACCCATCAATAATTCAGATTCAACATTGTCGCTTTGGTCGCAAGGGAGTCAATTTTGTACCAGAGGTTATATCGGTTTGGCCAGTGAAACGAAATATTTTGGTATCGGTCAATACTGGTGTACCGTTTCGGGATTATCGCTATTTTATAAAGAGTTCAAATTTAGTAATGATTGAGTGTAAAAATCATGTTAGTAAAAGTCTAAGTGTAAAAAAAACTCATTTAAATATCTTTGATCCTTAAGTTTTAGTTAAAACACTATCTTTTAAAATTCATTATACATTGATATTATTTTTAATTATTATTGTTAATAATACAAAGTTTTTTTAGATGACACATGGTAGTAGGTTTTGTTAATTATTATTGTAGGGACACGGTTTTAGTGGACCCGATCCTTGTTGGTCAAGTCTTGGCCCAAAAGATCCCACACAATGAATTTTTTGTAGAGTATGGGCTAAAGAACTTGGTTTCAGTTGGTTTGAACGGTTTATTGCATGGGCTCAGGGGGTACAGGAACAAGAACAAAAAGAGGTAGCAATGAAGAGAGATCTTTTTTAAATGATCAGGTCTCAAACTTGATTAATGGGCACAGATTCATAAAATTTCTCTACAGTGTTCTCTCCTCCCTCTTTTCTTCAGTCTTTTTTCTTCCTCCCTTTTTCTTGGGGGATCTTTACATATTATATAGGCCCTCTCCTATCATCTGGGCTTTACACTTGTTGATCATCCAAACCCCTACTTGAGCACCTGTCCCATCAGACACCCTTATTAGTTCTTTGTGAGTTGCAGTGGCCAAGGTAGCACTGTTCAGGGGTCTTCTCTTCATTAATGCGGCCAGGAGAGTAGTTGTGTTGTATTTAATGTGGTGGAGGTAGCTTTTTCTGAGATATTTTGGGTTTTCTTTCTTTTTACGTACTTGGAGGGAGCACTACAGTAGTCAGGACGCACCATTGACCCTGATTTTGGAATGTCCGAGGAGGAATTACTCCTCGGACATGTTCTCTTTTCCCCCAGTGGGCCTAAATACGGATTCTGGGCCGCGACGTCTCCTCGGACGGATTGATCCTCGGACGGGCCCAGGACCCAGGCAACCTATCATTCTGGGCCGGTCCCCACAATTATTATTATTATTATAATAAATCCATTAGAAATTGATATATTTGGTAATTGGTGTACCTTAGTTGAAGTTAAAAATAAAATATATAAATAAGAAATAAATAAAAAGAGAAAACATTCTATCAGGAGTTAGCGTAAAACTAGTGTTTTATGCCAGCCAATAAAAAATCGCCACGTGGACATTCTATTAAATTCCTCTCCAAACAGCCAAAAGCTCACGCCATTCACCTCAGAAAAAACAGAAAACAGAAAAACCCCTCAGACAAAAGCTCTGCTTCCTTCACGTCGAACCTCCAGCACCGCCACAGCCTGATCGCTAGAGCAGACCGAAGAAAGAAAACCAGCCCTCAGACAAAAGCTCACGCCTTCACCTCTACTTCCTCCAAAATAATTCAAAAACCAAACAAACCCCAATCAAACATCCCTAATTCAAAAACCAAACAAACCCCAGATCATATCAAAACCCAACAAGCATCTTTCTTTAGAACAATACAAGATATGAACATACAACAGAAAAGCCCATAAACCCAGAAAACAGAAAAACCCATCAACAATTCGAAATCCAAATTGGGGAAAAGGGAAAATCATGAAAAACAAACCTTTGCATCGCAACACCATGCTCACGGCATGTTTACAAGCTCTAGCAACGAATCTGGTGACTTGTGTGGCGATATGCTTCGGTGTGTGGTGTGGTGGAGATTTGGGCAAGATGAAGTAGAGGATGGAAGGGGGAGGAAGCAGAGGAAACATGAAGTTAATATGTTACTGAAAGAGGAGAGAGATACTGGATCTGAAAATTTTTCTTTATTTTTGATATGAAAGTCATATTCTGGTTCGGTATGATTTTTTTGGCCGAAGCATGATATTTCATTCGGTATAGCCGGAACAACCCAGTATGACCGGTATTTGAACTGGAACGAAACACATGTGTTTCTGTATTGTTTTAAGCTCCGGTAAGGAATATACCGGCCATACCGGCCGGTATGGTACGGTATCGACTCCCTTGCTTGGTTGTGTAGGAAACTGTAGAATTTTCTTATATTGCTGAAGACCAAATCAAGGCATATCTTGTTGGAGAAAATCATTGGATTGGAATAAACCAAGAAATTGTTTGATAGAGAAATTTGTAGAATTGAAGAAATCAATTCAAAATTCAAAATTTTAATTGATTTGTGTATGTAACTCCCATTATAAAGTAGGTTATATAATAATATATCATCATTATAGTGAATAAAAAACATATAGCTAGCCTTTTAAGCTCTTGCTCGATGAATATAAGCCAAGTGAATGAACCAGGTAAACTCTCATGATCTATCTTATTTAGAAATGGAGATAGATTATTGTCTATAGGATAATAATAACATGTCAAATTAATATTATTATATTCACTTTTATAATAAATCTTTTATAGCTGTAAATAATTCTTTTTGGTAATAAGTAGTTCTATTTGATATAGACAAAACACTATTGCTTCGTATATTCAGAGTAGCCCATAACAAAAGCTAGAGACTGCAAATACTTTTAACTAACAAATTATAGTTTTGTGACTCCCATAAACAAAATTTGGGTTCAAATGCCCCCTTTGGCCCTCCCCTACTTGTATCTTAAGAAAAAAATAAAATAAAATAAAGCATTTGATTTTTATCTTTTTAGGAACATTTTTTTTCTCCTCTCTCAACGGAAGTATGCGGAGTCATTCCCTCGCTCAAGCCAAGGGCCATTGACATATACATATATTTAATAGCATTTGAAGTTGAGATAGTCTGATATCCAATAATACTGTGGGCGTGTAGCACAAAGAATCTTAACAATATTGTTGTGCCAATTATTCTTGCAAACCATCCCATATTTGGGTTTTGATGTACAACCACATTTTGCCATTGGCCTTAAAAGACTAGCTGAGTACTAACACTTGTTTAATGAAGGAACATATCCAGCTCAAATCCCCTCTATAACATTTCCTAAGAAAAAAAAAATTACAAACACATTTTATACGGTACTAAGAAAAGAAGTTGGACTTGGAGGGATTGGGACATCTACAGTCCCTTCCAGCATTAGCAGAACCTTTTTCATCGAAGGACGAAGAGATGGCTCATCAAGAATGCACCAAAGTCCCACTTTAAATATTCTCTCCAATTGCCTTTTGTCAACATCCTTACCACTCACTAGTTTATCTAGCTCACGAGCCTCAAAGCAAGAGGATGCCCATTCTTCAAGAATAGCTTCTTCTTCAGGAAAACTCCAATCCACACTCTTTCTACAACATATAAGCTCCAACAGAACAATTCCGAAGCTGTATACATCTGCTTTGACTGTCACTGGCTGATTTCGATGCCATTCTGGTGCAACATAACCCCTTTGTTCCTCGAATACCTGTAAAGGTATTGGTTTGGTCTGGCTTTAGTAGCTTTGCCAATCCAAAATCAGAGATTTTTGGGCACCTATATTCATCCATGAGTATGTTTTGAGGCTTTATGTCACAATGAATTTATGTCACAATGAATGATTTGTGACTCGCACTCTTCATGGAGATAAAGAATTCCCTTTGCTATGTTGCGAGCAATTTCTATTCTTTCATCCCAACAAAGTTTTTTTTCAGGATTGAAGAGTATATCTGCAAGTGAGCCATTGCTCATGTACTCATACCAAAAGCCTATTCTCTCCATCATGACAATACCCGAGCAGACGGACAAGGTTCTTGTGGTGTGTTCTTCCAATAACTTTCATCTCGGTTTGAAACTCTTTCTCACCCTCAGTCAACACTTTCTCTAGTCTTTTGACGGCTACAATCTTCTGACCATTCCATATTGTTCCCTTGTATACAGTCCCGAATGATCCTCTACCCAGCTCTTCCTTGAAACCATTAGTCATTTTCTCAAGATCAGAATAAGTAAATGATCTTGGAGAAACATCCATGGTTAATTCAACATTTCCACTATTAGAGAGCCTTCTATATGCTCGGACTTGATTTTTATAAATTGCAATTGCAGAAATCACTGACATAATGAGTCCAAAAGCACCAAATGAGATGCCCAGAATCATTATGTCCTTTCGAGAATATCTTTCACGTCCCAAGGGCTCAATTTTATTTATGGTGGAAGTAGAAGTAGATATAGCTACCTTGATGAATGCAATGTTTACATCACTTAGTTCCCTTCTTCCAAATTTCAATGGAAGCCTTTGCTTTTGACAAACACTATCTCTGTACGTAGCCGCTTCACAATTACAATCCTTCAAACATGCTGCTTCACAATCTTCTTTGGTCAATAATGTTAGGGAAGAAAAAGAATTATCTTCCCATACAGTATTAGGTACTGCTTGCATGATATATTTCACACTTTCATCTTTGCTCATGCAACTTTCTGCAGTGAAATTCCTTACACAACCTGAGCTCCGATTTCTCTGGTTAGCACTTTCAAAACCTGGAAGACATTTGCAATTAGCATCCTGATCATTCATAGTGCAAAACCCATTGAGACCACACAGGCCCTTAGGGTCACACTTATTATTGGAAGATGGCCATATGACTGAGAAATTCCCATTCTTATCCAAATTGTGTGAGTATAGCCTGAAGATCCCATCGGCATCAATTCGCATAAAATACACTACATCTTTTGTTGGATATCCGCCTTGAGTCAGATTTTTTAAGGTTGTGCCGGTGGAATTGAGCAAGTAAAGACGACCATCATCATCCAGACATAGTGAAACATTACTGCCTTTTCCATCTGTCCAAGAAGTCCAATAAGAATATTCAGCCGTATCTGTGGTTTGCACTGGGTACTGCACAAGGTTTCCATCTGTCTGCATTTTCAGGCGAAATATTCCTGTCGATTGATCAGATTCTGAAACACTTGAAAACAACTCATTTCCAGCTGTGAGACGCTGACCTTGTAAGAGGGTATTCGTTGGGGATTCAAAACTTTGCCATATAATCTTCTTATCAGAATTATAGAGAACAAAGTTTCCCCAATCAAGCATTGATGCTGATGCTGCACGTTCAGGAGGATTGGCAATGGCCGTCTCTTCGCCTTGTGCCGATTGCATGATGAGTCTACCATCACTAGTGAAATTCAATTTAACACTGGCGAGAGCTGGAGGTTTGTCTCGGTTGGCTGTCCAGACTACTGTCTTTTCAGGAATCCCAGCAAAAAAAACTCCAACAGCATAGCCGTTGGCTTGTTGGTAGAAGCCAAAGGCATAGAAACCAGATTGTGATTGCCATGAAGACTTGGAGGTAGGTGTTAAAGAAGAGCCAAGGTTTACAATGGATTCCCCTCGTTGAGCTTCTGTAGTGATAATTGCTGAGAGAAAAATAAAAAACAAGAGACATGCCATTACTAGAAAATAGCTAGTTCTCTCTGTTATTCTTTCACTCTGTTTGCAAATGAAATGCGACTAACACAGCTCCTATTAAATATTTTTTTTGGAAGGTGTTTGGAAGGAAATAGTTAAAAAAAAAATGAAGCATTCTTGAGTATATATCTTTCCTAAGTATGAAAAGTCACAACTTGTGTATATTCAAAGAACTCTGAATATATAGAATAAGAGTCATTCACTTTAGTCTCTTTCTTAGCTGGAATGAGAAGTCTTTGCATGCGTTTAATTATGTTCAAAGTCTTTCAGCTGGTCATCCATTGAATTATTTATTAGTTATAACCCAAGCAACACGGGATGTTTAATTTCAAAGTCTCAATGCAGTGCTAAGTTTAAACCAATAACCTTGTAGTTCAACGGCACCATTTTTTTAATGATGAAAACTAGGATTCAAATTCTCCCACCTCATTATTGTAACTATCGAATTAAAAAAAAAAAAAATCACAAATATTTTAGGGACTAAAACAGATGTTTGGCAACACAAAAACTTAGCTCTGTTTTATGATTTGCCTTGAAAATGTACCCTTTGATAGAAGCTCAAGGGAGCGAGCTCGAAATCTAAGAAGCTGAAGAATTTGGACATTCAGGCTAAATGGAATCAATCCAGGTAGGGCAGATGAACCACTTGTGGTAAAGTTAGCTCCATTTGTGAAATTTGGCCTCACAAATTCAAAACACGGAGTCAAATAAGCAGTATGCAAGCTCTCGCCTATGAAACAAGAAAATAAACAACCCAAATGTTAACCAAATAACTAATTTATGAATACTTTCAGGGATGTACGTATTATACCTTCACATTATTTTTTTATTTTTTATTTTTAGAATCAATAGTAGTTGTAATGTGTGAGAGTAGATAATTACTTTGTAATTTTGATATAAATATAATTTGTTGAAAATAATTTGTTGAAAATAGTTTGCTCTATCAAAAAATTAAGAGAAATGTTATGTTGACAATAATTTTACAATACTTTCACAACAAATCATACGTAGTAGGTTGTTATTGATTATTGTTGGTTGGCAAAAAAGTAATTTTAGTGATAGGTTTAAATTAGAACAGATATCAACTTATCAACTATGACTTGTGAATCACTTTCAAAAAAAAAAAAAAAAAACTATGACTTATGAAAATGTTGTAGATGTAGCACTTCTCAAAAATTAAATAATTTCTAAAATTTTTTTTCATCTCAATATCTCTACAAATACAAATATATCATTCTATTACTTTTGGGTGTATTTGATTGATATTTATCCATTTTTAAGGTGGTTCATATTCCTTTAAATTATGTTATAGTGCGTTATGTTTTCCTAATTTGGGTTTTTAGTTTTAGATTTTTGATTATGCTATTTTTTTTAACAATTTGATTTTCTTTTTAGAATTTTCTCCTCTAGAATATCTAGAATACAACTAAACTTTTTAACTAAGTATTAGCTCAAACAAAAATTTAATCAAAACAATAAGAAGGAGAGAGAGACTTGTGATAGAAAACTCAATTCAATTCAAATGGTCTTCTTCATATCCACATTCAATTTCTTCGTATAGCCAAGCATACATCTTTGTGGAATTTCTCACATCCAATTGGTCTATGTGGATTTTGAGGCTTTGTCCAAACTTGGATAATCTTTCACGCTAGTCTTTTTTTTTGGTTGTCTATTGCTACCTTTGATTTAATTTTCTTTCCATTGACATCAAAATTCTACAATTTTGGCAAAAAGTCTTACAGCAAAGGCATCCCATAATAATATCTAATTTTGTTACAATACCAAAAAAAAAAAAAAAAAAGTAACATATCTTGTACTAAGTTATGCATCTACATTCATGTCACAACTAATATGTACGTACAATAGAATTAATTTATGCTACACATATACAAAGAGAATTATTTATCCATAATGGAGAATGCATCGCACAAATTCACATAAGATGTATAACATCAGTGGGAAAAAAAATTCATCCATGATTAACGACTGCATAAACTATAGTAGTAAGACCCCATTGTGATTCTTTTAATGTATTCTTCACCATGGCTTTGAGACTTTTTTGGTTAGTTTATGGGAACCAATGTTGTTGGCACCTGAGATCTCCAATGGCACATCACTAACAAAATTAATTCAGAAAGCTTAAAGAATATGGGGGGAAAAAAAAAACACCTTCACTTTAGAGGGACTTTCCAAATTTGCAGGAGTGAGGTAGAGTAATTGCAAATATATATAGACAAAAAATCAGTAGGTTTTTTTTTGGTGGAATTCTAATAGAGTAGCAATTGAACAATTTTCATAACTGCTTGATTGGGAGAGGGAGAGTCATAAAGTTGAAGGAAGTTTGAATCATTACCAAATTGGGTTTGATGGAATAATAAATGGAAAATTGAAAAGTTAGGAAACGTTAATTAAGGATTTTTTTTTTTTTTTTTCCATTTAGCATTAAATATCTAACATTTTCGTTAATTGACAAGTCAAAAAAGAATGTAGGAAACTAACATCTCAAGTTTTTAAAACTCAAGATTAGATTAGAACTCGAGCTTCTAAAGCTTAATTTCAGTGTTTTTGTGATACCCTTACGTGGACAAATTTTCCATGTGGAGCAAATTTAGCCACGTAGAAATCGAGTTTATAAGACTTGAAATCTACACACCAGATACCAAAACCACAGCACTTTCAAACAGCTCACTTAAACACTCTCAATGTTCAAATACTGAAACACTCTCAGTCAAACACTCACTCACTCAAACTTCGCTCCACCCTCTCAAACAGGCCAGTGAGGTGTGGAAGGCGTCAAAAGGAAGGGCATAATGCAAGGGGATGCAAGGCCAATGTCACTGGTGAGACACCATGGGAGAGGAGGCAGAGATTGCAGGGAAGTGGAAGGCCTTCTACACATAGACAAGGATCCCAGGCCCCATCTTCATCACAAGCCCCATCTTCTTCACAGACCCAATCCTCAGCTCAGCCCCCACCAACACATCAGCCTTACACTATGGCCTTATCCTTATCCAACCAGGCAGCAGGGTCACAGTCACAAGCTCCAGCTCCATCTCCATAGCCACCAGCTCCATGGTCACAGAACCCAAGTCAGTGGTACTCTTCAGGCTTCAGGTACACAGTTAGAGGTGCTCCTTGGTTCATTTCAAGCCAGCCAACACCACACACCCCTACAAAAACATGGGACAGTAGAGCACCATCATCACAGGTACTGTAGTGTTAGGTTTGATTTTTTATTCATAAAACTGTGATACTGGTAGCTAACATGTGAATTCTTGTACTTTGTAGCCTATAAAACCACCTGCTACCAGAGGAGTTGCTTTGAGAGGAAGGGGTGATGCAACTAGGGCTCATAAATGTAGAACAAGAGATGGAAAGGCCAGCTGTGGTGGGAGAGGCAGGGGCAGGGGCAGGGGCAGTAAATGAAGACTAAGTCAAGATACTTTTGTTGTTATGTATTAGGGTTATGTAGTGTTAGGGTTTTATGTAGTTTGTAGACAATGGCAGGGCAGACAATGGCAAGACACTTTTTTATATAGCTGTTCAAACACTTTTTGTATTTTTGTAAGTTTTGTAAACATTGGGCAGCTGCAACTGTTTTGGTTGTTGTACCAAATGCCTTATATTTACTGGTGGTTGATGAAAGACTATTCAATGCCACCTTAAAATATGTATACAATTTCCCAACTTAATAACAGGTGTTCAGAATTATTATTCTGATTATTGCAGTTTGTTATATGAGTTATTATTATGTGAGTTTGTTTATGTGTGCAGGGTGTATGTGTTGAATAGCAGGTGTGTGTGTGTGCATTTGTTGTCTTTTCTTGCAAGTTGACAGATTGTCATGCACTTTAAATTCACTTTCAACACAATTGTCTTCACATAATGCACTTTATGCACAAACCAACACAGCTCACAACATCCAACAAAACACCAACACCAACAGCTCATAGCTCACAAGTAGCCAATTCACTTTAAACAAAAATACCAACAGCATCTAACATAAATAACATTTTGTCTTAAAAAGGCTTATATTATTAAGTGGTTTCAAGCCAACATCATCTACCACCTTACATAGTTCTCATTCTCAAAAAATTCTTTCATAGTTCTATTACAATACAATTGAGGACCACCTTATATTACAACCCATCAGGCAGACTCAATCTCATCATTCCAACATTCTCACTTGAGCCAAAACATGAAAACAACATAACCAAAATAAAAAAAAAAAAAAAAAAAAAAAACCATGACAGAATTAGTGCAATTCTGCACTTTCTCTCTTGCTCTAAAGCTTTCACTGCTATCTCCTTGGCTTGAACAGAGGAAGCTCGAAACTTTCTCTCCCTCTTAGTGGCTTTTGCTGCCCTGTCTTGAGCAATTTCTGCCATTTGGGTAGCTTCTGTTGTTGCCTGGGTAGCTTCTCTTTCCCTTTCATGTGCAAGTTGCAGCTCACTCCGCAGTAAATCCAGCTTTTGTTGCACCAAATGGGCAGCTTCATTCCCACGCATACAAGTGGGATTATCAATCCATTTAAAGAAAGGGCACTTGGGACCAACCTGTTCATAAATTGAATTGAACACATCACATTCCAATCTCACGTGAATAAACTAGATTAAGTAAAAAGTATACTTACCTTATATCGGCTACAACCCAGAAACCCTCTCCCAAAATTATCCATTGTCAGACTTGTTCTCAGCACACAAGTCTCATATGTACACATATGCCCACTTGAACCTGAGTAATTTCCATTCGAAGAAGACATCAATTATCAACTTCCTGTGAATCAAAGCTACCATCAAAACTTGAAACCCCAGCTCAGAACCATAAAGCAGAAATGTTGTACCTGGTGATGATCTATCTTCGAATATTCAATGCCTCAAGACAACCCAAAGTCAGAACCTCACCCTCACACGAAAGCACGATCAGAAAAATCAAAACCCCAGTGAGTTCGTGTTGTTTGATCCGTGTTATGTTCTAATTTAGAATAAAAAGATGTTTTTCTAACGTCTGAGAGTGAGGTGGGTAACGGGGGGGAACGGATTGAAGTACAGGTGGACAAAGTGTAAAGTTTTAAATCACGGGTAGGCAAAGCACAAACGGGCCAAACCTCAAGTGGGTTTACTGTAATTATCCCTTTCTAATATTATTTTTCATCTCAATATCTCTACAAATACAAATATATCATTCTATTATTTTTGGGTGTATTTGATTGATATTTATCTATTTTTTAGGTGGTTCATATTCCTTTAAATTATGTTATAGTGCGTTATGTTTTCCTAATTTGAGTTTTTAGTTTTAGATTTTGGATTATGCTATTTTTTTCAACAACTTGATTTTCTTTTTAGAATTTTCTCCTCTAGAATATCTAGAATACAACTAAACTTTTTAACTAAGTATTAGCTCAAACAAAAATTTAATCAAAACAATAAGGAGAGAGAGACTTGTGATAGAAAACTCAATTCAATTCAAATGGTCTTCTTCATATCCAAATTCAAATTCTTCATATAGCCAAGCATACATCTTTGTGGAATTTCTCACATCAAATTGGTCTTCGTGAATTTTGAGGCTTTGTCCAAACTTAGATAATCTTTCACCCTAGTCTTTTTTTTGGTTGTCTATTGCTACCTTTGATTTAGTTTTCTTTCCATTGACATCAAAATTCTTTAATTTTGGCAAAAAGTCTTACAGCAAAGACATCCCATAATAATATCTAAATTTGTTACAATACCAACAAAAACTTGATTTTCAACAACTTGATTTTCTTTTTAGAATTTTCTCCTCTAGAATATCTAGAATACCACTAAACTTTTTAACTAAGTATTAGCTCAAACAAAAATTTAATCAAAACAATAAGAAGGAGAGAGAGACTTGTGATAGAAAACTCAATTCAATTCAAATGGCCTTCTTCATATCCAAATTCAATTTCTTCATATATCCAAGCATACATCTTTGTGGAATTTCTCACATCCAATTGGTCTTCGTGGATTTTGAGGCTTTGTCCAAACTTGGATAATCTTTCACCCTAGTCTTTCTTTTTTTGGTTGTCTATTGCTACCTTTGATTTAATTTTCTTTCCATTGACATCAAAATTCGACAATTTTGGCAAAAAGTCTTACAGCAAAGGCATCCCATAATAATATCTAAATTTGTTACAATACCAGCAAAAAAAAAGTAACATGTCTTGTACTAAGTTATGCATCTACATTCATGTCACAACTAATATGTACGTACAATAGAACTGATTTATGCTACACATATACAAAGAGAATTATTTATCCATAATGGAGAATGCATCACACAAATTCACATAAGAGGTATAACATCAGTGGAAAAAAAAAAAATCATCCATGATTAACGACCACATAAACTATAGTAGTGAGACCCCAATGCGATTCTTTTAATCTATTCCTCACCATGGCTTTGAGACTTTTTTGGTTGGTTTATGGGAACCAATGTTGTTGGCACCTGAGATCTCCGATGGCACATCACTAACAAAATTAATTCAGAAAACTTGAAGAATATGGGGAAAAAAAAAAAAAAAAAAAACACCTTCACTTTAGAGGGACTTTCCAAATTTGCAAGAGTGAGGTAGAGTAATTGCAAATATATATAGACAAAATATCAGTAGGTTTTTTTTTTTTTTTTTTTTTTTTGGAATTCTACTAGAGTAGCAATTGAACAATTTTCATAACTGCTTGATTGGGAGAGGGAGAGTCATAAAGTTGAAGGAAGTTTGAATCATTACCAAATTGGATTTGATGGAATAATAAATGGAAAATTGAAAAGTTAGGAAACGTTAATTAAGAGATGAAGTTTTTTTTTTTTTTTTTTTTGGATGTGATTGGGAAAATGTTAATTTGCAAAAGGAAGGAAAAGAAAAAGAAAAAACAAAAGTTAATGGGTCGATGACGAAGCTGCTAATGTGGTTCAACAAGAGCGTAGCAATAACAAATGCTATGCTTCAGCTTTTAGATAGATATAGATGATTAACAACCACATAAACTATAGTAGTAAGACCCCATTGCGATTCTTTTAATGTATTCTTCACCATGGCTTTGAGATTTTTTTGGTTGGTTTATGGGAACCAATGTTGTTGGCACCTGAGATCTCCAATGGCACATCACTAACAACATTAATTCAGAAAACTTGAAGAATATGGGGGAAAAAAAAAAACCCTTCACTTTAGAGGGACTTTCCAAATTTGTAGGAGTGAGGTAGGGATGGCAATTTTGCCCCGCCCCGCTTAACCCGCCCCTCCCCGCTTCACCCCGAGCGGGTTTTCCCCGTCCCGCAAAGGTGGTGTTGTGGGGATGGGGCAAGATTTTAGCCCTGCACCACGGGGCGGGGCAGGGATGGGTTTAGACTTTTTAAACCCACCTCGCCCCACCCCGCCTCGCGTTATTAAGGGTTATAACTGTAAATTTTTCATACCGTAAAACCCTACTATTTAAACAAACATATTAATATTAGCTTATTTTATTCTACTCAATATGGTTATCTGCCTTTATTTTGTTATGTGTTATAATATGAGTTTTTTTTTTTTTTTTTTTTTTTTTTTTTTTTTTTTTTGTGATTGTCTTTTAAACACTTGGATATATTATTCAATATTTTCTAAAAAATTGATTTGATTGGATAGGATAAATTTAATTGTAATTTCAAGTATATTTTTATTAACGAAATAGGTTTCATTAAAAAAATTATACTATTTGTAGGGCAAATTAACAAAAAGTAGAATTTTAAGGGGTGGGACGGGGCTTCACGGGGCCCCAAGGGACCAGGATGGGATAAGAAAGTTTTTCCCTTCATGCGGGGTGGGGCGGGGATGGGGCAAGACAAAACCATGCGGGGCGGGGACGAAGACCCCATCCTTCGGCCCCGCCCCGCCCCATTGCCATCCCTAAAGTGAGGTAGAGCAATTGCATATATATATATAGACAAAAAATTGGTAGGGTTTTTTTTTTTTTTTTTTTTGGAATTCTAATAGAGTAGCAATTGAATAGTTTTCATAACTGCTGCTTGATTGGGGAGAGGGAGAGTCATAAAGTCAAAGGAAGTTTGAATCATTATCAAATTGGGTTTGATGGAATAATAAATGGAAAGTTGAAAAGTTAGGAAATGTTAATTAAGAGATTATTATTATTATTTTTTTTTTTGATGTGATTGGGAAAATGTTAATTTGCAAAAGGAAGGAAAAGAAAAGGAAAAAAAGAAAGTTAGTGGGGCCGATAACATGGCCACTGATGTGGCTCAACAAGAGCGTAGCAAAAATAAATGCTGCGCTTTAGCTTTTTTTTTTTTTTTTTTTTTTTTTTTTGAGAGTTTGAATAATGGCAAGTCCATCACACCTATGAAGTTCAGGACTTGTGGGTTCGAATAATGGCAAGTCCCATTAGTGCTTAGATGGTTTTACATCATAATGCAATGCAGGATGATTAAGTGGTGAGGCGACAGTGACCGCACCTACTTTATCCAAATGATTTTGGCCAGTAGAATGCTTATAAGGGTTAGTTAACTTTTGTAAGACTCAAATTTTAAAAAATAACTAGATCATTGATTCTAATAATAGATACAGCAAAGGGTCCAATTCAGATCCAGTTTTGGATTTTAAAAAGGGTACAAGTAGCATAACACATTTTACATTGTACAAGGGACTTAGGAAAAAAAATACAAACACATTTTACACTATACGGAGAGAAGAATTTGAACTTGGAGGGATTGGGTTATCTAAAGCCCCTTCTAGCATTAGCATACCTTCTTGATTGTAGGATGAAGTGATGGATCATCAAGAATGTACCAAAATCCCACTTTAATCATTCTCTCTAATTCTCTTTTGTCAACCTTCTTACCACTCACTAGTTTGCCTGGCTCATGAGCCTCAAAGCAATGATATGCACATTCTTCAAGAATAGCTTCTTCTTCAAGAATTTTCCTGTCCACATTCTTTCTATAACATATAAGCTCCAACAACACAATTCTGAAACTATATACATCTACTTTGACTATAACCGGTTGATTTCAATGCCACTCTGGTTTGCACCAGTGGAATTGATATCCATCATCATCAAGACATAGTAACACATTATTGTCTTGTCCATCTATAATAATAGCCCAACAATGATATTCAGGCTTTAATTCTGATACTACCAATGGGTACTGCACGAGGTTTTCATATGTATTTTGCATTACTAGTTGAATATTCCTGTCAATTGGTTAGATTCTAAAACACTCGAACACAACCTTGTCCAGCTGAGAGACACTGACCCTGTAAGATTGTATTGGTTGGGTTGTGACTCAAAACTTTGCCATATAATCTCCTTATTAGTTTTGTAAAACAAACTTTCCTGACTTAAGAATTGATGCTGATGTTGCACGTTCAGATGGAGTGGCAATGTACATCTTTTTGCCTCGTGCTATTGCATCATGAGTTTACCATCACTAGTGAAATTCAATGTAACATCACATCAGTGAGAGCCGGAGGATTGTTTTGGTTGTGAAGAATAATCATCATACCTGAGCCTCAGCAGCGAGCCCAGTAATGAGCCCAGTACCAGTGAGGAGCCCAGAAACAGAGGCAAGCCTAGAAATGATCAAACGCACCGTCGCATCACTTAAAATCACACTGTTTACAGTCACACCAAAACGCATCGTTTCATTTATGTTTTCAGTTATTATCTTTAATTGTCACACGTGTCTCAGGTGGTTAGTTTGTTAAGTCTGTTATAACAAACTCCACTTTTCTCGCTAAACTCTCTCACTCTCTGTGTGGTTATATAATCAGAGTTAGTCTTAATGATGTAATTAAGCTAGCCATTTATGCAATACAAGACTCTTTCCATTTTATGGTTTTCTTTCATTTAGCTTTTCTTTCAAGTTGGCTGTCTTTTCAGGAATCCCAGGATGAAAAACTCCAATAACATGATAGACCAGAGCGTGACAACTATGAAGAATTGGTGGTAGGTGTTGAAAAAGAGCCTATCTTTTCAGTTCTCCTTGTTGGGCTTCAGCAGTAAAAATTGCTGAGATAAGAAGAAAAAGCAAGATAGTTACCATCATTGGACAATAGCTAGCTCTATCTCTTTGGCTTCCTTTCAGTCTGGTTTCAAATGGAAAATCATTAATAGTAACATTTAGGAATTAATCATTCAATCCACCTCCAAATATAGTAAATAAATGGCTATCTCAATCTACATACCTTGTCCTGCACAATGATCCGAGTTACGGTGTTGTTAAGAGAAAAAAAATTGGAACTCTTTGGAATGAAAGAGAATCATTCACTTGAGTGAATATTTTTCTGTGAATTGAAAAGTGATAAGTATAATTCCTGAAGCCTAAGTAATAATTGACTACCCTATAGTAGCTGACGACCCTAAAGTAGCTGACGACTTTGCTTATATTTTCGTGACTGACCCCAAAGGGTTGACAATCCATATTGGGGATGACAAGAGCAACTGAAAGTCATCAATGCATGGGCTAGAGACGACTAGAATGATGTTTCATGGAAGGATAAGTTGACGGGTCCAACATGTCTCTTGCGTGGTTCGCACGCATAGATATATAAGGAAATATCTTGCGCCCCACACTTAACCCTAATCAAGAACACTCCTACAAGGAAAGGATTCCACAAGATACACGAAATAAAGAGTTTCTCTCCTACAAGGAAACATCTTCTTAATCAAGGCACGAATGTCAGCCCTACACTACTACAAAAGCCCCAAAATCCTCACAAATCAAGGTACGCATAATTTCCCCCGGCTCGGGCACTCTAGAGTTGTGAAAAGTTCTAAGTTGACCTTCGACGGGTATTCGGCCAGCACCACACCGGTGCTCTTTGTTAGGTCTTCTCTTTTTGTTGTGCAGGTACTGTTTCGAGCGTGCAAAGATTGTGTGGCTCACTAGTGATTTTTTGGCATCATCAATTGGCGTCGTCTATGGGAACTTGCGACTTATAAGCCATACTATCGCTTCCCGGATAAAGAGTTGCATGATACTTACTCGCTCGATGGCGACCACTAATAACATTCCGGGAGACAACCACGCACAACCGCACTTGAGAGACAGGTTCAAACTCTTGCTGCTGTTGTGGAACGCCTCACCAAGCAAAACAATGATCTGGAAGAACAGTTGCGTCAAAAGAATGCAGTGCATAACACTCAGGAGGAAGACCAAGAACTTACCAGCGTCGAGAGAAGGGACCAAGAGGGGCTGGAAGGTAGCAACGCCCCAAGTAGACCAGAATGACAGGACATGAGTCGTCCATCCGTCACAGATACGGCTCCACCTCACATGGTCGCAGAGATGCAGATGATGAAGGAACAAATGAACTTTATGATGAGCGCCCTTAAAGAACGAGTGTCCAGCGACCTCAATGACTTGGTCCACTGAACCGATTTTCCATTTACCATGTTTGTCAATTCCTTCCCCCTTCCGCAAAAGTTTCGTATGCTGCAGATAGAAAGTTACGACGGAGCCAAGGACCCCATAGATCACCTGGAATCTTTCAAGACCCTGATGCACCTTCAAGAGGTGGTAGACGAAATCATGTGTAGGGCCTTCCCCACCATGCTGAAGGGTCCAACAAAGATTTGGTTCAGCAGGTTGACACCTAACTCCATTAGTACTTTCAAGGAGCTAAGCGCCCAGTTTGTTTCACACTTTATCGGGGGGCATTGGTATAAAAAGTCTATTGTGTGCCTGATGAGCATCAAGCAACAGGAGGATGAGACACTAAGGTCTTACATAGCCCACTTTAACAAAGAAGCACTTTCAATCAATGAAGTTGATGACAAGATATTGGTAGCCGCGTTCACCAATGGGTTGCGGAAGGGTAAGTTTCTATTCTCCCTATATAAAAACAACCCAAAGACTATGTCAGATGTGCTTTACAGAGCGACCAAATACATGAACGTAGAAGATGCGCTTTTGGCCTAAGAGGAGAAACCTAGGAATAGAGAAAGACAGGAAGACACGCTGTAGGACAGAGGGCAAAAGATGGCAAGAACTGGAGAACGAAGGGAGGATAGGCGCTCTAAGCCCCTTACAGGGAAATTCACGAGCTTCACCCTGCTGACTACTCCTATTGACCAGGTCTTGATGCAAATCAAGGACGGAAGGGGCCTTAACTTTCCCTAGCAAGCTGAAGGGAGATCCCAATAAGAGGCCTAGAGACAAATACTGCCATTTCCACCGTGACCACAGTCATGACACAGCTAACTGCTACAACTTAAAGCAATAGATCGAAGCCCTCATCAGACAAGGGAAGTTACAAAAGTTTGTCAGTAGGGAGAAAGCAGATCCACCTCAAGAGCAGCCTCCCTGATGGGACAACGAGCGTCCAAGGCCACCCTTGGGAGACATAAGAATGATTGTAAAGGGCACAACGACTGCCAAGTCGTCCAAAAAGGCCAGTAAGACTTACCTAAGGATGGTCCATAATGTCCAGTTGACAGGTTCCGTGTCGAAGATGCCGCGAATCGACAACCTGGTCATCGAATTCTCGGAAGAAGATGCCTGATGTCTTCACCACCTGCACGATGATGCACTCATCGTCAGCATAGGAGTAGGAAATTACAATACGCACCGGGTTCTGGTTGACAATGGTAGTTTTGCTGACATCCTGTACTACCCAGCATTCCAACAGATGAGGATTGATAAAGAGTGACTAGTTCTGACGAACGCTCCGCTCGTTGGTTTTGGAGGAACAAGGGTATACCCCCTTGGCGCAGTCACATTATCCGTATCGGTGGGCAACTACTCCCAACAGATCACTAAAGGCGTAACATTTTTTTGTGGTCGACTGCTCGTCCGCCTACAATGCCATCTTGGGACGACCTACCCTCAATTCATGGAAGGCTGTAATCTCAACCTACCACTTAATGATCAAATTCACCACTGATTATGGAGTAGGGGAGTTGCGCGGGAATCAGGTAGCCGCATGTGAATGCTACATAGCTATGATGGAGATGGATGACCACCTCTAGGCCATGAACATAGAGGAGCATCGGAAAATGATGGAGCCCGTCGAAAAGCTTGAAGAGATACTTCTCGACGACTCCAAGCCTAATCGAATGACCAGGATTGGTACTCTAGCCAACCCAATGATCCACCGAGCACTTACAACTTTTCTCAAAGATAACCGGGATGTATTCGCTTGGAACCATGAAGACATGCCAGGAATTGACCCTTCGATTATGGTGCACAGACTGAATGTATCACCTTCCTTTCTACTCGTCCGTCAGAAGAAGTGAGTATTCGCCCCAGAACGGGACCAGGCTATAATGGAAGAAGTTCACAAGCTACAAGAGGCGAACTTCATCAGAGAAGTTTACTACCCCGACTGGTTGGTAAACATGGTAATGGTCAAGAAAGCTAGCAGGAAATGGAAGATGTGCGTAGACTTCACCGACCTAAACAAGGCATGCCCTAAAGATAGCTACCCCCTCCTACGGGTTGATATCCTAGTAGACTCTACGGCCTAACACTAGTTACTAAGCTTCATGGATGCCTTTTTTGGTTATAATCGAATTCGAATAGACGAGTCGGATCAAGAGAAAACTTCATTCATTACTAGCTAAGGCCTCTTCCGTTACAAAGTGATGTTATTCGGCCTCAAGAACGCAGGCGCGACATATCAGAAGCTCATGAACAAGATGTTCGCAAACCAGATCGGGAGTAATGTTCAAGTCTATGTCGACGACATGCTAGTAAAAAGCCGTAGGGAGGATGACCATTTGGAGGATCTCAAGGAAACATTTGACACCCTTCGCTCCTACAACATGAAACTCAACCTGAGTAAGTGCACATTTGGGGTGACAGCAGGAAAGTTCTTGGGGTTCATGGTGTCTCAAAGAGGTATCGAGGCCAAAGAACTTAAAAGAAGTTCAGAGTTTAAACGGCAAGGTAGCCGCCTTGAATAGGTTTGTATTGAGGGCAACGGATAAGTGTTTACCCTTCTTCCGCACACTAAAGAAGTCTTTTGAGTGGACGACCGAGTGTCAGCAGGCGTTCGAGGATTTAAAGGCCTACCTCTCTTCCCCACTGCTACTGAGTCCTTTACAACTTGGGGAAGAGCTCTTCCTCTATTTGGTCGTCTCCCCGGCAGCCATCAGCACGACCTTAGTCAAGGAAAAAGACAAGGTTCAAAAGCCCGTGTACTACGCCAGCCAGGCACTTCGTGGTGCAGAAGAAAGGTATCCGTCAATGGAGAAGCTCGCATTCGCTTTGGTTACGGCGGCCCACAAGCTCAAACCATATTTCCAAGCCCACACGGTGATCGTCCTAACTGACAAGCCCTTATGGCGGGCAATGAGCAACCCCGACGCCATCGGGTGACTGGCACTGTGTGCCATTGAGTTAAGTGAATTTGACATTCAGTACCGCCCACATACAACCATCAAAGGCTAGGTCGTTGCTGATTTCATAGCGGAGTTCACCAATGGGGAATACAAGGGGGCAGATGAGTACCCTCAATGGAGCATACATACAAACGGATCATCCAACAAACAGGCTGGCGGAGTAGGCATCGTGCTTCTTTCCCCTAGAAGGAGACAAGATTGAATGTATGGTTCGCCTCGACTTTCCTACCACCAACAATGAAGCGGAGTATGAAGCTCTAGTGGCAAGGCTTGATCTCGCCAAAGCGGCGAGAGCCGTAAGTGTGGTTATTCATTGCGACTCCTAAGTCGTCACCAACCAAGTGAACGGGGATTACGAATGTAAGGGCGAAATGATGAAGAAGTTCCTGGAGCAAGCAAAGAGAAGGGTGGACGACCTGCAAGCCAAGATTATTCAAATCCCCAGAGGAGAAAATGAGCAAGCCAATCGCTTTGCCAAAGCCGCTTCAGCAGAATATATGATCATCCCTGACAATGTACTCTCCTTTGTTCAGCTTTCTCCGCTAATAAATTTCGTCGATGTGCAGGAGGTAGACTCTGAAAATAACTGGACCACACCATTAGTCTCCTACTTGAAAAATGGCGTGTTACCAGATGGAAAGGAAGCTGCAAGAAAGTTGAAGGTCCAAGCAGTGCGATTCATTCTGATAAAAGACATCTTGTACAAGAAAGGCTTCTCTCGCCTGTACCTAAGGTGTTTGGGCCCTGAGGAAGAAGACTACGTCATGAGAGAAGTTCACGAAGGGATCTGCAGAAACCACTCAGGGTCACGGTCGTTGGTGCACAAACTGATTCGAGCAGGGTACTACTGGCCCATCATGCAGAAGGATGCCCAAACTTATGTCAAAACTTGCGACAAGTGTCAAAGGTTCAGCAACATCATCAGATAGCCGTCCGAAGAGTTGACCTCGATGACTGCCCCATGGCCATTTGCTCAGTGGGGATTAGACATCATAGGACCATTCCCGATAGCAGTGCGACAGCTGAAGTTCCTTATAGTAGGCATAGACTACTTCACAAAGTGGGTAGAAGCTAAAGCCCTAGCAACCATTATAGAGAAGAATGTGCGAAGCTTCGTCTAGAGGTACATCACTACAGGTATGGGATCCTAGGGTCCTGGTCTCAGACAACGGGAAACAATTCTACAACGACTCCTTCCGGGATTTTTGCTCGTAGTTGGGGATCAAAAACCACTACTCCTCCCTCGCCCACCCTCAAGCTAACGAACAAGTCGAAGTCACAAACCGATCCTTACTTAAAATTATCAAGACTCGGCTCAAGGGGGCAAAGGCTATATGGCCGGAAGAGTTGCCAAGCATACTGTGGGCGTACAGGACAACAACAAGAACACTTACCTGAGAGACACCATTTTGGCTAACATATGGGAGCGAAGCGGTCATTCTAGCCGAGGTCGGGCTCACAAGCTACAGGGTGGACAACCACAATGAGAGTAAAAATGATGAGGCTATGCGTCTACAGCTCGACCTACTAGACGAAGTCAAGGCGATAGCCAAACAAAGACTCGCACGGTACCAAGACCTCATGGCCAAGCACTATAACTCCCGGGTCAGACACAGGGACTTTCAAGTTGGAGATCTCGTTTTGAGGAAGGTTATGGGCACCACCAAAGACCCTACCCAAGGGAAGCTCGGCCCCAACTAGGAAGGACCTTACAGAATTGCGTCATGGCAGAGGAAAGACACCTACCACCTAGAGACACTAGACGGATGAAAGTTGCACCATCCATGGAACACCGACCACCTATGGAAGTACTACCAATAGAGCTGATAGCATGAAGAGCAACACTTCATTTGCTAGTCTACTTTAGTTAATTTTAGCTACACTCCTCAGTTTTTCAGTTTACCTTAGTTAATTTTTGCTACACTACTCTTTAAGCCCAAAGGGCAGGTATTTTTTCTTTAGAGAACAACTTTTTTACGAATGCATGGTTTATCATAATAAGAGGAGTTTATTCAGATATGACTAATGTGTTTTTCTACAAAGTATTATCAAGTCCACAAGTGGACGAGGCTATTAAAATCCATAAAGTGGACGAGTCCATAGAGTTGACGAGTTCATTCCAGGAGGATGAATTATTACTAGTCCATAAAGTGGACGAGTTTATAAAAGTCCACTATTGGACGAGTTTATTAAAGTCTATAAAATAGACAAGTCCATAAAGTGGATGAGTTCATGAGTGGACAGATTTATGATTAAAGTCCATAGAGTGGACGAGTCCATAAGGTGGACGAGTTCATTCCAGGAGAATGAATTATTGTCCATAAAGTGGACGAGTTTATTAGTGAGCCCATAAAGTGGACGAGTTCACAAGTAGACGGATTTATAAAATCCATGAAGAGGATGAATTCATTCCACAAGAATGACTTATGACCCATAATTAAGGTGGACGGATCCATAAGTGGACGGGTTTATAACTTAGTCCACAAGTGGACAGATCCATGATTAAACCTGTAAGTAGACGAGCTTGTATCATAAGGGTAAAAGTCCACAAATGGACAAGATTCATCACATGAAGAAATTAAAATCCACAAAGGAACAAGTTTCTTAGCCCACAAAGTGGACGAAGTCCAGTGTAAAGTTTATTAGCCCACAAGTGGGTGAGTTTGGAACAGACGAATCAAAATTCTTAAGTCAAAAAATAGACGAATTCACAAGGACAAGGGATGAACATACACACATATTGAAAGTGACGAATATAAAATACCATAAATAAAAATAAAGTTTTTACAAACAGAGCCTAAAAACAAAAGGGCATTAAACATTGTTCAAAAATTAGATCAAATTTACAATAAGAAGGAAAGAAAAAGGCAAGGTTCAAGAGGTCGGGGGGTCTTGTGGGATCTCGTCACCTTTGGAAGGAAGGTTTTGGGCTTATTGAGTTGGAGGATGTTCAGCATTCGGAGGGTTGGCCGACGGGGTCAGAGGAACGACGGGCTAATCCACAGCAAGTTGAGCAAGAACGACACTATCATCCTCTAGATTCGCCTCGGTCTCGGTGGAGTCGTCATTATCTTCAAGAGTAGTGTCGCCTGTAGGTGTCGACGTCAAGGGGTCATCCATTGAAACCTTAGACAAATCTAGGTGAGGGTAGATGGATTTGACCTGTTTAAGGCAATCCTCAAACCTGTCACCATAATAGTCGGCACAGGAATCAACAAATGTCTGTAACGCCCTGAATTCCTTCACGGCGTCAGCCTTGACCGTCTCCACCTGACCTAAAAGGGCCGCCAACTCCTTAGCTTCTTGCTCTTTCTTCTTCTGACGACCCTCCTCCTCTAGTTTTTCTTTCAACTCCTTCACCTCCTGGTTAAGGGTACGAAGGGCGCTCTTATATTGTTCTTGCCCATCGGTCAGATTCTTAATACGCTTATGCAGATGGGTAATCACCCCTTCCTTGGCAACGCCCCTGTCTTGCAAAGCTTTCATACGAACCAGCGCCTGCAAAATAGGATACCCGTCAGCTATTAAGCATAAAGAATGGATAAAGGAACAAAGGAAGAAGCATACCTAAGCAAGGTCAAAAAGACCCAACGCCCCCAACTCCTCCGTCCCTTACTCAGCACAAGGATCCACGTCCTTGTCCCTAATGATGGACCCTACCATCTCCAAGGCATAGTCCTTGTGTGTGAGAAGACGACAGTCAAGATCTTGAGCAACGGGGCCTAACGTCGTCATTAGCCCTTTGCCTGTCCCATGTTTTGGTTTGGGAGGTGACGACTTCTTGGGAAGCTTTTCTCCAGGAGTGACGGACACCTTTTTGGACTGGCGTTCGTCCTTCTCGTCACCCTTCCTCTTAGTCGCGCCCTTGCTGACGGCCCTGGGGGCTGATGAAGATGCCCCCTCCTTTTCCTCGGCCTTCCCCTCCTCTTTCTTGCGCACAATAGTAGCCCTTACCTGCCCTCTTAGCCTAGCTGCCTCCATTTCTACAAAAAGGCAAATAAGGAGTATTAAGACAAGTAATGGCCTTAGACAAGCCGATGGAAAAAGAAAAGGGTTAAAACAGGTAACTTACGACGATGGGAGTAAGTGTTGAGACAACGGGCTTTTGATGTTGGCTCAGGACCCCCACAATAAGCGTGTAAAGTGTCGAGTGTGATGAGATCTCGACACTTCCGCTCGTCTAACGGGATTTCTGTTACCTTATGAATAAAAGCCTCCTACTCGCCTGTGATGTGCGGACGAACACTAGCTGAAAGAAAACAAGAAAGGTAGACGATGTTAGAAATTCGAAACAAATAAACTGAAAGAAGCAGACGGGGTTAACCTGAATCCTTGACATAAGCCCAAGTGTTGTCAAAACCATGGAGCATCGTCTCCCACTCTTCCTGATGACATACCCAATTTGTCTCTTTAACAAAGAAATACCTGCCCTTCCAATTCCTATTGGAATCGGGCATATCAGATACCAGCCTTAGCTCTTTCTTCCTTGCAGAGAAATGATAAATTCCTTGGGACGAGACAATGTGCTGAGGACGATAGCACCTAAAGAACTCGTTAAGAGTTAGTTGACGGTTCCCTCCACTTAAACGACCCTACAAAATCTCAGCCCTAATGAATATCCTCCAAGCGTTAGGGGCAATTTGGCTAACGGACAACCCCAAAAAATTGGCCAACTGACGGTGAAGTGTCGTCAGAGGTAGTCTCAATCCTGCCGCGAACATGGTGTCATACATGCCGACGTCCGTGATCTTCCCTGTATAACACTTCTCAAACTTTCCAGGGAGATGGATTGGAATGTTGTCCGGAATTTGGAAACAGTCACATAAAGTTTTGAAAACCTTGTCCGACTTCATCGACAGAAAGTCATTAACCGTCCATTCTTTAGGGAGAATGAAGGGACGATCATCTCCTAGGCTTCCTGAAGTACTCTCTATGACCTCCTCATCACCGTCATTTTCATCCCCATCACTATCTCTCCTTTCCTCCTCGTCATCCCCGTCTTCGCCCTCACTTACTACCTCATCTTCTCCTCCATAATTTTCCATTTCCTCGTCAGAAGATTGGGCTGACATTTCCCTCTCTGACGACCAAGAGAAGCCCTCCTCAGGCTCATGACTTAATGGGAAGACCTCGTCGTAGCCCGCTCCTTTGCAGATTGACGACTGTTCACTCGTCGCTTCTCTAGACATCTGACTATCTACAAGCGACGGAGGTATTCTAAGAACCTAAGTTGACGGCCTCTTTAAAAAGTTTCACAATCAACTAAGATAAAAGTAAAAAATGAAAGGCAGTAAGAGCAAAAGTGACTTACCAAGTAAAGCAAACAGTTTCGTGAAAGGAGACGGTCTCAGCAAAGTGACAAAAGCATGATGACGTGAGTGAAATCCTTGAAGTGACGGGTTCTCTCTGATGATCAGGAAGAATGAAATAGAAGGAAATAAGGGAGGAAGTGAGGTATATATAGGGTAAAAATGCACAAAAGACGAAGCGACACCCTCGTCTAGGAGCAAGGCCAATAAGGCCAATCGACTTGAGCCACGTGTTCTGACAATTATGGTTGCTCGAGGAGTCAGGAAATAAATGCCCCATCTGCCAATATATATATATATATATATATATATATATAAATACTCCACAACCCAACAGCTGGAACTGACGGGATTATAGAGTAGGGGGCAACTGATAAGTATAATTCCTGAAGTCTAAGTAATAACTGACTACCCTATATATATATAAATACTCCACAACCCAACAGCTGGAACTGACAGGATTATGGAGTAGGGGCAACTGATAAGTATAATTCCTGAAGTCTAAGTAATAACTGACTACCCTATAGTAGCTTACGACCTTAAAGTAGCTGACGACTTTGCTTATATTTTCGTGACTGACCCCAAAGGGTTGACGATCCATATTGGGGATGACAGGAGCAACTGAAAGTCATCAATGCATGGGTTAGAGACGACTAGAATGACGTTTCATGGAAGGATAAGTTGACAGGATGAAGCTGACGGGTCCAACATGTCTCTTGCGTGGTTCACACGCATAGATATATAAGGAAATATCTTGTGCCCCACACTTAACCCTAATCAAGAATACTCTTACAAGGAAAGGATTCCGCAAGATACGCGAAATAAAGAGTTTCTCTCCTACAAGGAAACATCTTCTTAATCAAGGCACGAATGTCAGCCCTACACTACTATAAAAACCCCGAGACCCTCAAAAATCAAGGTACGCATAATTTCCCCCAGCTCTGGCACTCTAGAGTTGTGAAAAGTTCTAACTTGACATTCGGAGGGTATTCAGCCGGCACGACACCGATGCTCTCTGTTAGGTCTTCTCTTTTTGTTGTGTAGGTATTGTTTCGAGTGTGCAAAAACTGTGTGGCTCACTAGTGATTTTTCGGCATCATCAAAAAGTCACTGCTTTTGTATGTTCAAATAATCTGCATTGTAATTTTAATAGAACAGATAGTAATGGTCTTCCTAGAAGGTCAAGAGCGCCTGAATCCACGACGTAAAGCAAAGAGATACTAGTAGACATCATTGGGCTCAGAGTTGGAATTCCATGAAATTTGGCAGGTTGAACGAAAACGGACTTTTAATCAAGAGTCTTTGTTTTGTAATGAGGTGTGCCTTAATTTTAGCAAATTCCTTTGTTTAGGTTTTGAAAATAGTGATTTTGCTGTTTTTAGTAATTTTTATTTCTTTAATAAAAATTTTGTTTAAAAGCCAGAATAAGGTTCCGCTTGTTTTGGAATGACCTTTAAGGTCAATAGTTTATGATTTTACATTTAACTCAATTTTTTCATTTTTGATAAAATTCGGTATTTTGCCATATAATCTCGTAATTAGTGCAAATCAAGGTTTTGAAAGTTTTCCTAGTCGTTCTAGGGTTTTGTCTTTTCAATATTTATATGTTTTGTAGCATTTAGAGCCAAGGCAGATTATCTATATATATCTAAAAGCTAAAGCGTAGCATTTATTGTTTCTACGCTCCTATTGAGCCACCTCATTTGCCACGTCAATGACCACATAATTAATCTTTTTCATATATTTTTTTTTTCGTTTAATTTCTTACAATATTAAATATATATATATATATATTTATATATATATATATATATATATATATTAGCTTTACAAATTCATTTTAAAGTGGTTTTAACTTTACATATTCATCTACTTTAATTTTGATGTTATAACTAAATAATAAATCAATGGAAAATCAATACAAAAGTGTTGTCTATGTATTCCTCTTGGGCGGTTTTTACTTTAAATATTATTTTGCCCCTTAATCTTCCTTTATTTTGTCTTTCCTTATTCTCATCCTCTTACTATAAATTTGTCACTCTCTCATTCTATTCATATTTTTAACATACAAAAAAACGTTATTTCTCTCTCTCTCTCTCTCTCTCTCTCTCTCTCTCTCTCTCTCTCTCTCTCTCTCTCTCTCTCTCTCTCTCTCTCAATTTTTTTTTTCATTTTTTTGGGTTATTTTATTTTCTTGCATCTCTACCTTAGATTGATGAATATTTGTGTTTTTTAGAACTCTACTTTTGGTTGTTTAAAACTGAAAAATGAAATCAATGAGTAATATATATTTTTTTAAAATGAACTCTACTTTTCATTTTTTTGGATTATTTTATTTTATTTTTCTTGCATCTCTACCTTAGATTGATGAATATTTGTGTTTTTTTAGAACTCTACTTTTGGTTGTTTATAACTGAAAAATGAAATCAATGAGTTATATTTTAAAAAAGAAAAAGAAAAAATGTCTATACAAAGGTATTCATAGGTCTTGCTTAATCATTGATGGTAGAAACTAATAACTGTCCATAGGAGGGTCTCCTACTAGAGGTTTGTAACCCTCATTTTCATATTATAGACTAATTCATATGTGTTCCTTAATGTAAGTATTTTTTTTTATCATTTTATTTACTAAACTAAATACTTTTAATGAATAGTGTTTGTTGTTGATCTGATTTGGGGAAAAATCATATTATTATTTGTCATATTTTGTGTTGCTGTCAGGTTTTAGTTTATTTGGAAAACAATAGGATAGTCTGGATAAACTAATGAAGAACAGTTAGTGTGGGAGGTCCGAGGACCGAAGAGGATTAAAACAAGAAAACATCTCGTACAATCCCTCCTGTGGAGGGATCGCCCCGAGGACTTCACCTACCCAAGGATGTGAGGGGAGACAGGATAATGTTTCTTTGGAGATTGAGGAGAAGAGGAAGGACCACATGGGGGGAAGAGACGGTGGGAGGAATTTTCCTAGAAATACATACTTTCCCCCTCCGCATTGAATGCCCTACAACAACCTTATCAGTTGCATTAATGAGGAAATGACACCTAAACAGTAACTTCATAGCTAGCAACCCCTTCTACCACCTTCAGCAGCACTTTGATGGGACAAGTGTTCTAGGAAAAGCCCTGAGGCATACAAATGGAGGGCTAAGATGTAAGGAGGAAGGATATATAAGGGAAGGAAACCTCCCAGTTAAAGGGATGAACATTTTTCTCTAAGAAATAGATTAACCGGGAAGTGAACAGTGCATTGCCTAGTGTGAAACTTGTATCAATCATATATAAGAAACTAAACCTCGAACCTGCCTGAGGAGAGCATTGTTCTCAATCTTTACTTGAATTACACCTCTCTGTTTCTTTGGGCTCTTCGGCCTTAGACTTGAACTTAGCTAAGAATTGCATTTGAACTGTTTTCCCACTCTCTTTAGAAATTCTATTGTTTGGGCTTGGTTTGAAGGACAAGGCATCACTGTTCTTAGTGGGCTTGGGCCATCAATTTCTGAGTACTCACAGATAGTGTCGTTGAAGACAATGATCTTTATGCAATTTCCTTTCATTGTTTGTAAATATTTTGTTTAACAAATTAATTAGTAGCAAATTGTTATTTTTTTGTTATATGATGTTCTTAGATGCTTGAGTAATTGTTTTAAGCATTTACAAATATTTTGTATTGTTCTTTATCTTCCTTATTTTATTAGTGTATTCTTTGAGATTTTTAAGAAAAAAAATTCAAATTTGTGGTTAAAATTATTTATTTATCTATTTATTTTTCACATGTTAGATTAGATGATATATTAGATTATGACAACATTAACACAATACTTCTCCTTTTTCCAAAAAAAAACAAAAAAGAATTTCTACTTTTTTCCCCTTTGAAATTGTACTCTTGATTTTTTTTTTTTTTTTTTTTTAAGGAAAAAGAGTTACAATCTTTTATTTTTCCCTTTCTTTATTTTTTATTATTTTGAATTGTACTTTTGTTGAGTTTTATTAATTTTTTAGATACATTTCTCAGTGTTTTTGATTTTATGGTAAAAAAAAAAATTGGGTTTGAGAAAGTTTGTTAATTTAAAACGTCCAAATTTTATATACTTTTTGATGATACACAAAATATTATAAATAACTTTTATTAAAAAAAATATATATTTTCACTAACTTACCTTTTGAATTTTAGAGAAAATTCGTATTATTTGATTTTAGTACGACATAAATTATGTATATTACATTTGTGATTGTCTCTATAATAAATGAAAATATGATTATAAATTGCATTACTATTTATTAAATTATTCTAAATTGAAAAAAAAAAAATTAATGAGACCGCCTTAAAAATATTATCACGCGCAACGCGCAGGATCCACGACTAGTCTATATATTTCTAAAAGCTTAAACTTAGCATTTATTGTTGTCACGCTCCAGTTGAGCCATATCAGCGTCCACATCATTATCTTCTCTCTTCTTCTTCTTTTTTTTCCAATTTTTCTATAATTGTTTTTAACATTTAATTTTTAATATTTACATTTCTCCAACCTTTCTCCCTCCCTTACCTTTTCATCTCCCTACTACTTCTCCAACTTTTCTCACTTCCTTACCTTTTCATCTCCCACTACTCTCTAAATTAATATCATTCTTCCTCTTTCCCCTCATTTTTCTTTATTTTTGTATTTTCTTATTTACACCCTCTTACTATAAATTTTTCGCTATCTCTTCCATTCTATGCACAGTTTTCCTCACAACAAAAAGGTTGTTTCTCTCTCTCTCTCTCTCTCTCAAATTTTTGGTGGATTTTTTTTATTTTTATTTTTCTTGCATATCTACTTTAGGTTGATAATTTTTTATATTCTTTAAAACTCTACTTTGGGTTAATGCGATTTTGTTTTGTTTTTTAATTTTTTTTTTGGTTCTCTTTGATTGTGAAATGTTATCCTATTGCATTATAAAGAATTAAATATAGCATTAAAAATATAATATTATTCTATTACATAGTATGATTTGGATAATTTGTTATTTATTGTAAATTGATGTTTCTTCTATTACATAGCATGATTTTTTATAGTGCTCAATTTTGATGTTAAACTATAAGACTTTACTATTTTTTATTTATTTATTCTTTAGTCCTTTGTGGTGGACAAAGTATTCTTAATAGTTGTATTAGAAGTACACTCTAATGCCATTTATTTAGAGAAAAGCAAAGGTTGACCAAACGAAAATAATCGGATGGGTGACAAATTTTAACTTTTGCAATTTTATTTTAATTATTATTATTATTTTAAAACAATGCATATATAGAAATTTAATTCTTATATTTTGCTAATAATTTTTTATTTGATAATATTTTTTGGGTGGATGAAATTACAACAAATTGTTTTCCTAATTGGTCCAATTAATCATTGTTAAGTTTTATTAATTTTCTTAGTTACATTTTTTGGTGTTTTGGATTATAGGCAGAAAAAATAAGGTTTGAGAAAGTTTGTTTAAAACTAAAAGAATAATTTCCAAATTTTCTATTCTTTTTAATGATTCACAAAATGTTATAAATAAATTTTATTAAAAAATGAATATTTTCGTTAACTTGCCTTTTGAATTTCTGAGAAAAATTGTTTTGTTTTCATTTTGGTATGACAAAATTTATATTTATATTTATGATTGTTCCTATAATAAATAAAAATATGATTATGAAATACATTACTTTTTATTAAATTAGTTTAAATTGTAAAAAAAAAAAAAATTAATAAAACCACCATACAATAATTATCACGCGTAACACGCGGGTTCGCGACTAGTTATTAATAAAATAAAAATTTTGTCTATTGTTTCCTGGGTTAGGCTTAGGTCCAGTGTCCAGTAGTACTGGACCCATTGAGATAATGACATGTGTTCACTTTTAGACAAGTGTCACCATCTGACCGGGTCTAGTGCACTGATACACTGGACCTAAACCAAGTCCTTGTTTCCTCTAGTGGTTTCTAGACCTATTATCTTGTGGATTTAAGGGACTATTGTGGATTTGAAGTTTCGACCAAAAACTAATAGAATATGATGTGCGCTTTCTTCGGCTTCCGCAACATCAGTTGCGGAAGAATGACAAAAGTTATTCACTTAAGTCTCTTTCTTCACTTAAGTCTCTTTCTTTCTTAGTAGACTAAAATGTCTTTGCATGTGTATATTCAAAGTCTCCCCACTAGTTTGCCAATAAATAATCAATGTTCGATAGGACCACTCTGGTTGCTCTTTTGGAGCAAGATTTTATTGTTTTTATCCATCCTCCCACAGAGGTGGAGCTGCTTATTAGTCTTGATGCCGTGGGCACCATGTATGACCGTTTTGTTTCCTCTTCTCTAGACTCTAGAGGTTTTTTAGTTTGTTAATGAAATTTCCCTTTTACCAAAAAAAAAAAAAGATAGGACCACACGGGTCAACTCCAGTAACACGGTAGATTTATAATTTCAGAGTCAGTCCCAACCACCATGCTGGCCAACTCTAGCAACACAGCAGTCATGATGTTTAAGACTACCCATCAATAATTCAGATTCAACATTGTCGCCTTGGTCGTGTAGGAAACTGTAGAATTTTCTTATATTGTTGAAGACCAGATCAAGGCATATCTTGTCGGAGAAAATCTTGGATTGGAATAAACCAAGAAATTGTTTGATAGAGAAATTTGTAGAATTTAAGAAATCAATTCAAAATTCAAAATTTTAATTTATTTGTGTATGTAACTCCCATTATAAAGTAGGTTATATAATAATATATCATCATTAAAGTGAATAAAAAACATATAGCTAGCCTTTTAAGCTCTTGCTCGATGAATATAAGCCAAGTGAATGAACTAGGTAAACCCTCATGATCTATCTTATTTAGAAATGGAGATAGATTATTGTCTATAGGATAATAATAAAATGTTGTCAAATTAATATTATTTTTTTGGGGAGATTTTCAAATTAATATTATTATATTCACTTTCATAATAAATCTTTTATAGCTGTAAATAATTCTTTTTGGTAATAAGTAGTTCTATTTGATACAGACAAAACACTATTGCTTCCTATATTCAGAGTTGCCCATAACAAAAGCTAGAGACTGCAAATACTTTTAACTAACAAATTATAGTTTTGTGAATCCCATAAACAAAATTTGGGTTCAAATGCCCCCTTTGGCCCTCCCCTACTTGTATCTTAAGAAAAAAATAAATAAAGCATTTGATTTTTATCTTTTTAGGAACATTTTTTTTCTCCTCTCTCAACGGAAGTATGCGGAGTCATTCCCTCGCTCAAGTCAAGGGCCATTGACATATACATATATTTAATAGCATTTGAAGTTGAGATAGTCCGATATCCAATAATACTGTGGGCGTGTAGCACAAAGAATCTTAACAATATTGTTCTGCCAATTATTCTTGCAAACCATCCCATATTTGGGTTTTGAAGTACAACCACATTTTGCCATTGGCCTTAAAAGACTAGCTGAGTACTAACACTTGTTTAATGAAGGAACATATCCAGCTCAAATCCCCTCTATAACATTTCCTAAGAAAAAAAAAATTACAAACACATTTTATACGGTACTAAGAAAAGAAGTTGGACTTGGAGGGATTGAAACATCTACAGTCCCTTCCAGCATTAGCAGAACCTTTTTCATCGAAGGACGAAGAGATGGCTCATCAAGAATGCACCAAAGTCCCACTTCAAATATTCTCTCCAATTGCCTTTTGTCAACATCCATACCACTAACTAGTTTATCTAGCTCACGAGCCTCAAAGCAAGTGTATGCCCATTCTTCAAGAATAGCTTCTTCTTCAGGAAAACTCCAATCCACACTCTTTCTACAACATATAAGCTCCAACAGAACAATTCCGAAGCTATATACATCTGCTTTAACTGTCACTGGTTGGTTTCGATGCCATTCTGGTGCAACATACCCCTTTGTTCCTCGGATACCTGTAAAGGTATTGGTTTGGTCTGGCTTTAGTAGCTTTGCCAATCCAAAATCAGAGATTTTTGGGCACCTATATTCATCCATGAGTATGTTTTGAGGCTTTATGTCACAATGAATGATTTGTGACTCGCACTCTTCATGGAGATAAAGAATTCCCTTTGCTATGTTGCGAGCAATTTCTATTCTTTCATCCCAACAAAGTTTTTTTTCAGGATTGAAGAGTATATCTGCAAGTGAGCCATTGCTCATGTACTCATATACCAAAAGCCTATTCTCTCCATCATGACAATACCCGAGCAGACGGACAAGGTTCTTATGGTGTGTTCTTCCAATAACTTTCATCTCGGTTTGAAACTCTTTCTCCCCCTCAGTCAACACTTTCTCTAGTTTTTTGACGGCTACGATCTTCTGACCATTCCATATTGTTCCCTTGTAAACAGTCCCAAATGATCCTCTACCCAGCTCTTCCTTGAAACCATTAGTCATTTTCTCAAGATCAGAATAAGTAAATGATCTTGGAGAAACATCCATGGTTAAATCAACATTTCCACTATTAGAGAGCCTTCTAGATGCTCGGACTCGATTTTTATAAATTGCAATTGCAGAAATCACTGACATAATGAGTCCAAAAGCACCAAGTGAGATGCCCAGAATCATTATGCCCTTCTGAGAATATTTTTCACGTCCCAAGGGCTCAATTTTATTTATGGTGGAAGTAGATATAGCTTCCTTGATGAATGCAACGTTATCATCACTTAGTACCCTTATTCCATATCTCAATGGAAGCTTTTGCTTTCGACAAACTCCATCTTTGTATGTAGCGGCTTCACAATTACAATCCTTCAAACATGCTGCTTCACAATCGTCTTTGGTCAATATTGTTAGGGAAGAAAAAGAATTATCTTCCCATACAGCATTAGGTACTGCTTGCATGATATATTTCATACTTACATCTTTGCTCTTGCAACTTTCTGCAGTGAAATTCCTTTCACAACCTGAGCTCCAATTTCCCTCGATAACACTTGCAAAACCTGGAAGACACAAGCAATTAGCCTCCTGATCTATCATAGTGCAAAACCCATTGAGACCACACAGGCCCTTAGGGTCACACTTATTATCGGAAGATGACCATATGACTGAGAAATTCCCATTCTTATCCAATTTGTGTGAGAATAGCCTGAAGATCCCATCGACATCAATTCGCATAAAATACACTACATCTTTTGTTGGATATCCGCCTTGAGTCTGAGTCAGATTTTTTAAGATTGTGCCGGTGGAATTGAGCAAGTAAATACGACCATCATCATCCAGACATAGTGAAACATTACTGCCTTTTTCATCTGTTCCAGAAGCCCAATAAGCATATTCACTCGTATCTTCGGTTTGCACTGGGTACTGCACAAGGTTTCCATCCGTCTGCATTTTCAGGCGAAATATTCCTGTCGATTGATCAGATTCTGAAACACTTGAAAACAACTCTTTGCCAGCTGTGAGACGCTGACCTTGTAAGAGGGTATTCGTTGGGGATTCAAAACTTTGCCATATAATCTTCTTATCCGAATTATAGAGAACAAAGTTTCCCGAATCAAGCATTGATGCTGATGCTGCACGTTCAGGGAGATCGGCAATGGCCGTCTCTACTCTTTGAGCCGATTGCATGATGAGTCTACCATCACTAGTGAAATTCAATGTAACACTAGCGAGAGCTGGAGGTTTGTCTCGGATGGCTGTCCAGACTACTGTCTTTTCAGGAATCCCAGCCAAAAAAACTCCAACAGCATAGCCATTGGCTTGTTGGTAGAAGCCAAAGGCATAGAAACCAGATTGTGACTGCCATGAAGACTTGGAGGTAGGTGTTAAAGAAGAGCCAAGGTTTACTATGGATTCCCCTTTTTGAGCTTCTGTAGTGATAATTGCTGAGAGAAAAATAAAAAACAAGAGACTTGCCATTACTAGAAAATGGCTAGTTCTCTCTGTTATTTTTTCACTCTGTTTGCAAATGAAATTTGACTAACACAGCTCCATATATAGTCAATAAAAAACAAGAGACTTGCCATTGCTGAGTTATGATGTTGCCTTGAGTATTACTTTCCAATATATATATATATATTTTTGGAAGGTGTTTGGAAGGAAATAGTTATTAAAAAAAAAAATGATGCATTCTCAAGTCTTTCCTAAGGATGAAAAGTCACAACTTGTGTATATCCAAAAAACTTTGCATATATAGAATAAGAATCATTCCCTTTAGTCTCTGATGATGCCGAAAATACCACCAGTAAGTCACACGGTCCTCGTGCGCTCCAAATAACACCTGCACAACAACAAGAAAGAACCTAGTAGAGAGCACCGGTGTGGTACCGGCCAAATACCCTCCGAAGGTTAAGTCAGAACTATTCTCACTGCTCTAGAGTGCTAGAGAGGGTAAATTATGCGTACCTTTATTCGTGAGGGTGCTTGGTTTTTATAGTAGTAGGGCTTGACCCCTTTTCCTTGGAGTAGAAGTCTTTTCCTTATAGGAGTCTCCTTGGGCGTATTTTGCGGGATCCTTTCCATATAGGAGTCCCTCTTAGGTTTAACAAAACGTGGAGGGCAAGTCATTTACTTATACATGCAAACATGGTTAGCAAGCATTCTTTGACTAGTGCCGTCAGCATACATAATACCTTCGATCTCCATAGCGTCAGCTTCAGGATGACCTTCAGCTTTATCATTCCCTCGGCCTGTGGTGCCTCTCCTTAAAACTTTATCCCGCCGTCAGTCATTTGAACAAGGACTGACGGCCCATTAGATCCCGTCACTTATCTTTCATGACCCATTTCTTTTATCCTTATCAGTTGCCCCCTACTCCATATCTCCGTCGTTTTATATACTGACAGATTATGGAGTTTATATTTCTGTTGATGGTCATGTTTTTTGAGCAGGCGGGAAAATTACTTATGTGGGATTCCTCGAGCTGCCGTGCATTTAATGCTTTGGACACGTGGTGAGTTCCCATTGGCTTTGCTTCTGACGAGGGCGTTGCTTCGTCTTCCGCGCCCTTTCGTTCCATATATAAGGGGGGCCCTCCTCCTCATTTCCCTTATTTCATTTTTGCTGATCTTTGAAAGAGAGACCGTCGCCCTGAACTCCGTCAGTTTGTTCCTTAACTCCATCACCTAGTGTATTACTGCCTTTGAAGCCATTTCTCCAAGAAAGTTAACTCACTAGTAAGTTCTATTTCCTCTCTTCTTTCCATTTTTACTTATGCCTGTATATTTCATTAGTGAGGACGTCAGCTTAGGTACTGAGATTGGATCCGTCACTTGTAGGTAGTCAGATGTCAAGTGACACGTCGTGTGAGGAGTCGTCAGTCCGCGAAGGAGCGGGCTACGACGAGGCCTTTGGTTCTGGCGATGAATCAAAGGACTTCTCGCCTTCGTCAGAGAGAGGGACGTCGGCCCGATCTCCTGACGGTGAGGAGGGTTATACTGAAGGGGGTAAGGATGAAGTAGAAGAGGGAAGAGGAGAGGATGAAGGTGTTGGGGGTGACATAAACGTTGACGGCGATGATAGCGACGGAGATGATAGTGATGGAGATGAGGGACCCAGTGAAGGGGTTTCAGAGGGACCTGGAGATAACCGTCCTTTCATTCTCCCTGAGGATTGGGCCGTCAACAAATTTTTACCTAGGATGAGTAATAAGGTTTTTGGGGAGTTGCGTACTTGTTATCAAATCCCAGACCACATCCCGATCCGTCTTCCTGAAGAAAATGAGAGTTGTTACTCAGGGAGAACCGCTGACGTGGGCATGTATGATGCCATGTTTGCTGCGGGCCTGAGATTACCATTGACGGCACTACACCGTCAGCTGGCTGACTTCCTGGGCCTTTCCGTCAGTCAAATTGCTCCAAATGCTTGGAGAACCTTCATAGGAGCTGAGATCTTGTGGGGCCGTCTAAGTGGTGGAAACCGTCAGCTTACTCTAGACGAATTCTTTTACTGCTACAGGCCCCATCATATCGCCTCGTTTAAGGGGACATATCATTTTAATGCCCGGGAGAAAAATTTGAGGCTGGTATCAGATATGCCAGATTCTAATAGGAACTGAAAAAGTAGATACTTTTTTGTTGAAGGGACGGATTGGGTTTGCCGTCAGGAGGAATGGGCGACGATGCCCTATGGTTATTTTGACAACACTTGGGCTTTTGTCAGGGATTTAGGTTAATCCCGTCAACCATGTTCTTTTCGTTTTATAAGTGACGCTACTAACAACACTCTTTTTTCTTCAGCTTATACCCGTCCCCACATAACCGACGAACAGGAGGAGTTCATCCGTCGGGTTCTGGAAATCCCTTTGGAGGAACGTAAGTGTAGGGATTTGATCACCCTTGACACAATTCACTTATACTGTGGGGGTCCAGAGCCGTCAACTGAAGCTTGGAGGTTGGAGGAATTTTCATGTCGACGTGAGTAGATTTCTCATTGGCTTCGTCAGTCTACTCCTCCGTCTCTTACTCTAAGCTTTTCTTTGTATTGTAGAGATGGAATCTGCCAAACAGAGGATAAGGGCTGCCGTCGCCCGTCAGAAGGCGGAGAAGAAGGCAAAGGAGGCAAGGGGGGAGACGTCATCAAGCCCTAAGGCCTTCACAAAACAGGCAAAGAGGAAGCCCGATGGGAGTGATGGCCGTCCGGCTAAAAAGGCCGCCGTCACTCCTGGGGATGGTGCTGCAAAGGAAAAATCATCTCCTAAGCCAAGCCATGGTGCGGGCAAAGGGGTAATGACCTCCCTGGGTCTCGTCATCAAGGGCCCATACCCCCTCCTGACCCACAAGGACTATGCCGTCGGGGAGGTTAAGTCCTTCATAAAGCCAGCAGACATAGAGCCTTGTGACCAGTTGGGGACAGAGGATTTAGGGTCGTCAGCCCTTTTTGATCTCACCAGGGTATGCTCGCTACCTTTTTGTCGAAATGGTTTCATTTTGCTTTGATGAACTTTGACTGACGGCTGTGTTTTTTTTTTTTTCTTAGGCCTTGGTGCGTGTTACGGCCCTTCAAGATCGTTGCGTTGCGAAGGAGGGAGTCATCACTCGGGTCCGGAAGCATAATGCAAATCTGATAGATCAACAAGGGCAGTACAAGGAAGCCGTCCGTACGCTGAATCAAGAGCTGAAGGAAGTTAGGGAGAAGCTGGAGGAGGCTGACCGCCAGAATGACAAGCTTAAGGAGGAGGTGACGGATCTAGGCCAAAGGGTGCAGACAGCTGGGGCTGACGCGGTTCAAGACTCTAAAGCGTCTCAATCGTTTATTGACTCTTGTGCTGGGTATTATGGCACTGGTTTTGACGATTGCCTTAAGCAGGTCGCGTTAGCATTCCCAGAGCTGGACCTGTCCGGGATTACAATGGATGATGGAGATGACGGCTCCTCTCAGTCTACTCCTACTCCTGAGCCTGACGGTGTTGTTGTCCTAGCCCAACCTGCTGCAAATCCTCATATTCCTGATTCCAAAACTCCAGATGATCTTGTAGACGTTGAAGACTAGCAAGCTGATGGGAATCCTGCTGACGATCCCGCTTCTTAGTTTTCTTTATTTGTATTTCATCTTAGTTATTTTGCAAATAGTCGTTGTACTTCAATTATTTTTGCAGACAATTGTTTTAAGTGCCCGTTTGGTTTTCTCGGGGTTTTGTTTGTATACAGTTGTATGTGTTGCATGGTATATTACTTCTGTCGCTTTTGTTATTTTTTATCTAATCAGTGATTACGGAATCTTGGTAAACATTCCCGTCTGTTTGGGAACCCCGTCAGTTTTTTGACTGATTGGGAGACTCTGTCGGTATACGGCCTTGCGACTGTATGAGATATCCTTCTTATCTCGTTAGTATAGCCTTGTTCGTCATTTTTCAAAGACCGTCAACTTGGTTGCACTATCCAAGTAATGGTTCCGTCGCTTTGAAGATTCTCCCGTCAATTGTCTCCATTTTCGTCATTTTACTGACCTTAATGTGGCCGTCAGTTTTCTAATTCTCAATCATCTTATGGTCTTAATGTAAGCCCGTTGGTTTTATAATGGCTCGTTCGTTTGGTGAGACCGGCCGCTTTTTAACTTTAGTCTGACAGGCTTTGATGATCTTGTCATCTTTTGTAGGCCCGTTGGTTTTAGAACCTTGTCCATATGATGATTGCCTCATTTATTAGGTAGGACCGTCAGCTTTTTAGCTTTAGTCTGCCGTGGGCTTGATGAGCTCGTCATCTTTTGTATGCCCGTTGGTTTTAGGACCTTGTCCATGTGATGATAGCCTCATCTATTTAGGTGGGACCGTCAGCTTTTTAGCTTTAGTCCGTCATGGGCTTGATGAGCTTGTCATCTTTTGTATGACCATTGGTTTTAGGACCTTGTCCATGTGATGATAGCCTCATCTATTTAGGTGGGACCGTCAGCTTTTTAGCTTTAGTCCGTCATGGGCTTGATGAGCTTGTCATCTTTTGTATGCTCATTGGTTTTAGGACCTTGTCCATGCGATGATAGCCTCATCTATTTAGGTGGGACCGTCAGCTTTTTAGCTTTAGTCCGTTATGGGCTTAATGAGCTTGTCATCTTTTGTATGCCCATTGGTTTTAGGACCTTGTCCATGCGATGATAGCCTCATCTGTTTAGCGAGGCCGTCAGCCTTTTAGGCCATGTGTTATGGACAATCGTTTTTGTTCATTTTTGTGAACTTAGTTGTCCACTTCCGTGGACTTTAAATCGTAGATTTCTAAAAATAGATACTTCAGCAATTTTGAATAAACTCCTCTTATTGCCATGCATTTATGAATAAAAGTAATTCTAAAACCAAATCCTGCCTTTTGGGCTTAAAAAAAAAAGTATTGTTGCAAAAAGTTAAAGTAAATGATAAAGCTGAGGAGTAAGACTAAAATTTGCTGAAAAGGTTGGTCTTCATGTTGCCGCTCCTACTGGTAATACTTTCGTAGGTGCTCAGTGTTCCATGGGTGTGGCAGTTCCTGTCCTTCTAACGTTTCCAGGTGGTAAGTGTCTTTCCTCTGCCACGACTAACTCAGTAGGGTCCTTCCCAATTGGGGCCGAGTTTCCCTTGGGTAGGGTCCCTAGCGGCGCCCATGACCTTTCTAAGAACAAGGTCTCCAACCTGGAAGTCTCTGTGTCGGACCCGAGAGTTGTAGTGCTTGGCCATGCGGTCCTGGTACCTAGCGAGCCTTTGTTCTGCTGCTGCTCTGATCTTGTCCACTAAGTCGAGCTGTACTCGCATAGCCTCGTCGTTTTTGTTCTCATCATGGTTGTGCACCCTGTAGCTCGTGAGCCCAACTTCGGCCGGGATGACTACTTCGCCTCCATACGTCAGTCGGAACGGTGTCTCTCCTGTGGGTGTCCTTGCCGTCGTCCTGTATGCCCATAGTATGCTTGGAAATTCTTCAGGCCATATACCCTTTGCCCCCTCGAGCCGAGTCTTGATAATCTTGAGCAAGGATCGGTTCGTGACTTCGACCTGGCCATTAGCTTGAGGGTGGGCAGGGGAGGAGTAGTGGTTCTTTATTCCTAACTATGAGCAAAAATCCCGGAAGGAATCGTTGTCGAATTGCCTCCCGTTGTCCGAGACAAAGACTCTAGGAATGCCAAACCTGCATATGATGCATCTCCAGACAAAGCTTCGCACATTCTTCTCTGTAATTGTGGCCAAAGCTTCAGCTTCCACCCATTTTGTAAAGTAGTCAATGCCCACCACCAGGAACTTCAGCTGTCGTACTGCTGTAGGGAATGGTCCCATAATATCTAGCCCCCATTGTGCGAACGGCCATGGGGCCGTCAACAGGGTCAGCTCTTCGGTTGGTTGTCTAATAATATTGCTGAACCTTTGGCATTTGTCACAGGCCCTAACATAGGCTTCGGCGTCCTTCTGCATGGTGGGCCAATAGTACTCCGCTTGCACAAGCTTGTGTACCAATGATCTAGACCCTGAATGGTTTCCGCAGATTCCTTCGTGTACCTCTCTCATGACGTAGTCTGCCTCTTCCGTACCCAAGCATCTCAGATATGGTCGGGAGAAGCCTCTTTTGTACAGGACGTCTTTTATTAGGACGAACCTTGCCGCCTGGACCTTCAGTTTTCTTGCAACCTCCTTTCCGTCTGGTAATACCCCATCTTTCAAGTATGAAACTAACGGCGCGGTCCAGCTACTGTCGGAGCATATTTCCTGCACGTTGCTGGGATCTATTAGCGGAGAAAGCTGGATGAAAGAGAGTACATTACCAGGGATGACCATATGTTTTGCTGAAGCGGCCTTTGCGAGGTGATCAGCTCGCTCGTTTTCTCCTCTGGGAATTTGGACGATTTTGGCTTCTAGGTCATCCATTCTCGCCCTTACTTGATCAAGGTACTTTTTCATCCTTTCTCCCTTGCACTCGTAGTCTCCATTTATTTGGTTAGTAATGACCTAAGAGTCACAGTAGATGACTACCCTCACGGCTCCTGCTGCTTTGGCGAGGTCGAGTCCTGCTATCAGTGCTTCATACTCTGATTCATTGTTTGTAGCGGGGAAGTCGAGACGGACCATACATTCAATTGTGTCTCCTTCGGGAGATAGTAGCACGATGCCGGCCCTTCCGGCTTGTCTGTTGGAGGACCCGTCCGTATATATGCTCCAATGAGGGGACTCTTCTGCCCCCTTGTCTTCGTCACGAGTGAATTATGCTATGAAATCTACGACGATCTGTCCCTTGATTGCGGTGCATGGGCGGTACCGGATATCAAATTCGCTTAACTCTATGGTCCATAACGCCAATCGACCCGCAGCCTCGGGATTGCTTATCGCCCGTCGCAAGGGCTTGTCAGTCAGGACGTTTATCGTATGGGCTTGAAAGTACGGTTTGAGTTTGCGGGCCGCTGTAACTAATGCAAAGGCAAGTTTTTCCATAGGCGGGTATCTTTCTTCAGCACCGCGAAGCGCTCGGCTCGCGTAGTACACGGGCTTTTGTACTTTTTCTTCTTCTCTGACTAAGGCAGCACTGATGGCTGCGAGGGAGATGGCTAGATAGAGAAAAAGCTCTTCTCCTGGCTGCGACGGGCTCAGCAGTGGTGGGGAGGAGAGATAAGCCTTTAGTTCCTCGAATGCTTGCTGGCACTCGGCAATCCACTTGAACGATCTCTTCAGCGTGCGGAAGAAGGGCAAACATCTGTCCGTCGCCCTTGATATGAATCTATTCAGTGCCGCTATTTTTCCGTTGAGGCTTTACACCTCATTCACATTTCTTGGTGGCGCCATCTCCATAATGGCCCGGATTTTATTCGGGTTTGCCTCGATTCCCCTTTGGGACACCATAAATCCTAGGAATTTTCCTGCCGTCACTCCAAAGGCACATTTTCCTGGATTGAGCTTCATGTTGTAGGAGTGAAGAGTGTTGAATGTTTCTTTGAGATCTTCCAGATGATCTTCCTCCCTTCGGCTCTTTACTAGCATGTTGTCAACGTAGACCTGGACATTCCTCCCAATCTGTTGCGTAAACATTTTGTTCATAAGTCTTTGGTACGTTGCGCCTGCGTTCTTCAGGCTGAAGGGCATCACTTTGTAATAGAAGAGGCCTTGGCTGGTCACGAACGAAGTTTTTTCCTGATCAGCTTTGTGCATTCGGATCTGGTTGTACCCCGAGAAAGCGTCCATAAAGCTCAACAACTGGTGTTGGGCCGTTGAGTCTACTAGGACGTCGACCCTTGGGAGGGGATAGCTATCTTTGGGGCAGGCTTTGTTAAGGTCGGTGAAGTCCACACACATCCGCCATTTCTCGCTAGCTTTTTTGACCATTACTACGTTCGCCAGCCAATCGGGATAGTATACCTCCCTAATGAAGCTTGCTTCCTGTAGCTTTCGGACTTCTTCTGCTATGGCCCGATCTCGTTCGGGGGCGAATACTCTCTTCTTCTGTCGGACAGGTGGAAAGGCGAGCGATACATTCAACCTGTGCACCATGATTGAAGGGTCTATTCCTGGCATATCTTCATAACTCCAGGCGAATATGTCTCGATTGCCTCTGAGGAAGGTTATGAGCTCTTGACGGATTGTGGGGTTAGCGAGTGTTCCAATTTTGGTCGTTCTGCCAGGATCGGAACTGTCAAGGGGTATCTCTTCTAGCTTCTCTACTGGCTCCGTCACTGTCCGGTGTTCTTCTATACTCAAAGCCTGAACCTGATCTTCCATTTCCATCATGGCTATGTAGCATTCGCGCGCGGCCATCTGACTTCCGCGCAGCTCCCCTACTCCATAGTTAGTGGGGAACTTGATCATTAGGTGGTAAGTCGAAGTTACCGCCTTCCATGAATTGAGCGTGGGTCATCCGAGGATGGCGTTGTAGGCAGACGAGCAATCGACCACCAAGAATGTTACATCCTTAGTTATCTGCTGAGGGTAATCTCCTACCATTACGGACAACGTGACCGCGCCCAGGGGGAATACCCGGCTCCCTTCGAAGCCCACGAGCGGGGTATTTGTCAGAATTAATCGCTCCCTGTCGATCCTCATCTGTTGGAACGCCGGGTAGTATAAAATATCTGCTGAACTGCCGTTGTCAACCAACATACGGTGCATGTTGTAGTCTTCTACCCGTAGGTTGACAACGAGCGCATCATCATGTGGATGGTGAAGGCGTCGTGCATCCTCTTCTGAGAACCCGATTATGGGGCCTTCTCTTCGTGCTATCTTCGGCACAACTCCCGTCAGCTGAACATTTTGTACCATTCGAAGGTAGGTTTTGCGGGCCTTTTTGGATGACCCAGCGACAGCCGTTCCTCCTACGATCATCCTTATGTCCCCTATCGGGGGCCTCTGTTGCTCATTATCCCGTCAGGGGTGTTGGTCTTGTGGGGGTGGATCCGTTTTCTCCTTACTAGAACTTCTGCAGTTTTCCTTGTTTGATAAGGGCCTCAATCTGCTGCTTTAGGTCATAGCAATCAGCTGTATCATTACCATGGTTGTGGTGGAAACGGCAATACTTATCTCTAGAACGTTTGTTGGGATCGCTCTTCAGCTTTCCCGGGAACGTCAGAGCCTCCTCGTCCTTGATCTGCATAAGGACTTGATCTATCGGGGCTGTCAATGGAGTGAAGCTCGTGAATCTTCCCCCCAGGGGCTTAGGGCGCCTCTCATCCCTTCGGTCTCCCGTCCTTGCTTTCTTTCGGCCTTGGTCTTGCCGAGTGTCTTCCTGCCTCTCTCTTTTCTTTGGCCTCTCATCTCGCACTAACAACGCGTCTTTGGCGTTCATATACTTTGTGGCTAGGTAAAGTACTTCCGACATGGTCTTTGAGTCGTTTTTATATAGGGAGAACAAAAACTTACCCTTCTTCAGCCCATTCGTGAACGCTGCGACAAGTATCTTATCGTCAGCTTCGTCGATCGAGAGTGCCTCCTTATTGAAGCGGGATATGTAGGCTCTTAAAGTTTCTTCCTCTCGCTACTTGATAGTCATCAAACAAGCCGTAGACTTCTTGTACCGATGGCCTCCGATGAAGTGCGTGGTAAACTGAGTGCTAAGTTCTTTGAAGGTGCTGATGGAGTTTGGTGTCAGTCTGCTGAACCAAATTCTCGCCGCGCCCTTCAGCGTTGTAGGGAAGGCCCTACACATGATCGAGTCTGCTACTCCTTGAAGGTGCATCAGGGTCTTGAATGTCTCTAGGTGGTCCAGAGGGTCCCTGACCCCGTCATAACTGTCTATCTGTGGCATGCGGAACTTACTCGGCAGGGGGAAGGAGTTGATGGGGGCTGTGAATGGCGAATCAGTTCGGTTGACAAGGTCGTCAAGATCACTGGACACCCGCCCCTTGAGAGCGTTCATCATAACCTCCATTTGTTCTTTCATCGCTTGCATCTCTACGATGATAGGTGGCGGAGCCGTATCTGCGAGGGAAGGGAGGCTCACGTTCTGTCGCTCCGGTTTACTCGGGGCGTTACTGGCCTGGGGTCCCTCTTGGTTTCTTCTGTCAGCGTTGGTTCCCTCTTGATCAGCTCCTTGGTTGTCCGGTGCTGCGTTTTTCTGGCACAGCTGCTTTTCCAGGTCGCGATTTTGTTTGGTGAGGCGTTCCACGGCCGCGGCGAGAGTCTTAACTTGCTTCTCGAGGGTGGTCGTGGGTGGTTCCTCTTCTTGAATGTCGTTAGTGGTTGCCATTGAGTGGGTGAGCATTATGCAACCTTTGTCTGGGAAGCGGTATTATGACTTTACACTACACGTTTCCCACAGACGGCGCCAACTGATGATGCCGAAAATACCACCAGTAAGTCACACGGTCCTCGCGCGCTCCAAATAGCACCTGCACAGCAACAAGAAAGAACCTAGCAGAGAGCACCGGTGTGGTACCGGCCAAATACCCTCCGAAGGTTAAGTCAGAACTATTCTCACTGCTCTAGAGTGCTAGAGAGGGTAAATTATGTGTACCTTTGTTCGTGAGGGTGCTTGGTTTTTATAGTAGTAGGGCTTGACCCCTTTTCCTTGGAGTAGAAGTCTTTTCCTTATAGGAGTCTCCTTGGGCGTATTTTGCGGGATCCTTTCCATATAGGAGTCCCTCTTAGGTTTAACAAAACGTGGAGGGCAAGTCATTTACTTATACATGCAAACGTGGTTAGCAAGCATTCTTTGACTAGTGCCGTCAACATACATAATGCCTTCGGTCTCCATACCGTCAGCTTCAGGATGACCTTCAGCTTTATCATTCCCTCGGCCTGTGGTGCCTCTCCTTAAAACTTTATCCCGCCGTCAGTCATTTGAACAAGGACTGACGGCCCGTTAGATCCCGTCACTTATCTTTCATGACCCATTTCTTTTATCCTTATCAGTCTCTTTCTTAGCTGGAATGAGAAGTCTTTGCATGCTTTTAATTATATTCAAAGTCTTTCAGCTGGTCATCCATTGAATTATTAATCAATATACCAATATATATAATAATAGGTAAAACTAAGAGAAAATCAAATTAAATTTTAAATTGGAATTAAATTATAATCTAATTTTACGCCATGTGTCCCATATAATATAAGTTTTTAAATTTTTGTTCCATGTGAGTTAATTCAATGTAAAAATTGGATTTCAATTAGAGTTTAATTTTGTGCCATGTGTCCCATCTAATCTAAATTTTTTAATTTTTGTGTCAAATGAGTAAATTTGGTGTAAAAAACGAGGAGTCCAATATAAGTAAACCATAAAAAAAAATATAATTTTTGAATGATTTTATATTTATGAGTCTTTTATTTGTATAACTAAAAACAATTCAAGTTTATAAGTTATACATATACATATATATATATATATATATATATATATATTAATAACCAAAGTTAAGAGAAAATTCAATTAAATTCTAAACTGGAGTTTAATTTTGCACCATGTATCTCATCTAATTTTTAAATTCGTGTTCAAGTGAATTATTAATTGCAAAAATTAAAAAGTCTAAATTCAATTAGATTCTAAATTGAATTTTAATTGGAATTCAATTTTGCGCATGTGTTCCATCTAATTTTTTAATTTTTGTGGCAAGCAAATTATTGAATGTAAAAACAGAAGAGTCTAGATCTAATTAGATTCTAAATTATATATATGTAATTGTGATTGTTTTTAAATGTATCCGTGCATATGCAAGGGCTTACATGGGCAAAGCTGAGAGAAAATCTAATTAGATTTCAAATTGGAATTCAAATTAGAGTCTAATTTTGTGCCAAGTGTCTCATCTAATCTAAGTTTTTAAATTTTTGTGTCAAGTGAGTTAATTATGTGTAAAAATTAGATTTCAATTAAAGTTTAATTTTGCGCCATGTATCTTATCTAATCTAAGTTTTTAAATTTTTGTGCCAAATGAGTTAATTTAATGTAGAAAACAAAGAGTCCACTATAATTAAACCATAAAAAACCTAATTATATATGTAAATATGTATATAAACATATAATTTAAAATCTACATATTTTATAAGCCTAAGTACAATTATTGAATTAATACTCGCAAGCTTAGTTTTACGTAAATGCGTATCCAGTGCACTTGCATCTATGGACATAGCAACATCACCACTAAACCCTACAACCGTGTGATTGAAAATGTTTATATAAGTGGAGGGGTTGCTGATTTGCTCACCATAAACTTTGAAGTCATTAGGCTATTTAGTTTTTACTAATATGACTTACACCTTCAAAAAATTTCATAAGCAAGTTTAGCTCTTGCATCAACTTTGAGATTCTTTTTAGTGTTTATTGAATATGAAACCACAAAAAACAAAAATATGAAACCACAACTTTGAGAAAAATTTTATTTTCTCAAGCATGATTGGATAGAGTAGACTCCCTACTTGTCATTTGTCAATAATAGGTTATTTTATGATGTGTGGTGCCCTCTCAATTGTTTTCTTGAGAAATTGGTCTTTAGGGGCATATGATTAATTGGCCGTGTATTTTGGGGGAGGACTTTCTTGGTCTTGTAACGTATATTAGTGGAGAACAGGAGGACTAACTGACCGTGCATTTGGGGGTGAAGGAGACTTGACTTAACTTCCAGTGCATTGATAGAGGCATCATTTCACGTATAAAAAATAAAGCACCGACTTGGGTAGTGCATTAGGGGACGCACTAATTGCGCAATGACAGACTACTTGTAGTGCATTAGGAGGTCGAATTTTGTGTATGTAACATAAGAGGTTATAAGTAAATATTGTACTTGCAATTGGTTTATATGCAGCGCATAGGCAGTAGAATTTGTTGACTTCAATTAGCCCAACAAAACCATTTCCTGCACAGCTATAAATATTTTCCTATAACAAAATTCAATCTTATAATAAATGTTCAATAAGTTTGCTGAGCTCAATTAATCCTCGTCCCCGTACCTGGTGCCTATTTGCAATGGTGAATTCTTGGAGTATTTTCTTTGACATTCTGAAACCCCAATTTCAGATCCTCACTTGGTCTCTTTTACTAGTTAGTTATAACCCAAGCAACACGGGATGTTTAATTCCAAAGTCCCAATGCAGTGCTAAGTTTAAACCAATAAACTTGCAGTTCAATGGCAATTTTTTTAATTGAAAATTAGGATTCAAATTCCCCCACCTCAATTATTGTAATTATTGAATTGAAAAAAAAGAAAAAAAAAAGAAAAGAAAAAAAGATCACAAATATTTTAGGGACTAAAACAGATGTTTGGCAACACAAAAACTTAGCTCTGTTTTATGATTTGCCATGAAAATATACCCTTTGACAGTAGCTCAAGGGAGCGAGTTTGAAATCTAAGAAGCTGAATGGAATCAATCCAGGTAAAGCAGATGAACCACTTTTGGCAAAGTTAGCTCCAATTGTGAAATTTGGCCTCACAAATTCAAAATACGGAGTCAATTGGGTTACAATCAAATAAGAAAATAACAAATTTATGAATGCTTTCAGGGATGTACGTATTATACCTTTACAATTTTTTTTTTTTTTTTTTTTAAATTTTTAGAATCAGTTGGATTAAAATCAATGACTCAAAAAAAGATAAATTCTAAGTGGAAGTTGCTCTCTCTCTCTCTCTCTCTCTCTCAAACAAATGGTACTAATATAGACATTTCACTTTTGCTTGGTGTGGCAGGAAATATTTTGTGGGGATTGAAATATAGCATGAAAGGATGAATCTAATCATTATTAAAACACTAATATCATCTATGGATTAAAATTTTCCCTAAATAAGTGGAGCTTAATACATGACATTTATATGAGAGACAGTGCAGAGACATGTTTAAAATCATGATCATATATTCTAATACCGTCAAACCATGATAAATTGAAGAGGGAAATGATTAGACGTCACTTTCTTTTGTTCCATTTCTCTCTCAGCTTGATTTGATTAGGTTCACTAGTAACTCTTCAACTTGGTCTTCAATTACAACTTTAAGACACATTAAAACTCAATAAAAGACACATTATTTGGCATGGTTTAACAATACCAAAACACATGAACCTAACATAAACGAAGAATGGCTACATTGGGAGGTGGCTTAGTTGTAAGAAGTTCTTGTAATCTATCACACCTATGAAGTAATGGCAAGTCCATCACACCTATGAAGTTCAGGACTTGTGAGTTCGAATAATGGCAAGTTCCATTAGTGCTTAGATGGTTCCACATCATAATGCAATGCAGGAGGATTAAGTGGTGAGGCGACAGTGACCACACCTACTTCATCCAAATGATCTTGGCCAGTAGAATGCTTATAAAGGTTAGTTAACTTCTGTAAGACTCAAATTTTAAAAAATAACTAGATCATTGATTCTAATAATAGATACAGCAAAGGGTCCAATTCAGATCCAGTTTTGGATTTTAAAAAGGGTACAAGTAGCATAACACATTTTACATTGTACAAGGGACTTGGGAAAAAAAAATACAAACACATTTTACACTATACTAAGAGAAGAAGTTGAACTTGGAGGGATTGGGTTATCTAAAGTCCCTTCCAGCATTATCATACCTTCTTGATTGTAGGATGAAGTGATGGATCATCAAGAATGTACCAAAGTCCCACTTTAACCATTCTCTCCAATTGTCTTTTGTCAACCTCCTTACCACCCACTAGTTTGCCTGGCTCATGAGCCTCAAAGCAATGATATTCTCTCAATGGAAGTATGCGGAGTCATTCCCTCGCTCAAGCTAAGGGCCATTGACATATACATATATTTAATAGCATTTGAAGTAGAGATAGTCCGATATCCAGCAATACTATGGGCGTGTAGCACAAAGAATCTTGACAATATTGTTCTGCCAATTATTCTTGCAAACCACCCATATTTGGGTTTTGAAGTACAACCACATTTTGCCATTGGCCTTAAAAGACTAGCTGAGTACTAACACTTGTTTAATGAAGGAACATATCCAGCTCAAATCCCCTCTATAACATTTCCTATAAAAAAAAAAAAAAATTACAAACACATTTTATACAGTACTAAGAAAAGAAGTTGGACTTGGAGGGATTGGGATATCTACAGTCCCTTCCAGCATTAGCAGAACCTTTTTCATCGAAGGACGAAGAGATGGCTCATCAAGAATGCACCAAAGTCCCACTTTAAATATTCTCTCCAATTGCCTTTTGTCAACATCCTTACCACTCACTAGTTTATCTAGCTCACGAGCCTCAAAGCAAGAGTATGCCCATTCTTCAAGAATAGCTTCTTCTTCAGGAAAACTCCAATCCACACTCTTTCTACAACATATAAGCTCCAATAGAACAATTCCGAAGCTGTATACATCTGCTTTGACTGTCACTGGCTGGTTTCGATGCCATTCTGGTGCAACATACCCCTTTGTTCCTCGGATACCTGTAAAGGTATTGGTTTGGTCTGGCTTTAGTAGCTTTGCCAATCCAAAATCAGAGATTTTTGGGCACCTATATTCATCCATGAGTATGTTTTGAGGCTTTATGTCACAATGAATGATTTGTGACTCGCACTCTTCATGGAGATAAAGAATTCCCTTTGCTATGTTGCGAGCAATTTCTATTCTTTCATCCCAACAAAGTTTTTTTTCTGGATTGAAGAGTATATCTGCAAGTGAGCCATTGCTCATGTACTCATATACCAAAAGCCTATTCTCTCCATCATGACAATACCCGAGCAGACGGACAAGGTTCTTATGGTGTGTTCTTCCAATAACTTTCATCTCGGTTTGAAACTCTTTCTCCCCCTCAGTCAACACTTTCTCTAGTTTTTTGACGGCTACGATCTTCTGACCATTCCATATTGTTCCCTTGTAAACAGTCCCAAATGATCCCCTACCCAGCTCTTCCTTGAAACCATTAGTCATTTTCTCAAGATCAGAATAAGTAAATGATCTTGGAGAAACATCCATGGTTAAATCAACATTTCCACTATTAGAGAGCCTTCTAGATGCTCGGACTCGATTTTTATAAATTGCAATTGCAGAAATCACTGACATAATGAGTCCAAAAGCACTAAGTGAGATGCCTAGAATCATTATGTCCTTTCGAGAATATTTTTCACGTTCCAAGGGCTCGATTTTATTTATGGTGGAAGTAGATATAGCTACCTTGATGAATGCAATGTTTACATCACTTAGTACCCTTCTTCCAAATCTCAATGGAAGCTTTTGCTTACGACAAACTCCATCTCTGTATGTAGCGGCTTCACAATTACAATCCTTCAAACATGCTGCTTCACAATCGTCTTTGGTCAATATTGTTAGGGAAGAAAAAGAATCATCTTCCCATACAGTATTAGGTACTGCTTTCATGATATATTTCATACTTCCATCTTTGCTCTTGCAACTTTCTGCAGTGAAATTCCTTTCACAACCTGAGCTCCAATTTCCCTCGATAACACTTGCAAAATCTGGAAGACATAAGCAATTAGCATCCTGATCATTCATAGTGCAAAACCCATTTAGACCACACAGGCCCTTAGGGTCACACTTATTATTGGAAGATGACCATATGACTGAGAAATTCCCATTCTTATGCGAATTGTGTGAGAATAGCCTGAAGATCCCATCGACATCAATTCGCATAAAATACACTACATCTTTTGTGTGAGAATAGCCTTGAGTCAGATTTTTTAAGATTGTACCGGTGGAATTGAGCAAGTAAAGATGACCATCATCATCCAGACATAGTGAAACATTACTGCCTTCTCCATTTGTACCAGAAGCCCAATAAGCATATTCAGCCGCATCTGTGACTTGCACTGGGTACTGCACAAGGTTTCCATCCGTCTGCATTTTCAGACGAAATATTCCTGTCGATTGATCAGATTCTGAAACACTTGAAAACAACTCATTTCCAGCTGTGAGACGCTGACCTTGTAAGAGGGTATTCGTTGGGGATTCAAAACTTTGCCATATAATCTTCTTATCAGAATTATAGAGAACAAAGTTTCCCCAATCAAGCATTGATGCTGATGCTGCACGTTCAGGAGGATCGGCAATGGCCGTCTCTACGCCCTGAGCCGATTCCATGATGAGTCTACCATCACTAGTGAAATTCAATGTGACACTAGCGAGAGCTGGAGGTTTGTCTCTGTTGGCTGTCCAGACTACTGTCTTTTTAGGAATCCCAGCAAAAAAAACTCCAACAGCATAGCCGTTGGCTTGTTGGTAGAAGCCAAAGGCATAGAAACCAGATTGTGACCGCCAGGAAGACTTGGAGGTAGGTGTTAAAGAAGAGCCAAGGTTTACAATGGATTCCCCTCGTTGAGCTTCTGTAGTGATAATTGCTGAGAGAAAAATAAAAAACAAGAGACTTGCCATTACTAGAAAATAGCTAGTTCTCTCTGTTAATCTTTCACTCTGTTTGCAAATGAAATGTGACTCACGCAGCTCCATATATAGTCAATAAAAAACAAGAGACTTGCCATGACCGAGTTATGATGTTGTCTTGAGTATTACTATTCAATACTTTTTTTTTTTGGAAGGTGTTTGGAAGGAAATAGTTAAAAAAGAAAAAAAGAAAAAAAAAAAAAGAAGATGCATTCTTGAGTATATATCTTTCCTAAGGATGAAAAGTCACAATTTGTGTATATTCAAAGAACTTTAGTCTCTTTCTTAGCTGGGATAAGAAGTCTTTGCATGCGTTTAATTATATTCAAAGTCTTTCAGCTGGTCATCCATTGAATTATTAATTAGTCATAACCCAAGCAACACGGGATGTTTAATTTCAAAGTCCCAATCCAGTGCTAAGTTTAAACCAATAACCTTGTAGTTCAATGGCACAATTTTTTTAATGATGAAAATTAGGATTCAAATTCCCCCACCTCATTATTGTAACTATCGGCAACACAAAAACTTGACTCTGTTTTATGATTTGCCTTGAAAATGTACCCTTTGATAGTAGCTCATGGGAGCGAACTTGAAATCTAAGAAGATGAATGGAATCAATCCAGGTAGAGCAGATGAACCACTTTTGGCAAAGTCAGATCCAATTGTGAAATTTGGTCTCACAAATTCAAAATACGGAGTCAATTGGGTTACAATCAAACAAGAAAATAACTAATTTATGAATGCTTTCAGGGATGTACGTATTATACCTTTACAAATTTTTGTGTAATTTTTTAATTTTTAGAATCAGTTGGATTACAATCAATGACTCAAAAAAAGATAAATTCTAAGTGTAAGTTGCTCTCTCTCTCTCTCAACAAATGGTACTAATATGGACATTTGCTTGGTGTGGCAGGAAATATTTATTGGGGATTGAAATATAGCATGAAAGGATGAATCTAATCATTATTAAAACACTAATATCATCTATGGATTAAAATTTTCCCTAAGTAAGTGGAGCTTAATTCATGACATTTTTATGAGAGACAGTGCAGAGACACGTTTAAAATCATGATCATATATTCTAATACTGTCAAACCGTGATAAATTGAAGAGGGAAATGATTAAACCTCACTTTCTTTTGTTCCATTTCTCTCTCAACTTGATTTGATTAGGTTCACTAGTAACTCTTCAGTAAAATGTACCATATACGGGAGCACTATTTACTAAGGAATTTGGGTTCTAGTTATGGAAAATAATAAAGAATAAGTAATTAATAGGGAATAGTTGTCCTAGATGTGCTGAATCTGATTATTGGTGATTGTGAATTGGCACATTTGCCAAGTAGGACAATGCAATCTTGATCAATAAGCCTAATTGAATTAAATTGTTGGGAAATTTAGACTCTAGTTGATAGAATTGATAAGTTTTAAACCCAAGTTGTTAATTAGATTTATTATGAATAATCATTGTTCAAACAAACAAACATCAATATCATGTCAATATCATGCATAGCAGAATAGTAAATAAGACAAGATATGATAACCCAGGAAAACTAATGAAACAAACTAGTTTCACAGTAAAAAACTTAGGAGGAAACCTTTTCAAAAAGAAATCAACTATAATAAAGAGAAGTTTCAGATCTAATACAAAACCTTTGTCACTAGGCTCTACAATCCCAGTAGATGAACTTACAGCAGAAACCTTCTACTGTTTCTGAACCTCTGAACTCTTCAATATATCAACTCTCCACCCATAATCACAATTGGAACTTCCAACTGACTTCAAGAACCTCTTGAAGGTTTTGCTCACAGTAGCAAGTCTGTGGTAGTTGCTATGACTTCAGCTTTTTCACCAATGGAATCTTCAGTTCTACTTTGAAACTCTTTGGTTTGGTGAAATAGAGAAAACTTGGTTACAAAACCCTAGCCGCATAAATGGAGTTTTTCTCTCTCTAAAAAGCCTTCTAATAGATGGCTTATGTTGTCCTTTAAATACCGGTTCAAATGGATCTCATTTCAGGCTTCAAACGGATCTCAATTATGGGCTTTTTTGCGTTGCTGATTTTTTTTTTTATCTAGGAAGCTCGATCTATCGAGCTTTTATCGAGAACAAAATCTCAATTTATCAAGCTGCTATCGAGCTTCTATCGAGAGGTATCGAGCTGCTATCGAGGTACATGCTGAAAATGTGTTTTTCTTCTTAAGCAAACTTTGTATCTTCAACTTGGTCTTCAATTACAACTTTAAGACACATCAAAACTCAATAAAAGACACATAATTTGGCATGGTTTGACAATACCAAAACACATGAACCTAACATAAATGAAGAATGGCTACTTTGGGAGGTGGCTTAGTTGTAAGAAGTTCTTGTAATCTATCACACCTATGAAGTACAGGACTTGTGGGTTCGAATAATGGCAAGTCCCATTAGTGCTTAGATGGTTCCATGTCATAATGCAATGCGGGAGGATTAAGTGGTGAGGGGGGCAGTGACCGCACCTACTTCATCCAAATGATTTTGGCCAGTAGAATGCTTACAAGGGTCAGTTAACTTCTGTAAGACTCAAATTTTAAAAAATAACTAGATCATTGATTCTAATAATAGATACATCAAAGGGTCCAATTCAGATCCAGTTTTGGATTTTTAAAAGGGTACAAGTAGCATAATACATTTTACATTGTACAAGGGACTTAGGAAAAAAAAATACAAACACATTTTACAGTATACTAAGAGAAGAAGTTGAACTTGGAGGGATTGGGATATCTAAATTCCCTTCCAGCATTAGCAAAACCTTCTTGATTGTAGGACGAAGTGATGGATCATCAAGAATGCACCAAAGTCCCACTTTAACCATTCTCTCCAATTGTCTTTTGTCAACCTCCTTACCACTCACTAGTTTGCCTACCTCATGAGCCTCAAAGCAATGATATGCCCATTCTTCAAGAATATCTTCTTCTTCAGGAAGATTCCAGTCCACATTCTTTCTACAACATATAAGCTCCAACAACACAATTCTAAAACTACATACATCTACTTTGATTGTAATTGGTTGTTTTCGATGCCATTTTGGTGCAACATACCCTTTTGTCCCTCGAATGCCCGTAAAAGTTTCGGTTTGGTCTGGCTTTAGTAGCTTTGCCAATCCAAAGTCAGAGATTTTTGCACACCCATATTCATCTATGAGTATATTCTATGACTTTATGTCACAATAAATGATTTGTGACTCACACTCTTCATGAAGATAAAGAATTCATTTTGCTATGTTGCGCAAAATTTCAATTCATTCATCCCAGCAAGGTTGTTTTTCAGGTTTGAAAAGTTTATCTGCAAGTGACCCATTACTCATGTACTCATATACCAAAAGCCTATTCTCTCCATCATGACAATACCTGAAAGTTCAAATAGTGTAAAAACACCCTTGAACGTTTAGACCCCCAATTTACAAATTAACCAATTCAAGCTTTATGTCAAACAACTAATGTGCGGAAAATGAACAAAAGCTATAATATAGAATTGGAAAAACTATCTAAGCCAAATTAAAATCACAACCCACAGCAGATAATAAAAGGCAAAGATAAAAGGGAAGGAAGATGCAAACACAAAGACAACACGCGATGTGTTATCGAAGAGGAAACCGAAGCCCTCGACGTAAAACCTCTCTACCGCCCTCCAAGCGGTAAACAATCCACTAGAAAATGTAGTTGGGATACATGGACAGCAATAGACCCTCCAAGCCTAATCTACCCAGTGCACCTAAGCCCTCCAAGCTTCTTGCTCCAACGAGGTTGCGCCGAACCTTTTTCTTTTCTAGCTTCCCAGATTCCGCTACTTGACCATAACATCAACCAATGAAGATTGGTTCCTTCTTAACTGCTTCCCAGAACACCAAACAGCCCTCTCACAGTAAAGGCTATGGTGAGAACAAGGTTTTGGTAAAATGCCTCTCAAGGGTTTGACAATGGAGAGGAAGAGAGTTGAGGAATTTGAAGAGACTCTTATGTAAAGATTGTAGATGAATCAATCTTGTTTTACTCTAGGGTTTCTCTCTCAAAATTCTCTCTGGAAGCTCTCTTTCATTTGTGGGTATAAGGGGTATTTATACTGAGGTAAGAGGAGAATGTGAAACGTCAGGTTTTTCAAAACAGGAGTGGCTCGCGGCTTGGCCTCGCGACTTGACTGAGTCGCGAGACCCAGTCGCGAGATAACCATATGGCCAATTGTCCTGTTTTGTCCTGTAGTGCTCCAGCTAGCATGACTGTTCACCTTCTGGCATGCTTGGCACGTGTGCTGCATCTGGCGGCTTGCAGCCGCGAGTCACCCGCGAGATCAAGCTGCGAGTCTCTATTTTCTTGCACACTCTTGAGCAATCTACACTCTAACTCACTCACTACCCTTACAACAAACCCACCTAAATACAGGGTTACTAAATGCTGAAATACAAGCAAATTTAGCACGGAATAAAGCCAATTAGATGGTTGATTAAATTCAACCTTACAATACCCGAGTAGATGGACAAGTTTCTTGTGGTGTGTTCTACCAATAACTTTAATCTCGGTTAGAAACTCTTTTTCCCCTTCAGCCAATGCTTTCTCTAGTCTTTTGACGGCTACAAGCTTTTGACCATTCAATATTGTTCCCTTGTACACGATACCAAATGATCCCCTACCTAGCTCTTCCTTGAAATGATTAGTCATTTTCTCAATATCTAAATAAGTAAATGACCTTAGAGAAAAATCCATGCTCAAACCAACATTTCCACTATTACGGACCCTTTTATATCCCCAAACACAATTTCTATAAACAAAAATCCCCAAAATTAATAACATAATGAGTTCGAAAACAGCAAGTGAGATGCTTATAATTAGTATGGCCTTTGGATGCTTTTTTTGGCTACCCATGCGCACAATGTTATACATGGTGGATGTAGACATACCTACCTTGATGAATGCTATGTTTAAATCACTTAGTACTTTTCTTCCATATTTGAAAGGAAGCTTTAGCTTTTGGCACATACTGTCTTTGTACATAGCGGCTTCACAGTTACAGTCCTCAGACACGTTGCTCTGCATTCCTCTCTAGTTAATAATGGCAGAATGGAAAAAGAATTATTAAATTCCCATTCAATATTGGATATTGGTTCCATGGTATAATTGATACTTCCATCTTTGCTTTTGCAACTTTCTGGAGTGAAATTCCTTTCACAGCTTGAACTCCATTTCCCCTGGTTAACACTTGCAAATCCTGGAATGCATGAGCAAATGGCTTCTCCACCAATATTAGTACAAAACCCGTTGAGGCCACACAAGCCCTTAGGGTCACACATCAGAAGATGACCATAGGACTGACCAATTGCCATTCTTATCTAAATTGTGTGAGAATAGCCTGAAGATGCCATCGACATCAATTCTCATAAGATAGACTGTATCTTTTGTCGGATATCTGCCTTGCGTCAGATTTTTTAGGTATGTATTGGTATTGAGCAAGTAGAGATGGCCATCATCATCAAGACAGAGTGAAACATTATCACCTTTTCCACCTGTCCAAGAAGTCCAATAAGAATATGGAGTCGTGTCTGAGGTTTGCACTGGGTATTGCACAAGGTTTCCATCTATCTAAATTTTCAATCGAAATATTCCTGTCGATTGATCAGATTCTGAAACACTCGAAACCAGCTCTTTTCCCGCTGTGAGGCGCTGACCCCGTAAAAGAGTATTGGTTGGAATATCAAAACTTTGCTATATTATCTTATTATTAGAATTATAGAAAACAAAGTTTCCCGAATCAAGCATTGATGCGAATATTGCACCGTCTGAAGGATTGGCAATGTTGGTCTCTTTGCCTTATGCCGATTGCAGGATGATTCTACCATCGATAGTGAAATTCAATGTAGCATCAGCAAGAACTGGAGGATCGTCTCGGTTAGCTGTCCAGACTACTGTCTTTTCAGGAATCCCAGCAAGAAAAACTCCTATAGCATAGCCATTGGCTTGTTGGTAGAAGCCAAACGCATATAGACCAGAGCGTGACAGCCATGAAGAATTGGTGGTAGGTGTTAAAAAAGAGCCAAGGTTTACAATGGATTCCCCTTGTTGAGCTTCTGTAGTGATAATTACTGAGAGAAAAATAAAAAACAAGAGCCTTGCCATTACTAGAAAATAGCTAGTTCTCTCTGTCATTTTTTCACTCTGTTTGCAAATGAAATGCGACTAACTCAGCTCCATATATAGTCAACAAAAAACAAGAGACTTGCCATTACCAAGTTATGATGTTGTCTTGAGTATTACTATTAAACTAGTCGCGAATCCACGCGTTGCGCGTGATAATTATTTTTATGGTGGTTTTATTAAAAAAAATTTTATAATTTAAACTAATCTAATAATGAGTAATGTATTTCGTAATTATATTTTTATTTGTTATAGGAACAATCATAAATGTAATATAGGAACAGTCCAAAACACCAAAAAAAGGTAAACTAAAAAAATTAATAAAACTTAACAATGATTAATTGAACCATTATAGGATAATTTTTTTTTTTGATAATCTATTAAGGTTATTTTCTTTGTAGAAATTATAATTTCGGCCACCCAAAACATATTATCGAATAAACAATTATTAGCAAAACCTAAGAATTAAATTTCTATACATGCATTGTTATAAAATAATAATAATAAAAATAAAACTGCAAAAGTTAAAATTTGTCACTTATCCGATTATTTTCGTTTGGCTAACCTTTGCTTTTCTTTAAATAAATGGCATTATAGAGTACTTCTAATACAACTATTAAGAGTACTTTGTGCACCACAAATGATTAGAAAATAAACAAAAATTAGTAAAGTCTCATAGTTTAACATCTAAATTGAGCACTATAAAAAATCATGCTATGTAATAGAATAAATATCAAATTATCCAAATCATGCTATGTAATAGAATAATATTATATTTTTATATGCTATATTTAATTCTTTAGAACGCAATAGAATAACATTTAACAATCAAAGAAAGAGAGAGAGAGGGAGAGAGGGAAAAAAAAAAAAAACAACAACAACAATTTAAAAAACAAAACTAAATCACAATTTAAAAAACAAAACTAAATCGCATTAACCCAAAATAGAGTTTTAAAGAATATAAAAAATTATCAACCTAAAGTAGAGATGCAAGAAAAATAAAAAAATCCACCCAAAAATTTATAGAGAGAGAGAGAGAGAGAGAGAGGGAACCTTTTTTTTTTGTGAGAGAAAACTATGCATAGAATAGAAGAGATAGTGACAAATTTATACTAAGAGAGTGTGAATAAGAAGAGACAAAAATAAAGGAAGATGAAGGGAAAGAGGAAGAATGATATTAATGTAGAGGGTAATGGGGAGATGAAAAGGTAAGGGAGAGAGAAAGATTGAAGAAGTAGTGGAGAGATGAAATGGTAAGGGAGAGAGAGGTTGGAGAAGTGTAAATATTAAAAAAAATAAATGTTAAAAACAATTATAAGAAAATTGGAAAAAAAAAAAAAAAAAAAAAACCCTAAAGCTTAAAAGGCTTCAACGTTTTGGTTTTTTGTTTTTTTGTTTTTTGTTTTTCTTCCTTTAAGCTGAAAATGCTCACACAAAACCCTAAAGCTGAACTGAAAAGATTTTGGATTGGGCTTGATAGTGGAACTAAATAAATAAGAGGTGGGCTGGATTAATTATACAGATTTATTATAGGGTGATAGTGGAAGTAAATAAATAAGTAGTGGGCTGAATTTATTATAGGATGATAGTGGAAGTAAATAAATAAGTAGTGGGTTGCATTTATAGGGATGAAAATTGTAAAAACCATTTTAAAATTGTAGGACAAATTATATTTTAAAAAAGAAAAGAAAAAAAAGAATGACGTGGCAGCTGATGTGACGCAACGTGAGAGCAGCAACATTAAACGCCACGCTTCAGTTTTTAGTAATATATAGATATAGATATGTTTTTTTGGAAGGTGTTTGGAAGGAAATAGTCTTAAAAAAAAAAAAAAAAAAAAATGAAGCATTCTTGAGTATATATCTTTCCTAAGGATGAAAAGTCACAACTTGTGTATATTCAAAGAACTTTGCATATATAGAATAAGAATCATTCAAATGGAGCTAAGAATTCAATCCTCCTCCATATATTATAAATAGTCAATTTCCTTCCACATATTAGATATAGTCAATAAAACGAACAATGTCTCAAGTATTTGTCTCTAATAGCTGAATAAGTGTTAGTTTGGATACAAAATGCATTTGCGTTTGTGAATGGGCTACGTTTTTTGTGTGGGTCCTGTGCACTGTTCATAGGACCTGCAAGTACAGATTTCAGCAATTTTTTCTTTAAAATTGGGTTCCACGGCACTATTCACACATTTAAAAATTATTTTGCTACAGTGTTTTCAATTTTCAGTTTTCAGTTTTCAGCAATAAGCGGTATCCAAACAGATCCTAAGATCTACATGAAGATCAAATATATGCATACATACGTTGTATGAATATTCTTGAATGCTGCAAAATTAAGGTACCCAGTATATACTCATTCTATGCCAATGTGGCTGCAACAACCGACCTGGACTTTTTTTAAAAGAAAAGGAAACAGCAAGATAGTTGCCATTTGGGATAGTATCTTCCCCATCTATTTTCCTTTCACATTGTTTTGAAATGGAAAATGAATACTAGAGTCATTTAGGAGTTAAGAATTTAATTCAGATTTATATGTTAGGGTCATATTTTCTATGTATTGGCTTATCCTTAAAAAAAATACACTTTACTTATAATTAGGTAGATCTAAGTTGAGTTTAATGTATCAAGAAGTACGTGAAGTTTACTTTACAAGTGGTATCATTAAAGTTATGAAGATTGAATCAAGAAACAAGTGAAAAAAAAAAAAAAAAAAAAAAAAAAAAAAAAAAAAAACTAATTCAGTGAAGCTCAACACTAGCATCTATTGAGACTTAATGAAGGATTCTCGACACAAGCTCGGTACCTCCAAGTGTACAATAGAGAGGAGAAAAGATGGCTTTCCTCAACCCAAGCTGAGGGCACCCTTAACTCCTTAGCATTATTAGCCAACATGTACGCTGACTTATTACACAATCTAGAAACTGTCCTATAGGATATATATCTTGCTTAATACAACATAAATATGTTCTAACACATCAAAAATTTCCTTCAAACATGGTTCTTGCAACTCAATTGATGTCAGCAACTATGAGTTGGCAAACTTCGCAATCAAATCCCTGATCCACAGTTCGTGACATGAGTGTAATGCTCCCAACAGAGAGTGGCAGTCATCCACAATGGGTTTCCTTGGCATGGAATTAATTTAGTATGGACTGTAATAGGAGAACCATGACTATCTCTAAAAATAATTTCCAAACATGTATAATTGGTGGCTTTGAAAAAAAGGCCCGTGCCATGTCTAGTTTGAGATGAGGAGAAACAGGAGCAGTAGTTGTTGGCTCACTTTTTTGAACCTAAATACTTAATGGTCCTAAATTGAAATTTTCATATTTAATAATAAAAAATAAATAAATAACCCAAATTGTATAGAAAATATTCCTAATGATTGACAATTGAGGGGAAAAAAAGGCACATGATTAACTATAACTGAGAAACTTTAACTTATGATTTACTTGGTTGATGTGTTCAAAAAATTGTCCAGGTCCTTTGCATTGAGATAGCATCCATGAGTTTTAGAGCAAACACCATCTAAAACCTCACTTGCAATGTTATATTAAGCAGCAAAAGAAGGATTAATGGAAAAAAAAAAAAAAGATTTGTTATTATAAATAGTCATTTCCTGCCACATATTATATATAGTCAATAAAACGTGTTAGGACATATGTGAGAAGTGTTAGAAACATATGTGATGTAAATTGGCTAATCCTTTGACAAAATGCACTTTACTTATAATTGGGTAGATCTAGGATGGATTTAGTACTTCAAGGAACAAGAGTTCAAGTTTAGTATTGAAGCCATGCAAATCTGTCCAAGAAACAAGTGAAGAAGTGTTGTTCATTAAAGCTTGACAGATAGCTCGATAGAATCATATCTATCAAGGTTTAATGTTGAAGCTCGATAGAAGCTGTATTTGTCGAGAATTACGAAATTAGAATTTTCAGATCTGATTTCACGCATATCCATGTGTATTTGTGTAGAGTTTCTTTTCTCACAACCCTAGACATATATAAGGATTATTTTAAGGGCCATCACATGATGGTGCAACTTGATGCAAAGTGATTATACATGCATATTGTGACCGGAGACAATTTGCCCTAGTTCATATTTCTCTCTATAGAAGCTACTGCGTCTTTGCACCAAGGGTTTTGTGACCAAGGAGCTTCTTGATCTTCATTATTGGATGAATTGAAGAACTTTACAGCCAACATCTTTGTAACGCCCCAAAATCATAAATAATAAAAGTTTATTCGATCTAAATAATCCATAAAAAAATATTAAATAAAAGCAACTAGCAATCTAAAATCTCATCACAAATGTCAAAGCTCTAATCCACCAAAGATAAAACATCCTCAAAATAATTCTCCAGTACAATGTTTAATGCCATAAAAATAATAATAAAATCCTCAGTTCCACAAAAAAATTTGTAACTGTTGTCTTCCAAGAACCTTTACTCCAATAATCCCTCTAATGTATCTGTAAGGGGAAATAAAGGGGGGGTGAGATAACTCAATAAGTGAAATTCACTAACATTGGGGTGTGGGAACAAACCTTTCAAATAAATAATTCTTACAACAAATTCATAACTTGTAACTCATCAATATTTTATCATCAAATACTTCATATATATATAAAAAAAATATCTTTATATTGTGAGCCATCGTAATACATATATCAATACCATCATATAAACCATTTCCTAGGTTTTTCTTGTGGTCAACGTTTACACCCTATTGACAGGGTTGTGCTATCCCCTTTTAGGGCTAAAACCTCCTTTTCATCCCTTTTCTTAAGGATGGCTCCTTTGGAACCTAAAGGTGCACTCCCTTGCTAAAGAGCTTCCTTTTGGATCCTCAATAGTATACTCCCTTGCTAAGGAGCTATCAAATGTGCACTGTCTCCTTTTCTGGGACCGTCCCTTGTTAAGGACTAGCTGCAGTATGATTGTCCCTTGCTAAGGACTAAATACAATGTTGAGCTTTTAATCACGACTTGCCATCGGATTTCAAAACATATTCAATATGCTCACAAAAATAATCCATTCAAAAGTCTCAAAAATATAAAGATATATTCACACATACAAGTTTACATAAATTTAGATTGTCCCACAAGTTTTTCATAAAACAAATAGTCAATGTGCACATCAAACATTTATAAAATATCAATTTATATATATAATATCAATATATTACTTTGATATAAAATAGTTTAATAATCAAAACTGTTTTGGGAAAACCCCTGAAATTAGTAAACACCACTTACCTCTTATTTGCAAAAATATGAAATCAACCACCCTTGAGTCACACTAAATCAATAGAATTAGAACTTAGCAACACCAAAAATAGGTTCATCAATACACAAATTTCCCACTTAAAATCAGTTTTCACACTTAAATAGTTTAATCTATCAATATTAAAGCCTACAAAGATGTTAGATTCTCTGTGCCACTTTGATTTCGGTACTGAGGCTGCCTTTTAATTCAAACCATATGTAGGGCCTAGTTTTGCTCAAATTTCTTTTCCCTCTCTACTGCCCAATTTCAGTCCTAGTTAGTGGACGTTTTCTTTGCTAATATAGAAAGACAATGAAAGCATTATTTGATGTCATTGGGAAGGGTATAAGAAATATCTAGATATTTTCTTTGTTGGAAATTTCTTGTTTTAAGAAGGCATCTCAACCTGCTAGTGGCTGAAAGGTCAAGACTATATCTAATGATAAAGATCGGGGAAAACAAAAAGGCTATATGCATCATTCTTACTCCAATATAATAACAATAAGTCTTCTTCTCCATTAATATAAGGATAGGTGGAGATTGACAAGTCAAACATATGCCTAGAAGTCCTTTTTCTTTTAATATATTGATAGGTTAGGTTTTATAAAGTGATGCCTATTATCCTATTAGCTACTAAAGTAATTTCAAGCACAGCTTTTTCTTGCAAACGTGGGACAAGTCTAGCCATTGAATATTCAACTCCCTAAATTTAGAGCTAAAGGAAACCATACCTGCAGTAGTCTCATGTTCAGCCGCAAAGCAGAAAAAAATAAGTTGTTCAACCATGTGTTGCGGCTAAAACAAAGAAAATCTTATATATATATATACGTGTATCTTAAGAGGTAAAAGGCTAGGGTTTTTAAAAGCTTATCAAGACCCATATATTTACTTATGCTACCTCACTTGGGCTTCATATTCCATAATAATTATCTTATTTTTAATATCTTAGGCCCAAATCAATTAAATCCATTTAATTATGGGCCTCCTTTTTAATTTACGTATAAGAATTAAATTGGTATCAAAATTATGGGGTGTTACAATCTTCCTCAAGTTGGTGTGCTATTCACGCACTGAGATCCATGCATCATTGGTTAGTCACGTATTGAGAGCCGTGCATTGAAATGAGAGATTGTCATTATATTACAAGTCCAATTAGGTATTGGGGTAAGGGTTTAACTGTAGGTTGGTATTAGGTACTAGGATTCCTTTTACTTATAACCGCTTGTTTTGATAATAGTGGATTCTCGGGAGTTGTGACCTTAAATTCACCCAGTGGGGTTTTGCCTCCGTGGTTTTCCCCATTCGTAAACAAATCACTTGTGTCAAATTTATTTTCCGCTGCATTTAACTTAGTTGGTGATTTGTTTGTACTACCACGTTTATTGCATGAAATTGAATCTAATTAATTTCACTTGGCTAATTAATTGATTAATTTACCAAAGGGGTCAATACATTCTTGGCCTATCAAAACGAACAATGTCTCAAGTATTTGTCTCTAATAGCTGACTAAGATCTACATGAAGACCAAATATATGCATACATACCTTGTACGAATATTCTTGAATGCTGCAAAATTAAGGTACCCAGTATATACTCATTCTATGCTGATGTGGCTGGGACAACCGACTTGGAGTTTTTTTTAAAGAAAAGGAAAGAGCAAGATAGTTGCCATCTGGGACAGAATCTTCCCCATATGTTTTCCTTTCACACTGGTTTGAATTGGAAAATGAATAATACAGTCGTTTAGGAATTAAGAATTCAATTCACATCTATATATTATATATAGTGTTTTTTTTTTTTTTTTTTTTTACTAAGAGTATTTTACAAATACTCAATACACCTCCATATATTACATATAGTCCATAAATCGAACAAGAGAGATGCTACGTCCATAATATTTTTACAACATTTTCACAACAAATCATAGGTGGTTAGTTGTTATTGGTTCAAATTTGAACCTAACACTAAGATTACTTTTTTGCCCCAACAATAACAACCTGCCACTTAGGATTTGTTTTAAAAATGTCGTAAAAATGTTGTGGACATATCGTTTCTCATCGAACAATGGCTCAAGTGGTTGTCTCTTATAGTTGATTCAGTCTACATTAATATCAAATATCTAGGCATACCTAGAACATATCTACAAAGTACAAATAGTAATCCACCTTCCATATATATTACATATTTACATATAGTCCATAAATCAAACAATGGCTCAAGTGGTTGTCTCTTGTAGTTTACTTAGTCTACCGTAAGACCAAATATTTGTATACCTAGCTAGTACGAATATTTTTTTTTAATGCTGCACACAATACCAATTTTTGGTGTTGGATAGGGCAAACAATTGTGAATTGTGTATATGCAAGAATCTATATATATACACATACATACACACACGAAAGAATCATTCATTTTCGAATAACTAGTCGCAATCCCACTAGTTACGTGGGATTATATAACTATTTTCTAATGAGTTGTAAATATAAAATAAATTTTTTATTTAAGTATTTATTTATAATCTTTTTATCTCTATAAATATGTCAAATTATTATTTTTGGTGAATTTGATTAATATTTTTCGAGGTGATTCATATTCTTTTAACTTTTGTTATTGTGTATTATATTTGCCTTTATAAGTTTCAAATTTTTTCTTCAAATTTCTTATCTCTTAAAGAATAAAAGAGATTATCATAATAATCAAAACTCATTAAAAAATTACAATGTTATCTTAATCAAAATTAAAATTAAACCAAAGGAATAAAAAATAAATTTTGTAATAATTTATTGCACAATCAATTGGTATGAACATTCAAATTCATAGCCATGTAAATTGTGTTTTGAAATAAATTTAAATTCCTTTTTCCAAAAACACTAAGTATTAACCCGAACTGAAATCCAACCAAAGATATAAGAAGGAGAGAGAAGACTTTGTGATGGGAAAAAAAAAAAAAAATACAACACTAACACACAAAAAAACCATGTACATAAATGAGAGAGAGAGAGAGAGAGAGAGAGAGAGTGTGCTCACATTTTTTTGTATGGTAAACTATAGATTAAATGGGAGAAATGATACCAAATTTATACAAAATAAGATGGAAAGAAGAATAGTTAAAATATAATTAAGAAAGAGAGAAGTGTAACCGTAAAGCAAAGAGTTGTGGAGAGATAAAGAGTCAAAGAGAGAGGGGAAATGTTGAACTAAGTATAGCTAACAATAATTGTGAATTAATAGGGAGAAGAAATGTTTTTTTTTTTTTTTTTTTTTTCAGATTTTTTTTAGAAGAAGAAGGTTGTAATATTATTAAAGAAAAGATGTCAAATCGGCAACAATTATAGCATTAAGATGTGAAGAAACACCCTTCATCCACACCATTAAATCACTAACATGTATAGCATATCTAGCAAGATTGTGAGCAACAGAATTTCCTTGTCTCTTAACATGAGATACAATAAAACCAGCAAAAGATTCTGCTAAAACCTTCGCATCCTCAAGCAAATGACCAAAAGAAGAAAATGAAGTTTCCTCACTTCTCCAAGAATTTATAACTCTCTAAGTCACATTCAAGGATAATGGAAGAATAACCCACTTCGTGAGAAAAATTTAAGGCTCTCACAGTAGCCAGAGTTTCAACTTCATCAACCGAGGAAGGTAAAGAAATATTTTCAAACATCGAGGCCATAACCTGTCCAAGATAATCCCGAATCACAACCCCAATACTAGCTTTATTTTCCTCCTTAAACACAGCACCATCAAAGTTGACTTTGAACATCAAGTGAGGAGGAGGAATCCACATAGCTCTAGATGAAACACGAGGATTAAGAGCTGGCAAATCATTAGGGAAAGTACGAAGAAAATCTGCATGAGCCGAAACTGCATTGGGTAGAACTTGAGTGATGGGAAAAGATTTGTCCAATGTGTGAAGAAGATTTCTTCTATACCAGATTGTCCACACCAGAACATCAAAAAGCTCTAAATTCTTCCCTCTATCAATGAAAAACTTAACCAAGTCCCCAAACCTAGTGAAAGTAGAGGTTCTTTGGAAATCCCGCCTAGAATCTGAATATGAATCCTAGATTAGTGAGATACAAGGACATTGCTAAAGAGCATGCACTATATCTTCAGAAGATCGATGACAATGATCACAAACATCTTCAGTAAGTACCTTCCTTCTAACCAGAGTTGTCTTCACATGGATAGAATTTTTGCAAGCTCTCCAAAGAAAATTTCATACCTTATTTGGAATTGACAAACTCCAAATTTTCTTCCATTCAACTTGGCCGAGAGACATCACATCTACCTGACCGAGAGGCAGCACATCAGCAACTGAATTCGACTACTCACCAACAAAGAATTAATACCCAAATTTTACATTGTACAAACTCGATTAGCATAAACCCAATTGGCATCAACTAAGAATTGTACCAAGCAAAGTCTTTGGAACCAATAATTAAAGATCTTATTGGTGTTTTTTGTGTGAAACTGCTGCAAATCAACTACAACAATAAAAAAAGATTGCTGCGAAGTTAATCCCAAAGTGTGATTTGTGCAAAGGAGTTAGTCATGTCCTGTGATCCATGCAAATAAGAAGTCTCTACAAGAACAAGTCAAATTGGGTATTGAAGCTGATGCTAGTATAGGTCAATAGATTCAACTGTAGGTTGGTATTTTGGAATAGTCCGATTGGGGTAAGATTCCTTATAATTGTAATCGCTTGATTCTTGATTAGTGGATTCTTCAGAAGTAGTGACCTGAAATTCACCTAGTGGGGTTTTTGTTTGCGAATATTTTCCCTATCGTGATTAAATTGCCATGTCAAATTTATTTTTCATTGCATTTAATTTAGTTTGGTGATATGATTGCACCTCTACATAATTTGCATGTAATTTGAATAAGTAATTAATTTAGGAAATTGAATTAATTAATCGGGGTAAATCTATTTTAACCCAACACACTGAAAATTGTTGAGATAAGAAGAAAAAGCAAGATAGTTACCATCAGCAAACAGTAGCTAGCTATCTCTATCCATGTGGTTTCCTTTAAGTTTGGTTTCAAATGGAAAATGAATAGTAATAGTAACGTTTAGGAAATAATAATTCAATCCACCCCCAACTATAGTCAATAACTGTCTATCTCAGTTTGTGTACCTTGTCGTGTACAAAGTGCCAAGTTAGAGCACTAGCATTAAGGGGTGTAAAAACCCCCAGTAGCTATTTTACCTCCTAAACCCTTAAAACCATGCTCCATTCGGGTATTTAAACCCAAAATTTTTTACATCCTTTGAACAATGAAGTTGCATATATGCAACCTCATTGTTCACAGGATGTAAACTTAAAAACTAATATTTTATTCTCTCCCAATTTTCTCTCTCATCTGACTCTCCCTCTTCCCTGTCTTCACTCTTCACCCTGTCTTTCTATTCTCTCTATTTCACTCTCCCTCTTCTCTGTCTTCACTCTTCTCCCTCTACTTTCTCTATTTCTCTCTTCTCCATTTCTTCATCTTCTCTCTATTCTCTTTGTTTCTCTCTAATCTACCTTTTCTTGTCTGACACATTTTTGGTTGGATCAAATCGGTGGTGGCTGGGTTTCAAAGGTGGAGATTTAGTGGTTGCTGAGTTGGTTTCGATCGTGGAGTTGAATCGGTGGGTGGGTTTTTGTGGTGGGTCTCGGTGATGGTGGGTTTCGCTAATGGTGGATTTTGGTGATGGTGGGTTTCAATGGTGGCTGGATTTCAAGGGTGGTGATTCAATGGTTACTAGGTTGGGTTTTGGTGGTGGGTCACTATGATGGGTCTTAGTAATGGTGGGTTTCAGTGGTGGGTTGTCTGGTGGTTGTTGTGGGTTGTGCAATAGTTGTGGGTGGTGGGTTTGGTAGTGGCTGTGGGTTTGGTAGTGGCTGTGGGTTTGACAGGGTCTCTATCTCTCATCTCTCTCCCTCTCTGTGATTTTGGTGGTTTTTTATGGTGTTGGTAATCAATTCCAAGTGGTGGTGGTGTGCTGTGGGGGTAGTGGTTGCTATGGTTGAGGTTTTTTTTTTTTTTTTTTTGCTATGGGGTTTAATTTTGGGATGGGTATTGACTACAGTGGTGGTGGTTGGTTTTGATGGTAGTATTGGTGGTGATTTTGTTGGTTTTATTATGGTGGTGGTGATGGGTTCCAGGTGGTGGTTGTTGTGGTTGAGGTTTTTTTTTTTTTTTTTTTTGATATGGGGTTTAATTTTGGGATGGGTATTGATTACAATGGTGGTGGTTGGTTTTGATTGTTGTACTGGTGGTGATTTTGGTGGTTTTTTATGGTGGTGGTGACGGGTTCCAAGTGGTGATGGTGTGCTATGGGGGTGGTGGCTATAGTGTTTGAGGTTGTTTTTTTTTTTTTTTGGATTAAGGGTTTTAATTTTGGGATGGGGATTGACTATGTTAGTGGTGGTTGGTTTTGATTGAAGTACTAGTGGTGACCTTATTAAGTAATGCATTTTTGCCAAATACATTTCAATCTTTGTTCATCTAATCACGGAGCAATTTTTGGGGCTAAGAAGAGCTGTATTTGTGGCTGAGTTTTGGTGGAAGGTGGGTTGCATGGGTTTACTAGAGAGAGAGACAAAGAGGAAGAGAGAGAAACAAATTTTTTTATATTATTTGATTATGTAGTTTATATTATTTTAATGAGTTGTATGTAAAAATAGAAATTGGGATGTAGGGTGAGTTGTAAAATGAGTTGGTAAAATAGATAAAGTGGCGTGTGAGGATGCAAAATAAAACTTTTTTGTCATTCCATATGCTAATGTTCTTATGGTATGGTAAAAAAGGAAAAAAAGAGGAACTCGTTGGAATGTAACAATGAAAGAAAATCATTCACTTGAGTGGATATCTTTCGGTGGATTAAAAAGTCACCGCTTATTCACTTTCTCGACATTAAGTGTCTGTTTGGCATGATTAATTTTGCCAGCTTGTTTTACTATTTAGCTTATTTTTACTACTATTCACGAGCCCCACAACACTTTTTGTACTATTCATAAGTCCTACTGTACTATTTTAGCTAAATTTTACCTTTATCTACAGTACTTTCAGCAAAAAGTTTTTAGTTTCAGCAAAATAAGCGAATCCCAAACAGACCCTAAGTTTCTTTCTTTCTTTCTTAGTAGACTAAAAAGTATGTGCATATGCATACTCAAAGTCTCTTCGCTATTCTACCAATGAATTATTAGGGGCTGTTTGGGTGAAAAAAATGGTCACTCATCACTCATCACTCTATAACTCATCACTTAACATTGAAAATTCCCCAACTTCCTTCGATGGCATGTTTGGCACTTGCTTCCAACTTCTGATAACTCAAAAACTTTAACTTTTTGTGGGACCCATTGCCTGAGCACCATGTCAGGCTCACAGTTAGCCTACCCGCGTATACAATCAAGGCAAACCAATTTCACCTCTTTTTTCCCTTCAACCCACATCTTCTCCCAAAACACTGGATGAACCCAGCCAAGGAAATCCATCAGAACCCCACCTGCCCCCTCCTCATCCCATTTACCCCAAAAGCCAAAACCTAACTTTACCAAAACCCAGTTCGTCACTCCCCTGTACTGAAAATTTCAGATAATGTCCGAAACCCAACTGCGCCGACGCCACTAATGCAGCTCCGGCTTTGTTCCTCTCTCCTCATCACTGAAATCTAATCCACAAACAATTGCTTCGATGCTTGAACCCGTCGTTGTTCACTATATCCCTGTCCAATCCTTACCCCCTTCGAGTTCCGATCACCATTGTTCCAACTTGGGTATGTCTTTTTCTTGATTCAATTTTTTTTTTTTGGTCTTTGATGTCGTAGATGTTATTGTCTCGGTAGGTGGTACATGTGGCTCTGTTCATACAATTGGGTCTTTGTAGGTGGTTTACGGGTTCTGTGTCACCGTCGTCCTTCTCCGGTTTGGGATGGGGCCGTCGCGGGTTGGATCAGATCAGATGCGTCATTGGACGTGGCTAGGGTAAGGGGTTTACTCTGAAGATGGGGCTGTAATGAGGAAAAGAAGAAAGATGGGATATGTTGGGCTATGCAAATGGGTTTGGTTTGGTATAAAAGAGAGCTATTGGGAGTAAAAGCTAAACACTGAAAAAGAGAAGAAAGAAAGAAAAAAAGAAAGAAAGAAAAGAAGAAATAGGGAAGAAGATGTGAAGAAAAAAAAGAAGAAGAAAGGGAGCTGGTGATTAGACAAGACACTAAACAGTGGGTCCCATTCGTTGCTAAAAATTATGGAAAATGCCATCTCACTCTATTCTCTGTTTTCAGAAACTCCCAAATTGTGTTTTCAATTTTGGTATCTCATAACTCAAAAACCAAAGAATTGAGTGATGGAAACATCACTGAGTAAGCAAAGCCAAACAAGCACCTTGTGGTGGGGTCCACGGTATTTTGGGTTCTGGGTGATGAAAACCCAGTGATGGATGATGGAAAACTTGAAATCTAAACAACCCATTAGTCTTCGATAGGACCATACGGGATAACCACAGTAGATTTAATTTCAGAGTCAGTCCTAACCACAATGCGGGCAATGACCTCACCTACTTCGTCCAAATGATTTTGGCAGGCAGAATGCAGTCTGTAAGACTTAAATTCCACAAAAAAAAAAAAAAAAAAAAAAAAAAAAAAAAAAAAAAGACCTAGATCATTGATTCTAATAGTAGATAGAGCAAAGGGTCTAATTCAAATTCTTTGAGTTTTGGGTTTTGAAAAGGGTACAAGTAGCATAACACATTTTACACTGTATGAAGGACTTTACTTAGGAAAAAGAAAAATACAAACACATTCTATACTATACTAAGAGAAAAAGTTGAAATTGGGGGGATTGGGATATGTAGGACGAAGTGCTGGATCATCAAGAATGCACCAGAGTCCCACTTTAACCATTCTCTCCAATTGTCTTTTGTCAACCTCCTTACCACTCACTAGTTTTCCTAGCTCATTCACCTCAAAGCAATGATATGCTCATTCTTCAAGAATATCTTCTTCTTCAGGAAGATTCCAGTCCACATTCTTTCTACAACATATAAGCTCCAATAAACTATATACATCTGCTTTGACTGTAATTGGTTGTTTTCAATGCCACTCTGGTGCAACATACCCCTTTGTCCCTCGGATGCCTGTAAAGGTGTTGGTTTGGTTTGGCTTTAGTAGTTTTGCCAATCCAAAATCAGAGATTTTTGCATACCCATATTCATCTATGAGTATATTCTGAGGCTTTATGTCACAATGAATGATTCGTGACTAACACTCTTCATAGAGATAAAGAATTCCTTTTGCTATGTTGTGCGCAATTTCAATTCTTCCATCCCAACAAGGTTGTTTTTCAGGTTTGAAGAATATATCAGCAAGTGACCCATTGCTCATGTACTCATATACCAATAGCCTATTCTCTCCATCATGACAATACCCCAGTAGATGGACAAGGTTCTTGTGGTGTGTTCTACCAATAACTTTGATCTCAGTTAGAAACTCTTTTCCCCTTCTGACAATGCTTTCCCTAGTCTTTTAACGGCTACAAGCTTTTGACCATTCAATATCGTTCCCTTGTACACGGTCCCAAATGATCCTCTACCTAGCTCTTCCTTGAAATGATTAGTCATTTTCTCAATATCAAAATAAGTAAATGATCTTAGAGAAAAATCCATGCTCAAACCAACATTTCCACTATTACGGACCCTTTTATATCCCCAGACACAATTTCTATAAATCACAATCCCAAAAATCATTAACATAATGAGTTCGAAAGCAGCAAGTGAGATGCTTATAATCAGTATGTCCTTTGGATGCTTTTTTTGGCTACCCATGGGCACAATATCATATATGATGGATGTACACATACCTACCTTGATGAATGCTATGTTTGAATCACTTAGTACGTACTATTCTTCCATATTTCAAAGGAAGCTTTAGCATTCGGCACATACTGTCTTTGTACATAGCCGCTTCACAGTTACAGTCCACCAAACACGCTGCTCGGCATTCATCTTTAGTTGATAATGACAGAATGGAAAGAGAATTATCAAATTGCCATTCACTATTGGATATTGGCTCCATGGTATATGTGATACTTCCGTCTTTGCTTTTGCAACTTTCTGCAGTGAATTTCCTATCACAGCCTGAACTCCATTTCTCTTGGTTAACACTCGCAAATCCTGGAATGCATGAGCAATTGGCTGTCTTCACCAATATTAGTACAAAACCCATTGAGGCCACACAGGCCCTTAGGGTCACACTTATTATCAGAAGATGCCCATATCTCTGACCAATTCCCATTTTTATCCAAATTGTGTGAGAATAGCCTAAAGATCCCATCAGCATCAATTCTCATAAGATAGACTTCATCATTTGTCAGATATCTACGTTGAGTCAGATTTGTAAGGGATGTGACGGTGGAATTGGGCAAGTAGAGATTCCCATAATCATCAAGATATAGTGATACATCACTTCCTTGTCCTTCTGTTTGTGAATCCCAGTAAGCATTATTAGATGAGTTTGGAGATCCCACCGGGTACTGCACAAGGAGTCCATCTGTTTGCATCGCCAGACGAAATTTTCCTGTTGATTGATTAGACTCTGAAGCACTCGAAACCAACTCTTTTCCAGCCGTGAGGCACTGACCCCGTAAGAGGGTATTGGTTGGATTATCAAAACTTTGCCATATAATATTCTTATTAGAATTATAGAGAACAAAGTTTCCTGAATCGAGCATTGATGCTGATGTTGCATGTTTAGGAAGAGTGACAATGGTCGTCTCTTCGCCTTGTGCCGATTGCATGATGAGTCTACCATCACTAGTGAAATTCAATGTAACACTAGCGAGAGCTGGAGGTTTGTCTCGGTTGGCTGTCCAGACTACTGTCTTTTCAGGAATCCCTGCAAGAAAAACTCCTGTAGCATAGCCATTGGCTTGTTGGTAGAAGCCAAAGGCATAGAGACCAGAGCGTGACAGCCATGAAGACTTAGAGGTAGGTGTTAAAGAAGAGCCAAGGTTTACAATGGATTCCCCTTGTTGAGCTTCTGTAGTGAAAATTGTTGAAAGAAGAAGAAAAGGTAAGATAGTTGCCATCAGTGGACAATTGCTAGCTCTCTCTCTCTGGTTTCAAATGGGAGTGAATAATAACGTTTAGGAATTAAGAATTCAATCCACCTCCATATATTATATACAATCCCTTGTTCGTAAGCATAAATTATAAATAGCCAAACCTCCACATATTATATGTAGTCAATAAAACGAACAATGTCTCAAGTATTTGTCCCTAATAGTTGACTTAGATCTACATGAAGACAAGGAAGATGATAGGGTTATAAATTTTCACAAATTTTCTTACAAACTATTTATATGGTCAGTAGTATGCCTAGATGAGAATTAATAAGAATTTGTCACATCAACAATTTATGAAAACTAGCGGATGTCCAGTGCAATGCGCGTATTCGTTATTAGTTATTTTATAATACTTATATGTGTTGTAATGTTTGGAAAATTAATTTTGATTATGTATTATATGTCACTAAAATAATGAAGAAAAAATTTGTAATACAATGTATCCATATAACCATGATTTATTAGACCCTAAAAATGCCACTACATATCTATTGATTTTTTTTTTTTTTTTTTTTGAGAAGAACTATTATTTTTTTTTAATCAAGTGGACATGTATATTTGGTTCTTACATTTGACGTTTTCAATATAAAAAATCTTATTATTTCTTTTCTTTTTTTAGGAGTATTTCTTCTTCTTCTTTTTAAAGAAAACACATGAACTTTTGAAAGCTGAACATCTAAGATTTAAGGTTTATAATTTTTAATTTGAAACTAAATATACATATCAAGAGATTAAAAATATGACAACAATTGAACAAAGAAATATAAAATTATACCATTTCATATCTTAAGTTTAATTTTCCATACAACTAAGTACCTCAATCACTTGCAAAGATTAAGCACTTCCCAAAAATATAAATAAATACAAATAACACATTTTAAGGCTCTATGTCTTCCCTAGACATACCTTTTAGAAACCTTAAATGTCGTTGAAACACTATATCAAGCTTTAGCAGTGTTGTTGAGAGGTTTAGATCATATGCACCTAAAACCAAAGCCAATTTCATACTCTTCTTGACACTGACTCTATCTCTCTCGGCCCTTAAATATTTTGTGAAACTGGAATATATAAAATAATGGGTGTTATAACATGAGAAACTAACATTGAATGAAGGAAACCTTTCACTTTTGAAATTAATGAAATTAAAAGTGGAAAAGTTCAAGAAGTTGGAAAAGGGGGTGTAACGAAATCTCTTAATCTTCTACATTTATGGCTTAAACTGGTAAATGATAAAAAGATGAGGTGATGCAAAAGGCCAAATGAAATACCATACAAAGCACCACATGGTAGAGCCTCATTTTCTCTAGCATAAGGTCTTTGCAAATATATATAAATATATATATATATATATATATATATATATATATATATATATATATATATATATATATTGATTTTGTAAAAAAGTTTATGTCTGTAACATTACTCAAAAATCAAATATCTGCATACCTCCTATGAATATTTTTTTATTACTACAAAAAGTACTGAGTTTGTATTAGAAAGAGTATAAAAATTGTGTATGCAGTTTATTCATCCTATGTTTTGGCCGTGTGTGAAGGGAGAGAATGAAAATTGTGAGAAGGAATAAAGAAGGGCAAATATAATTTGGGTTAAACTTGTCTATTTTACACAGTTTTATAGACACCCACAAAAGCAACTGAAATCATGATTATATGTTTGTTTGGGATGAGTAAAGAGAGGAAAGAATATTTGTAGACGGTTTTTTACCCGAGTACACAAATTTTTTTATTCCTTTCTTGTTAATTTTGGAGGAAATTTTTAACCATTCTTTATGAAAAAAATTAAATAAATCAATTTTTTTTTTTTTAAGAGAGAGTTTCAACCTATGGCGTCCGCTCCTGATAATTGCTCTTTATCATCAGACCAAGACACCAATCGGCTTTAGGTGTAGGCGGAGATTGAACCCCAGATCTCTTATTCAACCATCATAGACTTTACCAGTTGAGCTAATGGTGTGCTGTCGCAGGCAACCAAAAATAAAACCTATACTCCTAAAAATATATGTAGTAGTGCAAGTAAGGATTGTTCCCACGGAGAGTGTCTAGCCCAGTTTTATGCTACGTGAACCAGGAAGGGGGGGGGGGGGGGGGGGTTAAGTATAATGAAAACAATTTTAAGAAAAAAAACAACTAAGGAACAATTCAAATTAAAGTATCGAAATCAATCAAAAGAACAAACCTTGGTCTAAGTCAACATCCACCATTGGAAATTTACAACTAATCATCGATGCAAATATATATCAATTCACACTTTGATACCGTTGGAACTATTTTCCTATCTCTCCTTAGTCGTAGTTAATTAGAAAACAAGCGATCTAATAAACCTTAACTTCTAAACAATCCAAGACAAGTGTTAAAGGTTTAATCTAGTAGTAGCCTTAAGAATTAGAGAGATCAATGAAACTAAACAACACAAGTACAAGCGGTTGTATTTAATTTAGTCGAGCGTTCTTCCTAAGATCTAATAATTTCTAACGCGGCAAATCATTAAATCTTGGTTGCTTTACAAGTTAGAGAGTTCAAACAATTATGGATTTGATATCTAACCTAGCAGTAGATTACAACGAATAATAAACTAGTAGGCCTCCTAGTAATTAAATGAGACAATCATGAAAATAGGCACAGAAGAACATCCGATATTCAAAGCATAAATTGAACAATAAAAACAAATTAGATCTCATAGTTTTATTGATTCCTAGGCTTCAGTTTCCTTTGACCAAATATAAAAGTTTTAGCCACGCAAGGCCATGATGAAAACTCAAAGGAGAAAATCAGAGAAGGAGGGAGAGAGAGGCGTGTGTCCAATTCTGATTTCTCCTCCCCCTTTTACACGTTAATTCTCCCTTTCTCAAGCCTACAAAATCTCCTAAAAATATTCTCAATAATAATATCCAAATCTGACTAATTAAGGAAAAATATTAAAAATAAAACAAAGTCCTAATATAACTAGGAAAGTGGTTTTTTTCAGCTGGAATTTTCATGCATCAGATCTGGAAGCTTCCAAAAATAAACTGCATCAGATCTGCGTATTAGAATTGCAGGCAAAGGAACATTCCAGAACGTCAACAGTGCAGGTGCAGCAACTTCAAGCCCGATTTCTACCTTGATGCAGCCCGTATCTCCCAAAACTCAATACATTAAAGTTGTAGAGCTTTGTCTTGGCGTTCCATAGCATCTTGAATCATCTCAATCAGAGCTCGGATGAGAGAGTTATGCCAAAATTACGAAGCGATGTCAAAGCTGTCCAGAATCGCCCAATTGGCTACGTTTTGCCCTTAATGCCTCCATTTGCATCCTAAATCAAAATATAAAAATAATGAATATATTTAGGCACCAAATAAATATAAAAGACTAAACATTAAGGAAGAAAAATATGATATTTTGCATTCTCATCAGCTAACTAGAACCCACCTGGACTAAAAGTCCATGCATGTACACATTTTATAGTCTATCCATTAGTCTGCTAAGGTCAAGGCCGGCCACTCGGCCAGGGTAATTTTTGCTCAATAATACTAATTTCCAAATTACTTGACCAGATAACATTTTTTTTTTGGGATAATTACACATAACCCACCTGTGGTTTGGGCGAAAATCACTTTGCCTATCCGTGGTTTGAAAAGTATCACTTAACCCACCTGAGGTCTGTTTCCGTCACTCTCCGTAACCCACCTCGGTCTCTGCCATTACAAAAACACCTTTTAACCCCAAAACAGAACATAACGCGAATCAAAACCCCCAAAACTCAAACACTTTTCGAGAGAGACACCCAAGGTGCAATCAGGCTTGTTCTTCGCGGTTTGGAGCGTGTGGAGAGGGAGAAAGCACTTGTTTTGCATCATCGAACCTGGGCAAGGAATGTGTGATGTTTTTTCATCTGCATTTGGGTTCTTGATGTCATTTTTTTATGGTGACCCACCCACGTAGTTAGGTTTTGCTGTTCATCTGCACAGTAAAATTTTTTTTGTATGTTAAATTAGCATTTTGCTATTTATGTGTAGAATCGCTTAGGATATGCATTTTGCTATTGTTGTTTCTATAATGCATATACCTGAAGGAATCAAGTTTATTTGTCAATGATTGCACTTGTTTGTGAAGTGTGGGTAGTGTGGTCCCTATGAATTTGTTGGGAGTCTGGTTTTGCATGTGCTTTATGTGGTCCTTTGTCCATGTGTTGTTGTCAATTTGTTGGCTTGTTGTCTCTTTTGGCTTCTTCTCACTTTCTGCATGTCAGTGTGTGTAAACAAAATACTTATTTTAATTGCAGATGGATGATGTCACATTTGACCTTGAAATTCATGTTGGGGGATGTTTTGTGGAGGAGCCAACCATACAATATGTGGGTGGGTCTGTACGTTTACTGACAGAGATTGACCCTGACAAGTTGAGTTACTTTGAAATTCGGGATTTATGCCATCTAGTTGGTGCTCCTAAGGAACACAGTAGATATAAGTATTTAATTCCTGATGGTGATCTACAGCATGATTTAAGAGACATAGAAACAGATACAGATGTCGTAAACATGACTAACCTTCATAAGGCATGGTATGCTGAAAAAATCATAATCTATACTGACATAGATGTGGAGCCATTGGCAGTTGAGTATCCTGATGCAGGGGGAGTGGCAGATGGTGGCGTAGGTGGTGATGCAGGGGGAGTGGCAGGGGGAGTGGCAGGTGGTGTAGGTGGTGATGCAGGGGGAGTGGCAGATGGTGTAGGTGGTCATGCAGGTGGTGATGTAAGTGGTGATGCAGCAAGGGTTGAAATAGAATTGGATAGTGATGATGATGAAGATGATGAGAATGATGATGAGAGTGATGATGAAGATGATGAGAATGATGATGAGAGTGATGATGAAGAAGATGTTGAGGATGTTGACATTGATGCAAGAGATGAAGAACAGAATGTTGAAGGAGATGATGATGATGATGATGATGATTGGCTAAATGAAGGCCTAGAGGGGGATGGCTTTGGTGATGATGTATTTGCTGCTCAAAACTCAGCTCCACAAGGTTCTGCTCCCAATACAAACCTAGAATCAAGCAATGCACCCCACACAGCCCCAGAATCAAGCAATGCACCCCACACAGACCCTGAGTGGGCTGAGCCAGCCCTTGAGGATGACCTGGTAAGCATGGATGGGTCTGATGATGAGCAGGTACCTGAGCAAGTGGAGTTTAATGCTAAGAGTGACATGAGAAATGTTGTACTGAAGAAGGAGATGAAGTTCCCTAATGCAAAGGTGTTCAGAGCTGCTTTGAGGGAGTATGCAATCAAAAAACCTATTGACATCAAATTCAAGCTTAATGAGAAGACCAAGATATCAGTTCACTGCAAGAATGGGTGTGGGTGGAGATGTTATGCATCTCAAATAAGTGGAGAGCTAACATTTCAAATTAAGACCTTGACTGATGACTGTACTTGTCCCAAGTCTTTCAAAAACAGCCAAGCAACATCAGCTTATGTTGCTAAGAGGTTCATTGAGGATTTTAGCAAAAATCCAAATTGGGAAGTGAGTGGTGTACACAACCATGTGATGCAAAATTTATCTGTTGACCTAAGTGTAAACCAAGTGTATAGGTCAAAGAGAAAGGCAAAGGATTTGATAAATGGAGATGAGCAACTGCAATATGGTGTCCTTAGGGACTATGCACAAATGATAACCACTGTAGACAAGGGGAGTAGGGTTATATTGCAGACAGAAATGGCTGAGGAGACTTCCCAGCCAAAATTTAAGAGGATGTATGTTAGGTTCAATGCTCAGAAGGTAGGATTTTTAGGTGGATGCAGGCCATTTATAGGTTTAGATGGTTGTCACATAAAGCACAGATTTGGTGGGCAAATCTTATCTGCCACTGCCAAGGATGCAAATGACAACATTTTTCCAGTAGCCATGGCTGTTGTGGAACAAGAAACCAGGGAGTCTTGGATATGGTTTTTGGAAATTTTTGCTGATGATATAGGGAGGCCAGAGGAGCTTCAGTTGGTCTTCATTTCTGATAGGCAAAAGGTATGCAAGTTTTGTTTTGTTCAGTTACACTTGAATAATTGACTTTGTTTGCTGAACTAACTTGTTTTGTTTGTTTGTTTACTTGCTTATTTACAGGGGCTTATACCTGCAATAGAGACACTATTCCCTACCGTGGAGCATAGATACTGTGTGAAACACATCTACAACAATTTCAAAGTTGATCACAAGGGATTGGAGCTGAAGGATGCATTGTGGAGGTGTGCTGCTGCCACAACAGTAAGGGAGTTTGAGAGATGCATGCAGTACATAAGGGATTTGGATGAAAAGGCATATGAGTATCTTGCAAACATTGCACCTGCACAGTGGACAAGGTCACACTTCACTCCTAGGGCCTTAACAGATTGTTTGGTAAATAATTTGAGTGAGTCTTTTAATGCAATGATATTGAAGTCTAGGGACAAGCCTATCTTGGCAATGTTGGAGTGGATTAGGGTTAGACTTATGACTAGGCTTTACACAAAAAAGGAAGGGATACAGAAGTATGCTGGAAGGGCATAACTCAAGAGGGTGCAAGGCTAGCATTACTGGGGAGACACCATGGCAGAGGAGACAGAGACTTCAAAGAGAAAAAGATGTAAGTAATTAGGATTTAAATGGCAAAAAACAAAAACAAAAAAAAAAAAAAAAAAAAAAAAAAAAACTTGTTTTTAAACTTACAATAGACACTGTATTGAAACTGGGTTTTGTTGCAGGCAAGGGAAGGGGTGCCTGCACCTAGATCTGCACCTCAGCCTGCACCTCAGCCACCATCCCAGCAGCCTACACAGACCTACAACATGATGTCTGCCACTCAGCCTTCATCCTCACAGCAAGGAAATCAACCTAGGCCATCTCACAAGAGAGCAGGATGGTTCTCTTTTTCACAACCAGAGTTTCACACACCTAGGGAGACCTGGGATACCTTACCAAGTTCTTCACAGGTAACTTAGTCCTGGATGGTTGTGTAGCTTGGGATATTTTTTAACAAGTGGATCTATTTTTTATTTTGTAGCCTTCACATGCAAGTGGGAGCACTGGTGGTGTGAGGACTAGAGGACAGCTTGCTGCACAAAGGCCACCAAAAATGAATCCAGTGGGTGGAAAGAGGAAAGAGTAAAGGCAAGAAATGAATGAAGCTAGTGGGTACGCATGCCAGCATTGGGAGTAAAGCTAGTGGGAACATGTGGGCCTTTTTGGTTTTTTTTTTTTTTGTGAAGACCACTGTTGGCCTTTTGTAATTATCAATTAGTGTAAAAAACAATCACTGCTGGCCTTGGAATGTGCTTTTTTGTAATTACTAATTAGTGTAAAAAACAATCACTGCTGGCCTTGGAATGTGCTTTTTTGTAATTAAGGTACAATATGGAAGTTGTGATATTACAGTTTGTATGGAACAATATTTGTCCAAACTAGATTATATGGAAGTTTATTTATTGCTACTACAAATTGTCTCCAAGTATATTTTTCTAATAGAGTGTATGGGAAGTTTTTATTGTGGAATGGTTGTTATGGTATGCACAGCCAAATTATATGGAAGTTTATTTATTGCTACTACAAATTATGTCCAAGTATATTTTTCTAATACAGTGTATGAAAGTTTTTATTGTGGAATTGTTGTTATGGTATGCACAGCCAAATTGATAATTAACCATTACTTCTTCCATTGAATGGTTGTTAGGATATGCACAAAATACTCAAGAATTGACCAATTCTTCATTCATTGACACATCAAAACATTACATCAGTAGGCTAGTGCTATTACAATGCAAATTCATTAACACCATTGCCATAACTATCTCTACTAACCAATTAACTACTTCAGGGGCAACAATCTAGGTCTCTGCACTCCAGAGAACTCAATTGAGCCAAAACACAACAACATAACAATAACAAAAAAGATCCATGACAAAATGCATGCAGACTTCCACATTCTTTGCTTCTCTTCAGCAAGAATGGCTTTTTCCTTAGCTTTTGCACAGACAGCTCGAGCCTTTCTCTCCCTCTCCTTGGCTTTGGCTTCCTCTTCAAGAGCCTTTTCTGCCATTTGCCTAGCTTCTTCTGCCGTTTCCAGAGCTGTCCTTTCCCTCTCATTTGCAAGTTGGAGAGCAATCTGAAGCCTAGACATCTTCTCTAGAGCCAAAGGTGCAGCTTCATTCCCACGAGGACAGGTTGGGTTATCAATCCAAACAAAGAAAGGACACTTAGGACCAACCTTATAACGGCTACAACCCAAGAACCTCCTCCCAAAATTGTGCAAACTCAAACTTGTTCTCAAAACACAAGTCTGCTCATTGCACATATGTCCACATGAACCCGAGAAATTACCACTTGATGAAGACATCTCAACATACCACGATTCCTGGATTTAGACTTTCACACAGTAAGTTCACACTTGAACAAAATCTGAAACCCTAAATCAGGAACAGACCCAAATGCAGATGAAAAAACATCACACATACCTTGCCCAGGTTCGATGATGCAAAACAAGTGCTTTCTCCCTCTCCACACGCTCCAAACCACGAAGAACAAGCCTGATTGCACCTTGGGTGTCTCTCTCAAAAAGTGTTTGAGTTTTGGGGGTTTTGATTCGCGTTATGTTCTGTTTTGGGGTTAAAAGGTGTTTTTGTAACGGCAGAGACCGAGGTGGGTTACGGAGAGTGACGGAAACAGACCTCAGGTGGGTTAAGTGATACTTTTCAAACCACGGGTAGGCAAAGTGATTTTCGCCCAAACCACAGGTGGGTTATGTGTAATTATCCCTTTTTTTTTAAATCACTTTAAAAATAGTATTTTCTCAATTTTTTTTTAATCTAAGATTAAATTCTACTCTAACATAATCTATGTGTATGTATGTGAAGTTTCTTCCTAGAGATTTGAACTCTGACTCTTAATCCCAACATCTCACAACACTTATATCTATGGAATGACTATTATGCCAAAGATGTTCAGTGGTACTCTTAAAAATGCGGGTTTCATGCCATATTTGCTAATGTGGTTGCTCCAACAAATATAGAGTTCTTTCTTTTTTTTTCTTTTTTTTTTTTGAATTGCTAAAAGAAAAAGAAAGAGCAAGATAGTTACCATCCGGGACAATATCTTCTCCATCTGTTTTCCTTAACACTGGTTTGAAATGGAAAATAAATAATAACACTTAGGAATTAAAAATTCAAATTCAATCCATCTCTCTATATATATATATATATTTTATGGAATATATGTTTTGTTTTTTTTGGTAAGTATATATTACAAATAGCCAATATATAGACTACAAATCGAACAATGGCTGGTTGTCTCTTATAGTTTGACTTTGTCTACATTAAGACCAAATATCTGCATACCTAGAGCATATTACATAGTCCATAAATCAAACAATGGCTCAAGTGCTTGTCTCTTATATTTTTCTAATGCTTCAAACAGTACCAACTGTTGGTGTTGTATAGGGTAAACAATTGTGTATGCGCAAAGAATCAGCATATCAAGAAAAAATCATTCCTTTTTAAGTCACTTTCTTAGTGGACTGATATGTAAGTGCCTGTACACATTCATAATCTTTCCACTTGTCTCCCAGTGAATTATCAGTGAGAGCCGGCTTTTACTCGGAAAATTCTAGTGGCGCACCCAAACCTATAATAAACTTGTGTGCAAGCTGCTAACTTGTGATTGGAGCACTAAATTGTAAATCCTCTTTTTCACCAAGTATCCATGGTGATTGTAAGTGTAAATGTGATAATACAATCACATGTTGACACACAAGTATGCTATAAAATTGAATGTAAATTTAGGCGTGTTTGTAGACAAACTGTTACCCAATAACATTATTTTGCAAATTATTTTGAAAGATAATATTGTTTCAAAATTATTTTGAAATATAGCAATTTTTGTACCTCTACTTAAGAATGGACTCTTCAATAAGACGAGTTTAACCACATGTGACATTGGATTGTAATTATTAGGAAATTTAGAACTCGGTTGATTCGAGAGTGTACAAGAAACTTAACAATATGATGGCACGAATCAGCCTTCCATAACATCCTATTTGGGTTGTAAAAAGTTACAAGTACAACCATATTTTTCCATGGCCTTTGGGCCAATTGAATACTGAAACATCCCTAAGTAATGGAGGGAGTTACTTCACTCAAATTCTTTATAAAACTTTGCTTAGGAAAAAAAATACTAACACATTTTACACAATACTAAGAGAAGAAGTCGAATTTGGAGGGATTGGGATATCTACAGTCCCTTCCAGCATTAGCAGGACCTTCTTTATTGAAGGGCAGAGTGATGGGACATCAAGAATGCACCAAAGTCCCACTTTAACCATTCTCTCCAATTGCCTTTTGTCAACCTCCTTAACACTCACATGTTTTCCAAGTTCATGAGCCTTAAAGCAATGGTATGCCCATTCTTCAAGAATAGCTTCTTCTTTAGGAAGATTCCAGTCCACATTCTTTCCACAACATATAAGCTACAACAACACAATTCCAAAGCTGTATACATCTGCTTTGACTGTCATTGGCTGTTTTTGGTGCCACTCCAGTGCAACATACCCCTTTGTCCCTCGAATGCCCGTAAAGGTGTTGGTTTGGTCTGGCTTTAATAGCTTTGCCAATCCAAAGTTGGAGATCTTTTCACATCTATATTCATCGATAAGTATGTTTTGGGGCTTTATGTCACGGGGCTTTATGTCACAATGAATGATTTGTGACTCACACTCTTCATGAAGATATAGAATTCCTTTCACTATGTTGGGAGTGATTTCAATTCTTTCATTCCAGTAAGGCTTTTTTTCATGTTTGAAGAGCATATCTGCAAGTGAACCATTACTCATATACTAAAAGTCTATTTTCTCCATCATCACAATACCCGAGTAGATGGACAAGGTTCTTGTGGTGTGTTCTACCAATGACTATGACATTGATCTTAGTTTGAAACTCTTTTACCCCTTCTGCCAACACTTTCTCTAGTCTTTTGACGGCTACAAGCTTTTGATCATTCAATATTGTTCCCTTGTGCATAGTCCCAAATAGGGGTGTTCGTAGTGTAGTTTTGGGCCATTTTTAGCACAACACTTTATGGTGCAGTTTAACCAAAACCATAGCTGCACTGCACCTTATTTTTGCGGTCACATGTGTGGTGCAGTTTAGAGTTTAGCCAAAACTATAACCGCACCGCACCTCATTTTTGCGGCCACATATGCAGTGCGGTATATAAAATATAATTTGAATGGTTTGAAGTCGATATATTTTTCAAATTTTAGGTTTTTCCTAGCCAGCCCTAAACTAATTTTTTCCCTTTATTTTGGGCCAAGTTTTAAACTATTAAGCTAGCTTTTCTTTATTTTGGGCTGGCTTTCCTAGTCAACACTTGCTAGGGTTATCAAACTTTTTTTTTTTTTGAAAACTAAGGTTATTAAACTATTAATAATATATTTAATATTAAAAATAAATAAATATATTAATATATAGATAGAGTGCGGTGCGGTGTGATTTGTGCGGTTTTTTTATTATAAAACCGCAAACTACACTACACCATATGGTGCACTATTACTTGCGGTGCGGTACAGTGCGGTTATGCTATATTGTGGGCAAATTTGGTGCGGTTTTGGTGGTTTGTGTAGTAATTTGGTGAATACCCCTAGTCCCAAATGATCCCCTACCTCTACCTAGCTCTTCCTTGCAGACCATTAGTTATTTTCTCAATATCTGAGTAAGTAAATGATCTTGGAGAAAAATCATGATCTTAGAGAAAAATCCACGATCAGACCAACTTTTCCACTATTAGAGACCCTTTATACACCCAGACCCAATTTCTATTAATCACAATCCCAAAAATCACTAACATAATGTGTTCAAAAGCAGCAAGTGAGATTCTTATAATCAGTATATGTTCTTTGGATGCCTTTTTTGGCTACCCATGAGTACAGTTTTATTATCTATGGTGGGTTTTGATATGCCTACCTTGAAAAATGTTGTGTTTGAATCATTTAGTGCCATTCTTCATATTTCAAAGGAAGCTTTAGCTTTTGACACGTACTATTTTTGTACATAGGGGCTTCACAGTTACAGTCCTCCAAACAGGCTGCTCGGCATTCCTATTCAGTTGATAATGGCAGAACAGAAAAATAATTATTATCCCATACAGTATTGGATCTTGCTTCCATGGTATAGTTCATATATCTGTCTTTGCTTTTGCAACTTTCTGCAATGAAATTCCTTTCGCAGCCTGAACTCCAATTCCCCCAGCTAACACTAGTAAATCCTGGATTGCATGAGCAATTAGCTTCTGTACCAATATTAGTACAAAACCCGTTGATGCCACACAAGCCCTTAGGGTCACACTTACTATCAGAAGATGACCATATGGCTGACAAATTCCCAAAATTGTGCGAGTATAGGCTGAAGATCCCATCGGCATCAATTCGCATAAGATACAATTTATCTTTTGTTGGATATCCACCTTGAGTCAAATTTTTTATGTTTGTGCCGGTGGAATTGAGCAAGTAAAGATGACCATCATCATCAAGACATAGTGAAACGTTTTCGCCTTTTCTATCTGTCCAAGAAGTCCAATAACAATATTCATGCCATGTCTGAGTTTTGCACTGGGTACTGCACAAGGTTTACATCTGTCTGCATTTTCAATTGAAATATTCCTGTCGATTGATCAGATTCTGAAACACTCGAAACCAGCTCTTTTTCCACTGCGTGGCACTGACCCTGTAAAAGAGTATTGGTTGGAATATCAAAAGTTTGCCATGTTATCTTATTATTAGAATTATAGAGAACAAAGTTTCCTGAATCAAGCATCGATGCTGATGTTGCACCATCAGAAGGATTGGCAATGTTGGTCTCTTTGCCTCGTGCCGATTGCAGGATGAGATTCCCATCTGTAGTGAAACTCAATGTAGCATCAGGGAGAACTGGAGGATCGTCTCGGTTGGCTGTCTAGAGTCCCAGACTACTGTCTTTTCAGGCATCCCGCCAAGAAAAACTCCTATAGCATAGCCATTAGCTTGTTGGTAGAAGCCAAAGGCATATAGATGGGTGACAGCCATGGAGACATAGTGGTAGGTGTTAAAAAAGAGCCCTGTTTTACAATGGCTACCCCTTGCTGAACTTCTGTAGTGAAAATTGCTGAAAGAAGAAGATTAGGCAAGATAGTTGCCAACAGTGGACAATAGCTGGCTCTCTCTCTCTGTTTTCCATTCACTCAGATTTCAAATAGAAAATGAATAATAACGTTTTGGAACTAAGAATTCAATCCACCTCCATGCAATATATATTGTCAATAAAACAGACAGTGACTCAAGTCTTTGTCTCTACATGAAGATCGAATATCAGCAAACCTTGTACGAATATGTATGATTGCTTCAAATTTCAAAAACCAAGTTTGGTGTGGTTTAAGAGAACTTTTTAAGTTGTTTGAAACGAAATAGTTTAAAAAGAATACCAGGGACTTGAGGAAATAGCTTTTCAGTGTAATGAAAGAGTGGTCACTTGTCGGTTTGTGTATATTCTTAAAGAATCTGCATAGGAAAAGAATCATTCACTTAAGTTTCTTGCTTAGTGAACTGAAGTCTGCCTGTGTGCACATTCAAAGTCTCTCAAGTCTACACTAGTATCTGCCAATGAATCATTAGTCTCATGGTCCTTGCTTCTGATCAGAGATATGTTAATCTAATGCAATAGGCTCAAGCTCAATCCTTCTAGTCCAGGGTTTAGTCCTAGACCAGAAGGATTGTGCTTGGGCCTATTGCATTGGGCTAACATATCTCTAACACTGGCAATTTGTCAGTTGAGTTTGACTCGCCAATCCAGGCTGGCTTGACCCAATGCATGTTCGATCAACAAAGGGACATTTGTTTTGCTGTTGAGAATGTAATATTAAAAAAAATTTACAAAGAATTAGACAGGGAGTTCAAAATAATCATTGAAACCTGAAAGTGAAAGGCAACTCGGTTCAAAAAATCACAAATTTTGTCAAGCAAACCTCTAGATTGTCTCAAAGATTAATTCTTGGTCCCATGACTCCGGCCTAGAAAAGTTGAAATGAAATCTAACGAAGATGTGTAAATATTAATGGTTGTTGAGTATTTATGGTAATGATTTTGAAAGATACCTGCAGAAAGTCCAACTCTGATCCAGTCTATCTGATTAATAGGTTTTATAGTAACTTCATAATCTCCTTCAAAGGTACCAGCAGAAAAAGTCCCATTTCTAAGGCAAGATTGATTGCCTTGTGTGCCAACGCTAAACTAAGATGTAACACTAAATCAAATTTTGCACCATAATTGTTTAGTGTCAGTTCTTAAAACCTATAAAAACAAAGACACCCTTTAAGAAAACAAAAACAAAAACACCCAATCAAATACAAATAGTCGTAGTCTTATAGAGAGTTTACCCCTTTTTTTATAAGCCTAAATAGCACCGATGCTGGGCCTGGCATCAAAGCAAATGATGTAAATGTAATCCTAGTATATATTTTATAGTTGACAGAGTTAGTGCACCCCATTAATTCGATCATTCTCAGACTCCCAGTCTTACTCAAGTCTCCACTATTTCGAATTCGAGCAATCACCATTGACCAACCACGTTTGTATATGTGTTTGCGTAATGGGATTGGCTTTGCCTATGACCATCGACTTTCAGTATTCAATTCCAATTTTTACAAACTCTATTTTAGATTCCATATTGCTATTCCGTTACGGTTTGGTTGTCCTCCTGTTTCCCTTATTCCCTGGATCTTGACTATGCAAACGTGTACTTTAATTATAACACGTCAATATTTTTTTACAACAATATACCAACAAATCCTATTATAGACTTAGCATTACTCAGTTACTATATTTTATTTTGCCGTGACAATGACACTAACATGAATGTTTTTTGCTTTTAAAAAAACATTACTGATCATTTGGAATTATTTCTAAATAAAAGATTTTTAATTGGAATAATGCATGCATTTACTTGCACGGGGAATCTACCTGCGGGATGAGGTGCTAATGAACCAACGTATCCAATTAAAAGTAAGCTCTACAGTTACACAAAATGTCAGCTCAGCTGTTTCATGTTTGGTATTCGTGTTCATCTTAAAAACTGAAAAACATAAAACATTGCTTTTACAGCTCTGCATTTTTTGTGCCAGGAAAGATACCATGCTTGAAAATTGAAATATACACACTCCTGCGGTCTGGCATTACCATGCTTCGAATATACACACTCATGAGGTCAATCAAAAAGTGACCGACTGAATTGTAAAATTAGGTACACGTACTGTCATATTTGTATATTTAGCTATTTATTATAATAAAAAAAATCATACAGGACAGGGCTCAAAGACTGAATTGTAAAAATTGCTCATAATTTTATTCGACCATGTAAATAACAGCTGTCAAAAAGAATTTAGGAACAAATTCATTCATCATTTTTACAAAAGAAAAAGTAATACAGCAACCATTTGAAGAGGAGCTCAAATTAAATCAACCAACCATACCGCATATTCCTATCATTGAGAATTTTGTCATACTTGAATATCAAGCACTAGAAACTAGTCCTTTTGAACTATAATAGCCATGCCACAAATGATGTTTGAAAAACTCATCAAGCTCCAAACTTGGGAACTTTGGCAGTGGAGATTTGAGCAAGGAAATGCTCTGCTACCAACCTGCGTTGAATCTTGCCAGTAGCAGTCTTTGGAAGAGCATCAGTGATGAAAACCTTCTTGGGGACCTTGAAAGCTGCAAGATTCTTCTTACAAAATTGCAACACTTCTGCCTCATCTATATTCGACTCTTCTCTAGGAATTATTGCACAGTTAATCTGAAAAAAGATTGAACACCAAAACAATTAGAACTTTTAACACCAAAGAATATAATTCTCAAATGGTTTGGGTTGAAGGGAATGACAATTTTCTTACCTCTTCACCATATTTATCGTCAGGGACTCCAAAGGCAACAGCCTGAGCAACATCCGGATGAGATAAAAGCACTGCATCAACTTCAATTGGCGATATCTTCTCCCCTAAACAACAAAAAAGAAGAAAAACAACCCATAAGTAAAAAATTATATAGCATTATTACTACTCCCACTCAATGTACCAAACAAAACACATTGCATATGCAATACCTACCAATATCCGAGCATCAATTATGAATATAAATTATAGAGTATAGACCCACAGTTTCCCATTTGACCCCACATTTCGAATCCATGCCTAACCTAACAACTCAAGTTTGGGTCTTTACTCTTTAGTCATGTATGCGTTTCATGCATGTCATCTATCATTTGTTACCTAGTAGAATAAATGAATAATCAAATTTAATGGTAAGTATGTTCTAGTTAGTTCAACTAAGACTCTTTTAGTCATGTCTCATGCATGCCATCTATCATTTGTTATGTACTACCAAGTAGAATAATCGAATTTAATGATAAGCATATTCAAGTTAATTCAATTAGTAAAGTTTAGAGAGGTTTTTCTAATTTCGTTTTTACCACACAAAAAAAATTAATAATTATTGTTTTAACCTAATTATAAAAAATTATTATCACGATAAAATCAGTATCATGGTTAATCTTATCGTATCATATAACTGTCATATCTTATGTTATTAATATATCTATAATTGTAGCATCTAGCCGTCAAATCTTAATTTACTAACATAAATATTGCATAAACTATGAACATACGTGAGAAATAGGTTACATTAAAGTAAAAGAAAATACCTCCACGGTTAATGAGCTCCTTGATCCGACCCACAAGGTGCAAATACCCATCGGAGTCCAAAAACCCGAGATCACCGGTATGGAACCACCCGAATTGAAAAGCAACCCTATTAGCCTCTGGATTGTTCTTGTAACCCTTTGTCACATTGGGTCCCCTAATACAAACCTCACCGGTAACACCTTCTTTTTGTGGGACCCCATTTTCATCCAAAACCGACATCTCCTGACCCACGGGTCGACCCACCGACCCGGCTTTATGCCCACCATCTTCGGGCAACGGGTTTGAAGCCATCAAATGAGAAGCTTCAGTCATCGCATAAGCTTCTAGAACCGGCGCGCCGAACGATTCCTCGAGCCGAGCCAACACTATTGGAGCCAGTGGAGCGCTGCAGCTACGAATGAATCGGAGCTTCGGGTACGACGGTTCGGGTTTGCTGAGGTGGCGATCCAAGATGATTTGGTGGATGGTGGGGACAGCGGTGTACCACGTGGCGTTGTAAGCGCGCATGTCGGACCAGAAGGTTGAAGCGGAGAATCGGCCGGCGGATGGAAGAGTGGCGGCGGCGCCAGAAACGAGTGAACTCAGTAACCCGGCGATTAACCCGTGGACGTGGAATAGAGGTAGGACCAACACGGTCGAGTCGGACTCACTGAGTCTGTAAACCGATTTGATGTTCCGGACCGAAGAAGCTAGGTTGAGCTGAGTCAAAGGCACGCCCTTGGGTCGGCTCGTGGTGCCTGAGGTGTGCAAGAAGAGTGCCACGTCGGACGGATCGTTCACGAGTACCTTAACGGACTCGGAGTTGGAATCGGTGGAAACAGAGTTTCCGATACTGATGCTCGACGCGCCGTCTGTGAGCGCGGCGGTCACGTGAGGGAGTTTGAGCTTGGAAGCGGCGGATTGAGCCGGTTGAAGTCCTTCTTTCGGTGTAATCAATAGCTTCGACTCGGAGTCGGAAAGGTAAAACTCGAACTCCTCCGCCGTGTAAGCCTGGTTCAGCGGCGCCGCTATGGCTCGGCATCGAATCACTGCCAAGAACATCACCACAAACTGCACAAACCCCAAAAAAAAAAAAAAAGTTAAAATTTTAATTTTTGTTTATTGTGTTTGGTTAGCGAGAAAATGAAGGAAAACAAGAAAGAAAAAATTGAGTGTGTACCTCGATAGTGTTGGGAAAAGAGAGAGCGACGACATCGCCGGGGTGGATTCCGGCGGCGAGTAAGAGAGAGGCGGCGTGATCGACGAGGTGTTGTAATTGGGAGTGAGTCAAATCGAGTTTTCCAGAGACGGAAAGGGCTCGGCGGGTTGGGAATTCCAACGCGGCTTTGTTCAACAATCCTGTGAGAGTTAGATTTTCCATTTCTTTGTGTGTGTGAATTTTGTTGTTTTTGATGTGAGTGTGAAATTGATTGTGAGATATAAATAAAGGAATTGGTGACTCCTGATAGGAACGAAGGGCCGGGTTTTGGGTTATATATACAGGAGAGGGAGGGAAGGAAGGAAGGGTGTGGGCGGGCTTTAGGGGAGGGGAAGGTTGGAGCTGGGAAAGGAGGTAATGGGACACGTGGCAGATTTGAATGTCATTTTGGAGGTTTCTGAGTCGGTCAGTTTTGATCAGAGACAGAGAGTCGGTCAGTTCGAGTGTGCTTCGTCATGAATCTGCTCTGTCTCTTTTTTGGCTGACGCGTGCACTACCACTTATTTTCCACCAATTTATATTAGAACCTCAACATTTCATCCAAGTTTTGTCATCAAAGTCTTACGCGAGGCAAGTTGTAAACACTAAAACAAAAAATAGTGAGCCCATGCAGTAGCATTATTCTTTAGTCTTACCTATGATAAAGTCTTTAAAGGAAAATTTGTTTGATATGTACAGTGACTGTGTTCTTTACTATTTAAAATTTGTTATGATAATATTATTTACGTAGTAATTTTTTATTAAAAAGTGCTAGTTAAATTATAAGACTAAAATTTTATTTTAATTTTTATGAAAAATAATACATGCTTGCATGATACTTGTGGGGCCAGGGAACTCATGATCCGGCCCGCGCACAATTTGGGGCTCAGGGTCCATGCCGAGGAGGGCATATGCCGAGGACGAATGGGAAAGGCCGGTGTGTCTAGTGGAATAGCTGAGGATGACCCTGTCCTCGGAACTCAGGAACTAAGATGGGACCCACGTTGGGTGGGTACGGTGCGAAGCTGGCTCAAGATAAACGCGTCCTCTCCGAATTAAATGCACCCGCCAGCATCCTGACTGTGTTAATGAGAGAAGACGCCCGGTCAGGGCAACGTGGATCGTCCCAACTAACAGAAAAGTAAGATGGGACAGTCGATGGGACAGGTACAGAAGTTAGCACCTGCCCAGCCAACAAGTGGAGGGCTAAGATCATCCAAGAAGGGATATATAATGTGAAGGTTAATGCATCGGAGAGAGGGGACGGATAGCCAAAACTAGGGCCTCCCAACCCACCTCTTGGAGAAAGACTCCTAGGGCGTGCACAACCCATTTATGTATAAACACCACAGCATACCACCGACTGATGACCAAGGCCTAACCTTTCAAATCCACTCTCTACAAATTTATTCTACTGGGTTCACTGGGCCAGTATCCCATACATTTTGGGTCTGGACCGAAAATCGTGTCCCTACAATACTCAACATTATTAAATACAAAAAAGATATGACAAATAATTTGTGGTTAGAAAAAAGCGGTGAGAACTAGTTTTATATATATATATATATAAAAGATAAAATTTCTACTCTAACTGAATTTAAGTGCATATGTGTGTGAAAATCCTTCTTAAAAACTTAAATTCCGGCCCTTACCTCTCCCTCCCCCCCCCCCCAACATCCCACAAGTATTTATACTTGTGGAGTGACCACCGCACCAACAAGGGTGCGCGATGGAGAAGGTACGAACTAGTTAAGTTATAAGATCCTTGATACAAAAATTGATATAAGTTTATAATTTTAATTTTTTTAAATAATTATAATAGAATTAGAACATGTACATATTTCATTCTATAACAATACCATTTATCATCAATCTATGTTTTTATAAGTGGAATTTAAATTCATATCTGTAGGGACACGTTTTGAAGCCCAAACCCAAAATGTAAAGGGATATTGGCCCAATGAGTCCAATACAATAAATTTGTAGAGAGTGAGTTAGAGAACTAGGCCTTAATGAGTTGAACAACAGATATAATGGGTTTGAAAGGTAATCAAACAAAAGCAAAAGAGATTGATCCAAATAAATTCACTCTCAGTACGGTTCGAGGAGGTGAGTTCTAATATAAATCAATTGAACAGATTACAGATACAATTTTGATTGGTGTAGTCCTTTCTTCCTCTCTCTTTTTGAGCCTTTATCCATGGAGGATCTCTTACATTATATAATTCTTTTTGGACAATCTTGATTCTACACTTGTTGATTTTTTGAGCCACTACTTGAGTGCTTATCCCATCAGACACCCTTTCTGACTTTCTGTGAATTGTGGTAGTCAAGGGAGCATTGTTCAAGGGTCTTTTCCACATAAATGCAGTCAAAAAGTTAGCTGCAGGGCATTCAATGTGATGGCAGCAGTTTTTCCTTAGATATTTCATAGCTTCCACTCTTCTAGTACGTTCACGATGCACGTCCCTCTCAGCAGAATTTTCTAGAAGGTCACTTTGAGTAATAGAATATACATTTAATCTGTGCTTTGTTTATCCGAGAAGACACTTCTCCTCAAACCACCTTTCCTAACATTTCTACTTGCATGTTACTTATGGTACTTTGAACTTAACACCCTCACTATTGTTTATTCATCGTTGGACCAATCAACGTTCTCGACCAAAACCCAAGGCCCAATATACAATCTTGGGCCCTTATCCCTACAATATCCATTACCTAAAAATAAGAGATTTTACAAATTAAACAAATTCTAATATTAATTAACAAGCATTTGTTAGTGTAGAATGCTATAATCAATTGTATAGTGGGAGTACCCATTTTGTTAAGTTAATAAATTTTTGGAAAAAAATTAGCTCTAATTATTGATTTAAAACCATCCTCCTTCAATTCACTGTTTGGTGACTGAAAAAACCATTTCTTGAGTATTTTAGTGATACAACACTTTTAATGAGTCGTGTGATTTGTTTGAATAATATATGGATATTATAATGAATTGGCACATAAATTGCTAGAGAAAATAACCCCAAATCAATTTAGAGTTAAACTTTTTTATTTAGTTTTAAGTCATTTTGAATTTTCTTCTAAAAAAAATTTATTGAAATTGCTATGTTTTTCTTAGATTTTTTTTTTTTTTTTTTTTAAGTTCTTAGAAAAGTTTAAAATTAAGATTAATTATAAGTTTTATTTGTTTGTGTCTTTTATTCTGTGGCGCCACTCTTTTTCTCTGTTATTGTAGTTGCGGGATCTTCTCTTGTGATTTGTCTAGTTCAAGATTGACTCTCATTTAACTAAAAAAAGAGACTAAAGTGGAACAAGAATCCTTGATAAGTGCAAAGACTACAACCAATTTCCAAACCAATTATAGACAAACAACTAAACAAGCAATTACAACTTCAAGCATCTTCCATTCTCATCCCAAAAAAAAAAATTGATAGTGTCTGTCATTTCATATTCACCTATCCTATTGACACATTACATTTGTCCTTCTATATACCAACAAAAATAAACCATGTATTTTTTATTTGACAATGTTGTACCACGACTTATGTGGTTTGGAATATTATTACTATATAAAGGAAAAACCTCAACCATGTCTTGTTTATGCTTTTCTATAAAGGAACAATTAATAGATGGAACTTTCCCATAGGATTAAAAGAATAAAAAGGATGTCACATAATTAAATTTAATGACCCTGCTATTGTATATTAGTATTACACAATGTATCCCAAACTGATTCAGATGACTCACCGCACAAGTTAGAATGCATAGGTCTTCTCAAAAAAAAAAAAAAAGTTAGAATATACAGAATATAATATATGGTTACACTTTCTTGCATATTAAGCCTTGCTTCCTGGAAACATGTTTGTGGGGCCCAATAATCTATGGGCCAGGCCCATTTGCTCGTGGAGAGTCCGAAGGCCCAGGCCGAGGAGAGCTATGGCCCAAGCCCGATAACATAGAGCACAAGACTGTTTTTGGAATACAGCCGAGGACAGTTCAGTCCTCGGCAGATCCAAAATCCCATCGGAATAAAGGGGTAAAACTGGTATAGGAACAAATTTGTAAGGAGATCTAAAATATCTTGGGGGAAGTTATCCTTACTACCCTTCCAGATAAGACTTTGCACCTGACAGAGCCGTACTCTGCAGCCTTATCAACCATCCCCAACAATTCTGGGATTAGACTGATGGGACAAATATCAGTTTTGTAAAGATTGACCCTACACGTGGACGAAGGACAGTTAACGCAGACAAGTATAAAAGAAGAAAGTAAGTAAATCTAAAGGAGGAGGGCATCCCACCTAAAAAACAGAAAGACTACATGGGGCAGAACCTCTCAACAACACCGGACTTCACTGAAAAAGTCCATCATTGGGTAACCGGGGTAAGACCTCAATGGTCCTCGGATCAACTCCGAGGAGTCCCATCCCATAGGGTGCGACGCCTTAGGGCTTAAATGTTCAAGCCCAACTCCTTTTTTCTACATAAATTCCTCTAAAACCAAGACCGGGCATCGCCCCGTGACCAACGGCTAGCCTTTCAAGCCCACTCTCTACAAATCATATTGTGAGAGATCTTTCATATGCGAGCCCAACATCATTATTGGGCCGCAAAGGAATTGTGTCCTTACAATGTTAATAGCATAAAATATATAGCTGGATCCCTTTGTAATATCCTTGGTTAGCAGTAATAATCCACTAACTCTTCCACGTCTATGTCATTTAATTTGCTAGCTTCATTTTCTTTGAGCCCAAGTTTGTTCAAAAGTGAGTTGTCCTAATTTATTAGATTATCATTAATTTTTTTTATCCTTTATTGTATATGTTAACCAATACCAGAATAGGACTTTACGTAAGGTTGTCCCATGATATGATAATGAGTCCTACATATGATGGAGACTTAACCTCATCATGTATTTCTAATGCAACAAATTAATTTCCATCATGAAGTGACCTCATGTGTCTCAACTCAAGCCTTTCGTTCTTTATTTCTAAGCCACCAAAAATGACCATTTATTTCTCCTCTCAATCTTCTGTGTGTTCAGCGTGTGTTTACGTTCAACACAAGGATGTGACCTGTTGTTGGACTTACGAGAAGAGTTTCCAATCAAAAAAACTTCTCCATTCAAAAAAGATTCTTCATGCATCGAGTGTATGTATCACCTTTTCACATGGGGGATATATACACCCAATGCACGGTATATTTTGTCCTTTCAATCGTGCTTGAGAAGATCTTCTTTATACTACATTTTATAAGTTATTGAATTTGAGTCTATAAACAATAAACCCAATAACTTATAAAATAAAAATAAAAAAAGACTTTGAAACCCCGTTAGTTTTACCTGACCTATATAAATTTTGAATGAAATCAGTCGTTAAAAGGAATATGATAACCAGGAGAATGAGAGGTGGGCTTTCATAATTCATTGCCGACCATACTTTGTAATTTTAGTATCGCTAGTGCTCTCATTGGAAAAGGGATGCTCAAGTTTGTGACTCTCTGCACCTTAATTGATTGATTTAATGTTTTTTTTTTTTTTTTTTTTTTTGGGTACAAATGATTATCTAAAATTCGTCTTAATCAATTGAAAATTACGTCACGTCTTTAGGGTTAGGTATAGTAAACTTTAAATAGGTTTTTATGTATTTAAATATCACTTAAATAATATTTAATTTGATTAAAAAAATAATATTTAGTTTATTAATAATAATTTTAATTAATGTTCTATACTATGATTTTTTATTTAAAATTTTTTATTCTTACTTTTTATTATAACTAATTCACTTGAGTGGTGTTTGGATTTTATTATTTTATTCTGTGAAAAATAATACGAGTCTTTGTGATATTTTTTATTTTTTTGAGAAAAAATACAAAAAATTATAAAGGAAATTAGATACTCAGTGTTAATAAATACAAAAAATTTGACAAGCTTTTTTTAGAAAGGAAATTAGAAAGTTGGGGAAAAGGTGTATGAAATAAAAATTACCCTTTGAGAAAATCAAATTATAGCAAAATCAAATTGTAGGGTTAAGAGCCCAAATCATATATTGGGCCTTGGGCCTTGACCAAGAGCGTGAGTAGTCCAAGGACGAACAAATGGTAATAAATGGTTCAGACTCAGTACTTAATGAGCAAGATACAAATACGAAGGTGGTCCGAGAAGGAATATCTTCTCAGATAAGCTAAATATAGATCAGATGTAGATCCTAACGATCCAAGCAGGGGCGGAGCTAGGGGGGGTCGAGAGGGGGCAATTGCCCCCCCTAACCTCACCCAAACTCACACCCCCTTAATATATATATCTTCCTATATTTTCTTTGTGTATGTTTCTGTTTGCTTTAAGTTTATATTCTGCAACTCTACATGTAATATTGTGCTACGGGGCTGTCACTTTTGGCTCCACTTGTAATGTACTTTTCTTGGCTGATGATTACCAAGAAGCTCATTATATTCCCTTACAAATATCATTTTTAGTAATAATAGCTTTAACCTGAAATTTTATTTTGAAAATATTTCAAACTCGGCTAATGTAATGAAGAGAAAAATTCTTATATTTACTCTATGTAATCTTGGAATTAAAAAAATGGTATATTATCACATCTCCAACCAATATGCCAAAATTTTTATGTTGCTTTCTTTAGTTCTTCTATAATGCTTTTACGATAAACACAATATAGCATAGAATTAATAAACATCAATACTTTTATGATTTAAAAATAAAAAAAATTCCATACAATCTATTTATAAAAAAAAATTAAAAAGAAAAAAGAAAAAATCTTATGCTATGCACGAGGAAAAAAAAAAAAAGAAACAACTTATCACTTACATTATATTTTATATGCTAATCAAATTTTTTGATTAATTAGTTAAGTATTTTTTTAATTATACTAATTAAAAAAAATTGAAATTTATTTGCCTTCAACTCTTTATTTCATCTTGCCCCCCCTAAACTAGAATCCTAGCTCCGCCACTGGATCCAAGTGACCTTCTAGGAAGCTCTAATGTAGGGACGTGCGCCATAATCATACAAGAAAGATGGGAACCCAAAAATATCTAAGGGAAAACTGTTACCACCACATTAAATGCTCTGTAGCTAACTCCCTGGCCGCATTAATGAGGAAGTGACCTCTGAACAGTACTTTTTCAGCCTTATAACCATCTCTCAAAGACTTCTAGAGGAGGCTGATGGAACAAGTATCAGCATAAACCATCAACTGTCCACGCGTGTAGGGTAAAGATGAAGGAAGAGATGTAGTATAAATGAGAGTATAGACCCCAGAGGAAGAGGACAGGGGAAAAAGAGAGAAAAGGCACTGTAGCAATCTAAATTGCACTTGTAACGTGTCTAATTGATTTATATGAAAACTTACCTCCTCGGATAGTGAATTCATTCGGCTCTATGTTCTTTGTTCTTGCTTAATCATTTTCTACATCCATACTAGCCGTTGTCAAATTCATTAGGGTTTAGTTCTTTAACCTACTCTTTACAAATTCATTGTTTTGGGCTTTTTAGGTCTAAGTCCATTCATCCTGGATTGAATCTCGAATTTGGTCCTTGCTCAAATTATAACAAGATAAGGTAAATGGGGATAAACAAAACAAGTCTTCCCATAATATAGAAAAGAGAAGTGTTATGTCCACAATATTTTCACAACAAATCATAAGTGGTAAGTTACTATTGATTCTAATTTGAACTTATAACTAAATTATTCTTTTACCTACCAATTAGGACCAGTAACAACATATCGTAAAAATATTGTGGACATAAGTACATAACATATCATTATGGAGTAGTAGTTTATAATTTTATGCATCCAAAAAAGTGGAATATATAGAGTTTTCTTAAAGGTATGTGTAAAAATTCACTATATATATATATATATATATATATATATATGTTGATAGGTCAAGAATGTATTGACCCGTAGTGACAAATTAACCAATTAATTAACTAAGTTGATTAATTAATCAGATTTACATACAATATGCGTGGTAGCACATACAAATCACCAACTAAGCAAATATGCAACGGAAAATAAATTGACACAGTGATTTGTTTACGAATGGGGAAAACCTACATGGCAAAAATCCCACCGGGTGATTTCAAGATCACCACTCCTGAGAATCCACTATTATTACAACAAGCGGTTATAAGTAAAGGAAACCCAGTACCTTATACCAACCTGCAGTTAAAACCTTACCCAATACTCAATTGGAATTGTTCTATAGTAACAATCTCTCCTTTTAATGCACATCTCCCAGTACATGACTAACCAATAGATGCGTGGATCCCAGTATGCGACTTAATTACTAACTTGAGAAGGATGTTTGTTGCAAAGTTTTTCAATTTATCAACACGATAAAGGTCACGAAACTTCTTGGTCACAAAAACTTACGGTGTACAAACACAGTAGCTTCTTCAAGAGAAAGATGAACTAGGAAAAATTCTGTTTCCGATCACAATTTGCATGAACAAAACCTTGCTTCACACTTGTGCAACTGCAGCCACCTTTGATGGCCCTTAAAACAATCTTTATATATGTTTAGGGTTGTGAGGAAAGAAAAACTAAACATGTACACACGAATTGGAGTGAAATCAGATCTGAAAAACTAATTTTCATAAATCTCGACAGATACCCTATCTATTGAGCAGTTGTCGAGTCTCGAGCTAGAACAACCTTTTAAGCCTCGATAGATACTAGTTGTTGAGCTTTAAAATCCAGCACATCTTTACTTGATTCTTGGACAGACTTGCATGACTTTAACACTTGAAATTGAAACTTTATTCCTTGAAGTATTAAACACATCCTAGATCTACCCAATTACAAGTAAAGTGCATTTTATCAAAGAATTTGCCAATTCTATATTGATATATATTCCTAACATGATTCACATATATCCTAACATATGTGTGTATGTGTGTGTGTGTGTGTATAAAGGTAAAAAAAAGGTATGTTTAAGGTTTTTATTAACTTAAAAACTAATGAAAAACCAATGGTTAATAACTAAAATTATAGTATTAATAAAATATTTAATGAGACCATCCTAAAAATATTATAACGCGCAACGCGTGGGTATGCGACTAGTTATCATAATAATCAAAACTCATTACAAAATTATAATCTTATCTTAGCCAAAATTAAAATGCAACTAAAGGAATAAATAGGCCTTATAATAATTTATTACTCAAACAATTGGTAGGCATATTCAAATTCCTAATTTCAAAAAAAAAAAAAAAAAAAAAAAAAACTAAGTATTAACCCAAACTAAAATTCAACCAAAGCTATAAAAGGGAAAGAGAACACTTTCTGATGGAATATTAAAAAAACGCAGTACCAAAACACATATTAAAAAAAACTATCAACCTTAATTAGAATTATAAGAAAGAACAAAAATATACCAAGAGAGAGAGAGAGAGAGAGTACTCACAGTTTTGTGTGGGAAAAATATGGATTGAATGAGAAAACGATATCACATTTATACAAAATAAAATAGGTAGAAAAAGAGTCAAAATATAAAAAAGAGGAAAGAAGTATAACGTTAAAGTAGTGGAGGAGATAAAAAGGCAAAAAGGAAATGGAAAGGTTAGAAGAAGTATAATAGTAGGTGTGAAATAATAGGGAGAAGAAGAGTTTTTTTTTTTTTTTTTAATAGGGGGAAGAAAATTTTATATAGAGAAAAGAAAATTTTAAAAATAAATGAATGACGTGGCTGTTAATATGGCTCAACAGGAGCGTAACAACAATAAATGCTACGCTTCAACAATAAATGCTATGCTCACATTGTAGTGTTATGGTTCATAAATGTGTTGGCAAATCCTAAAACCGTTATTGTTGAAGATCATATTACCCCTCTCTCTCTCTCTATGTTTGTTTCTACCATTTCTTGAAAAAATTGAAGAGTAGTTTGTAAGCGCCAGTGTAACTATGTTGCAAATTAGGCTTAAAACATCCAAGTTTTTTTCTTGGTGTAGTCTAATAGGGATTCATAGATTTATTGTAGCCTGTAGTATATGTATATCCTATACCCATTCAAATGTTCAATACATGAGTTCTAAACAACACATGGGCTCACGCATTAGTTTTTTTTTTTGGGGGGGGGGGGGGGGGGGGGGGGTGGGGGGTGTCACATGTTGTGAAAAACCCATTGCATGCAGTCTGTACAGGATATACTCTGGGCTAAGGTCTAAAGCCTCGCTTGTCCCAAAATAAATTAAAGGGTCTCAATGCCCCTTATTGCATAAGTAAAAAATCTTTGAAATTGTATAAAAATGTCTCACAATTTTAAAATGATAATTTTTTTTTTTAAAGAAAAGAATATTGATGGATTTTGCATTTTTTCCCTACTTATAATTAGACCCCCAAAATATTGAGCCAATAGAAATCCAACTTAATTGAAACAATAAACTAATTCAACAAAAATAATCGTTATGAGTGTGCTGAATAATTATTGTACAAATTTTTCCTAATAACTTGTGAAAGAGACGTAAATAGAGCCAAAATACAAAAACTTAATTAGCAATTTTACATCACAAAAAAAAAAAAAAACTATATTAAAACTTATTTAATGGGGTAAAACTTAGATAAAGTACCTTAAGTACAATATCTTAGATTCCCCTTTTAATATTAAGACACGTGGAATGTGTGGCACTTAGCCAAAGACACTAAACGGAGTTAAAATTTTACATGGGCTAAGGAAATCCAACAGCTCATTCTCTTTCTCTTCAATTGAACTCAAGAACAAAACTCTCCCAATCGACTCATCTCTTTTTACTAGAAATCAAGCACCCATACCCTTTTGAACAGCCGTCAGTGACCACCTTCAATTATAACAAATTGTGGAACTTGTCATATCCCCCAGCAATAGCAGAATTTTCATGCACCCAATTGCTTGGCTTATAAGAATATATCTTTAGAAAAAGATTAGGTGGACATTAGTCTTAAAAAATATACCTTTAGAAAGAGATCCGATGGCTCAATCTTGCAATAGATAACACATTGACCGAACATTGCGACCATAGTTTGGAATGTGTCAACAAAAACCATGGACAACAAATCTTGACACCCTGTCTCCAAACGATTGAAGTTGTAGGAAGAAAAATCGACAAAGACCCTAAATTGGGTAAATTACTAAAGTGGGTTTGCATAACCACCATTTACCACCATGTATTTATCAAGTACAACGCTAAATCAGTAATTCTCGACTAATTCTCTCGTCTAACCTAAAAAAATTGAACCTAAAACTCTAATTAATCTTCAAACCCAGAACTTGTGTATTTGCATATCCACCCAAAACTTGTGTATAATGGAGAAAATTCATTGTTATGGATCAAAGGGGCTAGATTCGAGTATGGGAAACTGCCGATCTTGTCTCCCACGGTCCCACCTTCCAATTTCCAAAGCCTTGGAGTTCCACCTCAAATTCGAATTCCAAGCCCAACGCCACTCCTATCAAAGCAAGTCTATCAAAATTGTTTGATTTCTCTTCAAAAGGGTATGGGTGCTTGATTTCTAACAGAGATAGAAGAGAGGGGTTGAGAGAATTTCACTTCGTGAAACAGAAAAGACCGTTGCTCAGTCTCTGCAAAATTTTAACGCCATTTGGTGTGTTTAGTTAAATAGCCACATGTTTTAATATTAAAAGGGGTACTTAAGATGTTTGGTATAAGGTACTGCATTTAAGTTTTGCTCTATTTAATTTATATTTAATATTAAAAAAAGCACACTAAAAATTTTCTCATTATAAATACTAATTGGGGACACTTTTTTTTTCTTAATTATTTTTTGGACTGAACATTGTTGAGAACAATTATTTCACATCTTGATAATTGCTATCTAAATAATTTTTGAGTGATGTAATGTCCCTCTTGTGCTACCATTTAACATGATTTTTATTATGTACTAATTACATTTTGTCACTTCTCAACAAAAAGGAAAAAAAAAATTCTATTACTTAAACAAATATTATTATTATTTTTCCCTCATTAGAGTTATTAAATTATGCTTTAGGTACCAATTGTTGAACTACACTATATGACTCCAATAATTACTCCCTATTTTTCCTGACAAGACTGTAAACACAAAATTTCTCAATTATAGAAAATCAAACAAATTGAAAAATTTGTTCCACAAATATATTTTTGTATTAATCAAGTAGTAAGTACAATCTCTATTTCAACTCTTTTACAAAAAATGCTCCTCTGATTCTATCTTCTATTTTGACTTGAACGTGAAATATTCTTCACTTTGGTTGGAAGATGAATCGAACAGTCTTCACAATGAATCTCTAACTTTGAGCTTGTTAGAGATTTGTTGTTCTTCAAGTCCTTCAAATGTTCTTCAAGTTCTTCGAAGATTCTTGGTTGCAATTCTTCGGTGCTTTAGAGGCTTGCTCCGTTGAACTTCAATGATTTAGAACTTTTGAAGTTTATGGAGGCTCTTGAGCTTAAATCCAATAGAACTTCAAGTCTTGGAAGAATGATTCAAGTAAATTTCTTTGAATGTTCTTTGTTCATTCTTGAGGTAGAATTTCTCCAGAGCTTTGACTTCTTCAAAACTTGATCTCTCAAAATGAGAGGGGATGTCCTCTATTTATAGTGATTCCACAGGATAAACTTCACTTTAAATTGATATGCTTGAAAAGATGTAGTAGACTTTTGATTGGCCCAAATTTTGCTTAGGGATAATTATCTCTACTTATCTATTTTGATAAAAAAAAAAATCAATAAAGAAAAATAATTATCTCTATTTTGTTTATTTATTTTAAATAAAGATAATTATCCATCAATTTTGAATAGAAAATTTATCTTTATTTATTTTTTATTTTAATAAAGTTAATTATCCATCAATATTGAATAGGAAATTTATCTTTATCTTGTGGGTTCAATGACAAGTGGCAAATTTTAATATGCCAATGTGATGTCAATTTGGATGACACATGTCATTATTTGACTTAATTAATTTAATAACATATTAATTTAGAATTTATCACTAAATTTTTGATGTGGCATCTTATAATTGGCTTGACAAATTTTTGCCACCTACAAAGACAAACTCCACGGGAATATTCATGTTTTGTGAGAATTTTATTTTATTGAGAATAAGTTCAAAAGAAAGTACATAGATTGTAGCTTACATTCATGTAACCACCAAAAAAAGAAATAAAAAAGAAGAGCAACATTTTTAGCATTATTGATCTTTGTCTGCCTGCCACGCACACATTATTACACAAACGTAACATATTGTATTGATTAATTGTTGCTATTGCAAAATATTTTCGAGTTAAAAGGTTGACACTTCTGTTTGATGAAAGAAGAGGCCGGAAGGACCACCTTCAGGCATCAAAGCAAGCATCACAGGACCTTTTGCAGCTTCTGCAATAGTGAAAACCCCCGTGTTGTCGTTCAAATCCGTTTTCGTATAGTCAGGACCAGCTGAGTTAATAGCAATATTGGGATTCTTCTTAGCTAGAACCCTTGTGTAAGCATTCAGAGCTGCCTTGGAGACAACATAAGCTGAAAAATTGATAGGCCAGCCTTTGACTTCTACGGAATTCTCCTTCACATCTTCCAAAAACCCTTCAACCACCTCGTCCACTTTCTCTTCTGTGAGACCATCTACATCTTCTAACTTCTTCCTTGCATTTTCATTTGAAATAAACTGACATACAAACACACAATTGAATATCTAAGCTCATCATATATGGTCAATCAATTCTAGCACCAAATGTTCATTGCATGTCCAGTTCATTGTCAAAGCACAAATCTCAACATGCCATGTCCTGCAACTAATTCACACTTCATATTGTTAGAAATGACCAAGAAAATTCCAAGTGTTGTGACTTCTGAATTTTCACAAAGTGATTTCATTTACCCTGTGATTGTGAGTTGTACCTTTTTCATTAGTAGCATCTATGACCTAACTACTTTTGGATTAATAATAATTTACCTTTAGCTGCCCCAAACCGGAGGAGACGTTTACTATTCTTGCTGAATTGGATAATTGAAGAAGCGGAATAAGTTCTTTGCTCACTTGCTTGGTCCCATAATAGTTTGTTCTCAAACAATTCTCCGTAGTTTGATAAGTCTGCTTTATAAGTTCCTTCAAAGGTTTGGCATTTGGACCTATAAACTGTATAATCATATGGAGGTAAGCGATGTTGCACTCATGTTTAAAACATTTTATTTCTATTTTGTTTTTATTTTGTGAAAATTGAGGGAGTGGGGAGGGGAAAAAGTTTATTGCTGAAGTATATACAACTTCAGGATGATGCTCTCTAATTGACACAAATAATGATTACATAGCATTAAGAGACTTACTTCATCCAAACCAAGGTTCCATAATTCCTTATCGACTGTGGCTCCATTAATCCCTGCATTGTTTACCTACAATTTTGAAGTTATATCAATCTTAAAGCCATCGAAACTGGGGAACAGAGAAAGATTTCCTGGATTGATATATGGTATATATTTTTCTTTTTCCAAACAAGTGATATATGTTCATCTACTGAAGAAAAAGGTCGTAAAAGAAAGAAAGAGGACTACATGATTCATCTTTGTTAAACACTAAAAACTGACTGTAAGAGGTTCCTAGCATATCTATTCCCATCCTCACTGGACTATTTGGATTTATTCTCTTCTACCAGTCAAAATTATATATATTTTTTAATGTATGAGCTCAACTAATGCTTTAGTTTCTTTGTTAAATTCAAAATTCAATGATTCTATTAAAAATTCCATAGATTCACTGTAACATATGAAGAAAAAAACAATCTTAACTATCAAAATAAACACTTGGAATCTCTCAGAATATGTATAAGTTGCATCACCAATATGTCAAGCTTCCCAAATTGGGTTTTGATGAAATCAACCAAAGAGGAAATGCTAACTGGGTCCGTCACATCTAGTTGATGGAAGACCACATCAGAGTATCCAGCAGTCTTGAGTTTATCAACAGCTTCATTGCCCCTCTTCACATCTCGAGCAGTTAGTACCACCTTGACTCCATTTGAAGCTAATTGTTGACATATCCCATATCCGATCCCTTTATTGGCTCCTGTTACAACTGCAATCCTAGGGGGAAGATTGAAATTAAAAATCAAAAAATTAAAAAAATTAAAAAAATTAAAAAAAAAAAAAAAAAAAAAAGGTGCATATTAAGGATATCTCAATAGATCTCAGCTTTATGTATCAACTAAAAACATTAATGTTTGAAGATCAAATTACCTCTTTGTCCCAGGAGTCATGTTTGTTTCCGCCATTAATTTGTTGTGAAAAATTGAAAGGTAGTCTGTAAGAGTAAGTGTAACAGACTAACAGCGTTGCAAATTATGTTTTATCAAAAAACATAATGGTTCTTTTCTTGGTGTAGTCTTATATATAAGTTTTCATAGATTTGCTGTAGTGTGTATTTTAATTTTGTTTTTATAGGGAGTTTGACTATAATTGATATTGAAGTAGAATTGTTCGGCTAGTATGTGTATGCATGGCCTACTTACGCATGCCATGACGTTCGTATTCCTCTCTTGAAGGGTAGGCCCTCCTATCAAAAAAAAAAAAAAGAAGGGTTGGCCATGACGTATTTTGTTTTTGCGTAGGCCATGGCGTATTTTAATTTTTTTTTTAGGAAGAATGGTTAAGACTTAAGAAGGTGGCCAATTTGGGCTTCTTGGTTGGACGTAACTATAATAACTCCTAAGTCTTAACTTCTTTTTTGCTAAGAACTCATTTTGAGAGAGCAAGGGTCTGTTTAATTGGAAAGGTAAAAAAAGTAGGAGGATATAAAATTGGTGAAGAATAGAAAATATTTAGTTTTCCATTCTGTGTTTGGTTGGAGGGGTGAAAAAATGAGAGGAATGGAAAATTCTTTTGTTTAGTTCATTGGTTGAGAAGAAATGTGAGAAGATAAAAAATGTAATTTATATAAATTTACTCTTATACTTTTATTACATAATATATAAAAAATAATTTATTTGTACTCATTAAATAATATAAAATTTTACACATCATAAATATAAAATTATATTTGTAAGGTTGAATTTATTCAACCATCTAATTGGCTTTATTCCGTGCCAAATTTGCTTGTAATTCAGCATTTAGTAACCATGTATTTAGGTGGGTTTGATGTAAGGGTAGTGAGTGAAATAGAGTGAAGATTGCTCAAGAGTGTGCAAGAAAACAGAGACTCGCGGGTGACTCGCGGCTTCAAGCCGCCAGACGCAGCACACGTGCCAAGCATGCTGAAAGGTGAACAGTCATGCCAGCTGGAGCACTACAGGACAAAACAGGACAACTGGCCATACGGTTATCTCGCGACTGGATCTCGCGACTTAGTCAAGGCGCGAGGTCAAGCCGCGAGCCACCCCTGTTTTGTAAAACCTGACGTTTCACATTCCTCTCCCACTCTTGTATAAATATCCCTTTTACCCACGATTGAAAGAGAGCTTCCAGAGAGAATTTTGAGAGAGAAACCCTAAAGAAAAACAAGATTGATTCACCCACAATCTATACCTTAGAGTCTCTCCAAATTCCCCAACTCTCTTCCTCTCCATTGTCAAATCCTTGAGAGGCATTATACCAAACCTGTTTCTCACCATCATCATCACTGTGAGACAGTTGTTTGGATTTCTGGGAAGCAGTTAGGAAGGAACCAATCTTCATTGGTTGATGCTATGGTCTAGTAGCGGAATCCGGGAAGCTAGAAAAGAAAAAGGTTCGGCGCAACCTCGTTGGAGCAAGAAGCTTGGAGGGCTTAGGTGCACTGGGTAGATTAGGCTTGGAGGGTCTATTGCTGTCCTTGTATCCCAACTGTATTTTCTAGTGGATTGTTTACCGCTTGGAGGGCGGCGGAGAGGTTTTACGCCGAGGGCTTCGGTTTCCTCTTCGATAACACATCGCGTGTTGTCTTTGTGTTTGCATCTTCCTTCCTCTCTATCTTTGCCTTTTTATTATCTGCTGTGGATTTTATTTTGTTATGGCTTAGATAGTTTTTAACCAATTTCATATTATAGCATATGTTAAGTTTCCGCACACTAGTTGTTTGACATATTGCTTGAATTGGTTAAGTTGTAATTTAGGGGTCTAAAAGTTCAAAGGTGTTTTTACACGTTTTTTGAACTTTCAATATTATTTTGCTTTATTATTATAAAGAATTTAATCTTTTATATATATATATATATATATATATATATATATATATATATATATATATATATATTCCTAAAAAATTTGGACATGTTGCTGGGTGGTAAAAAAAAAAAAAAAAATTGGGCAACAAAACAAAACTAGTTCAAGGACCATTTTGCATTGGTCTGGATATGTTCTTTTTTCTCTTTTTTTAATGAATAGAGGACTAGACAAAACTGGGCAACACAAATTCGGTAATCAATCTAGACATGTTGTGTGGGGTAGGTGTGATGCGTAGGAAGCATAAAAATTGGGATGGCAATTTAGTCATTGCCTGGGAATTGGACTTTCCACTCTTGTTAAAAGAAAAGAGAAACGGTCTATATACCAATTAGGACTAGAAACTCTGTAGACTATCTCACCAAAGCATAGCAAGCAATTTGTGGATGGCACTTCTCTGAATAATGGATCGAGGGGGGTGGTGGACCACCCCTATTGGGACCAATGAGACTTTTAAGTTGGAACTGCCAAGGGTTTGAAAACCCTTAATTAGATAGTTTGTGGCCTTCACAAAATAGTTAGGGAACAAGATCCTATAGTATGTTTTCTTATGGATATTCGAATGTTTAAGGAGGATTTTGAAAAGCTTTGTAAGGATACAAATTTTCCTCACTGGTTCATTGTGAAAAAGCTAGGTTTGCGTGGTGGATTGGCTCTTCTTTGGAAGAAGGGTGTTGATCTTAAGGTCATTAATGGTTTAGATAACCATATTTTGGCAAAGGTTGTTGAAGAGGATGGGTCTGAATGGTTCTTAACAGGTTTTTATGGTTGATCTGAAACATCTCAGAAGCCGAATTCTTGGGCGTTGTTAAACCATATTAAGTCCTTTGTGCATGGACCTTGGGTTTGTATTAGAGATTTTAATATTATTCTCAGTTCTATTGAATACTTGCCTTGATCAACTCATGGTTAACATAAATTGTGATCTCAGGTTGAAGATCGATTTCCACAATCAAAATGAATTGAGATGTCTTACTAACCAAATTGTGAAATTGATATCAATCAACTTGTGGGTGGTGAAGATTGTGATCAAAAGTTGAAGATTTGTATAATCTAAAAAAATCAAGATGCCTCAAAGGCCAAACTAGTCAACACCCAAGTGGTTCATTTCGTTGGACACAAATGCTCAAAATTAGATAAAGAAATTCACTTTATCAGTTATCATTTTGGAGTAGGAAGGTTCTTATGGTACCAATTGTTCAAGAAGAAGGAAGGTGGTAGCTAGATGAGGATCCAAAAATTAGCACCATGACAAGTTTGAAGGTGGAAAAAAAAAAAAAAAAAGAGGAGGGAATGTTATGTGCCTCATTTAAAATAAAAATTGAATTTCAAGGGCGGGCGAAAATTTTAGATGAGTTGAAAAGAGTGAACATATAAAAAAAAAATAGATCAAAATGGCTACACATTGACAAACACAACCAAAAAAAGCCTAGGTTGATCGCTACCCCTACATGTGTCAGTTTGCATCTATGCTTCCGCATACGTATGTTTTTGATTGTGTATATTTGCACGTAACAAATACATAGAAATGATCCTATTAAATAATTTAAAAGACGCAAAATAAAGGTAATGCAATATATTTTTCATGTTTATCATAATAATGCAAATACCCTAAATGGCTAAAACACAAAATTTTCACCTAAAACCTCACCCATGGCATATCAAAACCACCTAAAGACAGCCTCCTTCCATCTTGGTACAACATTATTATCTTTTATTTAATCAAGAAATAGAAAAGTACAATCTTGTTATTTTTTGTAGTACCATATAGCATCAAGACTGAGGCAGTGACCAAATCAAATGCTCGACCATTGTTAATTTGTAAACCCAGTTCACACAGTAAATTATATATATATATATATATATATATATATATATATATATATATATATATATATATATAACTTTCATTCAAATTTGATGGCTTGACTGGTTTGACTCTTTAAATTAATTAAATAACAACGGTAAATTACATCACATGTATGTATTTGACTTAACTAGTGTTTTCAGTAGAATTATTCATGTGAAAACGGAAGTTTCCAATGGTCAATCCATGTCTTTTAATTTCCTTCATTCTCTCTCCCTCTCTTTGTGTTAGGACATTTGTGATTTGATGTTAGGAACATGTGTCAATATTTTATGTAATTGGCTAATCCTTTAACAAAACGCACTTTACTTGTAATTGGGTGCGAATCAAAGCTCTTCGATGATAGACACTGCAAGCTCCACCTCTGAATTTCGAAAATCCTCGATGAAACGCAGATGAGGATGATGTCGTCCCACAACCGAAATGGCATGGATGGTTTAGGGTTCGGTTTCAAAATCGGTTTGGGGTTCGGTTTCGGAATCGGTTTATCAATGACACAGATGGTTATGGTGATGCGGCTGTTGATCTCGCCGACAAGGTGCATGGTTTAGAGGTAGTGGTTGAAGGTCGAGAAGTCTGGGTGCTGAGTTGATTTGTGGGTCTGGTGATTGTGGTTGAGATCTTTGAGCTTCGGCCATGGAGTTTCAAAGAGAAGGAGGTTAAAGGGAGAGTTCTGATCTAAGGAAGAGAAAGAGATTTTCGAATCTGATGGTAGGTGATGGGAGTGACGAGAACACATTACCTTGACGAGGTAAACCTAGTGACGAGGTCACCCCTGACAACGAACAAGCCACCACCGACGAGGAAAGGAAATTCATTCAATGGTGCCAGCAAGTAACCTGGGCAGTTACGAAACCAGCAAAACAGACCGTTGGAGCCTAATAAAAGCCCCATAATTGGGCTAGAGGCGTTACAAAAGAGAGGCATTAACACCCCAACGGCTAGCAGTCAAGATCACATATATAAAGTCCTTACATTGGCAGCATAAGGTACATAGATATTGAGACTCTAAGAAAATACCTATTACTTTCTAGTTTTGTGAATTGCTTTACTGTTCTAACTTTGGCATCGGAAGCGTTGTGGAAGGCACCACACCGGAGACCTCTTTTAGAAGATACACAGGTGCTGACGGGGAGTTCCATCTGCCTACTACGACTGACGAGTTTACACTTTATCAGTTTGGCGCCGTCTGTGGGGAACGACATTCTCAAATTCATATTTGAAAACGTAGTTTCCGTCAACCCTCTACATTCAGATGGAATCCAACCCAAATTCAGCAACCTTGGCCCAACAAGTCTAAGCCCTTGCAGCCACCATTGAAGAACTCACCAAACAGAACCAGGAAATGAAGCTATGGCTCTAGCAGGTTCAACAGGCTCAACAGGAAGAGAACCGGTCCAAGGGCAACCTAGAGGGAGAAGGGGATAGTCACCGGAGAGGAACCCCTCAGAGGCCAACTACTCCAGACGAGCAGAACTCGGATCTCCTTCGAGAAATGAGGAAGGAAATGGACGAACTGAGGAGCGCCATTAAGAAGGAGATGGACCGAAGCGTAGACAAAATGGTAAGGGCTACGGATTCACCCTTCAACGCCGCGGTACTTGAATGCCCTGTACCGTCAAAGTTTCGCTTACCTCAACTCGAGCCATTCGACGGACTAAAAGACCCACAGGATCATCTTAATACCTTCAAGACGACTCTAGGTCTTCAACAACCACCTGACGAGATACTGTGTCGTTTCTTCCCAACGACTCTCAAAGGAGCTGCAAGAGAATGGTTTACGAAGTTGCCAAACTCATCCATAGACAACTTCGATCAGTTAAGTAGTGCCTTCTTGCGCCATTTCATAGGGGGGCAACGTCCAAGGAGGCCAGTAGACTACTTACTCACCATAAGACAGGGAGAGAAGGAAACTCTGAGGTCGTATGTCAAACGATTCACTTGGGAGACTCTGGAGGTGGACGAAGCTGATGACAAGGTGCAGTTGACGACCTTCAAAGCGGGATTGAGGTCCAGAGACCTCGTGGCCTCCCTCGCAAAGAACCCCCCAAACACGATGGCGGAAATGCTCCTGAAGGCATAGAAGTACATGAATGCTGAAGACGCTTTAGCTGCCATAAAAGATACCGAGAAGCCAGGAGACAAGGCCAAGAGGGAAGACGGCCGTAGGGGGCAAAAAAGAGATCAACTAGACCGTCGGAACAATGACGGGAACAGGAGGAAGGATGATAAAAATCCTCGGACGGTAAGATTTACTCCTCTGGTTATGCCTGTTGACAAAATTTTCACGCAGATCAAGGACGAGCATTATCTCAAATGGCCCAGGCCATTACACTCATCCCCCAATGTCTATGACAAGAACAAGTATTGCCGGTTCCACAAAGACCACGGCCACCACACAGAGGATTGCAGAGACGTAAAGGAGCAAATAGAGGAGTTAATACGGAAAGGGAAGTTACAGAAGTATGTGAAAAAAGGAGAATATAGCAAGTTCAGGGAAGACAATAAAATCCAGCATGAATCCTTCTCCCGGGATGACGATCGTCCGTCCCAACCTCCACACAAGGTGATCGGGGAGATAAACACGATTACAGGAGGACCGTTCTCAGGAGGATCGTTTAAATCACTCAAAAAGGCATACCAGAGACAGGTGAACAGCCTCTACGCCATACCTCCGTCCAAGCACCGACGAACATACCAGGACATGTCTTTCAGTGAAGGAGACGCCATGGGAGTGAAGTAGCCCCACAACGATCCCCTGGTCATAATGCTGAATATAGAAGGGTTCAATACCAAAAGAATCCTCGTTGATAACGGAAGCTCCGCGGACATCATCTACTTCCCAACCTTCCAGCAGCTGAGACTAGATCCTAAAAGAGTTCGCCCTTTTGACTCTCCACTCGTCAGCTTCAGTGGAGACAGGGTCTACCCAGAGGCATAGTGACATTGACGGTGACGGCAGGGACCTACCCAGTACAGTTGACCAAACAAGTAGACTTCCTGGTGGTAGATTGTCCCTCATCCTACAATGTCATCATTGGGAGGCCCACCCTCAACAAGTGGAAGGCGGCGACGTCAACCTACTGTTTGAAGGTGAAATTCCCAACAGATAATGGCGTCGGTGAAGTGAAAGGTGATCAAGTCCTGGCAAGAGAATGCTATCAAGCTGTCCTAGTTGGGAAGGAGAACCACACATGGATGATTGAAGAAAAAGAAGAAGACAGGATAGAGGCCCTGGAAACAGTGGAATTGGTAGAAGGAGATGCGAACAAGACGACCAAGATAGGGACGACGTTGAGCCCCGAGATGAGAACAAGACTCATAAGGTTCCTTAAAGAGAATCTAGATGTCTTTTCATGGAGTCACGAGGACATGCCGGGCATATCTCCAGAAGTCATCTAGCACAGGCTAAATGTGGACCCAGAACGGAAACCCGTTCAGCAACGACGAAGAACCTTCGCCCCAGAATGAGATCAGACAGTTGCAGAGGAAGTTACCAAACTCTTGACGGCTGGATTCATCCGGGAGGTGTATTATCCTGAATGGCTCGCAAATGTCGTCCTGGTAAAGAAAGCAAATGGGAAATGGAGGATGTGCGTAGACTTCACCGACCTGAACAAGGCATGCCCAAAGGACAGCTTCCCTCTACCAAGAATAGACCAGCTCGTGGACTCCACAGCCGGGCACAAGTTACTGACGTTCATGGACGCCTTCTCAGGGTACAACCAGATAAAGATGGCTGAGGAAGACCAGGAGAAGACCGCCTTCATCACAAGCCAAGGACTCTACTGTTACAAGGTAATGCCTTTTGGGTTGAAAAATGCTGGAGCTACGTATCAGAGGTTGGTGAACAAAATGTTCAGTCAATAGATTGGCAGGAACATGGAGGTGTACGTGGACGATATGCTCATCAAGAGCAAGGAAGAGCTCACACATCTGGACGACTTGAGGGAAACGTTTGCAACCCTCAAAAAACACCAGATGAGGCTAAATCCAAGTAAGTGTGTTTTTGGGGTTGCCTCAGGAAAGTTCCTGGGATTCATGGTGTCCTAGAGAGGAATAGAAGCAAACCTAGAGAAAGTACGAGCCATCGTCGACATGGCCTCACCCAAAACCGTCAAGGACGTTCAGAAACTCACAGGAAGGATAGAGGCTTTAAACAGGTTCGTCTCTAGGGCTATAGACAAATGCCTGCCCTTTTTCAAGACTTTGAAGTAGGCTTTTGCCTGGACCGACGAGTGCGAAGCAGCTTTCCAAGAATTAAAGCGTTACCTGAGCAGTCCACCTTTCCTAAGCCCGTCCAAAGAAAGGGAAAACCTATACTTATACCTGGCAGTGTCAGCCTCGGCAGTAAGTGCAGCCCTAATCAGAGAAAAGGGCAAGAAGCAGCTCCCGGTTTACTACGTCAGCTAAGCCTTCCAAGGAGCTAAGGCCAGATACCCAAGGATCGAAAAGATTGCATTTGCGCTAGTAGTAGCCTCGCGCAAGCTAAGGCAATACTTCCAGGCAAATCCCATTCTTGTAATGACGAACCAACCAATCAAGAAATCAATGAACAAGCCCGAAGCAGCAGGCAGGATGGTCCAGTGGGCAATTGAACTTAGTCAATTTGACATCGAGTACCATCCTAGAACAGCGATCAAGGCGCAAGCTCTGGCGGACTTTATCGCAGAGTTCACTCTTCCAGACGATTATAGGATTATCGACAAAGTAGACAGCTGGACGATACAAACTGATGGTTCGTCAGCCCAGAGGAAGGGGGGAGTAGGGGTCGTCATAACCACCACTAACGAAGAAGTGCTGAAATATAGGGTCCAACTAAAGTTCCCAGCCACCAACAACGAAGCTGAATACGAAGGAATACTGACGGGACTGAGGCTTGGGAAAGCTCTTGGTGCCAAAAACTTGTTGATCCAAAGTGATTCAAAGCTAGTGATCGGACAGATCAGGGGAGAGTACGAGGCAAAGGAAGAAAGGATGCAGAAATACCTCAAGCTGGCGAGACAACTAACTCAGGAGTTCGATATAGTGGAGTTCATGCAGATCCCAAGAAGTCAAAATATGGGGGCTGACAAAGTATCAAAGCTAGCGTCATTAGAAGAAGGGGGGATTAGCACAGACCTGGCGATGGAGGTCCAGAAACACCCTAGTATCGAAGAGGTTGCAACATTCACCATCCAGAGCACAGACACCTGGATGACGCCCATAATATCCTACCTCCAGGACGGGCGCCTCCCTCAAAACATAGAAGAGACTAAAAAGATCAAGAAGAGAGCAGTTAGGTTCACGATCCTGAATGACGCCTTGTACAAGAGAGGCTTCTTTATGCCTTACTTGAAGTGCGTCAACGAGGAAGAGGCTAGATACATCCTGGAAGAAGTCCACGGAGGAATTTGTGGCGACCACGCTGGCTCCAGATCCCTGGTGAACAAGGTGGTAAGAGTAGGATATTTTTGGCCAACCATGCAGGTGGACGCTGCTGAGATCGTCAAGAGGTGCGACAAATGCCAGCAATATGGGAATGTGCAACGGCTTCCAACAGAGAGAATGACGACTATAGCTTCCCCACGGCCATTCGCACAGTGGGGAATTGACATCGTTGGTCATCTGCCCCAAGGTAAAGGTCAGGTAAAGTTCCTACTTGTTGCTATTGATTATTTCACGAAATGGGTTGAAGCAGAGGCCTTAGCAATGATCACTGAGGCTCGGATCCGGAGTTTTGTGTGGAAGAATATAATCTGTAGGTTCAGGATTCCCTTGTCGATCATATCAGATAATGGGAGGCAGTTCGACAGCCAAGGCTTCAGGGAATTCTGTTCAAACCTTGGGATCAAGAATCAGTTCTCGTCCCCAAGGCATCCTCAGGCAAACGGGCAGACGGAAGTGACGAACTGGACGCTGCTCAAGATTATCAAGACCAGACTGGATGATGCGAAGGGTGCCTGGCCAGAAGAACTACCAAATGTCCTGTGGGCCTACAGAACCACCGCCAGAACCCCAACAGGAGAAACCCCCTTCAGGCTTACCTATGGCACAGAAGCAGTAATCCCAGTCGAAGTGGGGGTAACGAGCATCAGACGAGGAACTTTCAACGAAAGGATCAACGACGACGAACTACGACTCAACCTGGATTGTCTAGACGAAGTAAGAGACAACGCATCCAGCAAGATGACGAAGTATCAGAAAAAGATGGCCGAATACTACGATAAGAAGGTCAAACTCAGACGACTGGACATAGAAGACCTCGTCCTACGCAGGACCACCACAGCAATTAAAGACCCTACCCAGGGAAAGCTGGGTCCTACGTGGAAAGGTCCTTACCGAGTCATTCATTACTCAAGGCAAGGAAGTTATCACCTGGAAACCATGGACGGACAAAGGCTCCCTCGACCATGGAACATTGAGCATTTAAAAAAGTACCACCAGTAGATATAATAGACAAATGCAGTCACTCTTGAATTTAATAAAACTTTATTCTTTGATGTCTTTATGCAAACAGGCCTAACCAATTGTAAGTCGAACTAACGTAACAAGATTCTGCCTTGACGGATGTAAGTTACTGACGACAACGCCAACGGGTATAAGGCAAACTAAAGTAACAAGATTCCGCCTTGACGGATGAAAGTTACTAACGACCCTCACAAAGGGTACAAAATATGTGAAAGCTAAGTGATAAGATTCCGCCAAGACGGATGTAAATCACTGACGAATCCCGAAGTGACGATATTCCTTAACTGGATGTAAGTCACCAAAAAATGGCCAAGTGATAAGATTCCGCCAAGACAGATGTAAATCACTGACGAATCCCGAAGTGACGAGATTCCTTAACCGGATGTAAGTCACCAAAAAATAGCCAAGTGATAAGATTCCGCCAAGACGGATGTAAATCACTGACGAATCCCGAAGTGACGAGATTCCTTAACCGGATGTAAGTCACCAAAAAGTGGCCAAGTGATAAGATTCCGCTTTGACGAATGTAAGTCACTCACGAAGGCACAAAAGAAAGTGAATGTCCCCAGAACGTGCTAGTGACGTAGACATAGTCCTAAAGCCTACGCAATTGACAAAGTCCCACTCGACGAACTCAGGATACTGACGAATCCGCAAGAGAAAGAACAAGGACAAAAAGAAGAAGGACAAAAACCCTCATCAAGAATAAAGAATGATGAGCAAATCACGGCTAAAGAAATTTACGCTAAGTGCCAGCTAAGTACAAGGTATGCTAATAAGTTTATGCTAAATCACAAACACATGCATGGTCATAGACAGGAGCATAGCCACAAAAACGGGTAAGTACTAAATCATAAAAAGCCCAAAAATAGAGGGCAACTATCCTTGTTTTTCCTACAGACCCATAAAACGGAGGGCCAAGAGACATTGTTCTGAAAATAGATTAAAATATATATATATATATATATATATATACACACATCTCCAAAAAGGCCCAAAACACAAACGGGCAAATATAAAAGATAAATTTTCCTAAGTATCAGGTTCGGGTGTCTGGAGCGTCAGTAACGGGATCGTCAACAGCAACGGGAACATTCTCAGTAATAGGGGCTTCATCAGCAGCAGGGACGTCACCTTCAGGTGCAGAAGACTGGGCAGCCTCGTCAGCAGCCATCTCTTGATCTACCACTTCTAGATCCAGATTCGGCAGATCAACCCCTGTAAGGTGCTTGACAAGGTACCTGCGAAGGAGCTCGAAACCCTTGAAGTACCAGCTGAAGAGTACTGTGGAATACTCCTTAGTTTGCTGAAAGGCCTCGACGGACCTAGCATCGATCGTCTTCAACTTCTCCCTTGCCGCCTGAAGCTAGTCGTCCTTCTCCAGATTCAGCTGACGCTCGACCCTAAGGTCGGAATTCAAAGGCTTGACTTTCTCCTTCAATGTGGCAGCCTCGTCCATCGACTCTATGAGGTCCTTTTTCAGCGTCAAGTTCTCCTTCTCCAGAGCCTCCATCCTGGACGTCAAAGAAGCCACCTTAGCCTCTTGAGTGAGACACTCAGAAGCAAGGTGAAGGCTCTCCCCCAACACCTGACGAAGCAAGCTAAGTGCGTCAGTAAAAAAAAAAAAAAAAAAAAAAAAAAAAAAAAAAAAAAAAAATGGGGAAATTGATGTGAAAAGAAACCAAGGAAAACGCATAAACAGCCTTACCTGCACAATCTTGTGAACGTGCTGACTTGCAACCACATTAAGAGGCACTCCAGAAAAGACCTTAAGGTCTTCAGCCTTCACCACGTTATGTGCCCGCTCCACAGCCACACCTTCATCATCAAAGACGGACGAGCCAACTCTCTCATTCTCTTTGTCTTTGGCTGACAGTCTCGGCCTCTTTGATGACGGGGTAGGGATCTCCTCAACTGAAGTGGTCGGCGAAGCCACCTGTATACCCTCAACTCCCGAGACGATGGGAGTGGCATCCACAGAGGGGACGACAGACGGACCCTTCCCCGTAATACAAACTACATTTTTGCCGATATTAGCCAAGGGTTCGTCCTTCTTGGACCTCATCTTGGCGTACATATCTTTGTTGAACTTGGTCGTCATCTCTTAAAAAAAAAAAAAAAAAAAAAAAAAAAAAAAAAAAAGACTAAGAAATCCAAAGTACGCAAGTGCAGGTCAGTATTGACGAGGTAAACACTTACTCTTCTTCTCCTCGATGTTAATGCTGCGCAAAACGTAAGGAGATGGATCCGGGCCTAAGCAGTAGAAAGCAAGTGTCCGTGGGTCAAGGAGATCGTCCCAACTCTCAATCGACTTTGCGTATTCGATTGCCTTCTGAACACAACCCTGATATTTGCTCTTCAATTTGGGGCATTTTTTAACTGCAAAAGAAAGTGAACGAGTGGTTAGTGACGACCAAACATGCAAGACAAAAATAAACAGACGAGAAGAAACATGGACGCACCTAAGTTGGGGGTTCCCCACCGACGAAGTAACCTTGGGATATCACCCCAAGCCTCGCTAGAAGGGGTCTCAAAGTCATCCCCGGACACGAAAATGAAACGTGACTTCCAGTACCTGAATGACGAGGCTAAACCCTTAATGATTCTAGTCCCCCTCATCCAAGGGACTAGTTCATAATACCCATACTCTTTCGATTCCTTTAAACAGTAGATGTGGACGAGCTCACTCACTTTGATCATATCTTCGTTGGCAGCCAGCCAAATCTCTATACAATTGATAACTATCCTCTAGGAGTTAGGCATGAGTTGCCTGGGGGCAATGCCAAAGTGATCCAGGAGCTCCATCACCAAAGGATGGACGGGTAGCCTAAGTCCAGAAGTGAAAGCAGCCTCGTAGAAGCATACTTCACCAAGAAAGAAGTGGCAGGCCCGATCCTCAGGACCAGGCCGACGAACGCGAACCCGCACAGGAAACTGGAACCTATCCTTAAACCTAGCCACTGTGTCAGCGTCCAGCCCACACTCCTCGTTAAGAGCATAAAAAGCCCTAACCTGACGAGGGGTGGAAACGGCTGTATCACCCTCGACCGGGCCGCCGCTAGACGACAACCCAATGTCTAATTCACTGGATCTCACCTCCGACATCCTCCTCGTCTCTCCCTCAAACCAAGCCAGTGACCGTCCTAAAACTGGAGATAGCTCCCCTAGAACGACATTCAACCCACTACCTTCAAAAAGATAGTTCCCAATCAAAGGAAAAAAGTCCCTGGAAACACCCAAAGCCGCCCCTAAGCGAGCAAAAAAGAAAGAAACTGAGGGGCAAGCTACCCAAACCTTAGAAGAACTAACCATGAAAAGGGATACCCAATCCTAAATGCCCACATATCAAACACAAAAACAACAAAAGTAAAAGACAAAGGAAAAATCAGGAATTTATAAGGGGGCCATGAAGAAAAAATCTGAGAAAAATCGAAGAAGTAGCGTACCTTGAAAAGCGAAACAGTCGAGACCGGAGAAATTCGTCACCGGAGCAAGGTCAAAGTCGCCAGAGCATAATCGGAATAATCGCAGAAACAAGCAAAAGAGACACACACTCGGAGCAGGAAAAGAAAGGAAAATCAGAGTGAAGGAAAAAGAAAAGTTTTTGAAACCAAAAATCCAAGGAAACTGAAAAGTAGCGGGAAACCCAAGGGTCATGCCATCAATACCCTCAATCAGCACGTGCCACGTGGCCACGTTCCATACTGCGCCGCCATCATACATTAAATTCGAAACGAAACCCCAAGCGTCACAAACAACTCAGGAAAAGAAACCTTTCACCTTCTGTGGCCCTCATGACACGTCACTGACGACCACATAACCTGGGGGGCAACTGATGGGAGTGACGAGAACACATTACCTTGACGAGATAAACCTAGTGACGAGGTCACCCCTGACGACGAACAAGCCACCACCGACGAGGAAAGGAAAGTCATTCAATGGTGCCAGCAAGTAACCTGGGCAATTACAAAACCAGCAAAACAGACCGTTGGAGCCTAATAAAAGCCCCATAATTGGGCTAGAGGCATTACAAAAGAGAGGCATTAACACCCCAACGGCTAGCAGTCAAGATCACATATATAAAGTCCTTACATTGGCAACGTAAGGTACATAGATATTGAGACTCTAAGAAAATACCTATTACTTTCTAGTTTTGTGAATTGCTTTACTATTCTAACTTTGGCATCGGAGGCGTTGTGACAGGCACCACACCGGTGACCCATTTTAGAAGATACACAGGTGCTGACGGGGAGTTCCATCTGCCTACTACGACTGACGAGTTTACACTTCATCAGTAGGGGATTGTGGACGTTTGTGCCTTGTGGTATTTGTTTGTGATTTATGCAGGCTTATGGTGGTTGATTGTGGGTTTGTGGAGGTGGTGAATGTTGGGTTGTGGGTTTGTGGAGGTGGCTGGGTGTTGCCGGATGGGTGAAGAATCATGTGAAGAGAAGAAGATAGAGTGACAGGAAAGGGAGAAAGAGAAATGAATAAAAAAATGAATAGTTTTTAGCTAATAGAAAAAATAAAACCTTTGATATAGTGTGTATTGTAAAGCCAGTTATTAAAATTAATAAAGTAACCTTTTGAGATGTTAAATGCTAAAAAATTTAGCATGTTTGATGAGAATTCTCTAAGGGTGAAACTTAAAAAAAATAAATAAATAATTGTACACAATGTTGTGAATGTACTTAATTAGTATAAAATGATTAGTCTTCCACTTAGAAGAGCAAGATAAGGAAGGTAGATATGTTCAAAAACTAATGTCTCAATAATCAAAGAAATTAAACAATTGTGAATTTAATAGGGATAAAGTAGAGATAATGTTCAAATTCAAGACCCCACTTATTATTAAAATAAATTACCGTTTGTCATAAAGTTTTAAGAGATTATAAAATAGTGAATTTAATTGATTATAATTATTCAACAAACATTCTAATAAGATACACAAATCAATGTTATAGAAGCAAAATTCGAATTATGCTATAGATTGCCAATAATAGAGGCTTTAATGAAGAGGCTAACCTTTATTTTTTGCCATTTTGTTCTTAGGCAATTTTAAGTTAACATCCATGTCTGCATGACAAATCAAGCTTTTAAGCTTGACACTAGTCGACTGATCAAGAATTGCGGATTTTGTTTTTGGCTGAAGACATTCTATTTTAACTGAGCTGTATAAATAGGTTTTTGTGATTCTAATGGATCTATTTAAAGACTGATTGAACCTCACTTTAAATAAGACTTTAGAGCAGAAACCTAAAGAGATTCAAAGAAAAAACCTAAACCTTCCCCTATTGTACCTGGGAAAGTTTAGTACACAAGAGGAGATTTTGCAATGACTTTTGTGAGCCAACAAGGATCATCTATAGCACCATATTGAAGATTTCTTAGACCAATGGCAGAGCCACTTGAGGACTGAGGGGGCCTTGGCCCTCCCAAAATTTTTGAAAAAATAATTTTTTTTTGAAAATATCTTAAATAATTTGAAAATTTTTAAATAACCTTATCATTTTGGCCCTCCATACCTAATAATATACATATATATTTAAGAAAGTCTAAAAATAAACATAATTTTCATTTAAATAAAATACAATCCATAAATACATATATCAACACATGACAATAACTATACATTTAATATCTTTAAAATGAATACATAGGTATTTTAACAATTATCTCAACAAATAAAAGGGAAAAAAAAAGGTCTTATTTTCATCCCAACACATCTAAGGCTTATTTGTACATAGCAATAGAAAAATTGAAAAGTAAAAAATTTTGTTAATATGCCGCACCACCAAGTCCCCCACACATTTGTAGAAACATTTTGCCTCACACAAGTGACTCTCTCTCTCTCTCTTCGTTGGCGACTTGGCGTTTGCCTTTTTCTTTTTTTTTCTTTTTTTTTCTTTTCAGTTCTTTCCTTTTCATCCTCCCACTACTACTGTAGTTTGTTTAAAAGTAAAAGTTCTATACTGTGTGACTAAACTAGACAAGAAAAGGTGAAAGATTGAAACTTTTGTGCCGTGGCCCCTCATCCCCTGACTGTGCAATGCTCTATGCCCCTAGCTGACCAGCTAACCCCTTTTTTTAACTCTTTCCCGAGTACTTTGCATTTGCTTTGTTTTGATTTTTTTACTTTACTTTTTATTTATTTCTTTTTTATATTCCTTATAATATATTATTTATTATTATAATAATCAATATATTATATACCGAATGACATTAAATATTTTAAATGAACTTATAAATTATCTTGATTAGTTGATTAAAATATACAGTTTATACTACTATATTAACATGTATTTAGTTGTTTATTATATTTTTTATGCATTGACATTTGAATGATTGTTTGTCTTTTATTTAGCAATCTTTGGACTATTGTTTGTCATTTTATTTTATCAGTGATAATTTAATTTGATAAATCTAGGTTCATGGACAAGTTTAGGACTATTGACTCATTCTTCAAAAAAAAAAAAATGAAGACAGTAATTTAGAAAATAATACACTTTTGGGTTCTAATGTTGAAGTGTCAACTTCTGATTATAGTATTTAATAGTACACTTTTGTTTATAGCACATATTGAGTTATGAAGTATTGTACATTACTATTTTACATTTCATACACAAAAGTGTGTGTGTGTGTGTGTGTGTATTGCATGAGGTCTGAATACCGAGGAGTCTTAGCCGAGGAATAATCTTCATAACCTAGGCAAAGGAGGGAAAACGAACTCCGAGGACTCCATTTAACCGAGAAGGGTAATAGTATTAGGACAATTGTTATCCCTTAAAGGCCCAAGGAGAGGAAAAGAGATGGCAGCGACGACAAGGATGGTGGGAGGAAGCTTCCTGAAGGGTATACCTCTCACCTTCGCATTCAATGCTCTCGACCAACCTTATCAGCTGCATTAATGTGGAAATGACCCTTGAATAGTAACTTCACATCTATCATCTCCTTCTACTACCTTCAATAGAGTTTTGATGGGACAAGTATCCTGAAAAATGCTTGGGAATGTATAGGTGGAGGGCTGAGATGCATGGAGAAATGTTATAAAAGGAAAGGAATACACTAGAAAAAGGGGATGAATATTTTCTAAAAACTTATAAAAACATAAAAGAGAACAGTGAATAACCTAGTGTAAAACCTGAACTATATCTATATATAAGAAATTGATTCTCGGACTAGCTTGAGGAGGTCATTATCCCCAATTGTTGTTTAAACTACACCTTTCTGTTACTCTGGACTTTTCGGCCTTAAACTTGGCCTTAGTTTAGAATTGCACTTGAATTAGTTTCTCACTCTCTTTAAACATTCTATTGTTTGAGCCTGATTCAAAGGACAGGGTACCATGGTTCTAAATAGGTTTGGGTCTTTATTTTTTGAGTCCATACATACATACATACATTCATACATATATATATGACCCCTCCAAAGATAAATTTCTAGCTCTGTCATTATCTAAGACACTATACATGCTATTGTTCCAAAGTTATACTAAATCATTTAAGGGACGTTGTTGGAGTTAATTAGTCATAGAGTGGAGATTCATGCACATTAAAGGAGGTTATTGAGAAGTAGTCCAACCAGTTTGGAGTTGCTATTAGATAGCTCAGTAGCTAAGTTCTACTATAGGTAAGTACTTTGGATTAAGTATATCCCTTATACTTGTAACCTCAATATTTGTTAATGGGTTTTCAAGTGAGTGATGACTTATATATCATTCATTGAGTTTTTTTTTTTTTTGGTTAGGATTTCCCACATCGTGACCATTTTGCATCGTGTTTTAAAATTTATTTTCCCACTGCATGAAATTTAGTTTTAGCGACATCTATGGTTGCATGTGCCTATTAGTCTTTAATTGGACCATTGCATAATTTGACTAATTAACTAACTTGAGTAATTGATTAAAATTGAATTGGGAACAAAATAAACCCATCATACTCTGATGCAATGTTCAATGCCCCTGGTAAACAGTAAACACGCTCTTGAGCCCCATGTTGTCTAGTTGTAAACCTCGTACCCTATTCTCCAGTGGATTTTGTAAAGCCAGAGTTTGAAGAGTAGCACAAGCCCCAGCGACGTTAATGAAGAAAGCAGAAACAGGAAATTAAATTTTTTGGCTGTTTGGGTAGTGGATTAGTGGGAATTTTTTTTTTTTTTTTTTGGGGAGAAAACATAAATTATTTTATTAAATTAAATAAATCAGTTTGAAGCATCAACAAGTAATTGGACCTAGACAAAAGAAAGCACCTCCTCCATCCAAACTACAAGACCCAATACAAGTTTTGCATGCCTCCTAGGATGCACGAATACTTTATTTTTGCTCACGTACTTGTATCTGATACATATCATTCAGGTATAGTACAAATACCTCTAGATACATACCCAATTATTATTTTTTTTAAATACCAATACATTTAGGATACACCCGTGATATGACAAGGATATCGTTCTAACACAACCCCCAATAGTAAGAGATACCCTGAACTTGTAAGAATTTTTATTTATATGTTTTATATATTGGTTTCAATGTTGAACACTTACCTAGTTATCTATTATTTACTCTTTTTGATCTTGGTTTGCATTCTAAACATAATTTGATAGCCATGGATTCACTTTTTTTTCTTTTTTTTTTTGGAGAATGGCCATGGATTCACTTTATTATTCACTACAAAAAACGCGGCTTTAAGCTGCGTTTTTTATAGCCGCGTTTTTATAAACGCGGCTATAGACCGGCTTAGAGCCGTGTTTATTAAACGCGACTCCAGAGCTGCTCTGGAGCTGCGTTTGACAATGTTAAAGCTGCGTTTATGTGAGAAGGGCTATAGCCGCGTTTTAAAAAATGCGGCTATAGACCCATTTACGAGTTTTTTTTTTTTTTTTTTAACATGTCCTAAAGCTGCGTTTGGAAAACACGACTTTAGGGGTCATTTGGAGCTGCGTTTGTGAGTAAAAATGCGGCTTTAGGCCCTGTCCTAAAGCCGTGTTTGGCAAACACGGCCATAGAAGCACCTAAAGCTGCGTTTATATGTAAAAACGCAGCTTCAGACCTTGATATATATATTGAAGAAAGAAATCCCTAATCCCTAATCAAATTGATCTATCACTCTGATCACTCTCAAACAAACCCTCGCTCTCTATCACTCTCAACACCATGCCGCCTCTGATCGACGCCACCACCGCCGCCGAGAACCTCGTTCTCATAGCCCTCTCTCTCAGCCATCATATATAGGTAAGAACCTCTCTATTCCTCTTGCGATCTCTCTCTCGGTTGTGTCGCGTGTGCGCGTGCGTTTATGGTTGTTTGGCCATGGGTTTGGGTATTGCTATTTTTCTGGGTATATGGCCATGTATGTTTGTAGATGTGAATGAGTGTAATGGTTGTTCTGATTGCTCTGTTGTTTGGTTGATTTCTCATGGGTCTAGGTTGGTTTTGCTTTGTCAAGTGTGGTGTAGTTTGTTACCATCATTTGTGTTTCAAAAAGGTCCCTACAATAACCATGTTAGATGTCAGAGGTTCAATTTAATTGATTGTAGTCCCATGATAATCAGTCCTGTATATAATGGGGACTTGACCTCATCATGTATACTTTATATTGCAACGAATATCCTTCATCAGGTGACCTCATATGTCTCAACTCAAGCCTTTCTTTTTACCTGTCACTAACCTAGCTAAGGTACTCTTTATTTCTAGACCACCAAAAATGGCCATTTATGCCTTTCAAGCGAGCTTGGGATGACCCTTCTATATATTATTATTATTATTATCATGTATGTTCCTTTTGAAATTTCTTTAGAGGATCCAACATTATAGCATGTTGACAACCATGATTTTTATATCACATTTTACAAGGTATTGAGTTTGAGTCTATAAACAATAAACCCAATAACTTACCAAAAATAAAAGGACTATGAAACCCCGTTAACTTTTGAATGAAATTAGTTTGTTAAAAGGAATAAGAGGTGGGCTTTTCATAATTCATTGCCAACCATACCATGCAATTTTAGCATCGCTACTCGCTAGTCCTCTCATTGGAAAAAGTGATGCTCAAGTGTGTGAACCTTAATTGATTGATCTAAAGTTCTTTTCTGGTATGAATGATTGATCTAAAATTCATCATACTCAACTGAAAATTACGTCGCGTCTTTTGGGTGAGGTCATTCCATGATTGTAAAACTTTGAAAGGGATTTTGTGTATTTAAATTTCACTTAGATTTTTTTTTTTTTTGGATAGGACACTCAGATAATATTTAGTTTATTAATCATCATTTTATTTAATGTTTTATACTATAATTTTTTATTTAAAATTCATTTATTACGACATATTCACTTAAATGGTGCTAGAGATACAATAATTTCACTACATATATCTTACAAATTAGGGCATGATTAGTAGGAGGATTTTTGTTTTTGTTTTCAAAACAGTATTGTAAGGACCCGTTTCTCAGTCCAAGCCCAAAGTGTATGATCTTGGCCCAGTGAGTCTAGTATAATGAATTTGTAAAGAGTAGGTCAAAGAACTAGGCCTTAGTGTGTTAGGTAACGGTTAGTACTGAATTAAATGACAATTAAACACAAATAAGAGATTCTGATATCAATGGACTTACAGTCCGAAGAGGTCTCACTTTTATAAATTGATCACAATTGGGTACAAGTACAATTTAAATTGCTATAATGTTCTCTCTCTATTTTTCCGATTCCCCTCTCATAGAGGGTTTTTCGCATTATATAGCTCCCTTGGAATCATCTTGATCCTACACTTGTTGGTCATTTGAGCTCTTACTTGAATGTCTGTCCCATCAAACACCCTCTTTGACTTCCTCTAAGTGGTGGTAACTAAGACAGCACTGTTCAGGGGGGTCTTCTCGACATAAATGCGGTCAAAAAAGTAGCTGCAGTGCATTTAATGCGATGATAGCAACTTTCCCTTAGATATTTTTGGGTTTTCTTCCTTCTCGTATGTTCATGAGGCACGTCCCTATCACTAGAATTTCTTGGAGGGTCACTCTAATTGCTGGAATACATACTTGAGCTGCATTCATCATATCTAAGGAAGAGTTCCTCCTCAAACCACCTTCCATTTATTCCTTACTCATGAGACTTTAAATTGGAACACCTCATAACTATTTGTCCCTCCTCGGACCATTCAACGTCCTTGAACAAAGCCCAAGGCCCAATATATTATTTTAGGCCCTTGTTTGGGAGACCATTTCTATCTTTGAGATTTAAAAATATATATATTTTCAAAAAGTAACGTATAGAATCTGTAGATTACCTTTTTTATGGATTATGAAAAGAAATAGAGCTCATCATTTTTTTTTTTAATAATAAGTTTCAAATTTGAAGTGTGAGAATTCTTTTTGTGATAAAGATAAACTCCTTAATTTAAGAGATAAAAGAGTTTGGACAAATGTGTAGGGTCCACTGTTTTCAATTTATTTACAACTATGTCATTAAAAACATTTTCTGTATCCTAAAAACACCCCCTTAGCCATTTTCAAAATCCTGTTTTAAATCAAGAAAATAGGATACAATTTTTTAAAAACTATATTTAAAAAATATTAGCCAAACAATAAATTCAAGTGTGGGACCCACCATTTTATGCATTGCAAAACCAAAAACTATATTTAAATACTCTTACCAAATAGCCCCTTAGCATCTTTAATCATAAAATTTGATTTAAATATTCATTTATTATGTTTTTTAGCGGTTTAAGTTATATTCTTACCACATCAGTTTGTAAGAATTTTGTGATTAATTTTTTGTAGTTTTAACATTTTCCATTTATTTAATAGTGATTTGGTACTACCGCACACCCTTAGTGTAATGGTTACTCCACAAGTATAAGTGCTTGTGAGGTTTGAGGGGTAAGGACCAGGGTTCAAGTTTACAGGAGAGAGCTTGACACACATTTACACTTAGATTAGGTTAAAGTAGAAATTCTATCTTGTAAAAAATTAAAAAAATTAAAAAAAAAAAAACAGTGATTTGGTTGGAATTCTTTTTATTTTTTATTTTTTGAAAATGCTAAAGCTATAACAACTTTTACTACCAAAAAAAACTTACAAATTTATGTGGAAAAGAATGTGATTGATGACCCTTCAACAAGATACTAAATGAGTATTTGAATTATTTCTTATGATTGATGGCACAACAATTTGTAAAATCTATATAATAAAATTTATAGTATTTTTAGCATCAATTAATTTTTTTATTATTTAGTTCTTAATAATGGAGAAAAAATAAATTGTACACTTCACTTTTTTTTTTTTTTTAATCACTTATTAACCCTTACATTTGGGGCCTTTCTCAAATAAGGGGTTGTAGGCCATGGCCTAAGTGACTTAAACCTAGAGTTGGCCTTGCTTGGTCTGTTGTTCATAATCTTAAAAGTTAACACGATCTCACAATTCCCACTTGTATCATAAAATGATAAAAAAATTGCCGCTCTTAACTCTTAAGCATTTGTTAAGAAAGTATCAATTTGTCTTTGGTTGTAGTAGGGGATTTTTTTTTTTTTTCTTTTCCTTTTCCTCATCTTTTCTCCCATATTTTCAAAATATAATCATCAACCACCAAGATATGGATGCGACATTGGAGGAACTTTGGAAGAAGTTCACTCTTTCAGAGGAGGAAAAAGGTGTTTTGTCAGTTCATGCTCAGGATGTTGCTCGATCACAAGAACAAGCTCAGTTCAGCCTTTTATTCAAGCTACAAACCAACAGAGATTTCAATAAGGAGGCTTTCAAATCCACTATCCAACAGTTATGGAGAGGTTCTCAACGGGTTTCTATCAAAGAAGTGGGGAACAATCTATTTCTGGCAATCTTTGATACGGAGGATCATATGAATGATATTTTAGATAGGAGTCCATGGTCTTTTGATAAGAGGTTGGTGATGGTGAAGCGGTTCACAAATGATGTTAGCCCTGAAAATGTCACATTTCAACGATCTCCATTTTGGATTCGGGTTTTCAACATTCCAATTAAAAGTATGAATGCAACAATTGGTAATTATATTGCCAACGAAATTGGCGTTCCTCTTTTAGTTGATGCTCCTAAAAGTGGCTTGGCGTGAGGACCCTTCCTTCGCATAAGGGTGGATGTAGATATTACTAAGCCATTAATGAGGGGAAAGATGATACAGATAGAAGGAATGGAGAAAGGATGGGTTCATTTTAAATATGAGAGACTTCCCATTTATTGTTATCGGTGTGGAATTCTGGGACATCAAGAGAGAGAATGTCAAAAAGCCAAGAAGGGTTGTTTTACTGTAGAGGAAGACGACTTTCAATTTGGGCCTTGGTTACGTGTTATGGGTCCAAAATTCAATCGGGGGAATAATCCATTCAGCAAGACAAAACAGGTAGAGGCTGAGACTGACTTCGACCTGGAGTCTGATGAGGAAACAGGGGATCGGCATTTCTCTCATAGTCCTCGCCAACATCAGATGGCATCGCCAATCAGTAAACCGTCCGGTGAAATCATGCCAACTATTTCGGTGGAGGATGCTGCTGAAAATACGGGTTGCCAGGTAACACCACGATCCCAACATCTCAATTTGAATTCAAATGCCCACCTACCAAATCCCGAAAAACCCACTTCCCTGTCATCCCTAAAATCTCAGATAACTCCGGAAAAATTCCCATCCAACACGGAAGCAATTACAAAAAATCCTATACCCAATCCCATGAAAATCGATACCCACCCACCTAACGCCGAAAAACCCACTTCCCTTTCATCTTCAAACTCTATTAAGATAGAGAAGCCAACACAAGGAAATCTGGAGAGATCCCCACCCATCACGGCATCCAATTTTATCCCTTATCCCATGGAAAGTAAATCTCACAAATATCCTTCAATTCAAGTGAACCCTGACCCACATAATCTAGGAGAGGTAGAAATCCTTCCTGTACCCGAGGATAGCTCAGAGAAATCAAAAGAGACGGAAATTGAAAATTTAAATAAAGAGTATCTAGTTGAGGATATTGAAATGGAATTACCCCAAGATTGTAGTGAGGACTCTTCGGGTCATATCAAAACAAGTCTCCGATCCTGGAAACGGTTACTGAGGACTTCAAATCCCAAACCAATCCCTACTGATAGTGAAAAGCCTATATTTCAAACCCATATCAAACGAACCAATTCCAACTCTTCCTCAGATGAATACCCGAGACCCAAAAAGCTAGCAATTGAAAGACTTGTTGGGGGTACTCTTCCTCCATGTCAACCTCCTTGAAAATACTAAGCCTCAACTGCCGTGGGCTTGGGATCCCAAAGGCAGTACAGGAGCTCTGTTGCCTGATAAGTGAGGAAGATCCCAACATTCTTTTTCTCTTTGAAACCAAGCTAGATAGTGATGGCTTTAAGAGACTAAAAAGAAAAATTGAATTTCAGCAAGGTTGTGAAGTACCTCGAGTTGGATTGGGAGGTGGTTTAGCTCTTTTGTGGCGTGACAATGTGGATATCGATGTGCAAACATCTTCTCCACACCACATTGATGCTCTGATAAACCAGAATGGCGTCGTTTGGCGTTTCACTGGGGTTTATGGACATCCTCAAGCCGTTTGTCTGCAATCTCCTCTATTGAATGATCACACTTTCTTTCCGAAGATGAAGTTCATTGATGCAATGACTGCTGCTCTTAAGGAATTATCTGCCGCTGTTTTTGATACATTATGCATAGTGTGTTGGATGATCTGGAAATGCAAGAACAAAGTAGTTTTTAATAACATGGCTCCTTCTTATCATGGGTTATGGAATCGGGCTGACCTATATAGAATGGAGTTTGCGGAAGTACAGCAGAAAAACACGCAGGATGGTAGTTTAAAGGTAGCAAGGTGGACCCCCCCCAGTCAGAAGGTAGTTACAAACTTAATGTTGCTTTTTCCCAGTCAAAAAAGTCTGCTACAGTGGGTATTGGTTTTATTATTCGAGATAATGTTGGAGAAGTGTTAGCTGCTGTTTGTGATAAAGGTGTGAAGGAGTTGAATCCATTATGTATAGCCGCTTGTGTGGTGAGGAAGGCTTTATTGTTCTGTCAAAGTACTAGTTTTTCCAAGGTGCAGGTGGAGTGTAACTTTGCAGAATTAGTGGATTTGCTGAACTCTGACAGAATATGTTTTCTAGAAGTGGCGTGGACTTTGGAAGATATTGCTATTATTAAGAAGAATTTTAATTTTATTTCTTTTTCTATTATTTCTTTAAGATGTAATCGAGCTGCACTAGCTTTAGCTAATGCTGCAAAAGAGAAAGAGAAGGTCATGATTTGGTTAGAAGAATGCCTCTCTTTTCTCTTCCTCATTGTACAAAGTGATTTATATCAATAAAGTCTACTATCGTTTCTGCTCAAAAAAAAAAAATTGTCTAAAAAGTAACTGAACTATATTAAATTCTCCAATGATATTCGATATCTAGGCTCCTAAAATATAAATTTCAGACTAAAAATGGATCAACCTCTAAAAATAAATAAATAAAAGAAAAAGAAAGAGACTGATCAACTGCATTATAATTGGACCCTATACTTATTTTAAAAAAATAATAGAACATTAAAAGCCAAAAAAAAAAAAAAAAGCCTTGTATGTAAAACAGGAATTTGGAAATAATTTTACTGAATGGTAAAAAAGTATTGGCGAATTTTAATATTGATGAGGTTGAGTCGTTGTCGACGTTGATAAGGTTCGCCGAAACTTTGTAAATAGAAATTCAGAACTATAACGCAAGCGCTTACGTGCAATAACAAATATTAAGAAAAAGTCGTCACTCATCTCATCATGGTCTGTGAGACCGTGACACCTCCGACACTACAGGGTTCATGATCGTGAGCCAAATTCAATTCGGCCTCTAGAACTGCTCGAAACTTTGCCCCCAGTTAAAGCCTACCCCAGTTGCTAATAAAGGCTAAAATGAATAACCCATTGTCCGCTGATAATACTGCCTAATCAAGGCTAATAATGTTCCTTTGGTTTGGCCCATTTTGTCAAAGGAAAGGAGTACTGCTGCTTTAGCTACCAACCCCATGCAAGAGTTACAGTCCACATCTTTTTTAGTATCCTCATCCACAAATTTTAATTTTTTTATCGTTAGATTAGTAATTGGATGTTTGTCTTACATGAAGTTTCAGGGTATTCTTCCGAGAAGGATAATTAAAATTTATCATTTTTTAATAGTTTAATTTTTTGAGATTAGTGAAACAAGATTATTTTCTATATTTTTATAAATTAATTTTTTTTTCAATTGTCACATATTTGAACTTAAATGGACTTCCTCACTAAATCAAATTTAGATTCAAGAGCCAAATATATTACTCAAATCTATAATGATAATGACAAAATCTAACTATGCGTCACATATTTGAACTTGATTGGACTTCCTCGTTGACCCCAATTTAGTTCTGGAAGCTAAATCCACTACTCGTATCTACAATGATAATGAAAAAGACTAACTATGCAAGGTTGGATGACATTTAGCAAATATGCAAGAAAAATCCTGCAACCAGCTCATTCATCCGGTGAAAATCATACTTTAGATTTGTAAGAAAGGGTATTTAAGTGTGATGTAATAAAGGAGAGAGTCACTCCTGTTTAGTATGCTTAGAAACTCATGGAAGTGTACTGAATCATTAGTTTCGTGTGTTTGAAAGTTTTGGGAAATGTAAGAGAGCACCTGAATGCAAATGTAATTTTCTGTATATATCTAGACCTTTTAAGGTTTGAACCCCTAAACGTTGAGATCTTCCTCCATTTTATAGATTTTGTAGAGTCACTAAAAAATCCACTAATTGAGGAGAAAACCTATTGTATTCGTTAGACATTAGTATTTACTCAACTTGCTTTGAGTAGTGGATACTCAAAATAGAGCAAACTATCACTAATTTTCCTCAAGCTTCAAGCAAATTGTTGGCCAAGGCCACGAAAATTGTTCCTTTAAAATGAAATTGACCTTCCCAATTTGTTGAATTTGAGGAATCAAGGCAAACAGTATTAAATGTTGATTAAATCCTTTATTGGGAGCAAAAATATATGTTGGATGAAAGGTGTATATTCATTATTTAACATATATAACGAGTAGCCATTGATTATGCATTGCATCTAATATAGGTTCATTGGTCTTACCAGTGTTCCAAGCCCAATGAAGGACTGTTTAGTGAGCCCATACCAGTGCAAATTGAATATTTTTCCCTCCAATCCACTTCTCCTAAATTCCTAATTATCCATTTGTTGGGTTCTCTTACATGTGGGCTTGGTCCACAGTAAAAGAGGAAGATTAATTAGCAGAGATTTAAGTCTAGAACCTCTTGTGTTGGAATGGGCCTAATTTGGTTAGTTTTGTGAGATAGCTCTTGTTAGCATCATGGGTTACCACAATAGATTTTGGGCCTGGCCCATAATGCATAACATATATGGGCTTTGCCCAATTTCTAAGATAAGTTTTTTTATAGGCCTAATGGTGTTCAATAAAAGTGACATCAACAGAGTTAGAATAAGTGAATGTGGGGGGTAAAGGCTAGATTTCAAGTTTTTAGAAGGGAGTTTCGTATACATATACACTTAGATTAGACTAGAGTAAAATTTCTATCTTGTATAAAATTTTTTTTTTTTTTTTTGTTGGTTGTTGACAAATGACAAGAGTAGAGAGATTCGGAGTAAGGTTCTTCTGGTGAAGGTTTTAATGCCTAATGTTTTTTTTTTTTTTTTTGAGAATCTAATGCCTAATGTAATTATGCCATTTATAGCGAAGCACTGAAGCAAGGAACAATTTGAACTACAAAGAAGTTGGTCGAGGAGGCGATATTGATGGATGAGTAAATGAACATAATCTATCATAGCTTTTGGTTAAGTTGCGGCTGGGAAACGACTTCATGGTTGAGTTGACATTTATGTGACTCTTGCCATAGATTTCCGTGGTCAATAATGAAGCAAGTTGGATCCCATGATAGTCATTCAACCAAGATAGACAGCTTTTGTTTTGTACGAAAATTTCTAGCTATCTGAGAAGTAATGACTTGTCTGTTTATCCTGTAACAAACTAACTATTACCGAATTACAATGGCGTGTAATTTAATGATATATAGTTATCGTGTTTGAGCAGTTGTTTTATTAAAGCTACGTTTGGATTGGGCTGATTGCGTCTGCGTTTGCGTCTGCGTCTGCATTTTGTTTGTTTGTTTTTGTTTTTGTTTTTTTTTTTTTTCACACGTTTTTGAGATTGCGGCTACTGTTCATGCACTGTTCAATGAACAGTAGCCACAAAGTTTGACTTTTCAAACTTTTTTGGGCCAATCAGTGAACATCGTGTACTGTTCACGGACCCACAAATTTCACTTTTCAGCAACTTTTTCATTAAAAATGGGTCCCACGATACTATTTACACATTTAAAAATTATTTTGCTATAGTGTTTTTCAGTTTTCAGTTTCAGTTTTCAGTTTTCCGCTGTATCCAAACAGACCCTAAGTTCAAACTATTAGGATAGAATATATTTAATCATTTAATAACATAATTTTAACAAGCTACAAATTGCTGCATCATAATATCAACCAAAATTATTAAAAAACATAATTTTTGGATATTTTGATTTTCTTTTGAGATAAATTCAATGTTATTTTATCATCCTAACCATAATAGTGGATTTTGACCATAGGGCAAGGACAGACCTAGAATTTTAAGCTAACAGGGCCCAAAAAAAAAAAAAAAAAAAAAAAACTCTAAATAGGCATTTATATAGTATTAAAAAATTATAAATACACAAAATCGATGTTTCTAAATACATTAAAATGCAATCATCTACAAACAAAGATAAAAACAAAAACAAAATTTTTTTTTTTTTTTTAATACTAGGCTAGCTATGTTTTTTTTTTTTTTTTTTTTTTTTTTTTTTTTTTTTTAAATTATATCATTCATTGTGGTGGTGATAAAAATTTTCGCTTTTACCACCTCAAAAAACTACTTTATCTATTTTACCATCTCACTTTACAATATACTTAATATCAAATGTTCTATTTTTTTTATTACCTCATTTAAAATAATATAAATAACTCATTAAAATAATAAAGGAAGAGAGAAAATTTGAGTTTTTTAATTGAAGGAAGATATATAATCTTAATAAAATATTGTATTTTATTTTTAACAATTTGCTATAATAAATTGGTATAAATACCAGTTTACTATAGTTGCAAAAATTTTAACTTTAGTTTCTCCAATAACACATAATTTTTTGGTTCTTTGGTGGTAAAATAGTTTTTTGGCTAAATTACAATCATCATTGTGAATATTTTTATTATTTTTGTTAAATTTTTGGGTTAGATAGTTGATATTTGGGTTAGGTTAGTTAGGCTGATTGGGAAGAAAGGGAACCTAAGGTTTTGGCGAGGGGCCCAACTACAAAATAAAATATATAATAACTATAAAAAAATAATAATAACAAATTATTATTTTGGACCCGAGGGGGCCTAGACCCCACCTAGGTAGGTCCTTGCTATAGGGTAATTATTATAGAATACTTCGAAATAAATATATATAAATGTATATTCTCCCATCTCATATAATTGTGAGTTTTATTAATTAAATTTATGATGAGATTTACAATTCATGTAAAATGAGAGAATGTACATTTATAATACTTCCCAAATTCCCAAAGTATTCTATAATTTTTCAAAAAAAAAAAAAAAAAAAAAAACCTTTAGGCTGGGATGTTTACGACTGCCCTTCACAGGGGATCTTCTCTCGTTCCTGCGCAGCTAAACATGGACTCCCATTTGATGAAAACTAAATAAATCAATAAATAAATACATAAATAAAAAACCGCCTTTTCCTATGAAAAAAAAAAAAAAAAAAAAGCCGCCTTTTTTTCTTTTTTCTTCTTTGAGAAAAAAGCAGAACAATAATCCTTTATAAAAATGCAAATACCATACTACCAAACGAATTATAGAAAAACAAGCAATTACAACTTTAAGCATCTTCCATTTGCTCTCTCTCTCTCTCTCTCTCTCATTTTGAAGGAAGTAATCATCTTCCATGGATGCACTACTAGCAAAAAATTTGATTCCCTGTTGTAAGTGGTGGGGAATTTTTAGATTAGGAAGGCTCTCACAAAGAGGGGACTAGGTCCAACAACAAATAGCACAACACCAATGAACACCACAGTGAAAACAGCAGCCCTTGGAGGATCAACACCATGAATGGGCCTTTGGGTTTCCTCAAGAATTTTCTGGGCCCAGAAAACTAATAAAGGTTACAACCTAAACTGTCCAAAAGCAAAAAAGAGTGGTTCTAAACTAAAGGACAAAAGCCATTGTCAAATCAAATCCTTTTTTTTTTTTTTTGGTGGGTTGTCAAATCAAATCCTACCTTCCACAAAAATGTAAATGTTGATTCCCAATAACCAAGGTCCTCACCAACCATGCTTGCTTGTACTTTACGAATAGAATTGAATTGAAGGTGTAAATTGAACTGGGCCCCCTTGGAATTCAAAATCAAAACCTTTTGGGCTTGCTTGTTAGGGCCAAAATCCATTTGTGGATTAAAATAAACCATCTATGCTTTTTCTACACGCATTGTGCTGTTATAAGGTCTTCACGTTTTATCTTTTGGGCATATTTTAAAGGATTCCAATGCCAACTAATCCTGGCCAATGCCCATATTAAACTCAACTTAATGTAACGATCAAATGGGCCTTGTTGGAATTTACAACTCCATTTGAAATTGTCAAAATGGTCGGCTTTATTGTGAGGATTAAATTCCACTTTGCAAAGAAAAAAGTTGTCCTCTAAAGCCAATCCATGATGTGATAAAACGTGTAATGCTAAATAAAATTATTGGAAAAAGTAATAATCAATAATCAATTGGACCTATTCTATTGGATTCTCAAAAAATCTCAGTCTTGTTTGTTAGGCCCAATCTCCATTGGTAGATTAAGTTAGTGCCTAATCGCAAAATAAACCTTTCTTACATTTTGTCGTCATGGCTTGCGTGCTGTGGACAGCTACATTCCTTTGCAAAGTGGACTTTGGGCCTCACTAGAAAGAAGGCCCACATTTTACAATTTCAAGTGGCCTAACACCGCCCATCAAATCAATAAAATATGCTACCAAAAATAAACTAAAACAAAAACTTTTTTTTTTTTGGTTTTGTTTTCTAACACCCATTTTAAAGATCTTGTTTTAGTATATTTTTGGGTTCATATTTTATTGATTTGATGGCTGGTGTTAGGCTACTTTAAATTTTTAAATGTAAGCCTTCTTTCTAGTGAGGCCCAAAGTCCACTTTGCAAAGGAATGTAGCTGTCCACAATACGCAAGCCATGACGACCAAATGTGTTTTGTCTTAGGCCCATAGTGCAATTATAGTTCCATTGCAGCCCTATTCACGTTTTCTAATGAAGATTAATTTGATTGCCGTGTCGTAAATGAGCAGAACATGGGGTTTTTTTTTTTTAATAGATTAAACACGTAGTCAACGCTGTTATTTTAAAATTTTAACCAAATATGTCTTTCTTTTTTGTATTTTTTAAATAAGTTGAAGTGTCAATTTTCTTTTTAATAATGCTTGTACCACACACTTTTCCTATGTGCTTTGTCATAATTGTTCTACATACCAGATTGTGAGTGCAGTAAAAAAAAAAAAAAAAATTAGTGGATCCATATAATAGTCATTAGTGACAAACCATAGTCGATCGTATAAGACAGTTGTGATACAGTGTATGGTATTACATATTAACATTATTATTTCCCACCTAAACCATGCCATTGAGTTGAGGGGCCCAATGTTGTCAGCTATATTTCTAAAAAAGAATTCCAACTTCTACCAAAAAAAAAAAAAAAGAATTCCAACAATGTTAATTTGTTATAAAGAATGAGAGAGAAAAAGAGTAGGTGACCGTAGGAGAAAGAGAGGGAATAAAAAAAATGTTTACATATTAGTTGTTACTATAGAGAACATGTAGACATAAGCAAGATGCAACATTTATTTTATTTTAAAGTATTTGGGAGGCGTCTAATTATTTTGTCATCACTACGATCGACATCGTGATATTACTTTGTGGTTAAGGGTTTTGTGTTCAAAGTTAGTTACCTACCTACTCTTCTTTTGTTTTTGTTTTATTATTATTATTTATTATGTGGCTAAGCAACGATATTCTGACTATAATACGTGCTGAACATAAAATAAGGATCTTCGAGGCAAATAAAATAACAACTATGTTATTTTAATGAAAATAAATTACACTATGGAAAAAAAAAAAAAAAAACTTATTTGATTTAATTAATTGAACCGGTTGCTTTAAAAAAAACTTACTTGCTTTAATCAATCGAGATTTAATCCTATTCTACAATATGCGTGAAATATGAGCTTTATTTATCCTTGGAAGTTAGAAGGTTGCCAACGATTACTAATTTACTATAGACCAAAAAGATGTAATGAATATGTAGCAATTATCGTCTCCATTCATCATATAATGCTTTGATGGAATGAATAAGGACGCATAGTCATCTTCTTTCATTGCAATATATATATATATATATATATATATAGTGTTCAACATATAATTTAAGTTAAAAAGAAAGCAATCAAAGCATATCAACTAATATCATCTATGGTTTATAAAAATATTAAAAAATTAAAAAAAAAAATTATATCATCTATGAGTTGATTGCTACTAAATCTTATTTTAGTTTTACCGGGTTTTATCAGGTCTTCAAGACAGTAATATTTGCTATTTACATGATGCACAAAATGCCACTGGCACAATAAATATTTAATGGACAAAGTTTGGCTACTAACTCAGTTGTAGTCTTTTCTCAAAAATAAATAATTAATTAATTATAGTTAATTGCTACAACTCTCACTAAAAAAAATTAATAATATGACTACATATTTGAGAAATCTTAATTGTTAAATTGTATGTTCTTTATGTTCTTAACACGCATGTCAAATTTATTGACAATAAGATGTTATTTATTATTCGATCCATAAAGTTATTTTTTATGTATAATTTTAAATTACAAAATTTTTTAAATATTTAATTGATGACATAGCTATTGATCTTTAATTTTTTTAAAATTTTGCGAACGTGAAGAATATAAGAAAAAAAAATGTTATCTAATAGTGAATTTATCAAAACTCATATTCAATAAAAAGACATTGAATAGAGTTATAACTATTGACTTTAACCAAATTTGTAGCCAAACTTTCTCCATATTTAATAAACTAAACTTATTTTGATTTTGGCACTATATATTATGATTCTAAGTTATAGAAAAAGCTATACAATACATTGAACATGACACGAGCCCCAACAAAAAGAGTGCATATCTTGAACTCAGCTTCCAAGTTCCACTCATGTTCCTACAAAATGCTTTGGAAAGAAGACCCATTATCTTTGTCCCAAAATTGTGCATGCATTGTTGGATGATGATGATAGACCATAGTACAGTAATATGCACCATATTCGCTGGAATCTAAGTTATCTAAGACTAACACATCCTCCTCGGATAATCTTTCCAACAACAATAATGAAGATTCGAAAAGATATATATGGTTGAGTATGTGCTATATTGGGCCAATTACTCTTATGTTATGTTTCAGACACTCACGAAATATAAGATCTTTTGGTGGTGACGCAGCCAGCCCACTCCTTCATTTTTGTCTATCTTGGGATAGTGCAAAAAAAAAAAAAAAAAAAAGAGAGAGAGAGAGAGAGAGAGAAGAAGAGGACTTATTGAAACACACGTTGCAATTAAATATTTTTCCTAATCACCGCTAGTAGCTTTCTGGAACATCACCCTTAATCACTGACATTGAAGCCTGAGTTGACTCTACCCTTTTGTTTTGGAACTGCTAAAATGCAAGAAGGTACGGCTAAAAGCATCGCACTCAAATGACATAAGTTGCTTTTAATTTTTATCTCTTTGACACACAGTTTGTTTTGATTGAGAATATTTTTTTTTTTTTTAAATTGACTCGTTCATCTATAGTTGTTTATGACAATTTGATCTGATTAGCTGTTTACTTAGTAGATCTGAAATCCTTGAATTTTCTGTGAATTGACTTTAATCAAGATGATATGTTGTAGTTTAGCTTCAATCGAGATGATTTACTTCAAACTCCTTAATTTCGAGATTATGCAACCTCATTTAGTCAATTAATTTCAAGTTGGCACATAGTTTGATTTAGTCATTTTAAAAAATTGATCACTTAGGATTTATTATTCTCTTGTTATTAACTTGTACATATTTCAAAAGTCCTATTAAGTTAAACGTTTTGGAACCCCAAACCCCAGTTTATGATATTAGATAGTACTTTGAACTAGTAACAATATCTTGAGAACCATCTCAAATAACAGCAACAAACCTAAAACCATCACGAGTAACTTGAAAAGGAAATTAAGAAACCAAGATTAACTTAAAATTTGGTTTGGCGAAAAACACATTTTGGTCCCTATATTTTCAGCCGATTCCCGTTTTAGTCCCTAAGTTTTTTTTTTTACCGCTTTTAGTCCCTATCCTGAAAAACGCTTCCGTTTTGGTCCCTGCCGTTACTCGTTTAACAGAAATATCCTACGTGGCAAACGGTCTAATAGTAAATGCTGACGTGTCTATTAAAATAATATTAAAAAAATATATTTGCATTTTTAAAAATGCCATGTCAGCAATTTAATTTTTGAAAAAAGCCACATCAGATAAAAATAATATAAAAATTTCTAACCTAATTATTTTTTAAAAAAAAGAAAAGAAATTAGTTAAATTAATTTTTTTTTCCTTTTTTTTGGAAGAACATGAAGAACGTGTTCTTCATTTTTCTTCCCCAGCTAAGCTTGCCCAGAAAATAAAAAATAAAAAATTTACTTTTCTTTTCTTGCATTTTCTTAGCCAATGTAATTAAGGAATCTAATGTATTACATTTTCTTCATTTGTATCGCATTACAAATTTATTTTTAGACTACACCATTCTTGGAGACCAAATAAAAATAGAGCAAAGATTCAAATTTTAACAATCATTTCTGGTGTTCTCTTTTCAGTCAAGTTATCAAAATAGCAAAAGAGTAAGCACAAATAGAACACAGAGCATTTCCATATCAGATCTGATGCAAAACCCAAAAGAGAACACTCACAGGCACAGACACAAACACAAACACCTCCGTTTCAAAAGGCTCACCACAAAAATAAAAACTTCGTGCTCTCCGTCTCTCCCACCTCATTTCTCTCTCTCTCTTTCTCTCAACAAAGTCAGATCTGGTAAGGAAATTTAGATCTTCGGGTTTTTTATTTGTTTTATCTTTCCTTATAATTCAATCAGTGAATTGCTATCAGATTTACGGATATTGTTTTTTCAAATCTTTGATGTTTATATTTTTTTTATTTCGTTGATTTATATTCGATTACAGATATCACAAAAAGTGTATCATCTATGGTTACAAAAGATATTCTGCTAATTGTGTCTGTGCAACCCACTAAGGTCCATTTCAGATTTGGTACCTCACCTCATCTGGGTTTGTTTATTTGTGTTTGTGTCTGTGTCTGTGCCTGTGAGTGTTTTTTGGCTAATTTTTTAGTGGGTTTTGGTTAGATCTAGATCTAGTTTATCTTTTGGGTTTTGCATCAGATCTGATATGGAAATGCTCTGTGTTCTATTTGTAATGCGATACAAATGAAGAAAATGTAATACATTAGATTCCTTAATTACATTGGCTAAGAAAATGCAAGAAAAGAAAAGTAAATTTTTTATTTTTTATTTTCTGGGCAAGCTTAGCTGGGGAAGAAAAATGAAGAACACGTTCTTCATGTTCTTCCAAAAAAAAGGAAAAAAAAATTAATTTAACTAATTTCTTTTCTTTTTTAAAAAAAATAATTAGGTTAGAAATTTTTATATTATTTTTATCTGATGTGGCTTTTTTCAAAAATTAAATTGCTGACATGACATTTTTAAAAATGTAAATATATTTTTTTAATATTATTTTAATAGACACGTCAGCATTTACTGTTGGACCGTTTGCCACGTAGGATATTTCTGTTAAATGAGTAACGGCAGGGATCAAAACGGAAGCGTTTTTCAGGATAGGGACTAAAAGCGGTAAAAAAAAAACTTAGGGACTAAAACGGGAATCGACTGAAAATGTAGGGACCAAAATGTGTTTTTCGCCATTTGGTTTTTGATCAAACAGATTCAAACAAAAAGTTGTTATATTTATATACTAAAAAAGTTTCAATCACAACATGAAATTTTTTTTTTTTTATTAGAGAATCTTTATCAACTTAGTTTTAAGGACGGAAAATGTTTTTCACTCAGAAGTCAGAATCCATTATTTATTGTTTCATCATTGTTTTCTTTGTTATAAAAGTACCAAATTCCTAAAAAGACGGAAAACGATGAAAAAAAAAAGTTCAAGTTCTTCTAGTTCCTACTATTGAGTGCGTTGATGTTCATATTCATTCATGTTGCCTTAAATACGTAGGGATTACTACCTTCCCCGTCCAACAATTTTTTTCTTTTAAAAAATTATAAATAAATTCCAAATTGTAAGATCAACGATTTAACGGTAATGCTATATAACTCAATTTAAAAGATGAATTTTTTGTTGGTTCTTGGTGCTGCTCTCATCCTTAAAATCACAAAGTCCAAGAGGTAATATTAATATTGATCTATTCTCACTTTTCCATCACCACATCTTTCAAAAAAAGGCTCAGATTTTGCATATTATATTGTTATACGGTTATTATTGAGTACTTGGGAGTATACTCTCTCCCTTTCACTCTCTATACTCTCTCCCTTTCACATGCGCTGGCAGGGCCGGCTCAACAATTTTGGAGTTTTAGGAGAAAATTTTAAGTGGATCATTTTTTAAACTTTAAAGTATAACTTGCACACATAAAAATTAATTTATTACATATTTTAATAAATTAGTATCACTATAATACAAATAAGTTGATATAATATATATCAAATTATTAATTGGCGTGATAATTTATAATAATCGATAAAGTAGGAGTTTGCATTAAAAAAAAAAGGTGATAACTTATTAGTTAGTGTGTGGCCGTGTGGCGTGTGGGGCTAGTTGAGAAGTCAGAAGTGTGAACTATAGGCTTAGCTTATGGCCTTGTGATATGATGTGGCCTGTGGACAAGACTGTGCAGTGCTGTGTGTATTGTGCAGTCTTGTCCTGTCAAGCTATGTGCACTATTATTGAGCAGTATTCTGCATTTTAAGATACAATGTGACCTTTTTAATACATTTTATTGATCAATAAAAGTACTTAAAAAATTTTGTAATTAAAATATATGGATAAATATTATATATATATATATATATATATATATATATATATATATATATAAATTTATAAGTGGGGGCCTTCTTTTATTTGGGGGTTCTTAAGCGATTGCATCAATTACATCTATGGTTCAGTCAGCCCTATGGAGTGGGCCCCAAGTATATTCCCTCCCTCTCACATGGGGGTGGATCTCATTCATGTGAGAAGGAGAGAGTATACTCTCGGACTACTTAATAAATTTCTATTGTTATAGACTAAGTGCTTTGCATGATTGGTGAGGCCTAAAGCAATAATTTTAAATAGGATTTGTTATAGTATTTAAATATCTCTTAAATGATATTTAGTTAATGTCCTATATTATTATTTTTTATTATTTAAAATTCATTATTTTTATATGATCATTTCACTTAATGATGATTTGGTTGGAATTCATAATTTTTTTGGGTGGAAAAATGCTAAAGTTATTATATAAATTTTACTACAAAAAGTTTACAAACTAATGTGTCAATGAATACAATTAGTGGCATTTCAACAAAATAATAAATGAGTATGGAAAGTGCTAGAGACTACAAATTAATATGACAATGAATATAATTAGTGGATATCAAAAACAAAATACCTTAATGTTGTAACTTTTTTGGTGATTGGTGCTATAACAATTTGCAAAGGTTATATAGTAAAAGTCATAGTATCTCTACCATCTCATGATAAGTATTGAATTACTTCTTGTGATTGGTTGCACATCAATTTATAAGAACTATGTAGTAAAATTTGTAACATCACTCAATTTTTTTTACTTTCTTAAAAATGGAGAAAAGTACCACTCATATATTTAATTTAAAAGTTCACTTATTGCTCCCCAAATTTAGGGGCCTTTTTCTATTTGAGACGGCCTAGGTCTGACCTTGATGCTACGCATTTTCCGAATTCAAGACTAAGATTTACTCTAACCTGCTTTAAATTAACAATATCTTTTGATATGATAACATATTTTAAAATTGGTGATTTCCTTTCTAATGACATCAGCCATTATTGTTCAATTGGAGTTACGAGGTCTATTTGTAAGTTTTTTATAATAAAATTAGTAGTAACCTTCCCATAACCTTTTACAATTACCAACTTTTTTTTATCATGAAATTAAAACCATTAACATCTTTCTTGATTAAGTTAAGAGTCTAGTATTATTTTTTATTCTAAAATTTTTTTAAAAAAGTTAAGAGTCTCGTAACTTCATTAATGCCAATGTTTGGTCTCACTCATAAAGAAAGAAATGGGCATGTTGCTTCCCTAATTCAAAGGCTAAACCAAGCATATCAGGCCGATGAAATCGAAGCTATGGCTGCTGTCCAAGCAATTGAATTTGCTGCAGAAATAGGCTTGGACAGAATTGTGGTTGAGGGGACTCGAAGGCAGTTACTGATGCTTTGAAGACCACAGAACCGGTCCTGGCTGGGTTTGGCTTACTGGTTGAGGATGCGCGAGCTTGTGTTAGTAATTTTATAGAATTATCTTGCTCTCATGTAAGGAGGGATGGTAATAAGGTGGCACATTGTTTAGCCAAATTAACGGTTAAAATTTTTGATTGTGCTATATGAATGGAGAATGTTCCACCATTAGTTTTTCCTTTTGTTCAAGCTGATCAAGCCTCATTTTCTGATTAATAATAGCTGACTTCCTTCTCAAAAAGAAAAAAAAAACACACGTAAGGAATGAAATGGACATGTTATGTCTATCAAGTATCAAGTATGCATCTTTCAAACTAATTTTAAAAAATACTATATTCTAATACATTAGAGGGTGTTTCATATTAGTGTCCTGCGTTATTTGAAAATATAAGAAGTTGGAGGAATTATCATTTGAATTATCAAAAAAATATATAAAATAAATGTATTTGACTTTTTGGTGACTCACATTTTCCATGGCATTATTATACTTTTTTTAATTTACTTTTAAGATTTCAAATAGTGTTATGTTAATTTAAACTAACTACAATTCACCAACTTTTTGGATAAAGTAACCCAACATTTTAAAAAATAAATGTCTATTTGATTAAATTAGGTTTGATATTTTCTAAACAAACTAGCATATGTCTCATTTTTAAAAAAGACATATCATTTTATTTAAGTACTTCTACATATTCTTTATCAGAAAATGGAAAAGAAAAAAATAATACGCTCTCATGCTATCCTAACTAAAGTAGGATAACTATAGCTATATATATATACACATATATTTATAAAAGGGTCTTTTTTTTGGAGAATTTTTTTTTTTTTAGAGAAGATTATAAAAGGATAACCTAAAATATTAATTGGTTTGCATTTAGGGAAAAAAGAAATCGTCAAAATGGAAAACATACTACATAAGGACAATTATTACTAAATAAATAAAATAAAATAAAAATAAAAAACAACAACAAAAGTGAAATTAAAAAAGGTATAAAGAATTTTTCGACTATGCCAGCACTATGGTTTTTTGTTTTTTGGGTTATAAGTTATAACATGTAAGTTACTACTATTTCCATTAGGCAGAAATGCATTTTTCGTACCTACATTTTGACCCATTTTCCATTTTGATCCCTATTTTTTATTTTTACCACATTTAGTCCTTATTTTAAAAAACGACATTTGTTTCAATCCCTACCGTCAGTTCCCTAACGGAAATATCCTATGTGGCAAATGGCGAATAAAAATATTAATTTTTTAATCCTACATGTCACTATTCTTCTTACCAAGTCAGCTTCCTGCCACAATTAGCTGCACATGAACCTTGCGTGACCCACTCACACGTGTGGGTCACACCTTTTTAAACCACCACCTCCAACGGATTCATAATCCCTAACCGCCAATTTTCAAGATCTGAGCTCCTCTTATGATCCTAGTGTCTTACATAGATTAAGTATAAGCTTAACTATGTGTTTATAAGCTTTTGGGCACCCTTTCCTTACAAGCCGATTTTCAAGGGTGAGTTCTACCCATGAGTTTGTAACATTTGGTATCAAAGCCAACCACCACCTTGATTAATCAGGCATAACTCATTGAGTATGAGATCAAATGAATTGCAGTTTTGTGGCCGGATCCCAGAAGGGGCGACCTAGAGGCTAAATTAAAATTATTGATACGTGAATGGAGCCACCAAAAAGAGAAAGGCCTACTATCGGGTCAGTGTCGCTAGAGCGAGTTGTTATGGACGTCAGCTGCGGAGCATGGTGGTATGATCCTAGTGTCCCACATGAATTAAGTATAAGCTTAACCATGTGTTTATAAGCTCTTGGGCACCCTGCCCTTGCAAACCGGTTTTCAAGGGTGAGTTCCACCCATGAGTTTGTAACATTTCCTCTGTCCTTACCTCGAAAACACATACTAGGTGCTCCTCTCCTACATCTGAGCTCCTCTGCCCTTACCTCAAAATCACATACCATGGAATCAAGCTCTGTATCAACCGGTGGAAGCCTGAGGAGAGTAAGTCCAACCAGGTGCTTCTGTGGTGAGAAACCAGTGGTAATGGTATCATGGACAACGAACAACCTTGGTAGAAGATTTTACAGGTGTCCAAATTTCTAGGTAATGTCTAATACTAAAGGAAAATTTTGTTTTTTCTATTATTATGCTGTGATTTTGGTAAGAATACTTACAGGTTCAATCTTTGATTTCCTATTCAGGTTGGACGCAAGTGTAAATTTTTCAAATGACGTGATGATGAAATATGTGGGCATGGCACAATGTTTATCCCAGAGCAGAGGCAAAGGATTATTACACTTAAGTCTGAGATTGCAAGCTACAAGAGGAGAGAGAAGTTTCTCGCAAGATTGTTGGCACTGTCTTTGGTGATTAGTGGGATCTACCTGTGTGTGGTTCTGTCTTTGGTTGGTTAGATAGGTGGGGTGGAAATGGCTAGATAGGTAGAGTTAGTTGTGGAAGGCTTTTTGTGGATGTTTGTAGCTTTTGGCAGTTTGGTTGTTTTTGGCAGTATGGACATGATAATGGGCAGTTTTTGACATTGTGCTTCAAATTAACAATTTCCCACTTGATGCTCTACTTGTAATTGGAAAGATTTATCAATGGAACAACAAATTTTCATTAATGTGATGTGTTCTGGAATTTATGTTATTCAATTGTCAAGACATATACTTGGTGTATTGATAGGACCTGAATTTAGACCTAGCTCTTATGTTAGATACCGATATAGTATGCAATTAATGAAATGGCAAGACCTGATATGGTATGCATTTTTGAACCTTATATGGTATGTTATGAAAGAAAAACTTTCAAAAATGTTAGTTGGTGATATACTGATATGGTATGCTACTTTCAAAAAAAAGTGTCTATTTGATTAAATTAGGTTTAATATTTTCTAGTGGATTCCAGTTAGCTCAACAGGTAAAGTCTCTGATGGTTGAATAAGAGATCTGGGATTTAATCTCCGCTTACACCAAAAATTAATTGGTGTCTTGATCTGATGATAAAAAGTATCATCAGGTGTAGATGTCATATATTTAAACTCTTTGAAAAAAAAAAATTTCTAGATTCTCAAAAAGAAAGATTAATATTTTCTAAACAAACTAACATATGTCTCATGCAATACATGCGTGTATGCTATAAGCCTATAAATTCATTTTGAAAATTTTAATAAGATTTTTTTTATTACTCATGTATAATACCTACCTTTAAATAGTAAATAAAAAAATTGATAAAAAGAAGAAGAAAAAAATTACAGATTATATGGCATTTAATATGATTAGTATTACTTCAATAAGATAATAAATGAGTATTTAAATTACTAATTATTCTTTGTGAGAATATTTTAACAAAATGTCTTAGAAAATGAAAGCCTGAAGCAAGTTATCTTGCAACCTTCAAATTTGTGTAATTGGGTTAGCAACAGAGAGATGGACCCTACGCATTTTCTACTAAAATCATTAGCGTTCAATCTAAAGTCAATATAGGACCCCCAATCCAACTGCTCATCTAATTCTTTTTACTTTTTTAAAAAATAATAATTTTTGGTCAAACCCCTCCACTGTCCGCCATTAGCCCCTCAAAATCTTCAAAAAAATAATGAAAAAAAAAAAAAACTAGTAGTACAAACTTAGACGCAACTTTTGCGATAACTCTATCAGATAGCAAACTTTTAATGGTATATAAAAAAAATTATTGGATCATACGAAAATAACAAGATTGATAGCCAATCGCAGTCTGCTGCAACTTTGTAAAATATATATAAAATATATACTAGCCTTATTATACGCGTTTCGTGCATGCGATGATGTTTTTTTTTTTAATTTAAAAAAAATTGTGCTTTTTTTTTAATTTATATAATTTTTTATTTTGAGAATTTAATTTATAAGTGAATAAAGTAATTTGAAAATCAACAATAGCGTGTGCCAATAGGTTTTTTTTTTTTTAATTTTAAAAAAACTTGTATTTTTATTTTATATATATAATTTTTATTTTGAGAATTTAATTTATCTATACTATTATTTAAGGGGTTTCAGCTGTTTGGGATCCTCATTTTTTTTGTTCAAAAATACCCCTACAATACTACTCCCTCCGTCCCACTTTGTTTGTCCTCTATTCTATTTTTGGATGTCCCAAAATATTGTCCTGTTTCTAAAAATAAGAGTCATTAATTTACTAATGTTCCTATTATACCCCTATTTACTAATGTTCCTATTAATAATTCAAACTTTTTGATAAATTTATTTAAGGGTAGTTTTGGAAACTTATACATTTTTAAAAGGTAGACAAGACAATAAATGATGTTCCCTTAAAAAATTTGACTTTTCAAATAGGACAAACAAAATGGGACGGAGGGAGTATGTTTAAGTAGAGACAAAACTAAATGACAATCCAATAAAAATACAACTTTAACTCCTACTAATACATGGCCTAAAAAATAGGGTCACTCTCCTATTGATTTTTAAATTGTTTTATCCACTTATAAATTAATTTCTCAAAATAAAAATTATATATATAAAATAAAAACACAAGTTTTTTTTTTTTCTACAAAATAGGACCACTAAAGTTGTATTTTTACTGAATTATCATTTAATTTTATCTTCATTTAAACATAGAGGTGTAGGGATATTTTTAAAGAAAAAAATAAAAAATCTAAATAAAAAAAGCCCCTTAAATAGTATTATAGATAATTAAATACATACCAAAAAAAAAAAAACCAAACGAATACGGTAATACACGCCTATAAGTAGATTCTCACGCCACGTTCCCTCCCTCCTTACTCAGTACTCACATAAAAAAAAAAAACAAAAAAAGACACCTCTACGTTAACAAGTTATCTACTTTAAAAATAACAACCTTTTGAATTAAAAAACCACAAAGCAAAGGATTCATTCATGGCTGCCAAGTTGATAGCTTTGGCTTGCTTTCGCAGCGAAGGCTATGGCGATCTCTCGCCCAGGCCACACTATCCCTCCATGCCCAGTTACCCAAAAGGCAAGGGCGTGTCTACGCAAGAGAGCAGCAGCGTGGAGCAGGGTTCGTCGCCGCCTGAAGCCAAGGCTGCGACCTTCTCTGTTTTCGGAATGACATGCTCTGCATGCGCTGGATCGGTCGAGAAAGCCGTCAAAAGGCTTCCAGGGATACGTGAGGCCGTCGTTGATGTCTTGAACAACAAGGCACAGGTCCTCTTTTATCCTACCTTCGTCAATGTAAGTATTTCTGCTCCTGGGTTTTAACTCTTTGTTTCTTTGGAAAAATGTTTCTGGGAATTTTTTTTTTTTTTTTGGAAAAAGGTTTGATTTTGTATATGGGTTTGAAGAAATTTTGTTGTTGATCTTGGGAAGTTAGTTGAAAAGACATGAATTGGATTTTTTTTCTTTTTCTTTGGGGAAGTATTCTTAGAAATAAAAGGAAGAGTTTTTCATTAAATTTTAATTCCCTTTGTAAAATTAACAGTTAATATTCGTCTTTCCTATGTTTGGGAATTGGTAATTATTTCTTGACTGTTTTGATTTCAAATGAAAATTTGTTTCAACTCTGGAGGACTTTTTGTTCTTGCTCATATTTACTTAATTTTCAATGCCTAATGGACTATTATTCTTTTTAATGAGGAAAATAATTTGATAGTTTGAAAATAATTTTTCAAAATCATTTCCTGTGTCATTTTCATATGTTATTAAACCGCTATGTGTGATTGACGAATGGCCCTTTTGTTGGTATGCAATTAAATGGCCCTTCTCTTTCCAACTTTCCCTTGTACAAACTTTTGCAATTATCATGCTTTTCTTCTATTTTCCCTTGATAACTTTAGGATGACTGTGAGATGTGTCATGTTTCCCATGACTATGACTTTATACGTAAATTTGTTGTTTTTTTTAACTCTCAAATGATTTAGGCTTGTAATTTAGAGTAAGGTTAGGAAGCCAATGGCCGAAGTGTGCATCTCCAACTATAATACAAGCTTGACTTGAGCCAAATCTAGTTTGAATCCCAATCAGTAGGCTACACCTCCACCTTCCAAATCGCTTTCTTCCATGAGCTAAACCTTTATACCACCTAGTTACAAGGAACGTTACAATGAACTAAGTTGTTCATAAACAGCCATTTAACTTCGAAACGAAAAAAAACAAAACAATACAATACCAAAAATAAAAAATAAAAACCTTGTTCATGTTTGTTTATTTAGCAAAGAAGTCAAGCTCAAGGGCTCAGCTATTAAACGAGCTAAACTTAAATATAATAATGTGTATGCAAATAAGCTCGTAGGTATAAGGCTCAATTTATATATAATATTATATGTTTATTTTCTTATAAAAATATATTTATATAGATGTGATATTGAATTCTCATATTTGTAAATAAGTTCATAAGGTATCAATTTATTATTTTTAATTTACTAATAAATATAAATGGTCAATTTCCTAATAAAAATTATGTATGATTATTATAAAACAAAGTTAGTGAATCTAATTTTTTAAGTTCATAAATGAAAATTATCATACTCTAGCTAACTCTAATAATATAATACCAACTTAAATTTTAAGATTAATTATTATAGTATAGATTGTGAAGGGGTAACAAATTTTAGTCCTAGTGTTTACTTTATATGGGGGAAAGGATAAGTTAATCAAGTAACTCATAAAAAAACTTGAACTTTTTCTTTTACAAGAAAATGAATGCAAGCTAACTTGGTGATGAGCTCGAACTCAAGCTCGGCTTGTGTTCAAAATAAAAATTAAATTAACCAATCCTAAACTTTTAATATTCAGCCTGGCTCAACGTAGTTACAACTCTAGTTACAAGGGCTAGTGATTAAATGAAATTATTTATATAAAGATAATTTCTTATAATTTTCCTTTAAGCAATGGTTCCAAAGAGAAACTTTTAATTTGATCACCTACTTTAGGTTGTTGGGGCTTAGGCTGGTTTAGGGTCTAGCAATTTGAAGTTGACCTTATGCCTGATTTTGGAATCTAGCTCTGCACAATTGTACCAGATATTGCTTAGATTGTTCAAATATCTGTTTCAACAGACTAGTTTGAAGCCATCAATGTCTAATTTGTGCCAAGTTGAAATTAGTCAGGATAAACCTCACCGCAGAAATGTAAATAACATCAAGTAGTTACTATTAGGACTTTGTTAAGTTGTCTAGTTGTAATGCAAATAAATTGGTTGCAGTTACAAGATTCTTTTATTTATTTTTTGTTTTTTTGGCATTTTCTCACAACGATTCTGCTATGCCTTGGTCATTGACTGAGAAGAGAAGCTCAGATCACTAGTTTTGAGTCTGGCTTTAGTAAACCTTTCGCGTTGTCACTATTGTTACAGATAATGAACTTTTAAGGTAGTGATTGAGTCACTTTATCTAGCTCAGCATGAACTTGCTGGATGCTGTTGTTTATACTTTATCAATTTCATCACAACTTAACTGGAAAAGTTGGATCCATTACAATTTTTCCAAGTAATTAAGGTTAACTAGTGTATGATTACATACATTCTGTTTCTAGTCCAATTACAATTTTTTTCGATTTTCTTTCTTCCTCAACAATGCACATTGTATTGTTTTAAATACGTTTATTGTTGAATTTATTTGTAATGAACTTTGATATTGCTGTTTAACATTGTATAGGAGGAGACCATTCGTGAAACAATTGAAGATGTTGGATTTGAAGCCACATTGATTGAAGATCAGATGAATGAAAGAGCCACTCAAGTATGTCGAATACATATAAATGGAATGACTTGCACATCTTGCTCCTCCACTATCGAATCAGCTTTACAAGCAATTCATGGTGTACAGAAGGCTCAAGTGGCCTTGGCAACTGAAGAAGCAGAAGTTCAATATGATCCAAAGATTGTGAGCTACACCCAGATATTGGAAGCCATAGAAGACACTGGATTTGAAGCCATACTTATTAGTTCAGGGGAAGACATAAGCAAGATAGCGCTCAAAGTTGATGGTTTTCGTACTGATCATTCCCTGAGAATTATCGAGGAGTCTCTTCAAGCACTTCCAGGTGTTCAGGATATAAACGTATCTCCAGAACTCAACAAAATATCCCTTTCCTACAAACCTGATATGACAGGACCTAGAAATTTCATTAACGTGATTGAGTCAACCGGGTCAAAACGTTTCAAGGCTAGAATATATCCTGAAGGAGGAGTAAGGGAAACTCATAGAAAGGATGAAATTAAGCAATATTATAGATCCTTTATGTGGAGTCTGATTTTTACAATTCCCGTATTTCTAACTTCCATGGTTTTTATGTATATTCCTGGAATAAAGAATGCATTTGATACCAAAGTTGTCAATATGCTGAGTGTTGGAATGGTTTTAAGGTGGGTGCTATCGACTCCAGTGCAATTCATCATAGGCCGGCGTTTCTACACTGGGGCCTACAAAGCGCTACGCCATGGTTCTGCTAATATGGATGTTTTGATTGCCTTAGGAACAAATGCAGCCTACTTCTTTTCTGTCTACTCTGTATTGAGAGCTGCTACCTCTAAAGATTTCAAGGGTACTGATTTCTTTGAGACTAGTGCAATGCTTATCTCATTTATTCTACTTGGGAAGTACTTAGAGGTTTTGGCTAAGGGAAAGACATCAGCAGCCATTGCCAAACTTATGGACTTGGCACCTGAGACAGCAATATTGTTAACCTTGGATAGTGAAGGAAACGTCGTGAATGAAGAAGAAATTGACAGTCGGTTGATACAAAAGAATGATGTAATTAAAATTATTCCTGGAGCGAAAGTAGCTTCAGATGGTTTTGTCATCTGGGGTCAAAGCCACGTAAATGAGAGTATGATAACAGGAGAAGCACGGCCAGTTGCAAAAAGGAAGGGTGACACAGTGATTGGAGGCACTGTGAATGAGAATGGTGCGTTGCACATAAAAGCAACAAGAGTAGGATCAGAAAGTGCTCTTTCACAGATTGTTCGACTTGTTGAATCGGCCCAGTTGGCTAAAGCTCCTGTTCAGAAGTTTGCCGATCGCATTTCTAAATTCTTTGTGCCCCTGGTAAGTATATACTGATCTACATCTTTCCTGGATCATGTTGTAGGGTGTTCAATTAAAGTTATCAATATGAAATTATGGAAGATCATTTTAGTGAATGGATTTCTTTTTCCACAGGTCATTATACTTTCATTTTCAACTTGGCTTGCCTGGTTTTTAGCTGGAAAGTTCCATTGGTACCCAAAATCTTGGATTCCATCTTCCCTGGACAGCTTTGAGCTTGCACTCCAGTTTGGGATATCAGTCATGGTCATAGCCTGCCCTTGTGCTCTAGGTCTAGCAACACCCACTGCTGTTATGGTTGGCACTGGAGTTGGTGCATCTGAAGGTGTACTTATCAAAGGGGGTAAAGCATTAGAAAGTGCACATAAGGTTTGCATTTACAATCATCTTCCTGTTTTTTATTTTCGTATAGCACAGGCTCCATCCACGTTAGTTGGTCCAGAAGATTTTTATGTACTGCTTAGGTCTCTTTCTTCCATTTGGCTTGTAATTGACTGTATCAGAAGTAAAAATTTGTCCTGAAAGTATACTCTGCTACAGAATTAGAATCACTGCTCCCCTTACCCCCTGCACAGGGGGAAAAATAATGTTGAATTTTTACCATTAATGTTTCTAATGATTTTTATCTGCATGATTAAACTGCTGAACATTATTTTGTATTTTGTTTCCATCCTAAGATTTTTTTTTTCTCTTGGAGTCTTGGACTGATTAACGGTATTTCAGGTAAACTGCATTGTATTTGACAAGACGGGAACTCTCACAGTTGGAAAGCCTGTTGTCGTTACCAGAAGACTCTTGAAAAATATGTTACTGCAAGAATTCTTAGAACTTACAGCTGCAACTGAGGTAGTTATTCTTCTATTAAAACTGACTTAAGAAAATATGAAGTTATCATATCACTATTTTCCAAAAGGGATTTGATTTAAGTTTGACAGAGGTGGAGTGGACTATAATATTTTCTTATTACATGACTATTGATAATGTTGGTTTGACATATATCAGGTGAACAGTGAGCACCCATTAGCAAAGGCCGTAGTTGAGTATGCCAAGAAATTCCGAGAAGATGAAGAGAACCCTGCCTGGCCAGAAGCACGAGACTTTGTTTCCATTACTGGCCATGGGGTGAAGGCCATTGTCCGGAACAAGGAAATAATTGTAGGAAACAAGAGCTTGATGTTGAGCCACAACATTGCAATTCCAATGGATGCCGAAGAGATACTAGCAGAAGCTGAAAGGATGGCCCAAACTGGGATTCTAGTATCCATTGATAGGGAAGTGGTAGGAGTTCTAGCCATATCTGATCCACTGAAACCAGGTGCAGAAGAAGCTATTTCCATACTGAAGTCTATGAAAATTAAGAGCATCATGGTGACAGGCGATAATTGGGGAACTGCCAATTCCATTGCCAAAGAAGTTGGAATTGAAACTGTTTTTGCAGAAGCCAAACCTGAGCAGAAATCAGAGAAAGTAAAGGATCTGCAGGTACATATAAGAACATTGTTTCAAGGAGTTGTTCACTTCATTCTGAAATGCTTATTAGTCATTCAAACACATATTTTCCTGATTCTTTCACAGGCTTCAGGCTACATTGTTGCAATGGTGGGGGATGGCATAAATGACTCACCAGCACTCGTGGCTGCAGATGTTGGAATGGCAATTGGTGCTGGCACAGACATTGCTATTGAGGCAGCAGACATTGTTCTCATGAAGAGCAACTTGGAGGATGTCATAACTGCCATTGACCTTTCCCGGAGAACCTTCTTCCATATCCGGCTGAACTATATTTGGGCTTTAGGATATAATCTGCTTGGCATCCCAATTGCTGCTGGGGTTCTGTTCCCATCCACTGGATTCAGGTTACCACCATGGATTGCAGGAGCTGCAATGGCAGCCTCTTCTGTAAGTGTTGTTTGCTGCTCTCTTCTGTTGAAATATTACAAGAGGCCCAAGAAGCTGGACAACCTTGAGATACGTGGAATAAAGATAGAGTGATTGTTGATGATGGTGTTGATATAGTTTGGTGTAAATGCATGTAGGAATGAAGTTCTCGTAGGAATAAATGTAGAGGAGTGTGCTGGTTTTTTTTTTTTTTTTTTTTTTTTGAAAGAATGGAAGTGTTGGTTGAAGAAAATAAAATTCATTTGAGCAAGGTACCTTATTTGGTTGGATGGCCTCCCTTGTACATTTGGTGTTAAAGTTAATCTGTAAATAAATGGACTTTTATGCAGTGAAGATCAATGAAGCCTTTGAGGTGAACCAAAAAGACATGCAGTAATCTTTCCTGACTAACTTTTTTCTGCTAGATTATCTTTTATGAGAATCCCTGGCATATACAGTCTGGAAGATGATATATATAATTAGTACCATTTCAGAAGCTAATTGCCACGTATTTTTCCAATCCAACTCTAATTCACAATATTAAGAATAGAACATATATAAATGATATGGTTCACAGGTTTTGCAATTTAGTTTAAAATATTTATTTGATGGAAAAATGTTCTCAGCTAAAATATTGTGTCATAAAAATAAAGGTACGTGTAAATTCACAATATGGAGCAATTGTGCACGGGTTTGGCTTGTCTAGAGTTCCATTGCACTAGGTGCCACAAAGACATAACTTGTGTCCAAAGGTGGCCACGTGTTAATTTCATATTTCATTTATTGGACTAGAGCTCTAATGGGGCAATTGTATATAGGTTTGGCTTGCGTCTAGTGTTTTAATGCACTAAATGCGGCAAAAATGCATGAGTTCAATAGTGGCCAATGGTAGCTCAAGGCTTAGGCCTAAGTAAGCGAGCATTCTCATCTGATCCTTTGAAACCAGATGAAATGCAAAATAGATAATGGTTTCCAAAAATTAAATATACAAAATAAAAAATAAATGCAAAATCAGCCCTACATCCCATTATGCATCACTATTCAAACTTGTGCATATTGCTAATAGGAGCATCTAAATTTGATTATAGCAACATCTAGACCTTAAAATAAGAAAATTTTATTCTACCCACATATATATAAATATAAATCTAAAAGCTGAAGCGTAACATTTAATATTACTACGTTTAGGTTGAGCCATATCAGTAGCCATGTCATTGCCATTCTTTTTCTTAAATTGCTCCTACAATTTAAAAATAGTTTTCCTAAATTTTAAAATACTAATAAAAAGAAAATAACTCATAGCCTTTCTCCACCATAAAGCCCAATCTTTATAGTTTTAATTCCACCATAAAGCCCAAACCCAAGCCTGTGTTGCATGGTTTCAATTTTGTGTTTTGTGGTTTCAAATTTAAACACGACAACCCTTTGTGTTCCACGGTTACAAACTCAAACGGCAACCCTTTGTGTTCCATGGTTACAATCTCAAATGGCAACCCTTCAACTTTCTAACTCCTTCATCTCTTCCTCTCCTCACACTATATTAATACTGAGAAGTTGGATGATTCAGTTTAGGTAACCCTAAATCCTAGTTGTTGTTGACCTCTATTCTTCTGACTGCCTTGCGTAATAGTTCAATGTAAGGATTTGATTAATAGTATTGTTTATTTATTTTTTTATTTTTTTATAATTTTGTTACTACCTCTGTTGGGAATTTTTAGACCCCGGTTGATAGAATTAACAAGTTTTAAACTCAAGTTGTTAATTAGATTTATTATGAATAAAACTTGTTAAAACAAAAAAACATCAATATCATGTCAAAATCATACAGCGGAAAAATAAATAAGACAAGATATGATGACCAAAGAAAACCAATGAAACAAACTAATTTCATAGTAAAAAACCTAAGAGGGAAACCTTCCCAAAAAGCAATCCACTATAGTAAAGAGAAGTTTCAGATCTAGTACAAAACCTTTGTCCCTAGACTCTACAATCCCCGTAAATGAACTCAAAGCAGAAACCTTCTACCACTTCAGAACCTCTGAACTCTTTAATATATGAACGTCACCCTTTTTGTTGCACGGATCCCAGTGACTAACCAATGATGCACGGCTCCCAGTACGTGACTAACATACCAACTTGAAGAAGATTGTTGGCTGCAAAGTTCTTCACTTCATCAACAATGAAGATCAAGAAGCACTTGGTTACAAAACCCTAAGGCGTAAAGACGCAATAGCTTCTTTCAGAGAGAATAAGGTCTCGGTCACCTTTTGCATATGTTCTCCTTGTATTCTCTTATGTGACGGCCTCTAAAATAAGCCTTATATATGTCTAAGGTTGTGAGAAAAGAAACCCTACACATACATGTCAGCATGGGCCGAAAATCAGATCTGAAAATCTGAATTCCCGTAACCTCGATAGATAGTATCTGTCGAGCCTCATTAAACCTCGATAGATAGCTATCTGTCGAGCAGCTGTCGAGCTATCTATCCACAGGTGTCGAGCTATCTGTCTAGCTTTAGTGAACAGCTTTTCTTCACTTGTTTCTTGGTCCAATCTTCATGACTTTAATACTATACTTGAACAACATGTTTCTTGAAGTATTAAACACATCCTAGATCTACCCAAATACAAGTAAAGTGCATTTTGTCCAAGGATTAGCCAATTACACAAAATATGTCCTTAACAACCTCTTTTGTGTTTTGGGTGTGTGGTACATTATTTATTTGTTTTTGTACTGATATATGATTGTTTGTTTCTGTGTTTAAAATTGATTTGGGTTTTTTTTTTTTTTTTTTTTTTTTTTTTTTTTTTTTTTTCATGTTTGAATTGAATGTTTGAGATTGCAACGTTATTGTTCTATATGGTGTAATCCATATGAAGCTGTAAATAGGTGCCTTGTGTGATGAGTTTCTTAATTTAATTAGAGTAGTATATGAATAAATATAGGCTTCTGATTGAATGTCCTACTAAATTACCAATGCATATATGAGTGAAAACACTTATATCTTAACATAACATAAGATATCAATGATTATGTGTGTTCATTAATCTTGACTCATTGTGTGTGATTATGTTAGTATGTCTGATGTGAATTCTATTTTACAGGATTTAAGATTGTCACATACATGTTACAGGCATACTTTGTCTCAAAGCTATTCAATTACCTGATTATTATTAGGTTTAATTGTAAATAAATTGAAGTTGGGTTTTTTGGATTTTAGGGAGGCATTATTCATCAAGATTCTGTAGACCATAAGGGTATAATTGGACCCGGTGATGTGTAGGTTGGACATATTTCGAGTATGTCAGAATTTTTTTTTTTTTTTTTTTTTGTGTTTTAGGATCTTTTATGAGAAACCCAGATGGATTTTTTTAAGGGGTTTTGTTTGATTCTTTATTTGGTTTGATCTGTAGTGAGTTTCCCAACCTTGTAGTCTAACAAAATATTTGGATTTGTTTTAGTTTCACTATTAATGTTCTGGGATATCATATAAAGTTCAATTTTGTTGTTTTTTCTTTGTTTTGACATATGTTAATTGATATATGAAAACAAAAAAGAGATTGTTGGCCAATAAATGAGGAAGAGCAAGGCAAAGGGGAGATAGTGCAAATTGAGGCATTGCAAAGACAATACTCACTTTGATTGGCAATTTGGATATTTTAAATGATATAGGAAAACAAAAAAGAGATTGTTGGCCAATAAATGAGGAAGAGCAAGGCAAAAGGGAGATGGTACAAATTGAGGCATTGCAAAGCCAGTACTCATGTTGATTGGCAATCTGGAGCTTTCTTTGTTTACTACATAATTTTTATTTTTATTTTTAGAATTTCTTATTCTTATTCCATTGATATTGTGAGCTATAGATGGATCTATTAAAAAATAACCACCATAGGCATGAGAATTACAAATTTCATAATGATTTATATATACATTAGTTAGAGATAATAAGTTCTTAGGTTTAATATTTCCATCATTTGTGAACATATATTTCCATCAAGTTGAAATTATTTTGTATTTCCAAGTTGTTGCTATGTTAAACTACTTCCAAAATGTCCTGATTCTCTATACTTATGCAATTTGGACTATATGATGGAAGACTTCTGGTTGGAATCTAATTAAGATAAATTGGTGCTTTTATTTTGTCTTTTCCTTGAATTTTTCTGATTTTTTTTTCTTTCATTTTCCCCTTTTAAAATCTTGCATAAAACTAATATGATCTACCCTCTCTCATGAACAACAACATTTAATTGTTTGCAGACTTAAGCAATTGAAATTATGGCCTTTTTTATTTCAAAATTGTAACAACAATCACCTGCACCTTGCTTCATTTATAGTTAGGACATTTTGTTCCTACAAATGAATATGAATTGGATGCCTCATCTGGTTGATCACTTTAGAAGTTTAAGATGTTTAATTTTCTCTATACATCTTCACTACTGACTCTTTTGCTTTTTTTTCTTTTTTTTTTTCTTTTTGTTTTGATAATAGTTATCTTTAAATTTGACACTTGGTATCTTTTCTTTTCATTCACGATTCCTTAATGTGATATCTTATAATTGGAACTGTTTTTGGCTTTAACTAATGAGAAGAATTTCTATCTCTATTTAAACATTAGTTTGATTGCTTTTTTGTAACCAATAGTTTGATAGTTATACTTATATCCAATAGCAGGCTTATACATGGAATTTCTAATCATGGAGTTGGATTCTGCACCTTAAAGATTAATTTTTTGGAATAGGAACAGAGAAACTCTTTCTATATTGCTACTTTTGAGGATTGTGATGGTGCCAATAAATTCTTTTTACTACTAGAGTATTAATTGTCTTTCAAGATCTGGGTGATTCAGTGCTAACATTGTTCCTTTATCAATAAAGATAAACATTGCATCCCCTCGTACGCATGTAAGGCAATATTTTTGTGACTAAACCAAGTATATGAGAAGATAAAATCATGAAAATAATTGTTCAAAATGTTCCAACTATATCATACTTTTTTATTAAAATTCACCATCTCTAACGTGCAATTTCTTGGGGTTTGTAACATCCTTTGAAAGTCTCTCTATCATGTGCATATACTTAATATGATTTTGTACAATTTTTGGTGTTTTGGCTGCTTTTAATTCAGTTGAATCCCATTAGGTGAATTTCATGTAAAGTGTAGTTGAGATTTTTAATAGAAATTGGATGTGTGGTTGACCTCAAGTATTTTGCATGCCTTTAAATCAAATCCACTATCTGGTATGATTGTGTATATTCTACTTCCAATTCTTAGCGTACAAGTAATGCCCTCTTTGGTCTCACCAATCCTTGAACCCTATTTAGTTACATGATAAAGTATTTCAATTGGTCTTTCACATCTTAATTCCCCAAAATCATTATTGTCCATAAATTCAACCGTTAGTGCATTTTTTTTTTTTATATTGATGAGCTTTTGAAAGGGTGCTGGCTTTTGTAAGTTGGGTCCATCAAATTAACAAATCTGATTTTTTTTTTTTTTTTTCCATTAATACTTCTTTTGCTGCTTAATATAAATTTGCAAGTGAGGTTTTAGATGGTGTTTGCTCTAAAACTCATGGATGCTATCTCAATGTAAAGGACCTAGACAATTTTCTGAACACATCAGCCAAGTAAATCATAAGTTAAAGTTTCTTAGTTGCAATTAATCATGTGCCTTTTTTTTTCCCTCAATTGTCAAACATTAGGAATATTTTCTATACAATTTGGGTTTTTTAATTTATTTTTTATTATTAAATATGAAAATTTCAATTTAGGACTATTAAGTATTTAGGTCTAAAAAAAAAAAGTGAGCCAACAACCACTGTTCCTGTTTCTCCTCATCGCAAACTGGACACGGCACTGGCCTTTTTTTTAAAGCCACCAATTATACATGTTTGGGCATTATTTTTAGAGATAGTCATGGTTCTCTTATTACAGTCCATACTAAATTAATTCCATGCCAAGGAAACCCATTATGGATGACTGCCACACTCTGTTAGGAGCATTACACTCCCATCATGAATTGTGGATTAAGGATTTAATTGTGAAGTTTGCCAACTCACAGTTGCTGGCATCAATTGGGTTGCAAGAACCATGCTTGAAGGAAATTTCTAATGTGTTAGAACATATTTATGTTGTAGTAAGCAAGACATATATACTATAGGACAGTTTCTAGACTGTGTAATAAGTTAGCAGACATGTTGGCTAATAATGCTAAGGAGTTAAGGGTGCCCTCAACTTGGGTTGAGGAAAGCCATCTTTCTCCTCTCTATTATACACTTGGATTATTATCAATAAAGTTCATATCTTTTCTCCTCTCTATTGAAATTTTGATTTGTAAAAAATAAAAAAATAAAAACTGTTTAGGATGTATCATATATATTTCATTTTTGGAACTTTTTCATACATCGCACAAGTTAGCGACTAGTTAAAATAATAACTCTCTCTCTCTAACAAATAAATAAAGAATATTTAAATAAATAAAGAAATAATATTTAAATAGAGGAGTGTTAAGTTGAAATTTTGTAATTTTTTTTAACTAATATTCTCTTTGTTGAGTTGTGACTATCACTAGATAATTAAATATTAATCTTAACTTTCATTCTTTTTATTTGATTAACTTTAACTTACATTTTTTTTACAGGATTAATTTCACCTTACATGATGCAACTTCTCCTTAGACAAGGGGTGAAAATGTATTTGAGTCATTTTACTCCTTGTTTCAAATAGGATAAAGTTTTGGCTACAAACTTGGTCGTATCCAATATGGCTATAACTCTATCCAATTTCTTTTTATCGGATGTGAATTTTTGATAAATCCATCATTAGATTACATTTTTTTTATAGTACTCTTCATACTTGCAAAATTTTCAGAAGCTCAAAGATCAATAACTATGTTATCAATCAAATATTTGAATTTCAAGTTTTTGTTATCTAAAATTATGTATAAAAAATAAGTGAATGGAATATTGAATTCAAATTACATATTGCACCCTAAACCATGTAAAAAAAAATTAAAAAAATGTAATTTAATTGTTATTAATGTTTTTTTTTTTTTTTAGTGAAAGTTGTAGTGATTGACTACAACCACGTTTGTAAGCAAAAATTGTCCTATCAAATATTGGATTTGCTTCTTTTTTTCTTTTTCTTTTTCTTTTAAATCACAAATATTGGATTTGCTAATTGTTAAAAGCCAAGGATCTGATGCTGGTATCATTCATAAATAAAGAGAATCCGAGACACAACTCAAATTCACGGCATCCAGCTTATATTGTCCAAAATGGATTTTGGTACCATTCCATGCTGCCTGTTTTGCCACTGTGCTTGACTAAAATGGATTCGAAGCCAAATGATGCTTACGAAGATTCAACATTTTACGGTACCTCTCCTTGTCCTACTCTATTTATTTAAATTGTGAAGCTAACGACAAGATCATAGATTCGCCATTACCGTTCACAAAATCTTTTTATAAGACCAAATAGCATGTTATTATCATTATCACTCAAATCTTATTATCTAAATAAGCGTCCAGTTAAGGGATACCTTACCCTATGTTTGGAAGTTTTGAGAAAGAGGAGAGTAGAGGGGAGTAGAGGGAAGGAGAGTAGTGGAGAGAAGAATAGAGGGGAATGGTTATCCTCAACCTTGTTTGGATGTTTTTAAAATTAAGTAAGGGGGAGAGGAATAATTAGTCTTTTCATTTGTAATTTTATTAATATAGTAAGGGTAAATTTGATAATTCATTTGGTCAACCATTTTTATGCTCCACTCTCCCTCCAAATCTCTCCAATTTGGAAGAATTAAAAATGAGGGGTTGGAAGTAGTTCAAACCCCTCCAAATCCCTCTAAATCCCTCTCCCTCCTTCCTTAAAAAACATCCAAACAAGGTATTTAAATTACTCTCCCTTCCTCTACTCTACTCCCCCTCCTTCCCCCAACATCCAAACATAGCATTAGAGTATTTGTTAATAGATCAATTTAAAAAATTTTAATATTACTTTTATGAGAAATATAAAAATTTTCAAAAAAGTCAACTGTTATTTTCCCTTTAAATAAATAAATAGTTTAAGATCTTAATTTATTATTTTTTTGCTGCCACGTACCGGCTTTTGTAAAGCTTTAAAAATATTTAATTAGTTATAACTATAATTAAATTTTATAAAAAATAAGTCAATAAAATTAGAGAAGTGTTACATTTATAATATTTTCACAATAAATTATAGGTGATTAGTTGTTATTGATTCAAATTTGAACCTACCACTGAGATTACTTTTTTACCCCAATAATAACAACTAATAACAACCTGTCACTTATGATTTGTTATGAAAATGTTTTAAACATAGCATTTCTTATAAAAATAAGTTCATCCAAATACATTCTTAAAAACTATGATAATTTTCTTCTAAAAAAATTATAATTTTATTTTAAAAAAATTATAATTTTATTTTGAGATGTATGTCACCTGAATTTTTTGTTTAATGTTTAATTATGTGTGCGTTTGGGAATTGATGAATTTTTTTTTTGTCTCAACCTTTTAGGAAATAATTCAGCTTTTAATTTTTTTTGAAATAAACTAGTTTCTAACTTTTTGTAAAACATTTAATTTAAAAGTGGCAAAAGCTATTTTTTGATGAAGAACCATGCATATAAATTACCAAAAATAAGCAATTCGCAGACAGATATCTCATATCACACTTATATGAAAAGATTTTTTTTTTTAATTTTTAAAAAAGACATATCATTTTATTTAAGTACTTCTACATATTCTTTTTCAGAAAATGGAAATGAAAAAAATAATACGCACTCACACCATCCTAACTAAAGTAGGATAACTTAAAATATATATATATATATATATATATATATATATATTTTTTTTATAAAAGGATAAATTTTGTTTTTTGGAGAATTTTTTTTTTTTTGGGAGAAGATTATAAAAGGATAACTTAAAATATTGAATCGGTTTGCATTTAGGGAAAAAATAAATCGTCAAAATGGAAAACATACTACATAAGGATAATTATGACTATACAAAAAAACAAAAAAACAAAAGTGAAATTAAGAAAGGAATAATAAAGAAATTTTCAACTATGCCAGCACTATGGTTTTTTTTTTTTTTAAAGATAGTTTCAACCTATAGTGTCCACTCTTGAGTATTACTGGCATCAAATTAATTATCAAATTGTTTAACTTTTTTTCTTTTTTATATTCAAATAATTTGTTTTTTACAAGTAATTTATTTGGTTTATTTTAACTGGGATCGATTTTTTTTTTTTTTTTTGTTACATCTAAACAATTTGTTTGGTTTATTTATTTTTATTTTTAACTAACAACATGATTGTAGAATATTAGACATATTATTGAGCATGATGTTGAGCTACTGAAACTGAGTAGTTTCAAAAGTTTTGTTTGTGTTTGTGCTTTTCTAATTTTTTTTACTCGGTACTAGTTTTTACTTACAAGAATATTGGATATATAACAACATACTAAATCTGAATTTTGTTTGATTTATAGAAAATGGGAAAACCAACTTCAATATTTGAGTTTTTCAACCATGAATATTGTTAAAACTAGTCTTTGTGGTTAAATGAAAGACCATTTTTTAATGGATTCCTTAACTTTTATTCATACTTTGACCTCCCAAAAGACGAAATCTTATTGTTGTCACAATTTTGTGTCAAGTGATGTTATATGTATTACAAATTTTACTAAATAATCTTTACCGGCTGATTTATTATCGATCACGAAAAAGTAATTCAAATATTTATTCATTATGCTGCTGAAGTGATACAATTACAATTAAAATTGGTAATAATATATATATATATATATATAAATATATTTTTTTTTATGTTCCAGTTTTGATCCTTGCTGCCACCATTTCAATCATTAAATTTCTTTCTTTTTCAATAGGTATATAGTAAGGGATTTGGGGGGGGGGGGGGGGGGGGGGGGGGGGGAGGGGGAGGAGGGTGGTAAGGGTGGTAAGGGTTCAAATTAAAGACATTAGATATTAAAAAGAAGCCATTATCGTTAGGTTATCACTTGAGCCTTATTTTATAATTATATATTTTGACAAAGATAAAGTTTAATTACAAACTTAATTCTAGCCAATAGCTTCAACTGCACTTAATATCTTTTTATTGGATGTGAATTCTGACAAATTCACCATTGGATAATATTTTCTTCTTATATCCTTCATACTTGCAAAATTTTCAAAAAATCAAAGACTAATAATTATGTCATCAATCAAATATTTAAATTTTAAGTTTTTGTTGTCTAAAATTATGTATAAAAGCGAAGTTTATGGATCACATAGTATATAACATTTAATTGAGACAAAATTTGATATGTATGTTAAAAACACAAAGAACATGCAATCAAACTATTAGATTTTCAAAATATGTAACCATGTTAATTTTTTAATGAAAATTTGTAGTCATTGTTTGTTTCGAAACAACCAGCATATAATGACCTATTTTATTGTAGGGAAACTGGAAACGCAATTGAATTGGCTGATGGAATGCGAAAAGGATTTCAATTTCTAGGAGATGCAGCACTATAAGATATTGCAAATCTGATATGTCATATGTGCGGTACAAATGAAAAGCACAATGATAAACAACTCAGAAAAAATAAAAGCGTGGGAAAGAGAGATTATTGAATTGCACCAAATAACAATACACGAAAAGGAATGGAAGGTATTGGAGTATTTGAATTATAAAAGTTTAGCCAAATTTTAGCTATCACGTCCAACATATAATAGTCATTGAATTGCACCAAAAGACATGCCCTAAAAAGTAAAAACTAAGATATGAAGCTATTGGAGTATTTGATCAATTAAGCTAACTAAAATTTTAGCTAAAATGTCACTTTTCTATTTTAGCTATTACATAAAAAACGCTTTAGTAAGAGCATTTTGCAATGAACTCAGATATATATATATATATATATTTTAATTTAGGAAAATGAACACAGATAAGTTCTAGTTAAATTTTTGCTAAAAAAACCCCTTTTTCCTATTTTAAAACCTGTTTTAAAATTTAAAGTACAACCCAACATCTATCAATAATACAACCCAACCACTGCGCACCCTCGGTGCGGTGGTCACTCCACAAGTATAAGTGTTTGTGGGGGGTAAGGGCCAGGGTTCAAGTCTCCAGGAAGGAGTTTTACACACATATACACTTATATTAGACTAGAGTAAAAATTTTATCTTGTATAAAAAATAATACAACCCAAACCAACCAAAAAATTAAAATCAAACAGATCTCGTGAGAAAAATGAAACCCAACTGTGGCTAGCTATATGCATGAAACTGTGAATGTGGCAATGGAGGGAGAGACAAGGAGGAGGTGGCGGCAACGTGAGCGGAATAAAAAATTGTTGAGAAAGGATTTAGATTTGCTACGGGTTACTGTAGCAAATCAAAATTTTTCTAGGGAACAAGTTAGCTTGTTGGAGACGAAAAGGGACTTTTCCTCACCCAAATTTGAAAGATAAACGAATTGTGAAACTCAATGCGAATGCACTAAACTCTCAATTTTTTCTTTGTTTCATTGAAATATTATATCTTTACTCTTTTCTTTCAATACCCAAATTACTATCACAACCCACAAAAATCAATCCCCAAATCACTTTCTATACACACATAGACGCAACTTCCACTTGCACATACAATCTTCGTAGGCACAACTTCAAACCCCCACCAATTTCACCAAAGCTAACCTCAGCCACTAAATTCATCCCTTGATCAACAAAGTTAACCAGAAGGATAGTATTTTTGTCATTAATTAATTTAGAATTTGGCTTAAAAAAAAAAAGTGAATTGTAGACTTATCTAAATCTAACCACATTCCAATTAAACCCTTGGCTCCATCTATAATATAATTCAGGGAGATACAATCATCATTAACAAAGAGTGAATCTAATTTTCTCAACAACAAAAAAAAAGAGTGAATCTAATATTTAAAAATCATTTTGTACAACTATACATTTCTCTCATATAAATATGAATTTCATATGTGAGGACTACAACATTTTCTTCTCACATTACCTGAGAAGAAGATGTAATATATTAGATATACTCATAATTTTACTGAATGCTGTCCTTGAATAAAAAGAATTTAATACTTTTACAGTTTACTCAGTCAAGCACCTAAAAATATTTAGTCAAACCAATCAAATGACAATTTTGTTGATAATTTTATCATAACATTCATGGTTCAAATATCTCCTCCATTAATATATATATATATATATATATATATATATATAAAAGGGGTCAAATTACAAGTTTTTTTTTTTTTTTTTTTTTTGAGAATGAAATTACGAGTTGTTTTTAGAATGAATGCTCAAAAACTTAGAAATATATATATATATATATATATTATCAGCCGCTATCAACTATAGTATAAACTTATTTTCTACTATATCTTGGTGGAAAAAAGAAGTGGCATGTATATATGGTCTCCTCAAATCATTTTAACTGCTGATTGGAATAGCGCTAAGACGCTAATGGCTTATGGTATCATTCAAACAATGTGAGATTAATTTAAGACAACACCGACCTTTATGAGTAAGAAAGAGTAAGGGGAAAAAAAAAAAATTAAAAATTAAAAGTTAAAAAAGAAAAAGAAAAGGTACGCCAAGAAATGGGTTTTGAGTAATGCATACGAGTCCTCTACGGCTCTACCACCATTAATTCTCACACCTCTTTTTAAGCACTTATGAGACAAAAAGACAAAATCTTTCTCATCCCTTGATCTTGATCAATTTGGAATGTCTGATTTTATTTTTGGGAAAGCCTATAATAACGAGTTGCAGCACCAAATGGGGATGTCAATTCTTTTGAGATGTTTTAAATTATTGTTCGTTTAGAGCATTCTAATCAAAGGTGTTAAAAATGCTAAATGCTATTTTTTAGCATTTTTAACACCTCAAGTCATAAAAACATACTTACATCAAAGACACGAAATGCTAAATATTTTAGCATTCAGCTACAGTAAGTTGTTATTGATAACAGCTCACTGTAACTGGATTGTAAAAATAAAAAATAAAAATAAAAAAAAATTCTTACAACTCTCTTTTTTCTCACTTATCTCCTCTTTCCTCTCTCACTTCTCTCTTCTCTCGCTCGATGGTTGTGGTCCGGCAATTGTGGTCCGATGTGGTCTGATGGTCCGATGGTCATGGTGCGGTTCCTAGGTCGTGGGTCATGGTTTTGATTTTGATTTTGGGTCACCGATGGTTGTGGGTCGTGTTCCTAGGTCACCGACGTTCCGATTGATTTTGATTTTGATTTTTTTTTTTTTTTTGTTTGCTATTGTTTGTGGTTGCGGTGGATCTGGCTAGTGGCTGGTGGCAGCGATGATGGGTGGATGTGGTGGTTGTGGTATGGGTGGATGTGGATGTGGTGTTTGTGGTGGGTGGATGTGGAGTTTTTTTTTTTCCCTATTGTTGTTTGTGGTTGCAGTGGATCTAGTTGGTGGCGGCAATGGTGAGTGGATGTGGTAGTTGTGGTATGGGTGGATGTGGATGTTGTGGGTGGATGTGGAGGTTTCCTTTTTTTTTTTTTTTTTTTTCTTTTCTGCTGTGTGGTGGGTTTTTGGTGGGTGCATGGTTGGGTGGTGGGTTTTGTGGTGACTGTAGGTATTGTGGTGGCCAGTGGCGCTGAGAATAGTTGGGTTGAGGAGAAAGAGAGAGACAGAGGAGAGAGAGATAGGGAGAAAGAGGAAGAATAAAAAATAATAAAGAAATAATATTTAAATGAAGTGTTAAAAAAAATAAAAGTTTTGATGTAAGGTATATTATAAAGTGATGTGTTATATGTTATAAAATTGTTTTTTTAGATGTTAAATGCTAAAATTTTTAAGAACTTTGATGAAAATGCTCTTATATGTTAGTGGAAACCTACACATATGCTACTAACCTTAATCTCAGGTAATGGTAGGACCCAGAAATTGGGCTCAATCATCTCTCTTCTTTCTTCTTTTTTACTGCAATGTTTGACCGGATCCCCCACCACCACTATGGACTATAAAAATGTGTGTCCGTTTATGCCAATATATCATCCACACCACTCATATATCCTCGCTCTAAACTAGTTGTTAATCTATATTTCTAGCAGTACCTGAAATTTCAATTTCTCTGTTGTTGTTGCTTTTTTCTGATAGAGAACAAAAGAAAATTTGGGGAGAGACAAAAGGACATGGTCATGGTCTAGCATTGATCGAGTTGCATTTGCAACAAAGGAATATATATTATTAAAAGCACCCAATTAAGAAAGAAGCATATATGTCACAAAAAGAAAACAAGGTGGAGGGGGAGGGGTCCGAGGCTTTAAAGGCCTTGTTCTCAGTCATCGGAATGACATGCTCGGCGTGTGCCGGTTCGGTCGAGAAGGCCATCAACCGGCTTCCTGGGATACGTGAGGCCGTCGTTGATGTCCTCAATAATAGGGCACTAGTCCTCTACTACCCCAGTTTGGTCAATGTAAGTTTAATTATTTGTCTTTTTATTTTCATGTCATGTAATGTAATGTTTGCTTGTTTTTTTTTTTTTTTTTTTTTACAACATATTACAGAGAAAATATAATCTTTAAAGATTTTAAGGGGTTTTCTTTTATAAAAATAAAAAATAAAAATAAAAAAGGGTAAACGTGAAAATGTCTTTTTTTTTTTTTTTTTATAAAATACTAAGTATTTTTAACACACACGGAAAGAGAATAAAATGTTTTTTTTAAGAAACCTACAGTGGTATATATCCAAAATGGCCTAACTCTTGGATACATAACAAAGTCTTTGCTATTGACATTGAAGGACAAAATATTACCATGAACCTTTTGGTTGCATATCACATTACTAAAATTTTACTATTTACATACACCTATTCATCTTGGTTCACATGTTGTGATTGTTATTTCGATCTTTTTTTTTTTTTAATTTAGAAATAAACACACACACTCAAGGAAGAGGGAAAAAAGTTCTAACATAAAGGCACACCACAAACTCCACTCAAAAGTCATGGTAACTTTTAAGAAAATGTGAAGTACTACACACTACACACAACACACTCTTTTAAGCAATGTGGGACAATTACTCATTCTTTTTTTCATAAACAAACACACACACAAAGGAGAGGGAAATTAATTCTAACACAAAGGCACACCACAAACTCCACTCAAAAGCCATGATAATTTTTAAGGGAGTGTAGGACAAATTATTTCAATCTTGGGTATGTAAGATTAAGAATAGTTTGTCATCCCGTACTTTTTGATAGCTTACTTTATATAAGTGATACCAAAAAAATTAAATTAAATTATTTATTTATTTACTAAAAAAAAGACAAAAACTAAAAAAATAAAAGCATTCTCATCAGGTGTGTCAAATGCCAAATATTTGGCATTTGGCACACCAAACACCAAAAAAAATCACTCACATCAAGTGTTTTAAATGCCAAAATATTTGGCATGGATGAACAGTGCAATCTCAAAATTGGTAGCGTACCATTCACGAATTGCAAAACTTTTATTATTTTTTTATTCACCAGTGGGCCCAGACAGATGTGGGAATTTCTTTTTTTCCTTTTTTTAATCAACTCTTCCCTCTCTCCTCTCTCCTCTCACACCTCTGAAACTCTCTCTCCTGTCTACCTTCGTCTCTCCCTCTTCACTCTCATTCTTTTCCTCTCTCATCCTCAATCTACTCCGCCAACCTCGAGTCCCTGCCGTGCTGCTAATCTCGCCTGGAGCTGCCGATCTCGTCTAAAGTTGTCTCGCCTAGAGCCGCCTTGCCTAGAGCCACCTCTCTCTCTCTCTCTCTCTCTCTCTCTCTCTCTCTCGGTGCTTGTGCCAATGTTTGTAATAATGTTTGGTTGATTTTGGTTGGTGGTGATGGGTTTGTAACATTGGTGGGATGTGGTGGTGGGTTTGTACCAGTGGTTGGTTGTGGTGGGGTGAGTTGTGGAGGGGGTGGCAGTGAGTTGGGTGGAAGTGGCGGTGAGCTGTTTGTTTTGTATTTCTTTATATTTATATTGTTGGTTTTTTTTTAATGTTATTTTAATATTTGTATATATTATTTTAATGTATAGAATTGAAGAATAGAATATGTGATGTACGGTAAATTGTTTAAAATGATGTGTTAAAATAATAAAGTAACATTTTTGATGTGTTAAAAAGGGGCTAAAAATAACATTTCTTTATAACTATGCTGGGGAACAAGGCTGGCGAAAGCATTATTTTTCATGAGACTCATTTTCTGTGTCCTTGTGATCATTTTCCTAATAATACAAGACGCAACTGTTTGTTTTCTCTACTAATGGCTCAGCTTTTTTCCCTTTCCTGTTTCCACAAACTTTTGCTTTCTTCCTTTATATCTTGAAGATGATTGAGAGACTTGTCACGTTCCCCTTTGTTACAAAATTCGCATATTAAATTATGCAAAACTTTAATAAAAGTAGATATAGCATTATAGCCTAGGTTTGTAGTTTTTACTTTTAGGCCAAGATATACCCTGTCCAAATTGTTAATTACCTGGCCAAGCTACGCAACAACACAAATCTTTCACTGTACTGGTCTTCATTAGCGCCTAATAGTAATAGGAACTTTAATTTTCTTGGATCATTATTTCTTCTCCTTTTCTGGATCAGACAAGAGACATGCTTTTTTAAGTTGGAAAGCCAAATTTATTTGCTTAATTATAAAATCATTACTTTTAAACTTTAAAATATATATATATATATATATATATATATATATATATATTTGAAAGAGGATCCAAGTAGAAATTTTTTTTTTTTTTTTTTTGAGAGAGTTTCAACCTATGACGTCCACTCCTGATGATAGCTCTTTATCATCAGACTAAGACATCAATCAGTTTTTAGTGTAGGCGGGGATTGAACTCCAGATATCTTATTCAACTATCAGGGACTTTCCTAGTTGAGCTAACTGGTAAAGTCTCCAATACCCTTCCTATTCTAGTTTATATATAAAATATGATAGAATTTTAATATATTGATTTCTCTTTTATCATCAGGCTAAGATATTAATTGGTTTTTGATGTAAATGAGAATTTTGATATGTTTCAAGCCCATAGTAGGTTTCCTGATAATTTTTTTGTTTTTTTTTTTTTTTTGTTTTATGAGAGTTCCCTTGTAATTAATTTTAAAACATGTATGCAGTCACTAATTTAATAAGAGCAAGAACCTCAATTGTAAAAGCCTAAACTTCTGACATGTGGCACATTCTTTGAGAGTCTCTTCATTTTTTTAATTAATAATTCTATAATTACAATGGGGGAGGGAGGGATTTAAATCCTAAGAATATGTTTGGTAGACTGTAAGATGCACTGTAATGTAATAATTATTCCTATGGTTAATCTATTCAATAGTTTGGTTATATTTTTATTACAAGGAATAGTCATTCCTTATGAATAGTTATTCTTTAAAATGAGAAATAACTATTCATGTCTAAAAATGATGTAATAGCTATTCCTTAGTAGGTGTATTAATTTCTACAATTAATATATTTATAAATAGACAAACTTTCCATATGCACATAACAATTATGAAAATAAAAAATTATAAAAAATAACTAATCTCTCTTTCAAATTGAAAAAAATGTTATTTTTTAGGAAATATAATTATATGAGTAAGATATGTCCTAAAATATATCTTAAATTTGATTTAAAATTCTTTCATTCCATTATTTTCAAGGTTCTATTATTGTGTTGTCACCAAACAAATGAATAGTAATAAGCATTACATTACAGCATTTTGTATTCCTTATAATATCTATTTCTATTCCTATGTAATTACCATTACAATCTACCAAACATGTCCTAAATGTTTTCGTTAGAAATACCAAGAGGTGTCAACTAGTTAACTACATGACTATTGGTGAGATTCTCTTCATTTAGTTTTCCATCCTAACAAAGTTTACATTTATGTCAAAGTATTAATTTATTGATAGGTACAAATGGAATAAATGCATATATTAATTATATATAGGTGTGCACTAATTATTTATATATAAGGAATTTATATGATTATCCAAATAATAAGAAAAGTTCTTTTTTTTTTTTTTCGAATACTTATTATGAAAATAATAATGATGCGTGCATCAAAAGTTAAAAAGAAAATTTAATGATGCGTGCAATCAAGAATATTTTAAAAAGTGTATTTTAAATTAGAAAAAATAATTAAATATAAGTAAATTCACTAATGTAATATTGTCATATTTTTAACTATATTAAGTGGTGCATTAATTATTTAAAATTTAAATTTAAAGTTATTTTTCAAAGATTTATATAAAAAAGCAATTGACTTGAAATATGACATCTTTTCTCAAATTTAATTGCTTTTGCAACAAATGAAACAAATTTCAATAAATAAAAGACAAAAATAGATAATAATAATAATGCACAATCAAGAATGTAAAAAAAAATAATAATAATTGATACACTTAAGTTAGTGAAAATAACAAATTATTTGTCAATTCACTCAAGCAACAGATTCATATTCTTAATTTATTAATTTTACTCATTTTAATTTTCTCTCTTTCTAATGACATGTAATATAATTGCTTTTTTCTTTTTTTAATCCATAATATAATTGAATTTGATTTCCTAGTTATTATAACATATATTTACTAAATATTGTACACGGGCCACAAGATAATTTCTTATAAGATATTTTAAAATGCACTATGCATTATGTGGGATATCGACTAGTATATATATATATATATATATATATATATTATATAATTCATGGATTTTAGCAATGTGCATGCTAGTCATTCTTTACTAGTAACATATTTAGCTGGGAATTTCGGATTGCAAACAATTGCTTAAAGTTTTGTTGTTTTGAAGTTGCGTTAATATGGTTCTCAACTTTTATCATTGTTTGTAATCATTTTATAGGAGGAAACAATATGTGAGACAATAGAAAATGTTGGATTTCAAGCCGCAGTGATCAAAGATGAAACAAATGAGAGATCCACACAAGTATGCAAAATTCACATAAATGGAATGACTTGCACTTCTTGCTCCTCCACTATAGAATCAGCTCTGCAAGCAATTTTCGGTGTACAAAAGGCTCAAGTGGCCTTAGCAACTGAAGAAGCAGAAGTTCATCACAATCCAAAGTTCGTTAGCTACAATACACTATTGCAAGTCATAGAGGACACTGGATTTGAAGCCATAATTATTAGTACTGGGGAAGACATAAGTAAGATAGAGCTTAAAGTTGATGGTATAGACACTGATCACACCTTGAAAATGATTGAAAAGTCTCTCCAAGTGATTCCAGGGGTTCAAGAGATAGTCATATACCCTGAATGCAACAAAGTTTCCATTTCTTATGAACCGGATATGGCAGGACCAAGAACTTTCATCAGCATCATTGAGTCAACTGGGAGTGGACATTTTAAAGCAACAATATATCCTAGAGAAGGAAGAGAAGCTCGTAGAAAGGCAGAAATTAAGCAATATTATAGACTCTTTTCATGGAGTTTGGTTTTTACGATTCCCGTGTTTTTAACATCCATGGTTTTCATGTATATCCCTGGAATTAGGATTCTATTAGATAAAAAACTATACAATATGATGACTGCTGGTATGCTCTTGAGGTGGGAGCTATCTACTCCAGTGCAATTCATCATAGGCAGGAGATTCTACATAGGGTCCTATAAAGCTTTGTGCCATGGTTCTGCTAATATGGATGTTCTTATTGCCTTGGGAACAAACTCAGCCTACTTCTATTCTGTCTACTCACTCTTTAGGGCTGCTTACTCTAGAGATTTCAAGGGTACAGATTTCTTTGAGACTAGCTCAATGCTTATTTCATTTATTCTATTAGGAAAGTATTTAGAAGTTTTGGCAAAGGGGAAGACATCAGAGGCCATTGCCAAGCTTATGGACTTGGCACCCGAAACTGCTATATTGTTAACTCTGGACCATGAAGGAAACGTGCTAAGTGAACAAGAAATTGATAGCCGGTTAGTACAAAAGAATGATGTGATTAAAATTATCCCCGGGGCCAAAGTTGCTGCAGATGGTTATGTTCTGTGGGGGGAAAGCCATGTAAATGAGAGCATGATAACAGGAGAAGCAAAAGCAGTGGCAAAAAGGAACGGAGACAAAGTGATTGGAGGAACTGTGAATGAGAATGGGGTGTTGCACATCAAAGCAGCTCAAGTAGGTTCTGAGAGTTCCCTTTCACAGATTGTTCGTCTTGTTGAGTCAGCACAGATGGCTAAAGCTCCAGTCCAGAAGTTTGCTGACCACATTTCCAAATATTTTGTGCCTCTAGTATGTATTACAAATGCTCTATCCTTCTACTGATTTTTTTTTTGGTTAAAGTTTGTACTTAGTATTGTTTTGTTTAGGGAAGCCTTTGTTAACAATTAACGTTCTTTTGCAGGTCATTATGCTTTCATTTTCAACTTGGTTTGCCTGGTTTTTGGCTGGAAGTTTCCACAGCTACCCAAAATATTGGATACCATCTTCCATGAGTAGCTTTGAGCTTGCACTGCAGTTTGGGATCTCTGTCATGGTCATAGCATGCCCTTGTGCTCTAGGCCTAGCAACCCCAACTGCTGTTATGGTTGGTACTGGAGTTGGTGCATCTCAAGGGGTACTAATTAAAGGTGGTCAAGCTTTAGAAAGTACACATAAGGTAGCAATGTGAAATTCATCTTCGAATTTGCTAATTTATATGAAAATGACGGACATTGCGCTCTATCCACGTTACTTCATATTGAATTGCTTAATACTAATTCTGCCAATCAACTGAAATCTGAATTTATTTGAACTTCAAATTTTCTGTAGGATACTGCCAATTACTTAACTTGAGGAAACTTGAGGAAATTATCTTTCCTATTCCTTAGAAACTGTATGTTCTCCACTTATCATTCTAAGGTTTACATCCTTTGTATCTGTTTATTCTTGTAGGTGAACTGCATTATGTTTGACAAGACTGGGACTCTTACAGTTGGGAAACCAGTTGTAGTTAACACACAAATTTTGAATAATATGGAAATTCGAGAATTCTATAAGCTCATTGCTGCAACTGAGGTACGCCTCTTTTTTTTCCTGTGGAATGCCTTTTTCTTTTAGAGACCTTATCTTTGTAGCAAAAATGACATTATGCAACTCTGGAATTGATAATGTTGGCTTGAAATGTCTGTCTTAGGTAAATAGTGAGCATCCAGTAGCCAAGGCCATTGTGGAATATGCCAAGAAATTAACAGAAGATAAAGAGAAACCTGTATGGCCAGAAGCACAAGACTTTGTCTCCATTACCGGCAATGGAGTGAAAGCTATTGTTGAGAACAAGAAAATAATTGTGGGCAACAAGAGCTTGATGTTGGACCAGGACATTGCCATTCCAGTGGGTGCTGAAGATATGCTTGCACAAGCTGAAGGCATGGCTCAAACTGGGATTCTAGTATGTATAGATAAGGAAGTCACCGGAGTCGTGGCCATATCTGACCCACTTAAACCAGGTGCTAAAGATGTCATTTCCATTCTGAAGTCCATGAAAATTAGAAGCATAGTGGTGACAGGTGATAATTGGGGAACTGCCAATGCCATTGCCAAGGAAGTTGGAATTGAAACTGTTATTGCAGAAGCCAAACCAGAGGATAAAGCAAAGATAGTGAAGGATTTTCAGGTACGTAAAGAATTTCACTTAGTGCAAGATTGGTTTTAAGCATGGATATATGCCATACCTCTACCTCCATTAATATCCTTGTGCAGATTAAATGTTAAATATCATTGACACAATCATAGCCTAGCCCCAAGCCCAAGTGTTGTCATCTGCTTGAAGACTTTAAAACATAGACGTTCTTTTTTCTCATTCACAGGCTTCAGGCTACACTACGGCAATGGTAGGAGATGGCATCAATGACTCACCAGCACTTGCTGCCGCAGATGTTGGAATGGCCATTGGTGCTGGCACAGATATTGCTATTGAAGCAGCTGATATTGTTCTCATGAAAAATAACTTAGAGGATGTGATAACTGCTATTGATCTTTCCAGGAAGACCTTTTCACGTATTCGTCTAAACTACATTTGGGCTTTGGGATATAATCTGATTGGCATTCCAATTGCTGCTGGGACCCTTTTCCCATTAACTGGATTTCGTTTACCACCATGGATTGCTGGAGCTGCAATGGCAGGCTCTTCTGTCAGTGTGGTTTGCAGCTCTCTCTTATTAAAGAATTACAAGAGATCACAAAAGCTGGATAACCTGGACTTACACGAAATACAAATTGAGTAATCGACAGTGATGGTTTTGATCCATATTTGTCCTCATGCATATAGCAGTTAAGGTTCTCCGTGGAATAAATTTAGGCAGTGTTGATTGGTGAAAAATTGTAAATAGAATAAGGTTAAAATATCATTTTAGTTTTTGTATGTTGAGGGGCCACAATCAATTTCGTCCCAACATTTTAATAGTAATCAATTTAGTCTCTTTCTATAAATATCTAAAAACTTAAGCGCAGAGTTTAATGTTGCCGTGTTTTTGTTAAGCCATATTAGCGCCACATCATCAACCTATTTTCAATATTTTCTCTCTCTTTTTAAATTATTTTTCTCCTTGTTAATTTGCCACTTTACAATTTGCAACTCTATTTTAGATCGATGATTTTTTTTTTTTTTTTTTTTTTTGTGCCTCTTCTTTTGGAAGATGCACTTTGGTTTGAGTTATAAATCACATGTTCTCTCTATCCCTCTTATAGTTTTGGTTTGAGTTAATTTTTAGATATTTTAGAAGTGAAATGATTATGTATTTGAATATCTCTATAAATTATTTGAATAATATCAATTGTAAATTTCTGATAAGATTTGGTTATTATGAAAATCTTCTTCAAAGAATGAGAAATTCAAATAATTAATTTTGGAACTCAAAAATTTTAGTTGTACGTGGAAAAAAAAAATCCATAACACTCTATACACAAGTTTGAATAATATAGATCACTTGAAAAAAGAATACTATTTCTATCTTTTATCTCAAAAAAAAAAATGGAATAATATTAATCAAATGCACCTAAGATTTTTTTTTTTTTTTTTTTAACTCAAAATAATGATTAATGTTGTAAGGACCAGATTTGAGTCCTTGACCCAAACGATGGATGGACCTAGGCCCAAAAAGCCCAAAACAATGAATTTGTAAAGAGTGGGTCGAAAAACTGGGTAAAAATGAGTTGGATCACAAATAAAGTTGGCTCAATAGATAAGAACAGAGAAACAGATTAAATTAAATTAGAGAATATTGTCATCGGCACAGTCCGAGGAGATCAATTCTTATATACTCCTTACAAGTTTGGTTACAGAGGTGGTTCTTGATTACTACAGTGTTTCTTTTGTGATTTTTCGATCCCCTATCCATGGAGGATCTCTTACATTATATAGTTCCCTTTTGACCATCTTGATCCTACACTTATTGATTATTTAAGCTACTACTCAAGTGTTTGTCCCATCAGATACCCTTTCAGACCTTCTGTGAGTTATGGTAGCCAAGGTAGCACTGTTTAGGGGTCTTCTCCACATAAATGCGGCCAGAAAGTTAGCTGTAGGGCATTTAATGCGGTGGCAGCAGCTTTTCCTTAGATATTTCCTAGCTCCCATTCTTCTAATACGTTCAAAGTGCACGCCCCTCTCAGTAGAGTTTCCTGGAGGGTCATTTTGGGCAATAGAATATGCATTTGATCTGTGCTTTGTTCATCCGAGGAGACAATCCTCCTCAGACCACCTTTCTCGACCTCTCCACTTGCATGTTACTTATAGAACTCTGAACTTGACATCCTCATTGTTGTTTATCCGTCATTTGACCAATCAACGTCCTCAACCACAGCCCAAGGCCCAATATACAATTTTGGGCCCTTATCCCTACAAATGTATTTGTAGAGATGGAGAGATGAAGAATAATTTTAAAAATAATATCTCCATTACGTTTTATAGAATAAATCATATATTATACCACGTAACAAAATATTGTATATTCCCACGCATTGCGTGGGTCTACGACTAGTTATTTTTAACTTGCAATCAATTTGATCTCTACTATTAACTCACTAACGAAAACACCTATGTAGCAAATAGTGTATATTGTTGGCACACTTAAAGATGATGTAGTGATGTGCTACTAAAATAATCTAGGGTAGGCTAGGTGAAATTTCTTGGCCTCAGGAGAGAAAGAGAGAAAGATGCATAGGGTTTTTGAGTTCTTTATATATATAACCAACTTAATTGAGATAGAGAAGATGAGGCTTTTCAAGGAAGCTTCAATCTCTTAAAGAAGTCAAGAGCTTTAGGCTATAGAAATTAGACACTAGACAGAGAAATTGAGGTGACTGAGTGAGGGAAAGTCTAGAGCTTCAACCAAAATGAACGAAATGGAGGTTTAAATGACCTATCTAAAAAGGAAAAAGGAGATGGACTGATGGACATGAATGCTTGGCACTAGCCCAATTAGATAAAACAATAATAATTAAAGCCCTTTAATTTTGGTTTGGACAAGTGTTCCCAACTCCCAATTAACTAAATGATTAATTAGATATATGTTTTTTTGTCAAACTCATATCAAACTTATAACCAAGCTCATAAACAAGTCAAACTTGACTTGCTTGGTATTAAGCCCTATTGTTCATCAATAATACTTTTTACTTGGACTCGACTTGTTTATTAAACAAAGCATAAACAAAGGCTCAAGTTTGAATTGTTTATAAACAAGCAAATATGAACGAGTTTTTTATATAGTCAAGACTAAACAATTTTATGAATGACTTGAATCATTTATGGTCCTACCTACTAAAGCCTGATTACAACAAAACTTTATTCCTAACATAAATTGACACCACTTTAAGATTAATCTATCAAATTATTATGATTATGATTTGAGTCCCTTTTTTTAAGAAAATATTGGACCTATTCAACTGTGTTATCGGACGAGGACAATATATATTTATTGCAATAAAAAAAACAGTTGACTTGTAAACTAGTATAAGATTATTACATAATTTTTTAGTGAATAGATTATTACATATTTCAATTACATTGCTTGATGAAGACGGAGCAATCATATAATGTCAATAGCTAATATAAGCTATTACAAAATTGTTGTCACTTTTTATATTACACTAGCAACAGATCCACGTGATGTGTGAGAATAAATAAATATTATATATGGGGCATGTAATATATAAAAAGTAAGAATTATTTCAAATATTGTCTATTAAAAAAAAATGATTTCTACAAATATTTTTTTTATCTTTTTATCTCTACAAATATATCATTCTATTATTTTTTGTATGTTTGTTTAATATTTTTTAAGGCGAATCATATTCTTCTAACTTTTGTTGTAATGTGTTATATTTGCCTAATATACAACTAAAATTTATAAGTTTCAAATATATTATTCAAATTTCTCATCTCTTAAGAAATAAGGAGATTATCATAATAATCAAAACTCATCAAAAAATTACTATGTTATCTTAACCAAAATTAAAATGAAACCAAAGGAATAAAAGATATACTTTATAATTAATTATTACTCAAAAACAATTGGTAGGCATATTCAAATTCATAGCCATGTAGATTTTATATATATATATATATATATATATAAAAACTGAAATTTCTATTTAAATAAATAAATAAAAGCTAACTATTAACCCAAGCCAAAATTCAACCAAAATTATAAAAGAGAGAGAGAGAAGGCTTTATGATGGAGAATTAAAAAAACACAATACCAAAATACAAACTAAAAAAAAAAACCATCAACCTTAATTAGAGTTATAAGAAATAATAAAAATTCACCAAAAGAAAGTAGAGAGAGAGAGAGTACTCATAGTTTTTCTGTGAGAAAAATATGGATTAAATAAGAGAAATGATATCAAATTTATCAAAACAAAATGGGGAGAAGAATAGTCAAAATATAAGAAAGAGAAAAAGATGAAAAAAGTGTAACAGAAAAGTATAGAATAGTGGGAAGATAAAAAAGCAAAGAGAGAGAGGAAAGGTTAGAAGAAATGTAACAATAGATGTGGACTAACAGGGAGAAAAGATTTTTTTTTTTTTTTTTTTTTTTTGAGAATACGGAAAAGAAAAGTTTAAAAAGAAAAAAGAAAATATAGAAAATAAGTTGATGATGTAGCTGCTGATGTGGCTCAACAGAAGCGTAGTAATGATAAATGCTACGCTTCAACTTTTAGATATATATAAATATAGATTCGTGGAGATTAAGTTATGTCAAAAGCTAAAAAGTGATTACAAAATTGCCTAGTTACTTCTTATTCCATGCTATGACTTTGTTTTTTATTCCAATACAGCTAAATAGAAGCTCCAAGCCTTCAGCGAAAAGTTGGTTGGTGCCATGTGAATTAGGGATTCGTTGGAATGACATGAAACTTCAATTTTTTTTTTTTTTTTTATATATATAAGATAGAAATTCTACTCTAACCTAATTTAAATGTATATATATGTAAAATTCCCTTCTGGAAACTTAAATCCCAGCCCTTACTCCCCCACATCCTATAAGCATTTATACTTGTCAAGTGACCATCACACCAAAGATGTGCAGTAGTCTTCAAAATTGTTGTTAGTAGTTGGTGACTTTGTTGTATTCTGAAAGTGATTAATTTCTTTTAATCCGTTAGTAAACTCTTTCAAGTGGTTAATCTTTCAAAAGTGCCTCAAATTTACATTAATTGCTTTTCCAATTATAGATTCCCTCTCAACTTTCTAACAAAATAATATTCTATTTCTTTATCATTGCCTCTTTTTTAGAAGTTACCAAACACTACACTGAAGAAATTAAATACATCATTATTCCTTTTATATATATAATGTTATATATCTTCATATATTATAAAGAAACACGAGTCATCGTTCTAGGGTAGCTCGACCCATCAAAGACCCAATAAGAATAACAGGAATAAAAACCCATATTAATCTAATAGATTCATGTCTTGTTCCGATTAAATTGATCTTTTTTTTTTTTTTTTTTTTTTGACAATCGACGATATAACCCCACCCGGGACCACTTGAACCTGAGTTCATAAACCCCTCGAGCCTTTAAGACTTGGGGGAGTACCAACTCACCTATCCGACCTGACCCATTTGACAGGTCTACATAATGATTAGTTACAAGTGAAGGATCCAATGCATATTCACGTAAGCTGTATTGGTTGGGCTGGGGCTTTGCCTCTGATTTTGATGAGGCAAGTTTTTGTTGCTTCCCATCAAAACGGATAGAAGTTGAGACTCACGTCACAAATTCACAACATCTACTAGTGTACGTATCATTACAGAAAATCAGAAATGGGAATGGAATGTGATTGCTCCATCTATCGTAATCAAGCAAACGTAGGTGGAGTGGTACTTGTGGACCCGTTGGATTGATTGTAATGTAACTCTCTGTTATAGTTTACAGTTAAGCTGTTTTCCATTGCACTAAATGGCATATCTAATGCCCTTATCCCATTACACAATTGAATACTTCAAATATTGTGGACAAAAATAAAACTCTCAACTCATAGGAACTTGATAGATTTTTTTTTTATTATTATTATTATATAAAAACGTGGTCAGTGTCAATTAATATTTAGGAAGATCATGATTCTGTAAATTATGCTGGGCGTGCGTATCTCATATCAGGATTCAGTGTTTTGCATTTTTTAGTTTTGGTGGTCAAAACTCAAAAGTCAAAACAAATTAGGGTTATAACCTTCGAAAAAAAAAAGTATTTGAATTATTTTTTCTTTGCTTCTTCCCCCCTTTTATATAATGAACAACCAAAGCAGAAACTCATAGGAATATTGTGGGTCATATATGCTTATATATTTTATGGAAGTTATATATCAAAATTAATGACATTATGCTTTTTTATGACAAATAATTATGAATGAAGACTGATATGAAGGAGAGATTAAAATATAATTAAGTCAATGGTGGGTTGGTCCCCAAACAAAACGTTAGCTCTCACACACCAATGAACTTCCATGTGACTTTTTCCTTTTTCTTTTTTTAGGAATTTCCATGTAACCTAATGATGCACGTTTACATGAGTGTATGATAAAAGGTAAAAGTCTCCTATTGCTTAATAATAAGGAGTTTAAGATCCTTACACATGAACATGTCCTTTACAATTACCCTCTGTGTATATATAATTCAATAATTACAACTGAGAATAAATAAATAAAAGCTATCAATGAAAACGGATAAAATTTGAGACACATCACAAAACACAAATTCACAACATATATACAGGAGAGAGCATATTGTTGACGAATTAATATGGCTTCAACAAGATAACTGATGCACCATCTTATGGTTCACAAATTCTTTCTGTAGCATAGAACAACTTATGTGGCAAGTGGCATCATCATCATCATCCATTTAAGCGAGTGGTGCTTCAAGTAATCATACTTAAAACTTAAAAGCTAATCAAAAACTGCGTGTGTTTAGGTGATAAGTCTGTGTCAAGTCATAACTCTTTCGAGTCCCCTCTCTCTCTCTCTCTCATTAGCCAAAAGGTGGATGAAAAAAGATAACATATTTATCTCTCTATTCCCCACTGATTCCAGATTTGCAATATTTTATGCTGTTGCGTTTCATAGCAATGGAATTCCTTTTTTACATTCCATTCCATTCAGCCACTCTAAATCTTTTTTGGTTGTCTTTGATTGCGTTTCCGGGTTTCCTTCTTTGAAATACAAGAGTAGGCCTTTATCTTGGTTGTGACTTGTGATGCTATTTATTTAGAAGGACAAGACTTAGGTACAATACTTAAATATTGTTCCTTAGATTCTCTTTTTAAGACTCTGTCATATGGATTTTTTCCCATAGGATGAAAGTGTATTCTTTAGCTAAATAGTCACATGACTGAATCTTAAAAGGGGAACCTAAGGAACAGCACCTAAGATACTGTATCTAAATTTTGTCATATTTTGGAAATTATTAGTAATAGAATGTTGTCAACGAACAACATTACAGCAATAACAGCACTGGGAATCGGAAATGAGAAATTTGAACCTATATTTCTGTTATCTTGGATACCCAAATTAAAGCATAGTTGATTATTTCTATTTTTTCTTAAATTATATAACTAGTTTAGTATTTGATATTTAAAAATATTAATAAAAAATAAAATGGTTGTCAGCTCTTGCCATTTACACTATATTGTTCAAGCCTTGAAGGTACAATGCTTATCAAACTTTACCATAGAGTACAAACCTAGTCCTGGCCCGTCGAATAAAATGATTAATACTATAACTTGGTCGAACACACTAAAATATTTTATCAAACTTTAAGTTGTTCTGAATGAATACTCAAAACAATTTAACTTGGTGCATATATGTCAACTTATTTATTGTTTTTTTATATAGGGCATATATGTCAACAATTCAAATATCAGTTTTTTTTTTTTTTTTTTTCAAGAACTTTGTAGTTCACTCGTCAGCACTTCTTAATGTTTCTAATATAGACATTTTAAATTTTCGACTTCGTTGTAACTATTAAATTATCCCTATATATATATATATATATATATATATATTTGTTTTCTACTGCTTAGTGTAAAAGAAGAGACAGGAGGAGCCATATCTAATGTTTTCCTCAAACCAATCTAACTGCCAGAGCTTATGGCTTCGAAGGATGTGAGCTCTGGCCACAAAGACGAAGAACTTCGACCCTTACGAGTTGAATTAGTACTTATGACTAAGAAAGAGAGGCAAGAAAGAACAAAAAGTATATATATGCGTGTAAAGAAAACGTGAGGCAAAAATGGTTTATGAATAGGACATATTTCAGTTTCTACCACTTTTCCTACCTGTCTTTACTCTTTTATGCACACTAGAGACAATAAGAAAACTCCTTCATCTCTCTTGATCATAGTGTTCATCGCGTAAGTGCAATTCCTAAGTTGGTTTCCCGGAAAGAAAAGCTTAATAATTTGGTTTAGTGTCATATGGGATGTCGGTTTCTTAAAAATTGTTTAGAATTGTTCGTGCAAGGCTTTTAGTCTTTAGTGGGAATAGCTAGTGAACTACACATATTCTACTTAACATTTAGCGTTTTCCTCAAGAAATGGTGGACCCCTGAACTGTGTTCAACCATATCGTTTTTAAACTATAAATAGTTATGATTTCGCAACATGGTGGAGTATTAAAATGTGTGTCCATTTATGCAAAAAAGGCAGCACTAACTAACCTCCCATCCTCAAACTTCATATTCTGGTTCTTCCATATATCCCTTTTTCTTTTTAAATTTGCACAAAAGCTCACTTTTTAAAGGGTAAGGAATAGTGTATAGCGAAAGAATTTAGCTTTTTTGATTTTTAGTGAGAGACACAAATATATATATCATATATGCACATGGCTATGGCCACCAAGCGTCGAGCAATATCGAGTTTCATTCGCAACAAATGTGCTGGGAACCTAACTCCAAGCCCAAACTACCCCCCAACGCCTAAGCAAACAAGAGGAGAATCTGAATTGGCAAAGGCCTTGTTCTCAGTCACCGGAATGACAGACTCGACGTGTGCTGTTCCGGTCGAGAAGGCCATCAATGGGCTTCCTGGGATACATGAGGCCGTCGTAGATGTCCTCAGTAATAGGGCACAAGTCCTCTACTACCCGAGTTTAATCAACGTAAGTTTATTTTCAACCACTTTGTGTTTTCATGATTTGATGTACATGTCTCTTTGTTTCTTTCTTTGTTTTGTTCATAACATGTTTCCCAGAAAATATAATTAATTAGTGCTCTCTTTTTTCTTTTTCTTTTTTATCAAGAAGGTGATTGAGATCTTATTTTCAGAAAAACGATAAATGAGAGTATGCAATTAATGAGTGTGTAACAAAATTTAGCCTGTAATTTCACATTGCTACCAAGTTTTACTATTTACATACATGGTACACCCAATGATATTCATTCTTTCCTTAAAGAAAAAGGATATTCATTTACGTGTCATGTATATCTGGATGATGTTGTGTGTGAGACATCACATCAGACACGATATTACTATTGCAATTATTTTTCTTTTAAATGCTAGCCCATGGAGAAGGAAAGAAAATATTCGAATTTTTTAATTTTTACATAAAGTTCGAAGTAATGAATATTTCTTTCTTATTAGACTAACAAAAAAAAGGTATTTTATAAAAAAAAAAAAAAAAAAAAAAAAAAAAAAAAAAAGGAAGAAGGTATGATAGATACGGTTAGGTATGTTTGAGCCAAAATGGGCATTTGCCCATTTCACCCAAAAGATGTAACAAAATACCCCTGTTCTGAAACTATCTTGCAAAATGCCCATATTTTGAAACTCAATTTGATAAAAATCGAGTTATTTGGAAAAATTCACATGGAATTCGAGTTCCATAATTTTTTTTTTTTTTTTTTTTTTTTTTAAGTTTGATTGCCTATAACTCGATTTTCTAAAAATCGAGTTTCAATGTAAAACTTGATTTTTAGATAATCGAGTTTCAAAACAGGGGTAATTTGCTAGATAATTTTAGAACAGGGACATTTTGCTACATCTTTTATACGAAATGGGCAAAAGCCTATTTTTGCCAGTATGTTTGATATTATTCTCTAAAAAAAGGGTATGTTTGATATGATTCTTCCTCCTTTTGTTCGAAAAAAAAAAATATTCATATAAAATTCTTATCAAGAAAAAATGTATTAAAATATTTAAGTAAATTTTCCAGCTGGAAATTAATTGAACAATCATGATTCATGATGGACATTTAGTCATTTACTAACTCAGCCAAAAAAAAAAAAAAAGATGAAGTTTTACCAACCTTACATGAATATACTCTACGAGTTATTATGGTATATATAAACTTTAAAATTAATTTTGGTTCTTATGTTTCATTGTAACATATGTTAACTAGAGAAGTATATAGTTATTTCTCAAAAAAAAAAAAGAGAAGTATATAGTTAGGAAAATATTCTATACTACGTACCCTTCATTTTTTAATAATAATAATATTATTATTATTAAATTATTTGGCTGCATTTTCTTTCCAAAATGTTGGGTCTTTTAGCCATTTGAAGCTCCCGAAAACTACTGTATATCCAATGTCTAAAAAATAATACTAATAAATAAATAAAAACTTTTAATATGAGAGCTCTAAAATTTCAAATCGTTCTCAAAGGTTAAATGACTCACAGTCAAAGCTTTGTAAAGGTAGAAATCACTATTTTTGATGACAGATATTTTGTGTGTGCGTGTCCTTTTCATTTTCTTTAATAATTCAAGACGTAACCTACTTATGTTCCCTAATAAATGGCCCTCCCTTTACTTTTTACAAACTCTCGCTTTCTTCCTTTGCTTGAAGTTGACCGAGTTTGAATGACTTGCCATGTTCATCACGAAATATACGCATATAATTAACATTTGTATAATTGAGGGTAAGGTACAGCCCTGTCCGAATTGTTGATTCCCTGCTCAATTTATGCACTAGGCCCCCAACCCCAATTAACTTTATATACTTGACCCTTCATCTCAGGGAGAAATTATAGAGTTCTCTGGTGGACCACGCCACTTGTCCACCATTCTATTAAAAAACTTCCATTTGTTTAAAATTGCTGAATCAGTAATTAATTTTTGTTTAAAATTTTTTTCTAACTAATAATTTTAAACAGATGGAAATTTTTTAATGGAATGGTAGACCACATCACTTGTCCACCATGTGGATCTTATAATTTCTCCATCTTGGGGCCAATGCTGCCTTAACTTTGTTTGATCATTCTTTCATACGTAAAATAAAATCATTACGTTAATTGTTTTATTAAAGGGAGGAGCCTAATGAAAACTCTATATTTGATACCGATCCTGAATTTGACTTTGATAAACGGCCCATTTAGTTGAAGATTTCTAGTATTGTTGTTTAGTTTTCAGTGTTGTAAAAATACGTGTTTGAGTGTTATAAAAATACGTGTCAAAAATATTATTATTGTTTAAATACTGAAAACTGTTATTTAAACACCAATATCCAACAACCCCTAAATTGAGCTCAACCATGGGTATGGTTTTTGAGATGTAATCAGCCGATTCAGCCCAACTAAACTAAACTGCTCCGAGTTCAGCTAAACAGGTCTAATTTTTTAAGCCCATAATAGGATCCCTCGTTGGGTAAAGCCATGCATGTAGTTAGGGAAGCATTCATTGGCCCATAATTAATTAGGTGAATTGGGCCTTTTTGTTCTTTGATAGAAGGATGCCCTCCTTTGTTTTTCAGGGCCATGGTGAGGGAGATGAGGGCCATCATTTTGTGATTGTGTTTGTTTCCTTTAATAAAGCAGTAGTATCATATAAAAAATTACTACTTTTATCACAATTATCTTAAGTGGCACAAGTATAATCTTTTTTGTGATATGATCGTGCACAATGATTTATAGTTAGTCCTCCTTGTGAAGTGCACTATAATTTTTTTTAGGATTTTGACCCACGTAAACTACTCATTTTGTGGTATATGATATCATTAACATTTGACAAATTAGTTTTCACTATATCATTGGTTTTTAATTAATATGTATATGAAGAATGTGAGCATATTACTCGAGTGAATTTACAATTATTTAATTATTTCAACTAACTTAGCATCTTAACCACATAATTCTCTTTTTATAGTACATGATAACATTAACATATGGAAAATTATTTTTAATTATAATATGTGTCATAATATAATTGTATAATTAATATAAACTGTTAAATGTATTTTAAAAGATGCATTGTACTGCAAGTAAGCGAGCTAAATTGCATTGAGTAATTGAAGGACTATTGTAAAGTTGCATTAATTAATTCTTAGCAGTATCATATTGTTTAATCATTTTATAGGAGGAAAGAATACGAGAGACTATTGAAAAAGTTGGATTTCAAGCCACATTGATCAAAGATGATACAAACGAGAGATTCACACAAGTATGCAAAATACGCATAAGTGGAATGACTTGTACTTCTTGCTCCTCCACTATAGAATCAGCTCTGAAAGCAATTTCAGGTGTGCAAAATGCCCAAGTGGCCTTAGCAACTGAAAAGGCAGAAGTTCATTATAATCCAAAGTTTGTGAGCTATAGTCAACTGTTGCAAGTCATAGAAGAAACTGGATTTGAGGGCACACTTATTAGTAGTGGGGATAACATCAACAAGATAGAACTCAAAGTTGATGGTGTAGACACTGATCATTCCTTGAATATGATTGAAAAGTCTCTCCAAGTGCTTCCAGGGGTTCAAGTAGAAATATACCCTGAACTCAGCAAAGTGTCCATTTCTTATGAACCAGATATGGCAGGACCCAGAACTTTTATCAGTGTCATTGAGTCAACTGGGAGTGGACATTTCAAAGCAACAATATATCCCAGAGAAGGAGAAGAAACTGGCAGACAGCAGGAAATTAAGCAATATTATAAATTCTTTGTATGGAGTTTGGTTTTTACGATTCCCGTGTTTTTAACATCCATGGTTTTCATGTGTATTCCTGGAATTAAGATGGTATTAGATACCAAACTAGTCAACATGATGACTGTTGGTATGATGTTGAGGTGGGAGCTCTCCACTCCAGTACAGTTCATCATAGGCAGAAGATTCTACATAGGAGCCTATAAAGCTTTGCGCCATGGTTCTGCTAATATGGATGTTTTGATCGCCTTGGGAACAAATTCAGCCTACTTTTATTCTGTCTACTCAGTGTTAAGGGCTGCTTACTCTAAAGATTTCAAGGGTACAGATTTCTTTGAGACTAGCTCAATGCTTATTTCATTTATTCTACTTGGGAAGTATTTAGAGGTTTTGGCTAAGGGAAAGACATCAGAAGCCATTGCCAAGCTTATGGACTTGGCGCCTGAAACAGCTGTATTGCTAACTCTGGATGATGAAGGAAATGTGATAAGTGAACAAGAAATTGATAGCCGGTTAATACAAAAAAACGATGTGATTAAGATTATCCCTGGTGCCAAAGTAGCTTCAGATGGTTATGTTTTGTGGGGGGAAAGCCATGTCAATGAGAGCATGATAACAGGAGAAGCACGGCCAGTGTCAAAAAGGAAGGGAGACACTGTGATTGGAGGAACTGTGAATGAGAATGGGGTGTTGCGCATCAAAGCAACTAGAGTAGGATCAGACAGTGCCCTTTCCCAGATTGTTCAACTTGTTGAATCAGCACAAATGGCTAAAGCACCAGTCCAGGAGTTTGCTGACCGCATTTCTAAATACTTTGTGCCTCTGGTAAGTATGTATTACCAATGCTTTACCCTCTTTCTGGATACCTTTTGATAAAGTTTTTACCTATTATTAGTTTGTTTATGGAGGCATTTGTTATCAGATAGCTTTCTTTTGCAGGTCATTATGCTTTCATTTTCAACTTGGCTTGCCTGGTTTTTGGCTGGAAGGTTCCACAGCTACCCAAAATCTTGGATACCATCTTCCATGAGTAGCTTTGAGCTTGCACTTCAGTTTGGGATCTCTGTCATGGTCATAGCATGCCCTTGTGCTCTAGGCCTAGCAACCCCAACTGCTGTTATGGTTGGTACTGGAGTTGGTGCATCTCAAGGGGTACTAATTAAAGGTGGCCAAGCTTTAGAAAGTGCACATAAGGTAATATACTAATATTGTGGAATTCATCTCGGAATATGCTACTTTATACAAAAATTGAAAATGTTGGTCTCTATCCATATTACTAAATATTGAAAACTTAATCCTACTTCTTCCTATCAGTATCAACTTGATTCCTTGAATCTAAATTTATTAGAACTTCAAACCTGTCCTTAGAATACTGCTGTTCAACATTATGTTTAAGCGACAAGAACTAGTGAACTACTACTTCTGCAATTACTTCTCGTATACTTTTCCCCAGCCAAGTTAGAATTCTGCCATTGTGATCTTTATTCTCCAAGAAGACAGAAACCAATAAAGGAGAGGTTTAGGTATAGACAAGTTCCATTACCAAACCAAATGCTTGTAGGTTTCCAAGATTTGACCTCTTTTTATGCTTTCTATATTGTAACTACTTCACCTGGGAACTCTTGAATAAGAAAAAGAACTTAAAACTCATTAGCAATTAAGTGGACCAATGTTCTGGATCATGTATGTTTCTAGTAAGTCATGGTCGTCAGTAAGTCTTAAATTTCTTATTCTAGGTAACTCATGGAAATTAATATATATTCCTTAAATATTTTATGCTTTCCACCCAGCATTCTTGGATCTGCTTCATGTGTGTCTATTTACTCTTGTAGGTTAACTGCATTATATTTGACAAGACAGGGACTCTCACGGTTGGGAAACCAGTGGTCGTTGACACACAACTTTTGAAAAATATGGAACTTCGAGAATTCTATGTTCTCATTGCTGCAATCGAGGTATACCTTTTTCCCTGCGGATTCTATATCTTTTAGCAATAAGTCTAGGGATCCAACATTCTTCACAACTGCTGACATGGCATGTAGTGGACCTAGGTAAAGATGTTGCTACAATCACAACATGCCATATTGGCAATTGTGAAAAATGTTGTCCCCCTCTGTAGCAAGAGTGATAATATGTATCTCTGGCATTGATGATGTTGGCTTAATATGTCTGTCTTAGGTGAACAGTGAGCACCCATTAGCCAAGGCCATAGTGACATATGCCAAGAAATTTGTAGAAGATAAAGAGAACCCTGCTTGGCCAGAAGCACAAGACTTTATCTCCATTACTGGCAATGGAGTGAAAGCCATTGTTCAAAACAAGGAAATAATAGTGGGCAACAAGAGTTTGATGTTGGACCAGAACATTGCCATTCCAGCTGGTGCTGAAGATATACTGGCACAAGCTGAAGGCATGGCTCAAACTGGGATTCTAGTATCTATAGATAGGGAAGTCGCCGGAGTTCTGGCCATATCTGACCCCCTTAAACCAGGTGCTCAAGAAGTCATTTCCATTCTCAAGTCCATGAAAATTAAAAGCATAGTGGTGACAGGTGATAATTGGGGAACTGCCAATGCCATTGCCAAGGAAGTTGGAATTGAAACTGTTATTGCAGAAGCCAAACCAGAGGATAAAGCAAAGAAAGTGAGGGAATTTCAGGTATGTAACGTACATCGCTTGAAGAAACCTTTTTTTACGTAATTCGAGATTAAATGAACCATGGACACATGCCATAGTTCAATACCCCGAGGGACCAACATAGTAATTATCCCAGTGATCATTCATCCACGTCTAGATCTTGTTTTCTTAAAAGATTAACTTGACAAAGACCATATCTGATATGATATCTCTACCTCCATGTATCTTTTTGTGGACTAAATCTGAAATATCTTTTACTAAATTGTTGGTCATCAAGACTAACACTTTGACACAGTCGCAGGCCTAGCTTAAGTCCAAGTGTTTTTGTATGCTTAAAAACTTTAAGGTGTGTTTAGATACCGTTTATTTGCTGAAAAATGAAAACTTATTACTAAAAATACTGTACCAAAATAATTTTTAAAGGTGTGAATAGTGTCATGAGACCCAAAAAATACATTGGTATGCATGTTTTTGTGTTTTTGGCTGGGTCGTGAACAGTGCCGTGAGACCCAGCCAAAAATGAAAACGCTGGAAACACTGGATTTGATGCTATCCAAACTAACGCTAAAACGTGTAAGTTCCGTTTCTTATTCACAGACTGCAGGCTACACTATGGCAATGGTAGGAGATGGCATCAATGACTCACCAGCACTTGTTGCTGCAGATGTTGGAATGGCCATTGGTGCTGGCACAGACATTGCTATCGAAGCAGCTGATATTGTTCTCATGAAGAGCAACTTGGAAGATGTGATAACTGCAATTGATCTTTCCAGGAAGACCTTCTCACGTATACGTCTTAATTACATTTGGGCTTTGGGGTATAATATGCTTGGTATCCCAATTGCTGCTGGGGTCATTTTCCCATTTACTGGATTTCGTTTACCACCATGGATTGCTGGAGCTGCAATGGCAGCCTCTTCTGTCAGTGTTGTTTGCAGCTCCCTCTTGTTAAAGTATTACAAGAGACCCCATAAGTTGAATAACCTGGACTTACATGGAATACAAATTGAGTAATCAACAATGTTGGTTCCGATCCATATTTGTCAATAAGCATCTAGGAGTTAAGATTCTCCTAGGATCAATTTAGGCAGTGTTGATTGATGAAAGATTGTAAATAGTGTACTTGTTTTGTTGGTATACCCTGTACAGAAGTAGTGTGACAGTGACCAAAAGATGAATGAGATGAAGATTAGTGAAGGCACCGAAAAACCAGAAAACAAGAAAGTACTTGTTTTTAATGAAAGATGGAAAAAGGAAAAAAAAAAAATCGGTGATAATCATTCACATTTATGTCATTGTATGACTTATTTGCAACAATTGTACGTGGTAGTTTGGAAAATGAAATTACTTCAGCGTGTGCCATCTCAAAAGCGAACCAGTAGTAGGAGTCACTCTTAGAGCATTCCCATCATGTGTTCTATAAAAATGTCATTTTGACACATCAAAAACATTACTTTATTATTTTAACATACCATTTTACAATTCATCATACATGATGACATCTTCTATTCTTCAATTATATACATTAAAATAATATATAAAAATATTAAAATAACATTAAAAAAACCAACAATATATAAAAATACAAAATAAAAAAACCCATCACCCCCACCACAACCTACAACCCACCCCCGCTGCCAGCACCCATCAACGCCTACATCCCACCCCACCACCGTCTCACACCAAAGCCACCACATCAGAACACCACATAAACACCCAAATTCAAACCCACCACATCAAAACATCACGACCAGAAGAAATCCATTGTCTATCTTCAAAAAAAAAAAAAAAAAAAAAAACACAACCCAAGCAACTGTATCCCACACACCCACCCACTGCCGCCACCAACCCACCCACCCACCACCGACCCATCCATCGGAACCCATCCATAGGCGAACCCACCCACCACCGAATTCGTACATCAAAACCCACCACCATCGATTTGCCCATCACCATATATCGCAACCCACCCACCACTGAATCTGCCCATCGTAACCCACCATCACCGATTCACCCATTACCATCTAAACCCACCCACTACCGAACCCACCCATTAAATCACTACCCAAAAAAAAAAAACAAAACAAACCACAGCAACAAAGATCGGCATCAGGTTGAGGAGGTGGCGTAGCAAGGCTGAGAGGAAGAGAGAAAAGCAACGAGAGAGAAGAAAAGAGGAGAGGTAGGTTGATAGGAATGTCTGAGGAAGAGATTGATGAGACAAGAGAGAAAAAAGAATCAAGTGATGAGAGAGGAGAGAGAAAAGAGAATAAAAATAATAAAACTTTTACCTTTTCTGTCCGTACGCTTTCATTTTTGAGATTGTACCGTTCACTCATGCCAAATATTTTGGCATTTAGAACACCTAATGTGAGTGGTTTTTTGGTGTTTGGTGTGCCAAATGCTAAATATTTGGCATTTGACACATCTGATGAGAATGCTCTTATATGCAACATTTACTTCGAACATTCCTGGTATGACATAGTGTGTGTTTGGGTTAGGATTAAAAATTAAAATTATTTCATTATTTAGTTTATTTTTACTACTATTCACGGGCTCCACTGTACTTTTTGGCACTATTCATAGGCCTCATCCATAGGCTAACCCACCCACCACCGAATTCGTACATCAGAACCCACCACCACTGATTCACCCATCACCATCGCAACCCACCCACAGGCTAACCCCACCACCACCGATCCGCCCATCATCATCTAAACGACTAAACCCACCCACTGCCGAACCCACCCATCAAATCACTGCCAAAAAAAAAAAAAAAAAAAAAAAACCCCACAACAACAAAGATTGGCATCAGGTTGAGGAGGTGGCGCGGCAAGGCTGAGAGGAAAAGAGAAAAGCAACGAGAGATAAGAAAAAAGAGTGAAAGAAGAAAAGAGGAGAGGTAGGTTGATAGGAATGTTTGAGGAAGAGATTGATGAGAAAGGAGAGAAAAAAGAATAAAGTGATGAGAGAGGAGAGAGAAAAGAGAAAAGAGAATAAAAAAATAAAAAAAATTTTACCATTTATGTCCGTACGCTTTCATTTTTGAGATTGTACTGTTCACTCATGCCAAATATTTTGGCATTTAAAACACCTGATGTGAGTGGTTTTTTGGTGTTTGGTGTGCCAAATGCCAAATATTTGGCATTTGACACACCTGATGGGAATGCTATTATATACAACATTTACTTGGAACATCCCTGGTATGACATAGTGTGCGTTTGGGTTAGGATTAAAAATTAAAATTATTTTACTATTCAACTTATTTTTGCTACTATTCATAGGCTTCACTGCACTTTTTGGCACTATTCATATGTCCCACTGTACTATTTCAACTAACTTTTACCTTTATCTACAGTACTTTCAGCAATAATTTTTCAGTTTTAGCAAAATAAACGGTATCTAAACACACCATAAACTCAAAATTGGAAGATATCAGTTTTTTATATGACTTGTATACTAGTAGGATTGGAAATTGTTGAAATACTACTAAAAAATCCATTTGCAATGTTGCATTTCAGATTAGATGATATAATATTCTTGATGTGCAAGAAACATCTGGATGGGAATGCAACCATATCGCAATGAAGATACTACAGAGAGGGTACTATGTATCCAAAACATTTTCAATGAGTTTGTGATCTTCTGCAAGCTCAGAATGATCCAGTTATAAAAAGGAGTGAGGCACACGAATATCTTTGTTCAGAACTTCTTGGGGTTTTCTGTCCATATATTTCTTGGGTGTGACTGTGAAGGGAGTCTAATTCAAGACTTTGTTGGTTGGTGCTCCAAAAATCTGGATTAGAAAAACCAAAACAGATGAGCTAATGCTCATCTGAGCTTAAAGAGACCCCCCACCCCCACCCCCGCCCCCCTCTCCAAAATATTTTTAATGATTTTTACCAGACCACTTGGCTCATATATGAGAGCCATAAGTGTGACACCCTCTGCACTCCCTCAGGCTCTCAGTCCATTTATAATCTTGAGCTTCAACTCACTTGTAAGACAGTTTTTGACATCTCTAGAAAAACACAACAAAGTCTACCAAGGAACCTCAGAAAAAGGATAAGAAATTTAATAACAGAGCTCGCAACAATATAAAAAAGCAAGTTTTCATAGACTTGACAAGTCGCTATATAGAATAACAAGTACTAAGTGAAGACTTTCCACTTCACATAATAAGGTAAGGGGGAACGGAAACTTAAAATACATAACATCTATTTATATATATGGTTTAATTGTTGAAATTAAGGCATAGTTGAATGCTGGAATAGAACTCACATTTATTTTCTCTGATGCAACAGCCAACAGTGACATTTACAATGTCAAGCCCAGAAACCTTATTACAAAATCTTGCAACAACACTCAACATTGTAAACACTAAATTTTACAATAGTCGATGAAACAGAAACCTGGTCATCACATCTTTGAAGGCAATGCCTTTCTTATGCTAGACTCCTCCCTCTCACTGTTTGCTTGCAGAGTCCGCTGCACTTGAAATCTTGTTTTGGCTTTGTAGAGGATTTGATGTGCTTCATCAAAGTGAGGTTTTGTGGCATTTCTTGTATCCTCAATCCACTGCTGAACTTTCTTGTGTGGGCCTAGTACACGACTGCGATCCTTCTCATCCAAAAGCTAAATTTAACACAAGTAATATAATGAGATCCAACAATTTCTCCTGGATAACCTTATAAAAAAATTGTAATAAACTACAAGTTACACCAAGACTAGAGCAAGAATAACTGCCTATGGACACCCATAGATAAGAATTCCAATTGATAAAATATACAAGGGTAGTTTTTTTTTTTTTTTTTTTTCCTTTGAGAAAATGAAACTAACTTATATTTTTCCACCCAGTTATCTCAACTAATACCAATTTAAAACTTGTCTTGGTTTGGGGTCTGTTAAGAGCATTGTAAGTGTGTGATCTCCTTAGAATGACCAGTTCTTCTTTAATCTATATTTCTCCACTCATTATTCTCAACAAACACCAATTACCATGCCACCATATTGAAATCAAATGAAGAAAAGAACACCATTCACTTTTAGATTAAATTTAAATATGGGTTAATTGCACAAAAATCCACCTTAAACTATGCGGGTACTTTTACTTTGCACCTCAAACTATAAAAACTCGCAATCACCACCTCAATTATAACAAAGCTTGCGAAGCTTGAAAACTTGCAAATTACACAACCAATTCCCCCAAACTTTCTCAATCTCCAACAACCCCACCAATAGCTAATCACAAGCAACAACCACAAAGACTGATTAGTCAATACCACCGCAAAAGCAAAGTCATTCAGCATCCACAAATTTATCATTAAGCCAAATCTCAAGTGTTTGGCCAAGTATCAAATAATCGCCGACCTGAGTTTAAGCAGCATCGTCGATCACTGAACTGTCAAGTCCTCTACACACCATGGTCTCAATTTCTCTGAGTGTTGCAGTGCCACCAGGAGGCTGCCAGAAAGCCACCTTGGTCTGAGGCCACCCTGAGCTAAATAAGTTGCTGATTGGGCTGAGAAAGCTAGGGATTTTGGGGGGAATTGGTTGTGTAATTACAGAAAGAAGTGGCTGGGTATTTTGCCCTGTTTGGGAAATTAGTAATGGTTATTTAGTAATTTAACAATAAGGGCAAAAGGGAGAATTCATTTTTTTTTTAGGGTCAAGTAAGTTGCGTGTGACCATTAGTTTTGACAATAAATCGGACACTATTGGATTCAATTCACAAGCTTTGTTATAATTGGGGTGGTGATTGCAACTTTTAATGGTTTGGGGTGCAAATTACAAGTACCTCCATAATTTAGGGAGGATTTGTGCAATTAACCCTAAAAATATTCCAAGAATGTAATGAATGTAATTATAAAAAATTGAAATTCTTTAAGATAAATTAAATCAAATGGGAGAGCAGAATTTATATTTAAATCACACTAAATTAAAAGCATTAGAAGGATCATTTCATTCTATCATTTAAGCCAAACAATAGCGGAAAAAATACTGTAAAAGCATGAATATGATAATTTCCCTCATGCACATAATTGTTATAGCAAATTGGCTGAAAGGGGAGCTTAAATGCAAGAGGAACACTATAAAGTCATTGTGCCATCATTGCTATATTTTGTTTCTCTCAATGGTACCTTCTTGTCTATATTTTCCTGGGACCTCTTTGTTTTTGTACCCGTTTTCTTCCACAATATTTTCTCACAATATGTATTGCCGGTTTAATGACTAGTAACAACAACAACAAAGTATTGAGTCACATCCAATTACCTCTAGTTGCATAATCTCACAAACAAGGCTGAGATCAGCTATGGATGGTTGCAAGCCACCCAGCAAGAAGCGCCCATTGCCCTTGAGCCAAATGGACTCTATTTTTGATAGAGACGAGGATAAAATTTTCTCAGCTTCAGCAGCTACTTGTGGTTTCATGGGAAGGCCAAGTGCAGCTCCTAGTACGGTGTTGAGAATAAATGTGGCTGAAATGAGAAGAATCAAGTGAAAATCAATAGACCATCAGAAAAGAGAAATCTTGGTGAAGTGCATTGAAACACCAATAATGTGTATATGTGTCGCCACATTAAATAATAATCAGAAAATATATAACATCCAATGTTTCAATGCTGATTAATGAAAACTAATTTACATATCAGTAGATTTACATCCCAAAACACAGCATCATTATCATCTTCCTTTTTTTGATAGGAAGGAACATGATAATTAAGGTAGCATCTACAGCTGCAAAGGAAAGTAACTAATTATGAACTCGAAAGAATTGGCTTTTTTTATGGAAACCCACCACACTACAAATTACTACTAAAGAAGTGTATTTTAAAAGATAGCATATTAATCAGCAATAGGAATCATTATGTAGCTAACCTAGAGAAGGTAGAGTAATTTATTCATCAATATACTCTGAGATCCTAACTTATACAGGACAGAAAAAGAAGAAAACCCAATTGCAAACCAATCAGCACCAACACCACCGTCCCTACATTTAATGATTTTCAGTGCAAACCAATTGGCAGAAAATGTTCAGGATCATTTTCAGAGTCACAACCAAACATAGATAAAAAAAGTTATTTTACCCAGGAAAATATTTTCCACCAAAACAAATGGAGTGTCAGTAAAGAAAATCATATTTTGGACACTACAGAAAATCAAATGAAGAATTTGGTTTATATTGACAGCTTAAACTACTAAGATTGCCAAAGATGAAGCATCTATAACAAAATTGTGCCTATTCAAGAACCCTTATTTGAAGGGGGTTTAAATTGGCTACATCATAGTAAGTCAACATGCAAGAATCAAGTTTAACCATTGTAAATGCAAACTCTAATTTTAAAATGAAATAAAAAAATATTCTCTGATACTGAAATTTTTTTAATGTTATTACATGGTAAGAGGGTGTCTCTCCTTATGTCTATGTAAAAACATTTGCATCTAGACAAAAGATGAGAAGAGTCACATATAGGCAGCACAACCGGGTAAGATTTATGTCACTTTTTTCCAAACAACTTTCAGGATTACAACAGAATACCAATGGCATTGAATTGCAAAGATATATATATATTGCTAGACACCATGGCACCACCTAAGTTCCAGTGAAGTCACTTCATATAGGTTCTCCTTTTTCACGGATACAGAAACATATGGTTGTCAAGCCAATATGGGGGGATACTAGTATACGTGTCAGGATTAGAAAGATTCATATATCAATGTTAAGTCATCCATGACTCCCCTATCATATTCTACAAAACAAAGAACAGTTGGTTGTTTCTAGCAAATATGACCAAAAAGAAGTAAGGTTATATTTCACTATTTAAAAACTAAGAGCATCTTTTTGGAGTTAGTATGAAAGCACCTGCACCCCGGCGTAGATTGGAGTGATGCCAATCCAACACCGAGTGAATTTTAGCTCTCCTGGTAACATCAGCTGGATACCTGATAGTATGAACAGAAAAAAGAAGTAAAAATTAGCTACAGAATGTATATACTGGGGAAATATATGTGCGTGTGTGTGTGTGTGTAATACAACAAACCACTGAGAGTAACATTTCTGAAACAGGAAGCACATAGATACAAAACAACATTTTAAACTAGTTTATGTAGACACCAGCATACACATTAGAGTACCTAGGTGTTGAATCCACCTAGCTTCCAAATTTAGGACACAGACATGCCTTTCTAAATAAGTTGTTCAGTTTTCTTCTTCTATACTGTAAAATGAAGTGTGCATTTAAATTGCACATTTAGATTTTGAGGGAGACAACAAAGTATGCAAATCGTCAAGGAACTCCTGGTGAACAAGGCTTCTTTTCCTCAATTTTGTCAAAAAACAGCATGTAGCGAATGAGACCAAGACACTACACTACCCATATCCACACACACACACCCCCAAAACCTTATCATCCTTCATCTATATCAGGTATTCCACACATTTTGAATGTTAATAAATATAATCAGAAATATACTGCACTCAAGGGGCAAATGTACTTACCAATGATCTGCAACTCCAGGAAATGCAGAAGCGAGATAGATAAGAATTGCATGACTGGGAAAAAAAGGAAGGGTTAATTAGACAAATGAACAAAGAAATTCTTTAACATGTTCGATAAAGTTTTTGAAGCAGGCATATGTTAGATTTCCAGAAATGTTTGAAGCAGCAGCAATTCTGGACCAGAATTGTAGAGATTAGACAAGTAAAACATCAACTTACCCCAAAAAAAAAGACAAGTAAAACATCACAAATTCTGATAAGCATCACAAGCCAAAGCATTGATGCATCAATGGCAAGTAGACTCGTTCATAAATCAGCTTTATATATGTTAAGTTGCAAACTAGAAAAATGAATCAAATGTAGAGGTATAACATTATATGCAAATTGAACTTTAGTCTAGAATATGACCTTTAAAAAGCCATGATGCATGTACTCCTGAACATTACTAGAATAAAATAAAGTAAATTACAAGGATGAATGGAATGATTGATGATAGAAACCATGACTATTTAAGATACCAGTTTCATCATATATTCATATGTATATCATCCAAATCAGGACTCTCTAAACCATATATTGCAAAGATCTGTAGCCTATAAGAGTTAGACATCCAAAGAAATCCACGCAGCTATGTATAAATATCCTCAACAAGAACTTGGACTAGGGGAAACTATAAGAACCTAATCACTATTTTCAAAAAAGCATATTTACCAAGTGGTGGATTTCAAAGCCAATATTTCAAAAGAAATATAAATCTTATTGTGTCTGAAAGAATAAAGATTTAGATACATTTAAAATGTAGTAACAAGATATGGAACTGAAGCATACAAGAAAATGACTACAATGCTTCCGTAACCATCTCTTTCAGAATTCTTCCCTATGATAGTTGAGTTGCAGTATCATATCCCAACCACTCAGAAAATTCCCTCTCATTCTTCAAGACAAAAAAATTTTGGTGAAAGACTCAGCCAAATTATGATGAAGCAGGGGATTACAATTTTAGATTACCTTTCAAACAACTTAAATCTTCCATCAACAATAGTTGGAACTTGCCTCATAGGGTTTATTTCTGAAAAATACATACAAAGGGGAAAAAAGGAGTTAGTTCAATATAAATGTAGCAGATAACAGTGGGGCCTAACAATTGTTGCATACTCAAATCACAAGAGCTAGTAATCAACAATATGCTCATATTGGTGACGCTATTGTTGCTATAATGAAGGAAGCAATACTAAACACACCTATAGAAAAATCTGCAGTGATCGACGTTGTAACTGTATGTACCTAGGATTATAGCCTAAAAGCGTTCCACTTCCCCCTAACCCCCCTCTCCCCTCAGACCATAGATGCATGTGGTTCTTTACTTCTTTACATCCTTGCTACAGTCCCATTTGAAAAAAGGAGAAAACTTTAGTCATTACTTTCTTAATGGACAGTAGCATTATTGATGTTTTCACTTAATGGCCACTTGCATGCCTTGATACTGAACACCAAGTATCAAATCATGCATCATGGAATGTGCATGTAAAATTACCAATCAAATGACCCTTCCTCTTCTCATAATAATGGAGAGTCAGGTAATGGACAAATAGCAGTGAGTACGCAACTTAGCCCACCTCACTAAATAAAGAAAAAAAAAAAACTAAAACCAAAATTCATTATAATTTCTACTTCTTTCAAATGATGGGTATGCAGTACAATCATTTATAATAAATTCTCAATAATAGTAATATACAGCACACCCATGAAATCTATAAACATGATAAGCAAGCTCCATTCCCACCATAAACATATACTCTAGTTATATGGATTTTACCTTTGAACTCAGCAGACAACTGCTGGCGTTTGGACAGGTCCACTTTGATTTCTTCAAAGTTTATTCCATTAACCCTGATAACATCAATTTCCCAGAAAACAAAAAACAACCCAGATTCCAATTACTACAGATAATGATACAATTGTCCCAATAATTGAAGGTTTACACTAATGAATCAAACCCCAACCAAAAAAATTTGAGGATTAAGGAATATATAAAATTACTTGCAGAATATAATAACAGCACGAGATGGCTGGGACATCCTATCTGCATATACTTTCAGCTCCATTTTTTAGTTCTTTATCTTCACTCTCTGTGAGTGTACCTGGGAATTTAGCAATACAATAGTATGTTGTTCCGTGTGATAAGGGAACCTTTGGGTTTGGGGGATGCAAGAAAAGAAAGGTGCTTTTTTTTTTTTTTTTTATAATTATTATATACTAGTACTATTTTTTAAAAACAAATATATCTTTGGACAATGAAATTAAATTTTAGTTTTTTTTTTTTTGGAAAAAATTATAATTTTAGCTTTGACTTCTTCGTCTTTTCCTTTGCACTTTGGTTGGTTTGAAAGGAAGAGAAGGCAAAAGAAGAGAAATTAAATCTTTTTCGCTGTTTGGATAGCGTGATAGGAAAGAAAATGAACTAAATTTGTTAAAAAATCTATCAATTGGGTCTACATTTTTTCCTTCCCCCTATTCATCTTTCTTCTCTTTCATTCTCTTCCTTCTAACCAAATATAGGGTTAAAAATTTATAAAACGTGTTAATTTTGTCCCTTTTTTGTAAGAATAACTCTGTCCTTATTACCTTTTTTTATTTAAAAAAATTTTCCTTATTCCTTACGTCCGTTTGTTGATAAGGTTTTTTTAAGACCATCTAGACTTTTTGTCATATCACATCAACACTTTGTATGTAGTAATTTTTTTAACAATAAAGACATAAAATTGATGGTGAATTTTATTTAGCTTAATGGATAAAGTTTATTGATAGATGGCAAAAGATTTTGAATCTAAACTCTGCCTACACCAAACCAATAACTAAATGATATTTTGATCCGCTGATAAAAATAAATTAACCATTACGGAGAAAACAACATAAATTAAAGTTCTATTTTACCTATAAAAAACCAATAAAATTGATTTTTTTTTTTTTTTTCCTTTTCAAGATGTAATTGTAACCTTTCAAAATTAAATCAAATTTCAAAGATCAAAGATCAAAGATATATTTCACTCTCTTTTTTTCCCGTGTGTCACCACCTATGTAGATGTATATGACTAAATGAACTTTATAAGCTTTTTCTTTTTTCTTTTTAAATTGTAAACTACCATACATAAATCTTAGAATCATACTAAATTTCATAAAGGAAAAAAAATGAAATTAATTAATTTAGTATTTTGCGTCACATTCGGGCTTCCACTCTCTTCAATAAGTAAGCCTTAATACATAAAAATATTTATTTTCAAATGGGATGTGATAATGTAAATAGGAGATAATGTTTAAACTCATAAACACCTGCAATAAATGGGTTAAGGAGAAATAACTACTCATATATGCATAGAAATAAACCATTTTAGCCCTTTAAATTAGTCGTTTTGAGTGATTTTTGGGCAAAATTATTGGACTAAGTGAATCCTTAAAAGTCTTAAAATAACTAAAATGATTTTTTAGGCAAAGTTAGTGGATTAGAATGACTAACTTAAAATTTGAAGGATTAAAATAATTTTTGGGCGAAATTATTGGACTAAAATGACCTGCTTCAAATTTAAAGGACAAGAATGATTTTTGGTGTAAATTTTATTTTTGGCAATTGTTTATGATATGAACCTCCTTTTTGTTTGGGATTGGGGCTTTGTATTCGTGGGTCGATCTACTAAATTTTATGGCCTATAACTTTGCGGGTTGGGTTCCTAACGTATTGTAAATTCTTTGGGCCGAGCCTCATCTACAAACTTTTCCTCTGGGTTTTTGAGATGGTTCGGGTCGGGTCCATTCTTTCAGCTTTTTTCCGCTATTAATTAATTAATTAATATGGATTCGAATTTATTTTTTTTATACGGCCACGATAGTATTCAACGTCTTCGAGTATTTAAATATAGAGAGATGCATGTTCATAATATTTTTATATAATATTTTCTCAACAAATTATAAGTGGTTAGTTGTTATAAGTTCAAATTTAAACCTAACACTAAGATTACTTTTTTACTCTGACAATAAAAACCAATAACAACTTACCATTTAGAATTTGTTGTAAAAATATTATGGACATATCATTTCTTTTAAATATATCATCCAATATATATAATCTCTCATCTTATACACCACGTTATAATCGGAAAGAATTCCATCTAAAATTTCGAATTCAGAATCTCATAAATATTACAAGATATAAGATTTTAAAACCACTTAGCCAATTCAAGTTAACATGGATTCGATCCTTAATTCAAAGGAAGTTTGTGACGCTACTCCACGTAACGTGACTGATCTACTCATAAATAACTCGATGCTGACTATACAATCAGAAATAATAATACAACCTATCAAAAAAAAAAAAAGAAATAATAATACAAGAAAACTTATAGAAAATTCTTGTACGAGACCCTCTCATACAATCCTTTACTCAAAAATTCATAATTGCAATGTCAAAAGATCGTGACTGTTCCTACGTACTGATATCACGAGACCATTGATTTCCCGAGTCTGGAACCTTTTCCCATGCTGAAGGTCATAAAGGCGTTGGCAATATATTAAAGTCCACCATTAATGCTTCGAGGTGGACCATCATCTTCTTCTTCTTCAGGTTACAAGGGCATGGAGCTTCTGAAACCAACTTTGACCTTCGTACTCAAGGGGGTACTATTTAATCCTCCATACAAGTTTCATTAATTAATTCTGCCTTTTCTTTTTTCTTCTCAAGCACGTGTAGTATTTATTGTATACGATGAAGCATGCATAATTATGGGCAACCCTTTTGTTTTTGAGCTTCATGGGCAACTATCTTATTATCTGGGTTCTAGTTAATTCAATTGGTAAAGTTTTTTATAGTTGAATAAAAGATCTGAGGTTCGATTCTCACATACACTAAAAACCAATTAGTGTTTTGATCTGATGATAAAAAACTATCATTAAGAGCAGATGTCATGAGTTGAAACTCTCTCCAAAAAAAAAAAAAAAAAAATCTTACTATCCATAAGATATGTGAAATGAACCGTTTAGAGTGTTCGCATTAGCTAATGTAAAAAAAATTTGTCTATTTTAATTTAAGAACCAACTTTTTCCTATTTTGCACACTCACTTTTCAAAACACCTCACATCAAATTATCTATTTTATACTACATTTTATTAAAATATCAATTTTTAAAATTTTTTTAATTGTTTCTCTCTCATTTTACACTCCTTGAGATTCATGAATACCATATAGAGATTCAATGGGAATTGGGACACCTGTGTTTGGGTAAGGATGTTTATGAAAGTTTCCTCTCCTATAATCTTATTTCATTATTTCTATTAGGATATTTTATGTTGGCTAATTTCATGAAAAATTTAATTATAAATATTCAAGTATATTCAATTGTGATTTCAAGGTGTAATTGAGGATGAAGATAGTTCATAGATTTGAATTATTTAAAATTGATTAGATTTTTATATGTTTCATGATTTTTTAAACTATTTATAATATAATATACTCTAAATTTTTAATCTCCAATTTATTTAACAAAATAAATCTTGATTTGTTTAAAGAATATCAGTCATAATCGGTAATATTTAAAAGATAGTTCATAGTTTACAAATCAAATGACTAGATAAAAAAATTGTTTTAGTTAATATAAATTAAAGGTTAATTTAATGTAAATATTTTGTTATATATGAGAAAATAACATATGCTAAATTATGTTATAGGCATATCCTGTGTATGTAATATGTTATATTCTTTGAATTTAAAATTTTCTTGATATATTTAACTTGACTCTGTCCCTACCCCATGTCGTTATCTCCCCAATAAGGTAACAAGTTTAAGTTTGTTATATAACTATAAAGTAGTATAAAGTGTAGCTCAAAATTTTTCAAAAAAATAAAGAAAAAGCGTAGCTCAAAATTTAAATACACCATTTCCTCCTTCTCTTTAGACCAAGTTGTTATCAACTATTTTCTCAAAAAAATAAATAAATAAATAAAGTTGTTATCAAGTATCAACTAGCTTGTAGCTATCTTGGTATCCGCTGTTTCCATCTTTAGGGATTGTCTCTAAGGACTCAACCTTGCTACAGGCACCAATTTTTTTTGTTGAATAAATCACACCACCACTCGTCCATCTTATTTAGAGGTGATAATGCATTTGACACAACTTGCAAACATGACACTTTTTTTTTTTTGTAATTTAGTGTTTAATATAAATAAGTTCATGCCAAAATGAGTTGATATGCTTTAACACAATTAATAAATGTGTCAATTCTTTGTAAACTAGTGTTGAGATCCAAAATATCACAAGTATTGAAATCTAAAACTAAAGGGGCCTTCAAAGATAGGCAAGGCCCAATTCGCCAACCAATGCTCACTTAAAATGAGCAAGAGGAAGCCCAAACCCATGAATGAGCAAGCTTTGGAGACTTAGAAAAGGAAGAAAAAGGAAAAAGGAAGCTTAGCCCAGCCTTTGTAAGGAGAGTTCCCTAGGGAGCCCAAAAAGGGATTGGACCAAGATACCTTGAGACTGCTACAGTCAGTGGGATCCTTGAGAAATGTAGGAAAGGGTTAGCTGGGATTTGGACAACTCAAGGGAGCATGTTTATGGTCACAAGGAACGAAGATAGGCATGTCCCATCAGCTACCTATAACTCAGAAAAAAACTGATGACTTAAGAATCAGCACTTGATAAAAAGAAGTCCGGTACCTCGGAAAACACAGGAAGGTGAACTATGAAGGAAGGTGGCTGAGGATCTTTCAACTTGACAGGGAGGAATCTACCCATTTAAAGAAAATGACAAAAGGTGAAACAACCCAAAAGGTGGGGTCTGAAAAGGTCCATCTAGAAGTTTTGGGAAGAGAAGATTGAAAGTCAGCCCTTAGAACCCCTTCCCCCCCCCCCCCCCCCCCCCAAAAAAAAGAGGAAGGTCAATTGGGGATTTTTTGGAGGGAAATCTCAAAAGAAGAATGTAGTAAAAAAAAGGAAAGGACCAGCCATTAATGTTGCTGACACAATATTGGTTCTGGTATTCAATGCAACAAATGGAGAGAATTAATGGTACACTAAAAACCTTAGAAAGGTACTATAAAAAGGGAATCAAGCCATCAGTAAAATTCATTCAACAATAAGGAATTAAAGCATAAAGACCCTTTAAAAAACACCTTTAAATCTAAATAAATAAATAAAAAAAAAAAAACACCATGAGGGATCCTAAAACAACCATTAGAGGATACACTTAGATTCAAGGGGATTCAAACCTCACAAGTCTTGGAAGCCTGAGAAGAGTTATCTAAGTCTATGATTTTTGAACTTACTTGAACCTTGTGACATATCCTAGTAAAAAGAAGGGTCCAATGTACTAATACTCAATATAATGAAGTATCACTTTATTTTCTGAGGATCCCTGATGTCTTTATTTGCTTTTTTTCTTTATTCCTTTGTTATTCCTCAACCATTTGCTTTACAATATATATATATATATATATATATATATATATATATATATATATATATGTATGTATAAGTATGTATGTGTTGTAGGATCCATGTTTTGTGCACAATTTGGTTCGTAATCAGCCCAACGTAGCTACGGTGAACCAAGCCCAATCCACCAAACAACAAGTATAAAACTTTTCTGGGGGCCTAGGATCCTTGATTTTACTTGGGCCTAGGTACTGTCCAAAATAAGAACCCACAACCAGTTAACTTACTATCAATTCGAAATGATCAATTCATGTAAATAAATTTGAATTTTATAAATGATTGAGTAATTAAGAGAATTTTAATGGTTATATTGATAAATTTTTCATTGTAACTTTGAAGTTACTGACTCTTTTACCGAAAACAAAGAAAATAAATTATATTTTAGCTTCACTTTTCTTAGATTGTGTATTAAACAGGATTAAAATTGATTGTGTCATGTAATTGATGGAGTTTTCCACCCGAATGGAATCAATGGATTTTTCCACCAAATGCACAATTCTTTTTTCATTACAAATTAGAAAGAAAAAAAAATGAAAAAAAAAAATTACCTCCACTTTTTCTTTGTCACATTTTTCATCCTCCCAAATTGCTACCGTGGGCTAACAACTTTTTGTCTTGTGTTCTTTGGGATGGAGACTAGCAACTGTTATGGGTTTGGAGACATCAGACAAAGCTTTGAGATGGAGTAAAAATTTAAAAGGCAGAAGGTAAAACAAGGTGGTGCTGCCAAATTTGTTTATTCACCGATGCAGGGAACTGTTTATGGACACCACAGCATTAAGAGTTCAAGACTGTTTTTTAAACAAAAAAGTACGGTGTATGTGGTCCTTCAGAAATGATATCTACAAACGAAACAGAAAATATTTATGAGTGGTCCTTCAATACATAGTCCTGCCTTCATTGCAATCTCTTTACTGGGTTTTTTGTTTTGGACAGCTAGGAGAAAAGAGATCTGTTAAAACCTGCCTGATTGAGAGGCTTTTTTTTTTTCTTTTTTTTGAAAGGTGCCTGATTGAGAGGCTTGTTTCTAACGCAGCTATGAAAGCACATTAAAGACTACAATTCAACTTCTAACCATTCCAAAAAAAAAAAAAAAACAAACAAAAAAACCATGCAGGTCACAATTCACTTCCTACAAAGAAAAGATAAAATTTGGTAAAATCATTTGTTCTTTTAAGTTTTTTGGATTGAGATCTAGAGCCATAACTCAGACTATTATACCGCTGCACCATGCAATAGCACTGTCAATAGCTGCGATTAAAAAGTTCACTCTTAATCTTAATTAGTCCTTGAATCTTTTTTTATCTTTTTTTTTTTTTTTTTTTTTTTTTTTTTAAAAATCTTTTAACTTGTTAACTTGTTAATTTTTCCCTCTCACATCAAAATAATAATTACACAGATCGCACCATATTCAAATCCAACTATATTTTTAGTGAGATGGAAGGATCAAATCTTAAATGTTTCTATTAGAAATATCGTAAGGTTTCAATTGTCCTGCATGCTATTAACATTATTTATCGTTTAAGTGATTAATAAAATTTACATATAAAATATTGATCGCTCAATTGAATAATTACCAGTCACATATCCTTTCATCCTCAAAATTCAAAACAAAATATATAATTTTTGCTTTGAAGTGTGTTTCTATAAGTTTGTTCACTTAATGTAAATGGTTTAATACATGAAATATCTATGTTTTCAAAATTTCCCAATAAGATTTAATTATCATCCAGATTCGAGATGATCTTGATCATTTTTTTTCCACAATAACCGATATCTTAATATTGTATTAATTTGATATTTTTTAACAATATTTTTTAAAATCTTATTAAAAAATAATTTTTTCCTGAATTCTCACATGTAAAATATATAATCATTTTATAATATTTTTTAAATAATATAACTTCAATAGAGATTTTTTTTTAATCCACATTTCAAAATATAATTTTATCATTGACCTTTAAAATGACTCAACTTAACATTTGTTAAGTTAATTCTTTTTCTTTTATTGGTACAAGGAACTAAATCTAACTTAATTCTTTTTTTTCTTTTTTTTGGTATGAGGGACTAAATCTAACTATGTCTAGCCATGGGACTTGTAGTTCAACTTCATGATTGTTCTTTATTATCAGGTCAAAACACCAATTGGTTTTTGATGTAAACATAATTTGACTTAAATCTCTTATTTGACATCAGTAGCATTTGCTAGTTAAATTAACTGAAACCAAATACTAACAATTGTGTTTTTATTGAAGACCTCCATTGTTCAGATCATAATTCTTCAAATTATTAAATTATGGGAGAAAAAGAAATCTAGTAAGGTCTTTGGCCCGCTACAATCCATACTAGTATAAAATATAAACTCGACAAATATAAATTGTAATTAACTCAATTAGTAAATTTTCTTAAAAAAAAAAAAAAAGGGATCCTCAATAATAGATACGGTAAAGATCCAACACTCAAAATGAACCCATTATGCTGAGCGCCCACATTGCTTCCCTATTACGCCCACGCACAGCACCGCATCATTTCTCTTCAAAATAAAAGAAACTTGGACAAAGGACAAAGGACAACGGACAACGAAGCGTCACTCAGAACACTAACAAAAACTGAAAAAGGGCTTTGGCTCTTTGTTTTTGCTCTCAGCACTAAAAAGTCACTGCTCTCTACTGATGCTATTGTCCTTAACCCCAACTTAAAAAAAAATTAACAACTCTATATATACTCGGCTCCAATACAGCCACGACAAGTACCCACCAAAAACAAATCTATTTTATAGTTTACTTTTTCTTTTTTTTTTGGCAAAGATAAGCATGATGGGTTAATTTTGGGTTGGATTTTACCTTATTTATTATTGATGATTTGACCTTTTAAAAGATTTTACTAGTTAGGTTAATTATTATTTATAGTGATTGAGTTTATACTTTATAGTATGGATTGTGGTGAGTTAAATAGATAATTAGAATTATTTTCTCCAATAATTTAATAGTTGGAGGAATCATAATATGGATGGTGCACACCTCCATTAAAAAAACACAACTATTTATTTGAGAAAAAAGACTTATAATTAATAGTTTACTTAAACACAACTGGTGGACGTCTCAATTGATGAAGGCTTATAGTTTTATTTATTTATTTATTTATTTTTGGTTGAGAAAAAAGGCTTATAGTTTACTTTAATGTAAGTTTTGATTAAAGGTTTATTTAACTCCTATGCATAAAATAGGTCTTTTTTAGGTAGATATGGAGAGAAGGAAGGAAAAAAGAATATGTTTATTTAACTTTATCGTAAAATTCTTAAAATTTTATAAATCAATTTTTTAATAATTTTTTTCTTTTATAATTCAGGAAATTTTTTTTTTTTGAACATTGAACCTCTCTTGAAAACACACATAAATATTTGTTAATTTTAAAATGAAAAGATTACATTTTACCAAATCATCAATAATTTAAATAAACACCAAAATGATACACTTAAAAAAAGCATTTAAAAATATTTAAAAAGAAAAGTTCATTCAAATCAATCATAAACCTCCTACTTCAACTTATGTAAATATATATTTTTTTAAATCACACATTTTGCACATAAGATGACAGATTGTATTTTCTACCTCGAGTTATAAGTTATTGAAAAGAAAAAATTCACATATTTTCACCTAATAAAAAGTGAGTTCATGAGTCATGACTTTATAATTGGGCTAACTTTATTTTAGGTATTTCTCACCCCACCATTAATAATACACTTTTTCGAACAAAAATTCTGACAAAACTCCAATAATATATATAATATTATTTTTTATTATCATGTGGCTATGAAATCGATAAGCCTAAAAACCTTTTTATATAAAGAAAAAAAAATAATAGCACACTTTTTCCTGCACCGCCAGACAAGTTCGTGTGAATTAATATGTCATCTACATTAATTTCCTGAAAACCAAAAAAAAAAAAAAAAAAAAAAAAAACCGCTTGAATATCTCTCTCTGTGTACTGTGACTCATTTATATATCTGCATTTGTTGTTTCTTCTTCTCTGTCTATCTCTCTCCTCGTTCCACGTGCATTACCTTTCCTGCCATAACTTTCTCTCACTCACTCTCTTTCTCTCTCTCTCTCTCTCTCTCTCTCTGTCTGAGTTTGATGCTTCAGCTGTGAGGTCAAGGGAGTCCAAACTACAAAGCTCTGAGATCATATGGAGCTCTTGAAATTGAAAATGGTAACCTTCAGCTGTGAGGTCATACTCTTTAGGCTTTTCAGCTAAAAAAAGGTAACCTTTTCTCTTTTAAAAATTTATTTTGATTTCTTCTGCTTTGTCTTTTAAACCATATTTCTCAGTTATAAACTCCAAAAAGCTAGCTTTTGTTTCTTCATATGCTACTTTCATTTTTTTCTCTAACTGTTGTTTCCTCAGCGTTACATTTTGAATTTTGCTTAGTAACGGTTGAAGTTTCAGTTGCTAGAATTTGCTAACAAAGAGTGTACAAGTTAAATTTATCAACTTTTTAACACTTTTTCTTATCCTACATTTCATTTTTTTGAGTAAAATAATATGATATTTAGCACACTAAGCTCACACTTTGTATACTATTCACTGATCTGTGATGTTGACAATTTTGCTTTTCAAATCTTGTTTTGCTACATTTTCTTATCAAAGTAAACGGATCAAAGAGATGGGTTTGGAATTTTTTTGGTTTTCTTTTTGTATTTTTGTTACTTTTGCTTCTACTTTTTTTTTTTTTTTTTTTTTTGGGAGTATATTCAGTGGGAACCTCATGTGTAAAGTTCATGTGTGTGAAGCGGGGTTTAAGGGTCTTTTAGCTTGAAGAGTAAAAGTATTACTCTTTACTAATATATAATAAGCTTAATATTTTCAAGATCCTTCTACCACGGAGCGATGCACATGATAATAATTTTTTAGAAAAAGATTTAGAAGTCTTGGCCTGTGTGCTTTCTGGGTCTAAATTATATAATTTTGTTTAAGTTCAAAACTCACTTTTAGTGTTAGTCAAGTAAGTAAATTAGCTTTCGGATTTTCCGGGTACTTTTCTAGTGTTACTTAGGTAGTAATTATAAAAATTAAATTAGCTCAATAAAAAAATTAGAAAAAGATAAATATGAGAATATCTTGTGGATTCTGCTTGTGTTTGTCTTTTTCTTTCTATTTGACTCTTGAAGAAGGTGAAAATGATAGTTTATAAAGTTTGGTTTTTTTAATTTTATTTCTCTGTTTTGTCTCTATCACAAGAGATGGTAGCTGATGGTAATTTTTTACTCACTGGTTTCTTCTTTAACCAAATTTTCCATTGAGAAAGAGCCCGTGAACTTTAAATGAAGGAGGGGAAAAATATTGGGTTTGGATTTTTTATTTATTTATTTTTTATAGCAAAGATTCTGATAAATCACTCTCTTTGTGGCAATAAATTTTCAATGTATAATTTTTGTGCACATTAATATTTTAATGACTTTCTGCATAACTGATTTGTCTACTTCTACATTTGCGGATTTTATTTTTAATTTGTAATTTAAGACCAGATCTTTAAACTAGTGTCATCTATTCATTTATTTATTTTTTGTGTGGTTGAAGTAGAGAACAAGTTAATAATTCTTAGTTGGTTAATATTCGAAGCTTGATTTTTTTCTTAGGGAATGTAAAATGTGACTACATGAAGCTTGTTTGCAAGCTGAGGTGTATTTTTTAAGTGGCACACCAGCATACTGTGTGTGCCCCCAGATTCTTATGCAAAAGGTTCCATTTTCCTATGTTTTCATCTCAAATTAAGAATGATTTTAGTTGAACTACTTATGAGTTATGAGAGCTACACTCATGATAAACATCTTCAAAGACTTAAAAGGCAATCTGTAACCCTTTTTCTCATGTCACTTTATCCCTTATGGTGTACTTGCACAATTTTTAAAATTTTTTTATTTATTATATTTGCTTGTCATTTGATGGCATGCCTTGTAATTTAAGGCTTATTGCCCGCTCTTTCAGTTAATTGCAAGGAATTATGCTCAGTTTATTTCACTGACACTGCATTTGATTTACCAAAACATGATTTCTTGGGCGTAGCAATCTCTATCCATTAATGAAATCTTTGAGAGCTCTTTCATTAGGTGATAGATTCTTTTGTTTTACTCGTATGTCAGGTCCTTTAGAAGGTCCCATATAGCAAGGTTTTGTGTCTGTTTTGTTGGAACAAATCAAATGTGTTTCCCCTGCCTACCGCAATTTGAAGCCCTCCATTACCTTGCCAAAAGTCACCGCTAGAATTTCATTTCATTTTTTACTTTTTAAGGTTGGGGGAGAGGGGTGGTTTATGATTTGTTCATGCTTTCGTTAGTGTTTACTGGTGAAACCAATTCAACTTTGATTCTTTTACAACTTTCTGATTGTTGTTGAAATTGATCTTTCTATTGTCTTTGTTGCCGTGTTAGTATTGTGCACACTGATACGCCCAAGCATTCTCATAGTTACTGACTTGTGACCTTTCTTTCGTTGCTTTTGTATTAGATCATTTTAGAGTACATTGACTGCTCATAGTAGAATGTTTTATTTCATAGATGTATAGCTTCTACTGCTTTAATTTTTGGATGTTTATCATAGGTATATTGCTTCTATTAATTATTAAAATAAAATTTTATCTCTTTCTTACAGATTGTTGCAAGCAATTGCGCATATTGATAGCTACCCTCTTCTTTGCAGGCACCAGTAGCTATTTGCTCTCTCTCCAGTAGTTCATATTCTCTTCAACAAACCTATCTGCCTATTCATCATGATGAACAACCTTAAGTTAGGGGTAGATGTAGTAAGTGCCCACAATCTCTTGCCTAAAGATGGGCTAGGTTCATCCAGTGCATTTGTGGAGCTCTACTTTGATGGTCAAAAGTTCCGTACCACCATCAAAGAAAAGGATCTCAACCCTGTTTGGAATGAGAGCTTTTACTTCAACATATCTGATCCCTCCAACCTCCACTATCTCACTCTTGATGCCTATATCTACAATAATGTCAAAGCTACCAACTCCAGGTCCTTCCTTGGGAAGATTAGCCTAACTGGGACGTCTTTTGTTCCTTACTCTGATGCTGTTGTCTTGCACTACCCTTTGGAAAAGCGAGGCCTCTTCTCACGAGTAAGAGGAGAGCTAGGCTTAAAAGTTTATATTACTGATGACCCAACCATAAAGTCTTCTATTCCGATCCCTGCTACTGAATCCTTGCCAAGTAAGGAACAAAGCGTAACTAATGCACAAGCCCAAACAGTTCCAAATGCAGCCACAAACACTCACAAAGTTGAGTCAAGACACACCTTCCACCATCTCCCTAACTCAACTCACCACCATCATCATCAATCTTCTGCTTCTGCAGCTCCGAGTCCTATAACTGCAGCTGTTCCCCAGCATGGAACCAAATATGAGTTTGATGAAATGAAAGTGGAATCACAGCCTCCAAAGGTAGTTCGTATGTACTCTGCATCATCGTCACAACCTGCTGAGTATGCACTAAAAGAGACAAGCCCTTTCCTTGGTGGTGGAAGAGTTGTTGGGGGCCGTGTCATTCACGGAGACAAGACTGCAAGTACTTATGATCTTGTGGAAAAGATGCATTTTCTCTATGTAAGGGTTGTTAAGGCCCGTGATCTTCCTGCTATGGATGTTACCGGAAGTCTTGATCCATTTGTTGAGGTGAAAATTGGAAATTATAAAGGGATTACAAAACATTTTGAGAAGCAGCAAAATCCAGTGTGGAATCAGGTGTTTGCCTTTTCGAAGGACCGGATGCAAGCATCTGTTCTGGAAGTTGTGATTAAGGACAAGGATCTTATCAAAGATGATTTTGTGGGCATCGTAAGGTTTGACATCAATGAAGTTCCATTGCGAGTACCTCCAGATAGCCCTTTGGCTCCAGAATGGTACAGGCTTGGGGATAAAAAGGGTGAGAAGATTAAGGGTGAGCTGATGCTTGCAGTTTGGATTGGCACCCAAGCAGATGAGGCCTTTTCTGATGCATGGCATTCTGATGCAGCTATGCCTGTTGATAGCACATCAGCTATCTCTGCAGTGATACGTTCTAAAGTCTATCATGCACCACGGTTGTGGTACGTGCGTGTTAATGTTATTGAGGCGCAAGACTTAGTTCCAACAGAGAAGAATCGTTTCCCAGATGTGTATGTTAAGGCACAGATAGGTAATCAGGTTTTGAAGACGAAAAATGTTCAGGCTCGGACCCTATGTTCTCTTTGGAATGAGGATCTTTTGTTTGTTGCTGCTGAACCCTTTGAGGATCATCTGGTCATATCAGTTGAGGATCGTGTAGGTCCTGGAAAAGATGAAATCATTGGAAGGGTCATCATACCCTTGAGCTCTGTAGATAAGCGTGCTGATGACCGTATGATCCATTCCCGTTGGTTCAACCTAGAAAAGCCAATTGCTGTGGATGTAGATCAGTTAAAAAAAGAAAAGTTCTATAGCCGACTCCATCTCCGAGTCAGTCTAGATGGAGGATACCATGTTCTTGACGAGTCCACTCATTACAGCAGCGATCTCCGCCCCACAGCAAAGCAGCTGTGGAAGCCACCAATTGGAGTTTTAGAGCTTGGAATATTGAATGCTGTAGGGCTTCATCCCATGAAGACGCGAGATGGAAGGGGCACTTCTGATACATACTGTGTAGCAAAGTATGGTCATAAATGGGTCAGGACACGCACCATTGTTGACAACCTGTCTCCAAAATACAATGAACAGTACACTTGGGAGGTGTTTGATCCAGCTACAGTTATCACCATAGGTGTATTTGACAACAGCCAGCTTGGTGAAAAGGGTTCAAATGGTAACAAGGACCTGAAGATTGGGAAGGTTCGTGTTCGTATCTCCACACTTGAAACAGGCCGTATTTATACACACTTTTATCCATTGCTGGTTCTTCATCCTACTGGTGTTAAGAAGAAGGGGGAACTACATTTGGCAATACGGTTTACATGCACCTCATTTGTGAACATGCTTTACCAATACTCACGACCTCTACTGCCAAAAATGCACTATGTAAGGCCTTTTGGCATTATGCAGGTTGACATGCTCCGTCACCAAGCTGTCCACATAGTAGCAGCACGGTTAGGTCGAGCAGAGCCTCCACTTAGAAAGGAAGTTGTGGAATACATGTCTGATATAGACTCACACCTTTGGAGCATGAGGAGAAGCAAGGCTCATTTCTTCCGGCTAATGACAGTTTTCTCAGGACTGTTTGCTGTTGGGAAATGGTTTGGGGACATCTGCTTGTGGAGGAATCCTATTACAACGGTCCTAGTTCATGTGCTCTTTCTTATGCTTGTTTGTTTCCCAGAACTGATACTGCCAACAGCTTTCCTCTACATGTTTCTAATAGGGGTGTGGAACTTCCGGTACAGGCCAAGGTATCCTCCCCACATGAACACAAAGCTCTCACAAGCTGAGGCTGTGCTCTCTGATGAGCTAGATGAGGAATTTGACTCATTCCCTACAAGCCGGAGCCCAGATGTGGTGAGAATGAGGTATGATCGGCTGAGGAGTGTGGCTGGTAGAATTCAGACTGTGGTTGGTGATGTTGCAACTCAAGGAGAGCGACTTCAGAATCTATTGAGTTGGCGAGATCCTCGTGCTACAGCCATCTTCATTACATTCTGCCTTGTAGCTGCACTAGTGTTGTATGTGACACCATTCCAGGCTGTGGCAGCTTTGGCAGGGTTTTACGTGATGAGGCATCCAAGATTTCGCCACAAGTCTCCATCAGTGCCTATCAACTTCTTCCGCAGGCTACCTGCTAGAACGGATAGTATGCTGTAAATTGGTGATTGGTATGTCTTCCGGCCTGGGTTCTATGCTCATGTAACTTCTTCACCCATGTTGCAAATCCTCCTTGTTCTGCATGTTTTTTTTCTTGCTATGTCTTAAATTAAAAGTTGTAATTGACCAGATACTGAGGGACAATGAATAATTTGTATCTTCCCATTCTGCCTAAAATAAAGTAGCTTATTAAAGGGTTAACCAAGAAAAAAATAACAACAATGGACAATTACATATTTGTTGTTTTACTTGTACCAGTTATTTTTGCCCTGTAGTGCTCCACTAAAGCATTTAAATCCAACTGCAACTGCATGAAAAAGGAATCTGGAGCCGATATTAATAGAGAGATGCTATGTCTATAATATTTTCACAACAAATTATAGGTGGTTAGCTGTTATTGATTCTAATTTGAACTTGCCACTAAAATTACTTTTCTACCTCATCAATAACAACCCATAATAACTTATCTTATAAGATTTGTTGTGAAAATATTGTGGACATAATATTTCTCATATTAATATGGTCCCATTTTGTACATTAAGCATACAAAAATGTTATTGTTATAAATAAATAAATAAATAAACCGTTAGTTGAATAGGAAATGTGGTACGGTAGGTTTAGCAGTTTATGGGATCAATCAGTTGACCAACGATTCAGTCAATTTGATGATTTTGAGCATAATTTAAATTGACAAATATGAGCTGGTCTTAATGGCAGAGTACTGAAACTGAAGAAAATAAATAAATGGCTTGTTCAGTCCAAGTTAAACATTAATCTAGCACACGTCTTTGACTATTTATGTATTTTGATACTTTGTCCATGGACAAAATAGAGGTTCAATCAGCATGCATGCTAACTAAAACAAAGGCAGCGCTGACCTGCAAAATTTATATTATAATGCTGAGGCATCACCTTCAAAAATAATTTTTTAGTCTCCGACGTGCAAACTTATAGGCCACATTCAAACGTGCACACGTATCTCATAATACGTGCTTCCATGTTCAAATCATTCCAGGAGACAATGAAACTTTCCCCCACTAGAAAACCAGAACTAAGACCAGTTACAAACATTGTTCCTAGCTACCAAAAATGGCAGTTTCCGTGTCCAAAAAGAAATCAAAACAATCCAAAAAAGTAGAAGCACGAGAAATTTGCTTCTCTTATTCAATTTTGATCAACTTTTTTTATCGAATCCCAGCTGCTGTCTTCCTCCTAATCCTTATCTTCCTTTGGTCTTCCTCCACCACCATTATATCAGGGAAAATCATTCATGTCTGCGTCTCATCTCGGAAGCTCAACAACCTCTATTGCCTCTCTGCAGGGACCCAGCCAAATTTTGATATCCCTATTCCAGTAATCAATAATAGTGCCATTAGTCCTAGCATCAACGGGGATATAAAAGAGATTCTTAATGTTGTTCGGGATGATCTGAATCCTGAGATAGAAAAAAAAGTCAATGCAGACAGAAAAGAGGAGGTTGCAAATACTGTGCAGGCTGTCAATGTTGTTTTGGATGAACAAATTCCAAATGCTGAAAACCGAGCTGACAAAGATGAAAATGAGGCTGCAAATGCAGTGGAGGTTCTGAAAACTGCTCAAAACAACCCAAATCCAGATATTAGAGAAGTAGAAAAAGGCAGAGAGGAGGAGGTTACACATGCTAAGAAGGTTGTGGAGGAACAGTTGCAACTTCATCGATCATGGAAGTCAAGTAAGAATCATCCTGTGTGTGATGGGAGGGGAATATATGTTTATGATTTGCCATCAAAGTTCAATACTGACTTGGTTGGTCAGTGTCACGATTTGGTTCCATGGGCAGATTTTTGTGAGTATTTCAATAATGATGCATTGGGCCTGCCAATACCAAAGCTTGGAAAAGGATGGTATCAGACTCATCAGTACTCACTGGAGCTAATATTTCATACGAGGGTCTTGAAGCATCCATGCAGGGTTTATAATGAGAATGAAGCCAAGCTTTTTTATGTCCCATTTTATGGTGGTTTAGACATTTTGAGATGGCATTTCAAAAATGTATCCAATGATGTCAAGGATACCGTATCATTGGAACTCATAAAGTGGCTGGAAAAGCAGCAGCCTTGGGTTCGGAATGCTGGTAAGGATCATGTCTTTGTGTTGGGGAAGATATCATGGGATTTTAGGAGAAATGACAATTCTCCATGGGGGACTAGATTTTTAGAGCTTAGTCAAATGCAAAACCCCATAAAGCTCTTGATCGAACGCCAACCATGGCATGTAAACGACATTGGAATTCCACACCCGACCTTCTTCCACCCTCATTCAGATGATGACATTATCTCATGGCAATTGAAGATTATCAGTTCGAGTCGAAAAAGTCTTGTGAGCTTTGCTGGGGCACCACGGCCGGATCAACCGGACAACATAAGGTCAATATTAATCAACCAGTGCAACTCTGCAGAGAATGGAATGTGCAGGTTTATGAATTGCAGTTCAGGAGGGTGTGATCAGCCTGAGTCAGTTATTGAGCTCTTCAAGGAGTCTGAATTCTGCTTGCAGCCTCCAGGGGATAGCCCTACAAGAAAATCAGTATTTGATTCTTTAGTGTCTGGTTGCATTCCTGTATTTTTCTGTCCTTTCACAGCTTACTACCAGTATCCATGGCATTTGTCTGCTGATCATGGTAAATATTCTGTGTTCATAGACCAAGAAGAGGTGAAGCAGAGGAAGGTGAATGTGGTGGAGAGGTTGATGAAGATTTCTCCGAGGGAGAGGGAGGATATGAGGAGCTTTATAATATATGAAGTACTACCTGGGTTGGTATATGGGGATTCAAATTCACAGCTTGAGAAGTTTCAAGATGCATTTTCCATAGCTATGAATAATTTGCTTGAGAGAGTAACCAGAATGGAATCAAATGCACAGTAGGGGTTGCTGTTCTTCTTTATTTTGGTTATTGATTTTTTCCCACTTTATACAAAGTATACTGTTAGTGGGGACAGTTTCATATTTGTTTTATTACAAACTGTAACTTAACTTTTTTTAAAAAATTCGATATAAAGTCGGCAATCATGACAACATTTTATTGTTTGCCGACTATCTTTTTATCTTCATTCCATCCAAGCCTTTCAAAGTTGTGATGCTTCTTCTCTCTCTCTCTCTCTCTCCATCGATAGTTGGGGATAGAAAATTCGAACCCTAAAAGTCTTGGATGGAAGTATTTGAAGGTGTCAATTGAGTTATAAGACCCTCAACAAAGTTATAATACTCCTAAATTACAAGCAAATATAATTTTTTATTTACTTTCCATGCAATTGAAGACCAAATCAAGACATTGATTTCAAGAGAAGATATTGTAGTATTTAAAATAAGTTATCAAATCTTGCCTTGCAAAATTTTAAGTACTCTAAGCTTCGCTTTGGTGCATGTAAGCTTCTTATAAAAGCTTTCCTTTATGTAATCATACTATTATTTCCATGACACATCTAGCTTTAACTCATAAAAAAAAAAAAAAATGAATTATAAGTAGACTTCTCACTTATCATAAAACTGAGTAGTCTTCTCGTGAATGTATTTTTCCATTTTCCATTTTCTATCAACCCCTGTTCCAAATATCCACTAACAAATATACTGTGAAAACAATTTTATTTAGACCCCTAACGGCTTAACCTAAGTTGCACCGACACGGACAAGGGTACGGATACGACACGAATACGAACACGAGGGTATAACAATTTTTGAAAAATAAGGATACGACACGGCGATTAAATTTTATATTTAGGCATATTTTTTAATATTTTTAGACATAAAATATATTTATGTCTAGAATTTAAATTATGTAAGAACTACAATTAATTAAACTAACACCCATAGTAGTACAATAATATACATAAAATGTTTAGAGTACAAACCAAAAGTTTAAATAAATAAAACTGATGATGGAAAGAAAATTAGTAGGCTGAATGCTCCGGGTTTAATGATCTAGCAATTACTTGGAAGGCCTGAAAAGGAAAATACACGATCAAAAGTGATTGGGGTGGACCGGCCAAGAACCTCCGATGTTTAAGTTAGTTTATCTCTTAAATTCTAGAGTTCCAACTTTTTAGGAGTTGTCTCATACTTACCTTTATTTGATATGAATGAGGGTTTATATAGTGTGCACTTGAAGCAGTTACTTGTCTCGTAACTTCCCTTATATTTGAGGAAATCAAAAGGTTCAGGGTTAACTTCCACAACCGCTGTAGGAGTTAGAATATTCAATCTTATCTTCCATAACTGTCATTGGAAGTTAAATACTTAGTAAGAAGTTATAGCGATGAACCAGGATTTTACTCATGCTTTGAAATAGTAACACGTGGTTCAATTCACTAGCTCTTGTAGATAAACTTTTCTAGAATTTTCCCAAGTGTCTGGGGTCGTCCATGTGTTTTCCTCATGGACGACCCATGTGCCTATGGATGACCGTCATACTAAGTAGAACCATTCTTGCATTCTTGACCTGGACAACTCTCATGGACGAATTGGAGTTGGTTCAATTTTCAGTTTACCATAAAAAACTATAGCAGGACACACAAAAACAAAAATCACTAAATTCATAATAAACATTATAATTTATAAGGCAAAAGGCTGAGTAAAGAAACAATTTTTTTTAAAAAAAAAAAAATATATATATATATATATATACACACAGTATAAAATAGTGAGAGTGAGAGTGGGATTAAAAAAAAAAAAAAAAGCATTATAAGTAACAACAATACACCCATTCACCCAATGCATATTTGAAAGAAAGAAAGAAAGAAAGAAAGAAAAAAACAGAGAGAGAGAGAGAAGAGAAGAGGTCAGACTTGTCCATGTCGAGAGAGAGAGAGAGAGATCGGAAGGGACAAAGGGCACGACGTCGACGACGACTGTCTATGGAGCTCGTCGATCGGCTCGATCTACTGATCTAGCACTGGCGAGGGACAGAGGGCAGTGGGCAGAGGGCAGAGGGAGGGTTGAGTTGTGGGTTTCAGCTTTTTTGTTTTAGGGTATATCACAAAATCAACGGTAATGATTTGTCCATTTGTCAAAATCTGTGATTTTTTTTCCACTGCTGGCGTGTCGGAGCCATGTCGGAGCCGTGTCGGAGAAGCCAAAAAAAAAAAAAGACACCACTCGGACATCGGAGTTCGGCAAGTCGTATCGGTATCCATGTCTGACACGTGTCAAACACTAGTACTTCACTAAAAATGGCGTGTCGGTGCAACCTAGGGCTTAACTACCAAATTTTAATTGATTAACCCAATTCTTATTCAAGGTAGTTAATTTGATAACATTCAAATAACAAATAAAACACAAATAACCACAATCACACAATAGAAAAGAATTTGTTCACAAAGTGAAAACTATCATAGAAAAATACTACCTAGGTGATGAAACTTTGAGGGCCAAACCCCAAAAAAACAAATCCGCTATAAAAGATTGTTGCGGTATAGAATGTACTCATAAACTATACATCCCGTACACGTAGATAGTCACCGTACCCAAGCTCCCTGCTTCACAAACGATTTCTGCTTGTAAACCAATCTCTCGGCCACTCCAAGAACTACTTGAAGATTTGGATTCTTCTATGCGTTTCTGTGATCAAAGTCCAACACACAGTAGGTAATCAAGTACTTGGAACAATAAGGCCTCTCAAGTATAGTCAATTGGAGAGGTTTGGAAGACTATGGAAATATGGAATTCTCTCTCTAGGTATTCTCTTTATTTATTTATTTTTTTCTTTCAACGGTCTTTTCCTTTCTAGATATGAGGGTTTAATTTTGGCTTTTATACATGTATGGTTTGGGGTTGAGGTGCATACAACATCTGCCTTGTAAGTAAAAATTTGTAACTTCCATAATAAGGTTTGGTCAATTGGGGATTATCGAGTGTTTACCTAAACTTTATATCTTAACTTCATTCTCACTTGAACGAAATCATGTCTTGTACAATGAATAGACATTTTATTCGACCTAAATTACACCGGTTCATATTAGTTCATATTACGTAATACATAATCCAAAATTACAACATATTTTTATAATGAAATAAACTGATACTGAAATTTTGTGACAAATTAATCATTGAGATAAAAACTTATTCTTTGAGGCCAGTATTAATTGTATTTTGAGAAAAACCATAACATAGGACTCGCATTCAACTAATCACTTAATTGTATTGCATTTTTGACAAAAAAACATGATAGTGGAACTTGAAAAAAAAGCTACCAAGGCAAAAAAAAAAGAAATAAATAAAAAACACTTATTGTGAGATCCACATTAGACCGGCAAATAATAAACTTTTTCCACAATTATCTTATGTGATAGACTGTAGTTTGTTGTTTATTACTTTTAAATGAATCACATGTTCCTATTATTTTTACTTTCAGCAGTCACAATTTGTTGCGTCAAAATTGTGATAAAGATGTCATATAAGGCCATTGTACCAAAAAAAGATTGTGACAAACTGGCTTCTAATTTTAGTCCCAAACACACAAACATGCGAACCTCTAAACTTCTTCATGTAAACTCTCACAAATCACAATGCACAAAAACAATACGCCACGTCTCAAAAGCCATCCTCTAGAAGCACGCATATATTAATATACTAGCATTATGCCCGTGCGATGCACAGTTTAATCAAAATTCATATGTAAATAATTTTTTTATTAATTTACTTAAAATAAATAATAAAAATAAATGAATATTTTACTTTTAAGCTATATAATGAATGCATGTTGTTTGAGACTAAGGTATCATAAAATGCATATATATATTGTGGGGTCATGGGCCCAAATCATACAATTGGGTTTTGGGCTTTGGCCGAGAGCGTGAGAAGTTCGAATTCGAGGAGGAATATTTCCTCGAATAAGCTAAACGCAGATCGGGTATAGATCCTAATGACCAAAGTGACCTTCCAAGAAGCTCTAGTGATAGGGACGTGCACCATAAATGTACAAGAAAGATGGGAACCCAAAAATATCTAAGGGAAACCTGCTATCACAGCATTGAATGCTTTGTAGTTAATTCCCTGGCCGCATTAATGAGGAAGTGACCTTTGAACAGTACTTTTCCAGCCTTATAACCATCCTCCAAAGACTTCTAGAGGAGGCTGATGTGACAAGTATCAGCCTAAGCCATCAACTATCCACGTGTAGGATAAAGATGAAGGAAGAGATGTAGTATAAATGAGAATAGAGACCCTAGAGGAAGAGAATCGGAAAACAGAGAAAGAATACTGTAGCAATCACAATTGCACTTGTACTCTGTTTACTTGATTTATATGAGCACTTGTCTCCTCGGACGTGAACAATTGCCTCCTCGGACAAGGAGTTCATCCATATTAGATGTTATCCAATTCACTAAAGCCTAGCTCTTTAACTCACTCTCTACAAATTTATTGTATTGGGCTCACTGGGCCAAGATCCCATACATTTTGGGCTTTGGCTGCAAATCGTGTCCCTACATATATATATATATATATATATATATATATATATAATTGCATGGAAGATAGTAGAGGTACCTAAAAATATATGTAAAATGATTTTCAATAATACATTGAACTTTAAGGCTCAATTAATCACATATATTTAAATGGAAAACCCTTGAATTTAATAGTTAAAAACTATCCAAAATAATAATTGAAATCATGTTTAAGTGAAACCTCAATTAAATAATTAAGAACAATCTAAATTATTAAACATTTAAAAATTTGAAGTAGAGAGAGACTTACATGAGAATTTAATTTTTGTCATTGAAAGCATGGAAGAAGGCATGAAACTTGAGTGACTTTCACCCTACCAAGTTTAAGTTTAAACTTAAAGTTTAAGTCATGTGCATTGCACGCTATATGTGTGTGTATATGCATGAAAAATGATTTGAATTTAACATTTATTGTATAAAAGAGGTGGTGTAGTCTTATTCTTGTCTAACTAATTCTTATTATAATCCCTTTATTTTGTGGGGAGACAGAGAAACGCTTCTTTTGAAAAAAAAAAGAAGTCAACGTATAATATATAATAGCTAAGATATTAATCTTTGGAAGTGGTATCTCATATGGATTAATATTTCAATTGTGGGTTTTGGTAGCTAGTTAGAAGTTAGCGCATAGTAGTTAATGATTAGAAAATTACTTAGAAATTTTTTGAACCAATCCCTTAAAAAGTTTTAGTGGAGTTTAAATCATGTTAATAAATTATCTCTCTATTCAATTTTTTTTTTTTTTAAATCATGTTAATAAAAAGTTACTGATAAAACTATTATTAGTAAATGTGGGGCCCAATAATTTATGGGCCAGGCCCACTTGCTCATGGGGAGTCCAAAGGCCCAAGCCGAAAAAGGTGATGGCCCGAGCTCAAAAATATAAGGCAAAAATGGCCCGGAGACGCAGCCGAGGACAGTCTAGTCCTCGGCAGACCCAAAGCTCCATTGAGAAAAGGGGTAAAGAAGAGATATAGGAACAAATTTGTAAGGAGATCTAAAATATCTTGGGGGAAGTTATCCTTACTACCCTTCCCAGATAAGACTGTGCACCTGACAGAGCCGTATTCTTCAGCTTTATCAACCATCCCCAACAATTCTGGGATTGGACTGATGGGACAAATGTCAGTCTTGTAAAGGTTGACCCTACACGTGGACGAAGGACAGCGAACGCAGGATGGTATAAAAGAAGAAGTAAGTGAATCTGTTGGGGGGGGGTCTCCATCCCACCTCAGGAAGAGACTCCATGGGGGAAAACACCGAAACAACTCATGCAGATCAGAGAAAAAAGGCCCACCGTTGGGGAACCGGAGTAGGACCTTACTGCTCCTCGGATCAAGTCCGAGGAGTTCAACCCCATGGGATGCGACACTATAGGGCTTAAATGTTCAAAGCCCAACTCCTCTTTCTATATGAATTCCTCTAAAACCCAGACCGGAATATCGCCCCGTGCTCAACGGCTAGCTTTTCAAGCCCACTCTCTACAAATCATATTGTGAGGGATCTTTCATGTGCGAGCCCAACATCCTTATTGGGCCTCAACAGAATCGTGTCCTTACAAAAATTTGCCTGCAACAAGGCAGAAGCGCTGATGGCGGAGAATCTTTCTTCTGACACACCAAAATTCTGGCGTGAACAGAACCTGCTTCGGATTTTGACTAAAAGAGGGAGAAACACCCTTTCCCCTCTGTCGAACTGGAATATTCTCTTGAATTTATGCCTCCTTTGCCCGTACCTCACTATCTGGAGTCTCAGGAGGACACGGCGCCTTTGTGGCGGAGAGAGTTCCTTTGCCCCAACCCTCGCCTCAAACATGATGTACTAGGAGAGGAGACTGAAGGATTTGTGTGAAGGTAAAGCAACTTTCTCTCCTATTTATTTAAAAGATAAGGTGGTGGCATTTAATTCACGCAGCGTCCCAAGGAACGCTACAGACAAAATGTCTCCGGCTCGATTTCCAATGCCGTCTGCAACCCTGAGATTAAAGGAGCCTCGTGAAGGCGCACCTCGAACACTGGGACGCCAAAAAGTACCGCGTGACCTAAGACTACGGAAATACCCCCTAATTTATGGGCCCAGTAAATTCGCGGCCCAGGCCCGTTCAGCATAGGGGCCCAGGGACAGAACCAAGGCCTTGCATGGTCCTCGGACTCAAGCCTATGGGGAAACCAAGTACAAAAAAGAAATATTACAAGTTTTGGACAGAACCAAGGCCTTGCATGGTCCTCGGACTCAAGCCTATGGGGAAACCAAATAATAAAAAAAAAAAGGGAAAATTACAAGTTTTGGATAGAATCAAGGCCTTGCATGGTCCTCGGACTCAAGCCTATGGGGAAACCAAGTACAAAAAAGGAAAACTACAAGTTTTATACAGAACCAAGGCCTTGCATGGTCCTCGGACTCAAGCCTATGGGGAAACCAAGTAAAAAAAAAAGAAAGAGGAAAGTTACAAGTTTTATAACTGCTCGGATGGGAAAAGTCCCCGGCTCAGATACTGAAATGTTAAGGCCAATAAAAGTGTTAGGATGATGGTGGGGCACTCCACTATTCGGTAGCCTAAGGGGGCTGTTCATTTTTGCGGGTGATATGTCTTCGAACGATTATTTCCTACACCGCATAGAGCATCCAGTTCTAATCTCGGCATTGTTTCGGGCAAGTATCGTTATTCACAGGTACGCATTGCTAAGTCAAGCAATTCTGTTAAAGTTGTGGTGACTTCTTTTTATTAGCAAGTATTTTGGCCTTAGTTGTCATCGATTCAAATGCTATATTATTGTGCCGAGCAGCGTTCGCAAGTTTGTAAAAATATAGAGACAAAACATGCGAAGTAAAATAACAACAATTTTTATTAATATGAAAAATTATTACAACGTACAAAAAGGGGCTCAAACAAGCCTATACAAAAGGTGAGCTGCCAAAGCAACACTAACATTCGCAGTACAGATAAGTAAACAGCCAGGTGTCTTTTAAACTCGTCTTCAAAGTCTCTCCAATCTCTGCCTCAGTATTGCTCATATCGAAAGAAGAACCTTCTTTGGAAAAAGATGAAGGAGAAAGAAGAAGAATTTGAAGGAGAAGGAAGAAGAAGATGGAGGAGATGAATGAAGAAGATGGAGGACATGAGTAAGAGAAGGAGGAGAAGAAGAGGGGAAGAGATGAAAAGAAAGAGAGAGGAGCAAAAGAGGGAGAAGGACAGCACCAGGACGGAGCTGGTGCTGGGAAGACTAAGAGAGGAAGGCGGAGGAGGGCAACAGTGAACAAAGAGAGGAAGAAGCAGAGGCACTTGGCCCCTGCCTCAGTCCTGACTCCTAACACACTGGCGCCATGTTAGGTATGCTCGTGAGGAGCCGGGTGGTGCTGATAGTGGGTGTTCTCGACTCAGTCACGACGAAAGTTTGACGTGACGAGCCCCTGCTTCGGATTTTGGCTGAAAGGGAGGTGGGGCAAATCTTAAGTCTCCGCCATCCTTGCCCTGACCGAGCCATTTCGAGCTTTATTAGAACATGATGTTTTGAGGAGGGGTATGGTTCCTTCATCACTCGTTATGGTAAACGTATTCTGATGTGGGGAATAACAATTGGGTTAAGCGAACGCTAAGGGAGGTTGAGGGTTTCAGGTCTCAGAAAGATGGAAGGGTGTCTGCACGAAAGTGATGGCTTCCTACTTGCCTTCTTATAGGAAGGGCAAAACGGAAGGTATTAAATTCATTCAGGTTTCCAAAAGAATCTGAAGAATAAAGATGTGTCCGTTCCACTTCCCCACCTCATTAGATGAGCCGCCGGACGTAAATGAGCCTCGTAAAGGGAAATCATTGAAGGCGCGTCTTGGACAGCCAAACGGCAGGAGCGGGTCACGAGCAAATTAAAGGGAATACCTTGTAAACCGGCGAGTTTCCTGGACAGGTAGAAAACCGCCCACATTAATGCGGGGCTGAATTAAATAAGCCATACTAAAGGCCCGGGTTTGCCAAAACCCTCCCTTCCAACCAAGAAGTCGGATAGCAGGGTTTTGAGGGGCTATTGTGGGGCCCAATAATTTATGGGCCAGACCCACTTGCTCATGGGGAGTCCAAAGGCCCAAGCCGAAAAAGGTGATGGCCCGAGCTCAAAAATATAAGGCAAAAATGGCCCGGAGACGCAGCCGAGGACAGTCTAGTCCTCGGCAGACCCAAAGCTCCATTGAGAAAAGGGGTAAAGAAGAGATATAGGAACAAATTTGTAAGGAGATCTAAAATATCTTGGGGGAAGTTATCCTTACTACCCTTCCCAGATAAGACTGTGCACCTGACAGAGCCGTATTCTTCAGCTTTATCAACCATCCCCAACAATTCTGGGATTGGACTGATGGGACAAATGTCAGTCTTGTAAAGGTTGACCCTACACGTGGACGAAGGACAGCGAACGCAGGATGGTATAAAAGAAGAAGTAAGTGAATCTGTTGGGGGGGGTCTCCATCCCACCTCAGGAAGAGACTCCATGGGGGAAAACACCGAAACAACTCATGTAGATCAGAGAAAAAAGGCCCACCGTTGGGGAACCGGAGTAGGACCTTACTGCTCCTCGGATCAAGTCCGAGGAGTTCAACCCCATGGGATGCGACACTATAGGGCTTAAATGTTCAAAGCCCAACTCCTCTTTCTATATGAATTCCTCTAAAACCCAGACCGGAATATCGCCCCGTGCTCAACGGCTAGCTTTTCAAGCCCACTCTCTACAAATCATATTGTGAGGGATCTTTCATGTGCGAGCCCAACATCCTTATTGGGCCTCAACAGAATCGTGTCCTTACAGTAAACATTTCTAAAGCTTATCTATTTAGCTTTGTTGCCAAATTTATATAAACTCTTTTTTTTTTCTTTTTCTTTTTTCTGAAGAATATAACACAACCAAAAACCTATAAACAACAATTTACATTCAATATAAAGAATACAATCAAACTTATTCATAATTTAAAATTAAGAAATTAACACAAATTATAAATTAAGATATAAATTTAGAAAAAGAATAAAAAATAAACCTGTTTATTTTCTCTATCACTTTGAGAGATGAAAGTGTGAATATGCAACTAAAACCTGAAACAATTATTGTAGAAGAGAATAAATGAATACAAAAGGTTAATATTATGAATTGGGTTAAAACGTGTGTGAGAAGTTTTATTAATTTTTTTGAAGTTAAAAAAAATAGCTTAAACAAAATGAAAAATAATAATGAAGAATACATGTATGGTTTGGGGTTGAGGTGCCTACATCATCTGCCTTGTAAGTAAAAATTTGTAACTTCCATAATAAGGTTTTGGTCAATTGGGGATTATCGAGTGTTTACCTAAATTTTATATCTTAACTTCATTCTCACTTGAACGAAATCATGTCTTGTACAATGAATAGACATTTTATTCGACCTAAATTACACCGGTTCATATTAGTTCATATTATGTAATACATAACCCAAAATTACAACATGTTTTTATAATGAAATAAACTAATACTGAAATTTTGTGACAAATTAATCATTGAGATAAAAACTTATTCTTTGAGGCTAGTATTAATTGTATTTTGAGAAAAACCATAACATAGGATTCACATTCAACTAATCACTTAATTGTATTGCATTTTTGACCAAAAACATAATAGTGGAACTTGAAAAAATAAGCTACCAAGGCAAAAAAAGAAATAAATAAAAAACACTTATTGTGGGATCCACATTAGATCGGCAAATAATAGACTTTTTCATAATTATCTTATGTGATAGACTGTAGTTTGTTGTTTATTACTTTCACATAAATCACATGTTCCTATTATTTTTACTTCCAGCGGTCACAATTTGTTGCGTCAAAATTGTGATAAAGATATGTCACATAAGGCCATTGTACCAAAAAAAGATTGTGACAAACTGGCTTGTAATTTTAGTCCCAAACACGCGGATAGAACCTCTAAGAGCCTGTTTGGATTCAATATTTTGATAACTCAATTCTCAGTTTCCATAACTCATAACTCAAAAATGGTGGGACCCATAGTAAAAAGGTTGTTTGGCCAAACGATAACTCTGTTTCCATAACTCTGTTTCCATCACTCAATTCTCTGATTTTTGAGTTATGAGTTATGGAAACTGAAAACAACCAAAGGCTGTCTCAATGGCAATATTGTAATTAAACACACATAGGGGACCCACAGCCGCAACTTTTGACTTTTTTTTTTACTTGTTCGGTCTTTAGTTCTGGTTTTTTTTTTTCACTTGTTCGGTCTTCAGTTCTTGTTTTTTTTTTTTTTTTTTTTTTTTTTAGCTTCGGTGAGTTTGGGTACTGAAAAAAAAAAAAAAAAAAAAAAAAAAAAAAGGCTGCACTGGCTGATAGGTATGGGGCCCACAAATAGTGTGAAGAATATTGAGTGATGAAAATTGGGAGATAATACCAAACAAGTGTGAAAAATTGAATGATGAGTGATGAGTGATGAGTGATGGAAATTGAATAATAAAAAAACTTTGCCCAAACAGGCTCTAAACTTCTTCATGTAAACTCTCACAAATCAGTTCAAAATGCACAATAACAATACGCCACGTCTCAAAAGCCATCCTCTCTAGAAGCACACATATATTGATATATATCCCGTTCACACTTTCTACACCCACATTAGTATTACCATGCCATGACGTATTCTCTGATGCAAATGATCCTAGCCGTCCGTTTCGCTCAACTCCAAAAAACCCAAAACTTGGTCCATAATGCTCCACACGTGTGCACAACACCAGCCCTCCACGTGTAACCTCAAGATTCACAAATCCTATATAGCCCCTACGATCATCTAAACCCACACGAGTACATGCCTCTGTATCTATATGTCTATATATATCTCACAACTCCCAATGCTGTGTTCCTCAACTCGCATTATCCTACGAAAAAATCAAATCTTGGGACCCATTTCTGCGTCCTTGTTGTTGACAAACCAGTTTTCAAACAATTCTAAGCAAACCCATTTGCGTTTTTCGCATCGTTCTTCTGTTTCTTTGTTCTCTAAGCCAATCCGAACAGAGTTCTCGAGGCCCTTGTTGTTTGATTTTCGATCGGTTCGTGCAATGGCTAGCCAATCCCAGACAGAATCTGTCCACAACTTCATCGTCAAGGTTGGTTTTTTTGGGTTCTTTTGTTTCCCTTTGTCAACCTTTTGGAGATGCTTTTCTTGTTTCTTTGGTTTTTGAAACAAAATTTCATGTGGGTTTGTGATGTTTTGTGTGGTTAAGAAGTTAATTTGATTATATCTTTGTACTGAGTGGCATAAGCTAGAGTGATGGGGGAAATTACTCAAGAAATGGGGATTCAATCTGTCAAATTAGTGTGTTTGCATGCTGAGAAAAAACTGTGAAAGAAAGAAGAATATAAATCAAGGAGTGGAGAACTCATGTAGAAAGATCTAAAAAGTTGTGTTTTAACTTTTAATTATTGTTTTCCTTTGGTGTTTGCTTGATAATTGTCGTTGCAACTATGAAAAACTATATTTCATGGGCATCAAACTTGTCACTAAGTCTGCATCTATTTCTACATAATTGAGTGATGGATTTTGCCGATGGCTGTATTTTTAAGTTAGGAGCCTTAATGTTCGAATAAGCACTTCCAAGTTTGATTCTTTATATAAATTATTGTCCTTGAGATCAGTAACATCAGTTTGCTTTGTCAGACACATAATAATGTTTCTTTCATTCATCCGAGTTCTCTTTGATGCTTGCAGGATGCTAAGGGAAACGATGTTGATCTCAGCAAGTACAAGGGGAAGGTCCTCTTGATTGTCAATGTTGCATCACAATGGTATGTTGTAACTTCTCATTTTTATTTTTACGATTAGGTGACTGTCACATTTAGAGTATAGAAAGTTCTCTTGATCTGGATGGAGACTAAAATTTGGATGGTAATATACTGATTTGAATAAAATAATATTTTAATATGAATTATGCTCTCCTAAACTTCCTCATGGCATACATCTTTTTATTTTTTATGGAATGGTATGAATATGTTACCTTAGAAGCAATTAAGCAAGACTGTTCTTAGACCAGAACCAGTTTAGACAGTGTCTCTCAAGCTGGATATTTACTTATTTAGTACTTAAGATAGTGATATTTGTGAACCACCTTCTGCTAAAGAGTTGCGGTTATTGTTGCTCCCTCTTGCTGTTTATGTGCTACACTTTATGTATAGTTTTAACACTCAGCTTTTTATGCAGTGGCTTGACTAATTCAAACTACACTGAGCTGAATCAAGTGTATGAGAAATACAAAGATCAAGGTTGGCTTTCATTTTCCTTTCCCTCCCTTTCTTCTTTGTGCTGTTTTTGTTCTGTTTTAATTATTATTATTATTATTATTATTATTTTTTTCCATCAAGTTACACTTACCCCCATACTATAGAAAAGCATAGAACATGTTATGAACTCTTGCTCTGGAATTATGTCTTGCAAATTTAGTAGTGACTTTTCATCTTTTCATTATTCTTCCTTTTTTTTGGATGCTAGAGGACTAATCTTGCTTCTACCTTGTTTCAGGACTGGAGATTCTGGCATTCCCATGCAATCAGTTTGGAGCTCAGGAGCCAGGGAGCAATGAGCAGATCTTAGAGTTTGCTTGCACCCGCTTTAAGGCGGAGTTTCCTATATTTGATAAGGTAGGAGGGTAATAATTTCCATGTTTTGTTTAAAGATAGTTCTAGAGACTAGGTTTTATATTTTAAGATTTTGATAAAAATCAAACTAGAGCTAAATTAAGCTTCACTAAAGTGAGGACAACTATGCAGTTGAAATTATTTAATGTTGGAAGTAACCAGGCAGAATAGTTTCTGGCACTAAGATGGATAGGGTTTTTTTTTTTTCAGATGTTGTAACCATTATGTTTTGCCAATGAGCTTGCAAAAGAGTTAGCCCTTTACTAGGCTAAATCGCTTAAACACCCCTGAAATTGCAAGAAAATAACCCAAATAAACACATTAGAATCACCAAATAGGACAATTGGTGAGCTCCAAACAAAACCAAAAAAGAATCGGAGAGAGTGCAAAAGGGAGAAACAAATTTACCAAAGAGAGAGCTACATGGTGGCGCTGGAAAATGGTGGCTTCAAGTGGCGGAGGTGGAGAGGAGAGAGAGATTGACTGACTTAGGGTTTTCGTGAGAGGAAAAAATTTCTGAGTGAGAAACTGATTTCAAATGTGTGGCTGAGAGCAAAGGAGGTACACAATATCTAACCTGAATGTCATTATTTCATGGTATGTTTTATTTTTTTAACTTGATACTAAAACCATGTCGTTTGGACCTGATATTAAAATTATGGATAAAACTTAGATACAGTATCTTAGGTGTTGTTTCTTAGGTTCCCCTCTTAAAATTCAGCCATATGACTGTTTAACTAAAAAATACACTTCCATCCTATGAGAAAAAATCCACATGGCATAATTTTAAGAGAGGAATTTAAGGAATAACACTTAAGTACTGTACGTAAGTCTTTCCCTTAAATTATTATCAGGTCCAAAATGGCATCTTGTTTAGTATCATAATATCGAAACGACTTCGTCACTATATGTATTTTTTTAAAACTGAAACACAATTGTATATGTAATAGATATGTTAAATTATATATATATATATTTGGAAGCAGATTAAAATTGTACATCTAAAGTAGGAAGAAATTAGTTTTTAGATTTTTTTTTTCTTCCCATTCATGAGATTTGTACTGGTTTGCCAAGATATGCTAGTTTGATTTTTCTGGTAAACGTAGCTAATTCGAGTTACTAAAGATCCAATTATGATGTTAGAAATTGTGAGAGCTGTGTTATTATCATTCCGAATCTGTAATTTGATAGGTCTCTGAACATTTCATGTGTGTTTGGATGCAGGGTGTTGCAGATTGCTAATTTACTGAAAATTTGTTGAAGTCTAATTGTACCTAGAAAACGTTAAGACTTTAAAAAGTTGTATGTAAGAAAAAATAAGCTAAAAACTAATATTTGCCGGTTTGCTTAACTAGGGCTAGGCTTCTAGGGGGTGGTTGTGAGTTGGTTCATTGGAAAATGTTTGTGGGTTGATGGTGAGTGGCTATGCTTGGATTGAAGGGAGTTAGGAGACGGCGGAATGGAAAGGGTAGTTGTAAGCAGCAGCATGTAAAAAAAAAAAAAGTATATATATATATATATTCTATGCATTATACATGTGGCCGGTTCTAATTAGTTTGTTGAGGATTCATATCTAACTTAAAAGTTTTGGTACCGAGTATAAATGTTGCAGAAAAAAATACGTTGTGTTGTTTACAACTATGGCAAACATAAGAGAAATTGAGAATTTCAAGGTGATAGGGTGTTAGGCTTCAATTAATGATTGTGCCAGAGGGATTCAATTTATTTCTTTGTTTCATGGGTTTGTTTTTATATATTTTTTTTTCATCTGAGTTGGAGATGATGCCTTATGAAACTTTATTTTGTGTATTGGTAGGTGGATGTGAATGGTAATAATGCCGCCCCATTGTACAAGTTCCTGAAGTCGAGCAAAGGTGGCATATTTGGAGACAGTATTAAGTGGAATTTTTCAAAATTCCTGGTTGATAAAGACGGGAATGTCATTGACCGTTATGCCCCCACTACTTCCCCACTGAGCATTGAGGTAAAGCCAGTCTGTGGCATTGTACATTCATTTATCTAATAATTGGCTTATCTGATTAACTACAAAGTTTGGGTTCCTCTTGCAGAAGGACGTAAAGAAGGCACTGGGGGTCGCTTGAGCTCTGCAAACTGCTTCTTCAGTTCTTAGTAATAAATGATGATGTTGACTATGAATAAGCATCGATATGTAAATGCTTCCTGTATTTTTATCTTCACTCATCGACATGTACTCAAGCTGTTGTTTTTATTTTTGTTTATGATTGAAACCATAACTGGTTCAATAAGTTGAGATTTTACTATCCTAGTGGTAAAGGATCAGATTACTTGATCATCAAGCTGTTGTTTTTATTTTTGTTTATGATTGAAACCATAACTGGTTCAATAAATTGAGATTTTACTATCCTAGTTTTAAAGGATCAGAGTACTTGATCTATGTTCAAACCTTGTAGGCAGTGGCATTGAGAATCTTATATCACATGCCAGTCACATGGATTGAGACCTCCAAACATGGGGCTAGTTGAGTATGTGAATTGCATCTTACAACTTACAGGTTTACCCAACTTTTATGAGCTGCGTTTGAATTTGGGTTGGCTATTACATCAACTAGCCGTGAACTCGCGCGAATTTGGGTTGGCTATTACATCAACTAGCCGTGAACCCGCGCGTTGCGCGTGATAATTATTTTTATGGTGGTTTTATTAAATTTTTTTTTACAATTTAAACTAATCTATAATGAGTAATGTATTTCATAATTATATATTTATTTTTTATATGAACAATCATAAATGTAATATAGAAACAATCTAAAACACCAAAAATACGTAAACTAAAAAAAATTAATAAAACTCAACAATGATTAATTGAACCAATATTAGGATAAAATTTGTTTTTGATAATCTATTAAGGTTATTTTCTTAGTAGGAATTATAATTTCAGCCGTCCAAAACATATTATCAAATAAACAATTATTAGCAAAATCTAAGAATTAAATTTCTATACATGCATTGTTATAAAATAATAATAATAAAAATAAAATTGCAAAAGTTAAATGTAGGCTCCAAAGACGGGCTTGCTGGGTCAAACCACTATTTGGGCTCACAATTTATTTATCTGGTGGGTTTGGGTATCCTACCTTGGGTTGTTCTAGGCTAAGGGACCCAATGAGATCACTTTTCTCTCTTTCTCAATGTTATCTTCTTCTCAGATCCCCTCTTGCTCTCTCTCTCTCTCTTTTCTTTCCTCAAAATTGCATCCCCCCACTCATTCATTCGTTTCTCCTATTTATAGCCTTTACTAATGGGGTGACCATCATTATCTTCTCCCTTAGTGCTAAGAAAGGTCCAATGTCGATAAACTTAAGTGGATTTTTAGGTACGAGTGGCTTTGGGAATGGTTCCCACTGCAGTGAACGTGTTCGACAGCGGGGTTTCCTAAGTTTCTACCGAGCACTTGAATGGCGAACTACCCGGGCACGAGTATAGAGCCCAGAAATGGTTTCCCGCCCAGTATCCGGACAACACCCAGTTTGGACTAATAGTTATTGTGGGCTTGGGCCGGGGCTTTCGTTGGTGAGAAGGTTGGGCCTCTGGTCCATATCATTAATACATGGCCCAAGGCCCAAATGAGCTTTGACGTTAGGTGCCGTACATTAAAATTTGTCACCTATCCGATTATTTTCGTTTGGCTAACCTTTGCTTTTCTTTAAATAAATGGCATTATAGAGTACTTCTAATACAACTATTAAGAGTACTTTGTCTACCACAAAGGATTAGAAAATAAACAAAAATTAGTAAAGTCTCATAGTTTAACATCTAAATTGAGCACTATAAAAAATCATGCTATGTAACAGAATAAATATCAAATTATCCAAATCATGCTATGTAATAGAATAATATTATATTTTTATATGCTATATTTAATTCTTTAGAATGCAATAGGATAACATTTAACAATTAAAGAGAATAAAAAATAAAAAAAACAACAACAACAATTTAAAAAACAAAACTAAATCACAATTTGAAAAACAAAACTAAATCACATTAACCCAAAATAGAGTTTTAAAGAATATAAAAAATTATCAACCTAAAGTGGAGATGCAAGAAAAATAAAAAAATCTACCAAAAAATTTAGAGGGAGAGAGAGAGGGAACCTTTTTTTTGTGAGGGGAAACTATGCATAGAATAGAAGAGAGTGACAAATTTATAGTAAGAGGATGTGAATAAGAAGAGAAAAAAATAAAGGAAGATGAAGGGAAAAAGGAAGAATGATATTAATGTAGAGGGGAGTGGGAAGATGAAAAGGTAAGGAAGGGAGAAAGATTGAAGAAGTAGTGGGGAGATGAAATGGTAAGGGAGAGAGAAAGGTTGGAGAAGTGTAAATATTAAAAAAATAAATGTTAAAAACAATTATAAGAAAATTGGAAAGAAAAAAAAAAAAGAAAAACCCTAAAACTTGAAAGGTTTCAACGTTTTATTATTATTATTTTTTTCCTTTAAGCTGAAAAGGCTCACACAAAACCTTAAAACTGAACTGAAAAGGTTTTGGGTTGTGCTTGATAGTGAAATTAAATAAATAAGAGGTGGGTTAGATTAATTATATAGATTTATTCTAGGGTGATAGTGGAAGTAAATAAATAAGTAGTGGGTTGCATTTATAGGACTGAAAATTATAAAAACCATTTTAAAATTGTAAGACAAATTATATTTTAAAAAGGTAAAGAAAAAAAAAAGAATGACGTGGCAGCTGATGTGGCATAACGTGAGAGTAGCAGTATTAAACGCTACGCTTCTGCTTTTAGTAATATATAGATGTTGGTGATATGAGTACCAAACATGTTGGTTTTGTGGTGGTCACTATCACTGGATAAATTGCTTGTTTGGGAAAGTGAAGAGGCTGGAGCAGTGTTGGTAATGGGTGTTCAAATTGGCTAGTCTTTTTCGTTTCTTTTTAGGATGGAAGACCTACGATTGTATTGTCTTTATGAGGCACACTGCAATATAGTCATGGTTAGGCAGAATTACCCATTTAACTACTCAAATGTGTTTCAAATTGTCCATTTTTTATTTCAATTGCGGATGAGGTAAGTGTTAAGGGAGATCTAATGTGTCACCTAAAGTTGCTTTCTTTTTGTGGATTGGGGGAGATTTTAACTAGTGATAATTTACTAAAGAAACGGATTGCTGTGTTAAATTAGTGTTAAATGTGAAAATGGATTCTTTGTGTGTTTTTTATTCTTAATTTTTTCTTTGAGGTAGATTCTTTGTGTTAAATTAGTGTTATATATGTGAATGTAGTTGTAGAGAGGGAAAATTCCCGACCTATCACAAGCTAACACGTCACATTACCAAGTCCACAAAATATAGCCAATTACAAAGCACCACGTATTGCTGCTAGGTTTTGCCATCACTATTCAGAAACCAACGGAAATTTGCCAAGTGTCATACAAAAACCAATCACACATCGGCGCGTGTAAGTGATGACACAAGCAGTCCAGCACGTATAAGCGATGACACAAGCAATCCAGCACGTGTAAGCGATGACATAAGCGGACCAATCAGACTGTGACATGTGTCACCAATCAGACTCCGCCACGTGTCGCTCACCCACCTCCAAACTCCTATAAATAAAAGTCTTCCTAAGGCATTTAAGAGGACCAGGAGAAATCAAGCCATCTGAAGCACAAGCAGCATCAGAGAAGATTCAGAAGCACTCAGAAGTACAGAAGCTCTGCAGGAATCAAGCCTCAAAGCCTTCAAGAACTTCAACCCCAAAATCGGAGAACATTCGAAGCAGAATCATCCAAACCGTCTGCCTAGATCCTAAAGTTTGTGGGAATCAAGCTTAAAGGTCCGAAAACATCAACAAATCACAAATTAGTGAAGCTCTACGGATTTAAGCGTCCAAAACCTTGAAGAACTTCCACCACAAACCTTCAAATACAAAGAACATTCGAAGAGAAATCATCCAAATCATATTCCTAAATCTCAAAGTTCATTGGAATCAAGCTCAAAAGCCTCCAGAAACCTCAAGAAATCACAAATCAGTGAAGTTCAATGGATTCAAGCCTTTAAAGCCCCGAAGAACTTCCACCGCAAACCTTCGAAGATGAAGAACACACGAAGAACACGAAGAACACGAAGAACGTGAAGAACAGAGGATTTCCAACAAGCTCATAGCCAGAGATTCATTGTAATTTTGTTCCAAAGATCTTTGATCCATTCTTCAGCTAAATTGAAGTACATTGGGTGTTCGAATCAAAATCACATTACTACAAATCCAATCAACAAGTCTTTTAAGGAGATTGAATCAGAGGATAACTCTTTTGTAATCACAGAGAATTGTACCACACAATCATCAATACAAATTCGCATTTGTGAAACTATTTCACTTGTTTGATTTATTTCGAACTAGAAATTTAGTCGCTTACAAATTCTGGCACGCTTGGTGGGACATCTCTACCTCTCATCTCATTCTCCTTCAAAGAAAGAAATCTTCATCATCTTGCTACCAACTTCAAGTGGCCTTTAGCAAGAACATTCAAGCTTCAACAATAGCTACTTCAACTAAACTTGGTATGGCTACCACCAACAACTGCATTGGTGCAATCAATTGTCACCAACCTAAAACAAACAATTAACTTCAATCAACCAAGAAAGCCAAGGTCTGGACAATCATCTCCTTAGATCCTCTTACAAGAAACAAGGTCATCAACAAGGACATCTCCACCTTGGAACACCTCAAGTATGGGGGCAAATCCTCATCTTCCTTCACAAGAAGTTGGTCGCACGATCTCTTTCCCATCGAAAGAAACCCAAAAGATGAGGTTTCACGTGCTCACTTCAATTCACTTCTTTTTCCATCATCTTGGGAAGTTGTATCAGTCATGATGACTAACACCTCTACCATGGAGGAAAAGATGGCTGAAATGGAACAAAGGGTTGTCCTTCTCACAAAAGCACTTGAAGATAAGGACCTCCAAATTGCAACTTTAATGAACAAACTCGAAGTACAAGATCTTGGTAAATCAAGCCATGGTCATAAATTCACATCTGCGAAGGATGACGAAGGGAGAGAAATTGAAAACACTCCCCGACGAGAACAATCTACTTCGGTTGCTTCATTGTAAGTCCAAAAATTACAAGACATGATAACAAATACCATCTGAGCACAATATGGAGGTTCTTCTACAAGTTCTCTCACATATTCAAACCCTACACAAAGCGCATCAACAACATGAGAATGCCAAATGGGTATCAACCCCCCAAGTTCTTGCAGTTTGATGGCAAAGGAAATCCTAAGCAACACATTGCTCACTTTGTAGAAACTTGTGAGAATGCAGGGACTCAAGGAGGCCTCCTTGTAAAGCAATTTGTTCGTTCGCTCAAGGGAAATGCCTTTGATTGGTATACAGACTTAGAACCCGAGTCAATTGATAGTTGGGAGCAACTCAAAAGAGAATTTCTAGACCGATTCTATAGCATGCGTCGCACGATGAGCATGATGGAGCTTACTAATACCAAGCAATGGGAAAATGAGCCGGTGGTCGATTATATCAATCAATGGCGTTCTTTGAGTTTGGATTGCAAGGATAGACTTTCTGAAATTTCTGCTGTAGAGATATGCATCCAAAGCATGCATTGGGGACTTCTTTACATCCTTCAAGGGATAAAGCCTCGAACATTTGAAGAGTTAGCAACTCGTGCGCATGACATGGAATTAAGTATCTCTAGCCATGGAAGTACAAACCCTCTCATACTTGAGGAAAGCAGAAAGGAAGTAAGGAGGAATGACAGGTATGCAAAAGTCAGCCTCAAAAACCCAATGATTGTTAACACTGCCGAAGTTAAGGTTCCAAGAAGAGGAGCAAATGCAAATGAAAAACGACTTGAAGGATGGCAAAAGAACGAAGTGCGTCGCCTGACTTTTAAGGAACGTGAGCAAAAAGTATATCCGTTCCCCGATGAAGATGTGCTAAACATCTTAGAACAACTATTGCAATTGAAGCTAATTGAATTGCCAGAATGCAAGCGGCCAGAAGACATGGGGAAAGTTGATGACCCTAACTACTGCAAATATCATCGCATCATTGGCCACCCAATCCAAAAATGCTTCGTCTTCAAAGAACAAATCATGAAGCTTGCCAAAGAAAACAAGATCGATCTAAACTTTGATGAAGTTGTTGGGTCAAACAATGCGACCGTTGCTTGTGATGTACTTCTAACTCTCAAGCAGGGGGCAAACACTAACCAAGCTCACAAGTTGATCAACAATGATGATGCAAGGATCAGCCTCATCAATGGGAAGTTCCTTAAACACTTCTATGCTTGAAAATTGAGGATTGCTCCTTGGTAAGAGTTTAAACTGCCCACTGTAGCGCTGCAAGAGTACATGATGTCTTCCCATTACCTTTGAAAGCATACCAATAAGGAGAAATTAATCCCACTCCATGTCACCAATTGCGAGTGTAGTGTAGTGGTTGGATGTCGATGTCACTCTTGAGGCTGAGGTCTTGGGTTCGATCAGTGGTGTACCCACTATTATACACTGCGCCCCCCCTTTTTGCAAAAACACATAAAAAAAATTATAATAAAAAAAAAACAAAAAAAAAAATCATTTAAACTACGTGATGACTTGATCCCTCTTGAGGGTACGTAGGCAACTTAGTATCTTTTGCTGAGTTCAGTCACGCACTAAAAAAAAAAAAACAAAAAAAAAAATCATCCAAAAAGAAATTATCAAAAAAAAAAAAATCATCCAAAAAGAAATCAACAAAAAAAATATGTTGAACTACGTGATGACTTGATCCCTCTCCGGGGTACGTAGGCAGTTTAGTACTTGTCACTAAGTTCAGTCACATGAAAAGAGGAAGGATTGCTAGACTAGTTTGAAGAGTTTTTCAAAGGTCATCAATATGCTTTTGAGATCCCTTTGATTGGTGGGCGTTGCTTAAGATCAGTCAATTGCTCACTACATGATACTCGAAGATCATTGTGGTAGAAAATGACAGCTGCAAAGAATTGGTGTTACTCAACTTTCCTTAAACTAATGATAAACATAAGTTAGTTCTTGGTTGTGGAGTAAAATAAAATCTTCAACCTCTTTTGCAAGGAATGAAGTATGCATGGCGTTGCTCATCTTCTGTGGACGTCCTCCCACGTCTCTAAAGTATGCTTTGCATCACTTATCTCCTAGGGGCATCTTCGTGTACCTTTCAAAGTCTAAGCTACATCGTCTCTCTTCTAGGTTGTGCTACTTCACAACTTCGAAATTTGAACCACGTCATCTCCCTTCTGAGTGATGCCGTTTCACTCCATGTCTCTAAAATCTGGACAAGTCACCTTCCTCCAGCATCTGAAGTTGGTGTTGCATCATCTCGTCTCTAGGGGCATGTTCCTTCAATGTCAAAATTCTTGGTAGCATGTTTCAACATCTTCAAAGTCTTGATAAGAACTCCTTGCATCTTCAAGATTTTGTTGGCAACTCCTTGCATCTTCAAAGTCTTGATAGGTACTCCTTGCATCTTCAACATCTTGTCGGCATTTCTGAAATCTTGATGTCTGGCTACAGTGCACTCTTGATGCCTGAGCTATGTTGCCTCTAAAAAATTGGTGCGACTTCAATGCGAGTGCAAGTGCTAATGTGGAGTGTTGTCGTGGCTTCATGGCAAAGATGAACGTTGACACGGCTTCGGCAAAAATGGAGTGTTGACGTGGCTTCATGGCTTCGGCACAAATGAAGTGTTGACATGGCTTCATGACAAAGATGAACGTTGGCACGGCTTTGGTGCAAATGAAGTGTTGACGTGACTTCATGACAAAGATGAACGTTGGCACGGCTTCGGTACGAATGAAGTGTTGACGTGGTTGCTTCGATGCGAATGAAGTGTTGACGTGGCTGCATTGTAAAGAGTCTTGAGATGGCTGCGTTGAAAAGACAAGTGTTGGTGCAGCTTAATTGCCAAGACAAAGGGCAATAATTTGATAAATGAAGGCAAACACTTCTATGAGAACGTCAACGTAAAGTTTAATGTCAAAACCTAAAGATCAAGGAAACTGTGCTGCAAAACAAAAACAAGCAACAACAAAAATTTTGTCAGGGAAAAGATCTCATAGTACCTATAAAAAAAAGGGGAAAAAGAAAAAAATCATTTACAAAAAAAGAAGCAAACAAGTACAAAGAAAAAAAAAAAAAAAATCTTGAACGCAGGAGAAGAAAGCTGAAGGTTGAGCACGTGCCTCAGTGATGAAGGCAATAGCATGCCTTTATATAGAAAATTTCTGAGATAACAGACAAGAAAAATGAAGAAAGTCAGCAAACTATTAAATAGTTCCACCAACCGGCCAGTGAAAAAAAAAAAACTATGTTCACGTTTCAGAAATGTGAGAACAATTGGAGCTCAAAGTCAGATTTTACAAACTCAAATGCACTTAAAGTCAGGGAAGTTTGCACCAAACTTTGAAATGAAAGAGGATATTCAGCCATAGAGACAGAAGATGATGGCTCACTACCCACCTCACAAGTCTGAATCCTGGCACCATCCTGTCAGGGCGGCCACCGCCAAAGCAAACCAAATGGCCATAAGTCCAACAATGACCCGCGACCTTCTCTGTCAAATCTGTGCAAATCAATTCAGGATTTCACAAAACTGAACTCACAGAAACCTTCTACGATCTTCGATATACCTAACCTGCGAAAACCAGGCCAAGATACTCGGCCATGCGACTCTACGCGCCGCCAAAAGCTTCGGAGGTCGCGGACTACTCCTTTACAGGCGTGCAAAACTGGATTTCATTTCAAAAAAATAACGCTACCACTAGATCCAGCGGCCCTAGACCGGCAAACCATAAAATTTCGGGACCAAAAAAGCTTCCACGCGCCACCAGAAGGACCGGGATTCATCAGCGTCATTTCACGCGCTCACACGCGCTGACAGGGATAAGCCACGCGCTAGGACGCGCCTCGGTGAACTCTCACGCGCGTGACGTCATGGATGACGTCATCTCCCACACCCCGGTTTGACCCGTTCAGACCGAACCGGTCCGTGACCCGGATCCGCACCGCCTGAAATTTTAAAAAAAAAAGAAAAAAAGAAAAGGTTCTTTGACCAAGTGGACCTTTGACTTTGACCAAAAAGTCAACATTTTCAAAAAGGGCTTGTCCCACTCAATTTTTCGCGTACATTTCGATTTTGGAATCCGTTTCTTTGTTTGAGATTTGGAAATTGTGCAAATCGTCCAAATTCTAGAAAGTTGACTTTTGCACAAATCCTGACCGTAAGTCAAAATTTTCAAGAAGGACCTGTCTTGTCCAATTTTTCGCGTAGATTCCGATTTTGGGGTCTATTTCTTCATTTGAGAATCCAAAATTTCTCAAATAGTGTGACTGCAACTGTTGGCTTTAATGTGAACTTTGACCAAGAATCAAGAAGTCCGAGCAAAGCTTGTCCTATTCAAATTTTTCATATAGATTTTGATTGCGAAATCTGCTTATTTGTTTTGGACTTGGAAACCACCTATGTGACCCACTTCTCCGAAGTACTAGCAGTGTCCAAAACTTAAGCTCCTAAAATCAAAATTTGAGATTCATCCACTTGGTCTGGATTCCCTCAGGGTTATTCCCCAAACTTCATCAAGGCTTCCCTTTCAAAATACAAATGAACTATCACAAGTGTGTCTTGAACTTGAAATTACACTGGGTCATTAGTTCAACCTACCATTCCCATTCGATGTCTACCAGTCTTCAACCTACCGTTCCCATTCGGTGCCTACCGTTCCCATCTACCGTTCTCACCAAAAATTCTCAACTACCATTCTCAACTACCTATCTACCATTCTTCATCTCTTCACTATAAATAGGAGGGCCGGGTTCATCAAAAACTCATAAAAAAAAAAAAAAAAAACACTGAATCATGAAATGAAGATTTGCTTCTTTCAAATTTTCAAGTCCTTCTCACAGCCATTTCTCACTATGGCCTCATCATTCTCAACACCTAGCAACCAATATTGCTTCATAATCGATTTGAGATCAACCCTCTCATGGTTCGGTCCAAACCCTCTTTACAACATCATTGTAGTTTTGAGATCCAAACAAATTTTGTTTCTCCCCTTAACGACTATATTTGTTCATAAAATTACTCATAACAAGGTTTGCATTGTGGTTCCATACTTCCTCGGATTTGGTTGGCCAGGAAATCCAAGTCCAGCAGAGACACCTGTTCCTAAGCTCAGGGCTCCCGTAGTCTTTCTCTAATTGCTTGGTCTTCCAGCAAAAACAATGGTTCGGAACACACAGCAACTTGGCTGGTTTCTAAGACCAGAATCACAAGTTAGCTCCATCTTTCATTTTTCTGTGCTTTTCCAACAAGTGGTAGTAGGTGAAGATGATAAAAAGTGTTGGGGTCCTACAAATTGTCTTCCATCCAACACTTGAAACAACCTCCATGGCACCAGCTTATCAGAATTCAGCCTTTGGTGTCGGTAAATGGTCACCAAAGCCTTATTCCATGTCCCTACCACTGTGAGACCTAAAGGTCATCGTTGCTGGTACCTCAAAACACATTTTCTGGAATTACTCCAACTTAAATTCAGCTTGAAGTATTTCAAAAAGTACTCTTCTGAAATTACTTCAACTTAACGTCCGTCGGCATGGTCCCATCATGCAAGCACATTTAATGACTTGCCGCCGAACCTCATTCAGCATGCAGTCAATCCCAGATCCCAAGGTGTACTTCCCAGAGACATCTATACCAGAGGATCCCCGACGTACAGGGTCAGCACCATGGTGGCGTATGTTTCACCCATTCGCTTTGCTTATCCCCGTCTTCTTCACCACCAACACCAGCATACCCAGAATCCATAAGCTTCTGAAATTACCTCAACTTAACCTGAGTGATACAATTACACAAGCGCATTCAACCACTTTCCCACATGTCTTCGCCGTAATCCAAAACATGTTCTTCCGAGATAACTTCACCAGAAGTTCTTAAAAACATGAGGCTAGCCCCATGACTCTGCATGCTGTACCCAGCCACCATTATCTCATCATCCCCATCTTCAACATCTTGTGATCGCTGCCAACGATCCAAAATACTCTTCTGAAATTACCTCAGCTTAACCTCTGCTGAAATAATTCAATCTTGCAAGCACATCCAACTTCTTGCAAATAACTTTTAGCCTCACCAACCCACTCCAAGTACCATGGAACACTCTTTTGAAATTACTTCAACTTAATCCCTACTGAGAAGGCTCCATCACGCAAGTACATTCAAATACTCGTAGACCCCTTTTCGGTCTCATCAAAGCCTTTCATATGGGTAGGTATACTCTTTGGAAATTATCTCATCCTGCTGAAAGCTCCACCACCTTCAACTACTTCACTTAAAGAGTCAAGTACAAAAATCCATTTTCGAAACTCATTCCCACACCACACTCTAAAACTGTGTGCGTGAACGAGTCTCGAGGGGGCATTTGTAGAGAGGGAAAATTCTCGACCTATCACAAGCTGACACGTCACATTACCAAGATCACAAAATATAGCCAATTACAAAGCACTACGTATTGCTGCTAGGTTTTGCTATCACTATTCAGAAACCAACGGAAATTTGCCAAGTGTCATACAAAAACCAATCACACATTGGCGCGTATAAACGATGACACAAGCAGTCCAGCACGTGTAAGCGATGACACAAGCAGTCCAGCACGTGTAAGTGATGATACAAGCAATCCAGCATGTGTAAGCGATGACATAAGTGGACCAATCAGACTGTAACATGTGTCACCAATCAGACTCCGCCACGTGTCGCTCACCCACCTCCAAACTCCTATAAATAAAAGTCTTCCTAAGGCATTTGAGAGGACCAGGAGAAATCAAGCCATCTGAAGCACAAGCAGCATCAGAGAAGATTCAGAAGCACTCAGAAGTACAGAAGCTCTGCAGGAATCAAGCCTCAAAGCCTTCAAGAACTTCAACCCCAAAATCGGAGAACATTCGAAGCAGAATCATCCAAACCGTCTGCCTAGATCCTAAAGTTTGCGGGAATCAAGCTCAAATGTCCGAAAACATCAACAAATCACAAATTAGTGAAGCTCTACGGATTTAAGCCTCCAAAGCCCTGAAGAACTTCCACCACAAACCTTCAAATACAAAGAACATTTGAAGAGGAATCATCCAAATCATATTCCTAAATCTCAAAGTTCACTGGAATCAAGCTCAAAAGCCTCCAGAAACCTCAAGAAATCACAAATCAGTGAAGCTCAATGAATTCAAGCCTTTAAAACCCCGAAGAACTTCCACCGCAAACCTTTGAAGACGAAGAACACACGAAGAACACGAAGAACACGAAGAACGTGAAGAACAGAGGATTTCCAACAAGCTCATAGCCAGAGATTCATTGTAATTTTGTTCCAAAGATCTTCGATCCATTCTTCAGCCAAATTGAAGTACATTGGGTGTTCGAATCAAAATCACATTACTACAAATCCAATCAACAAGTCTTTTAAGGAGATTGAATCAGAGGATAACTCTTTTGTAATCACAGAAAATTGTACCACACAATCATCAATACAAATTCGCATTTGTGAAACTATTTCACTTGTTTGATTTATTTCGAACTAGAAATTTAGTCGCTTACAGATGTTGGGGAGGGTTGGGGCCATTTACTTGTTATTGAGTTGTGGACTTGTGGTATTTGGTTTGTTTGGTGTCTAATGGTTTATGCCACAGAGAGTGCATGAATATGAGTTTAGACCCCATCGGAACATAGCCTTTTGGAAAGTAGTGTCTTATTGTGTAAGGTGGTGTATTTGGTGGAAAAGAAATCAAAGAAGATTTGAGGGATTACTCCTAATCTTAAGCTGTTATTCTTTAAATATTTGCTTGATTGGATTCTAGCTTTGGCTTCATTTTCTTTTACTTCTATCTCAGATCTAATTGATCATTGTAACTTGAGAACTTTTATTTATTATTTTTTTTTGAGAAGATTGTAACTTGAGAACTTGATTGTGTTGTACCCATAGTATACCCCTTTATGCTTGGGTTACTTTTTTTATTTAATAAAGTTATATCATTTATCATAAAACTAAAAACTAACATAATTATAGCTCAGTTGGCCCAAAAAAAAAAGGGAAAGTATAATAGCATCCACTTAGCTAAAAAATTCACACAAAATGATAACGTTATATATTCTAAACAAATTGTTCTTTCTTTTCCTTTCCTTCACTTCTTAGCCACCAAACGGCAAGAAGTGTTGAACTGTTGATGCGGTGATTTCTGCGAATTAGAAAATATTTTTATTAATATTAGGTATAATAATAACTTGACATATCAGAAATTCATTTGTCACCTCAATGGTTTTCATTAGTTTTGACTGGAAAAAATCGCATTGGATTATGATCATTAATAAATTCAAACAGCACAAGAAACTCCTATCATTGTTTGGAGACTTTCACTTAGAAAATCAGGTTCATCTTCTATCCATATCTCCTCTTGGTTTATTGTTTGACAATTCTGAGTTGTAGTACTATCTGTGCAATGATTATGAAAGCTCACTCAATTCCTCTACGTGGCTCAAGATGATTCGCACAATAAAAAGGTAATATTGAAACATATGCTTTTAAAACAGTAATAGGGACTAAATTGAAAGCCTTTTAAATTTACCAATTACCAGAGAAAACATCAATTTTTTCGTTCAATTTAATTTTAAATTTCCCAATTTTATATTATAATTGTATTGGGTAAAACTAAAATACAGTGAATAGCCTTAGGATTTACGGTAATATTACATTACGCTGTAGTATTACGTTATTGTAATATTATATTAATGCAATCTCAATATAAGAATATAATATTATATTATTTAGGAAGATAATAAGATTAAGATGATGTAATATATTTTATAATTTTAAATTATAATATTGTTAGAAAAAATAAAATAAATAAAAAACTTTAATGTCATATCATTATAATGTACATAGCATTAAAGACACATTATAACGAACCAAACACCCTCTTAAAGTTTGCGCTAACCAAGACTAAGATATTTTAAAATGGATTCAGCTTCTGTCCAGTGGCCACTGGACACGTTGGATACGCAACACGTGTTCAGTCTTGAACACATGTCGCGTATCCAACACGTCCATTGACACTGACCACTGGCCAGAAACCAGACCCAATCTTAAACTGTTACTCATTTTTTTCTTCTCTCGGAAATTAATGACCAAATTGAACAATTTTGAAATATCAAAGACTTAGCCAGCATTAACTCAAAGTTAAGGGCATTAATAATCTCCCAAACATCATTATCCAGGAGAGAGAGAGAATGATTTTACACGTGTCAGAAAAGTAGTGCTTGAAGCAGGAAAAGTCAAAAAGCATGCTTTATTAGTATCTCTCTGCTCCCCAAAGTTGCTGCTTTGTGTTATTCTGTCATTTGTGTTGATCTTATTTTTCTTGTTTAGAAAAGAAAAGATCATAGGATGGCAAGCCAACCGGCAAAGGAGCAACAATCGATCTACAACTTCACTGTCAAGGTTAGTCTCTTGCATTAACATGTGTGCCTTTTAATCTTTTTGATAAGTTCCTTGCTTGTACAGATTTTGCTTTGTTACTATCATTTTAGCTCAGTTTCTGTGATTGTAAGATATAAAAGTTCATTTTTTTTAACATGGGTAGTCTTTTTCCAGTCTTTGGATTTCCTAAGGGTGTGTTTGTTTGGGGGTGAAGAGGATGGATGGAAAACTTTGGTGAGAAAATGGAATAGAAAATTTTGTTTGAGTGTGTTTGGTTGGATGGGAAGAAAAAAAAAATGGTAGGGCCGGGAGAAACCTGGGCCCATCAAAAAGTTCTCCCAAAATGGAAGAAAAAAACTAAATGAAAAAAATGGGCTGATTAATGAATAAAAATGTCCATGTCGTTTCGTTTTTTTTCCTTGTTTTTTTTGTGCTGGGCACGTTGCTTTTTTTTTTTTTTTTGCCGTGGGTGTGATAGTTGTTTTGTTTGTTTTTTTTTTTTTTTTAACTAAACATGATTTTTTTTGGACATAATTTTTATTTTTTAATAAATTGGGTATTTTTTTTGTCACTCTTTTTTTTTTTTTTTTAATTGGCCATCATTTTTTAACATTAAAGAAGGTTTATAATAAAATTTATACATACTCATTTTTTCCGTCTTTCTATTTTTTCATTCAACCAAACAACAAAAAGGAGGGAAATTAAAGGTTTTTCTATCCTCTCACTTTTTCATCACTCCAATCAATCGAACTCCAAGGGTCATTGAATTTACAATGTTTGGTTTATCATGTACAAAGTACTGAAGTAGTAATAATTAATATATCTTATTGCTCCTCTCTGAGGAAGATGACCAGTGTTTTAGACCAAATTGTAACATGGGTGGTCCCTTTACACTTTAAATGATCAACCGGTCTCTAAAGCATTATATAAATGTTAAAAGCTACGAACCCATATAAGAATTTTGGATATTGAGTACTTTGTTATAGCATGTTTACCAGAAGCTTCTGAAAATATTGCTTTAGTCCAGGGTTAGCAATCAAATAGATAGTGCAACCAAAGTCAAGATCAATTCAAGCATGTCACCACAATCCAAACACAATAAAGATATTTTAAATCAATAAAAAGCACACATAGTTTTGGTGATGAAGTGGAAAACCTGTAAAGAACTCTTCATAGGAAAAAACACTCCTGGGATAAGCAATCCCTTAGGAACTTTCATTATAGAAGAAGCAATTACAATAGTTTAAACTTTTGTAAGTTGACTCTCTATGCAACCTCAACAAAAGATAGGGACTCCAAAACTTGTAAATTCTTCTACGAAGCTTTCCTCCACGAAAAAAGTTGTCTACAAAAACCAAAACTCTGATATTCCAAAAACCTCTTCAGAGGGAAACAACAATGAGCTCACTGTCAAGGGGTAACAAACACTGATTTTAATGGAACTCAATTTTGGCATGCCAAGATGTAAAAGTTTCAGAAGAGGTTTCTTTTTTTAGCTCAAGAAGCAAGGCACTCTTCTAGGTTCTTGATACAGACGCCTTCTTATCTTTTTTTTTGATAAGTACAGACGCCTTCTTATCTTGAAATTTGTTCATCAATGAGTATTTAAAGGTAGGCAAAAGGCTAGGTTAAAACTGTCTGTGAGTAGAACTAGGATTGGTGAATCCATAATCTAGCTCAAGTGAGGGTCAAGGGTGAGTCTTGCAAAATTTTTGTCTTAATGATCTCTGGAGTGAGGCCTGATTTTGCTCAAGCCAGCTTCTTGAACTTCAACAACTTCAAGCAGTTCCTTACATAAACCTTTACCGAACTTAATTACATTTACAATATCCCTCATATGCTTTTCCACTAAATTGTAACAGCTTCCCATGGTTTGGTGCTTTGTTTGCTTACATAGGAAAAGCATAATGAGCAGAGAATCAAGATGATGTGGGCGAACGTTACAAATTAATATAACTGGCACATATTTGATAGAGTTGGGATTCTGTCGGGATTAAATTAGAAAATCAATTGGATTTTGTGGGGTGCATGGATCGTCTACAAAACCCTTGTGTTGCATTCTATAATGATTGAGGCAATGAGGGGAAAGCACTAAAGAGTAGCTTAGGAAGTGAGCGTGGACATTTCAAATGGCATCATCAATGAAGTGTCAGCAAATTTTTTTAGCGGGTGATGCAAGCCTAGTTATGGATCCGATTTGAAGAAGACATGATCTCAAACTGGAACATCTCTTTATTAATTAAAGACATATAGAAGTTAATGTTGAATTTTGAATCTTGTTTGTTTAATAGAGTTAGCAGGTCTGCAAACTCAACTGCTCATGAGCTCAGTCAATGGGATCCAAAAACTATGTACTCTGGATGGGTGGAACCAGCCCAATTTCCTCCAACCCTTGACAGTGCTCCCGTGGCTGATTCTTGTAATAACCTCCTTTGTGCAATATAATGAATTTTTTTTAAGCAAAAATAGAAAAAAGAAACTTAGAAAGTGAGTGTGCTAGTTTATAACCATCTGGTTTCATCTCAAATTCAAGAAGAACCGGTACTTTAGGTTCATATACAATGCTTAAATACCTTGAGTAAAAGCAATATATCCTAGGGAAATTCTTTGAGCAGCTTTCTTACCGCATACAAATAAGTTTATATTCTTTGGATTACATAGAATATTTAGTAGAAACAGATGCAACATAGGCATGGAAATAAGACTCTTGAGAAGCACAAGAAAGAAAGAGAAGTGGTTGAAATGGTTACCCTCTGCTCAAATTGGGAGCATGGTAATCAAATTATTTCCATTTTTTGTGTCTTGGGCTTTTGATCATTGTCCAATACAATAATATTACCTTTCTATTCCATATAGGTGCATGAATAATTTTCTTACGAAAGAAGAAAAATAAAATACATGAGTTTCTTTTTTCTTATCATATTCCTTGAAACAGATGAATAGAAAAGTAACCAATAGTAATGGTTGAAGGGATGAAGAACAAGACTGATGAATTTAAGAAAAATGAATTAAAATAAAAGATTTTATGTCTGATGTATAGGTCTCTTTTGCTTCATTAAAGCCTAAAAAAAAATCCTAATATCATTTTTAAGGCTTCAAGGCTGAGAATCATTAGAAGTATCTTACCGAAATTATCATTTACAATCTTAAAATGCTTGTTGCATTGATATCTACTTGGTATATATCTGTACTAAATCTCACGCCCCTAAGGTGGAATTGCTTTGCCCTAAAAGTTTAGATATGATTCCTATTTGTTATTTCATTATATTTAAGAGTTGTATGCTAATGCTTGCTTCCACTTTGCAGGATGCTAAGGGAAATGATGTAGATCTTAGCACTTACAAGGGAAAGGTCCTCCTGATAGTCAATGTTGCCTCCAAATGGTATTATGCATCTGCTTCATTTTTTCTTCTTTATAATTATTACAAACCTAATTACCCTAAGAAATTATAGATATAGTTGAGGTAAGTTGTTTTCTACTATTTGGGATTGGAGCTGATCTTATTCCTTAGAATTTTCCCTTACTTTGCAAAACTAAGCATCCATAGTATTCTTTTTTCATTATTAAAAGTATCTATTTATTGCTTGCTTGTCTATTCATGCAGTGGCATGACCAACTCAAATTACACAGAGTTGAATCAACTAAATGAAAAGTATAAAGAACAAGGTTTGGAATTCTAACCTTTGCATAATTGCATTGTAGTTTCTTGCCTGTCGTTTCAAGAACCATTACATTTATAAAGTAGTCTAAAAAATGACATTCTTGGCTTACAAATGTTGTTTTCTTACATGTGGATCCTTTGTCCTTCCTTATCTCTTCCTTGTTCTCTGAGAACAATTGCATGTACACACGTGTCTGAATCTTGTGTCTGTATGGTATCAGGAAATCACTGATACACGCAATGTGTACAGCATCAGTTATTTATAAATCAGGCATTAAGAATAGTTTGGGAGCTCACGTTGACATTATACCATTTTCATTATTTTCTGTATCATGTCCTGGGGCTTGATGCAGGCCTGGAGATACTGGCATTTCCATGCAATCAGTTTGGCGAGGAGGAACCAGGAAGCAATGATCAGATTGTGGAGTTTGTCTGCACTCGCTTCAAATCGGAATTTCCTATCTTTGACAAGGTAGATCTGAGAATAGTAGAATTACGTTGCATTTATGCTCTAATAGCTGCCTCCTTATTACACACCTTCTTAGGTCACTACAAATATAGGATTTTTTTTTCCCTTCTATTTTCCAAATTTTCATTCCCTTTGGCCTCTGATGGTGAACAAAATAGAATGGTTTTGGTGTGCTTGGTATTTTAAGATTACAATCAAATTTTATTTGTGTTTGCATTCACATGTTAAAGTTATCTATAAGAGAGACATCTTAAAGAAACCGCATCAACAATTGCATCTTGGGTCGCATTGGGCGATCTAATAATTGTTGTGCAAACAGCATTGCGCTGCCAAAAAAGATTCTGAGAGTGAATATTATAGGACCCTACCCTAGTGTCATTTAGCACTCCTGCCCTTGTATTTCTTTCTTGTCTTCCCTCTTATTCCATTCAAACAATAGTGGGCTGCTGAATTTTCTGTATGCCGCTGAAGGACAGGATCTTCTGCACCCAGATGGGAAATTCATCAAAAATAACTGTGTCATTTATCTCTCTGTTAAAAAAGCAACAAAGGGTGCAAACATGATCGTGGTGCATGTGCATGCACACACTTCAAACTTATTTAAGTTAAATTAATTTCATATCTTCTAAATTGTACTAGAAGTATGTCATTATATCTAATGGTATGTTTTTATTTCGTCCTTGTGTTGTCGTATATAATTTCTTGAACAGTAAGACATTTGAAAAAGTTTACATGACCTTCTGCTCTTCTTCCCTCTGGCTATTCCTGTAAGGTTTGCAGCATTGTAGTTATCATGATCTGTGAGATATATTGCGCTTTACTTGTTTTAGATTGAAGTGAATGGTGAGAATACTGCTCCAGTGTACAAGTTCTTGAAGTCTGGAAAATGGGGGATAATCGGGGATGATATCCAATGGAACTTTGCCAAGTTTCTAGTTGACAAGGATGGGCAAGCTGTTGATCGTTATTATCCCACTACTTCTCCTCTTACCATTGAGGTAAAACCCAGTTTGCAGTTTATGTTTGATTCTCAAAGTTCAGTTGGCTTATGCTGCCTAATTGTTCTTTTATAGCAAAAGATCATCTTTATTCTATCAAAGTGATGTAGTTCTTCTTGCTTTGTGACATTACTGCAGCATGACATCAAAAAGCTTCTGGGAGTGAGTGAATGAATGCTATTTGGGAGGGGACATCCTAAGTTTGAAGCCTTTGATGTGAACTTGGCTTTTGTGTTTGTGACTTTGTGCTTTTGTGTCTGTGCGCCTTACTGACTCGTTAGATTTGTATAATAGAATATTATGTGTGACTATGAGGCGTATTTTCCTTCATCTGTGTTAGTTTGTTGCAATCTGAACAAAATCCTTTTCTATGTATTGATGCCGTTTTATCAGTTTTTATTTATTTTTTTCCTTTTTAAGTCAAAAGGAAATTTTTTACTAGATAGCTATAAGACCAACTATATAGGTCTATCAAAAAGACATTCATAAAAGCAGCAATAGAAAGTATAATTTTGGATGGGATATAAAGACGGAAAATATTGCATATGGCTGCCCCTGATTAGTATGTTGAGAATCTGAACCTAAACACAATTTTTGGTACTGATGCTTTGTTATTGTTGGTTGTTGTTTGTAGTTAAGACTTAAGATAGTGTCGTTAACCACACCATATTTGCTTGTGCAAGGAAAGAAGCAAAATGTGGATTTAGGAGATCGAAACAAAATTTAAAAATTATCAGGATGTAATAATAATCAGGGTTGTCAAAAATCTAACTTTGAGATTCCATGATGTGAAAGGTATTAATATGCGTAGATCCTTCAAAATTTTGGGTAGTCCAGTACATCATCATGATAGTCATGGTTGTTAAAATCGTGATCTAGATTGTAGGATCGTACGATTTTACGATCCTACCTCACCAAAACGTTTAGAATCGCACTGGGATCGTAGAAATGGTAGGATCGTATGTAAGATCGTGGGGGATCGTATGAGATTCTACCGATTCTACCGATCCTACCAAAATATCAATTTTTGGTTTTTTTTTTTAATTTATTTTTTAAAGGGATAAAGTTTTGGTTTTGATGAAGTTTTAAAAGTTTTTATTTTTCTATGTTATGATGGTGTATGGCTTTTTATTTTTATTTTTTATAAAATTATGTTAACCTATGCAAATGTTTTCTAGTTTTTAGTTCACTTGTAATAAAAGTGAAGGAATGCTTCATCATTTTTAAATGAAGAATTTATATTGGCTTTGCTACATTTTAAGCTATAATGTTAAATTTGTTTGATCAATATACTAATTTGTGTTATAATATTACTAAAATGTTTTTCTTATATATAATTTTATTAGTATGCTTCTATTTGTATATTGATTAATTGAATATTTTTGAGCGCGCGCTCTGTAATTATTGCTGAGCGGTATAACTTGAATAGTTGAGTGTGAAATTGTATCTTGATCTCTTTTGCAGCTCTAGTATACAAGTATACAATGTATGATAAAATGGTTGACGATGATTAGGACGGTGGTCATAAGAACTCTATAATAAGAATATTTAAATGTTCACTTCACCTTAATATTAATCTTTCTTTTGGATTTCATATTTTAGTTAGCTAGTTTCCATTTGATAACTTATTTTGGATTTTAAACTTGGAACTTGGAACTTAGAACTTGGAAAATATTTCCATATTGTTGATAAATATTTTGGTATTTGGTTGCTAATTAAACATTTATTGAATTTTTTAGATACATTGGGTCAAAATGTAAATATATTTGTTTCGTTAGTATAGATGTAGCGATATAAGACATGCAAATTACATCATATAATACAAATCTTTGTTTTTTTTTTAAATGGATAAATTCACAATTTACGTGATTATACAACATACAAAGTTATTATCAATGTGTTTTTTTGCTTTAAATATGAAACTATGTAGGATCTTATGATCTACGATTCAATCCTACGATCCACGATCTCACCTACCTCTCACGATTCTACGTAAAATCCCAATTTTGACAACCTTGATGGTAGTCCTCTTTGGGCTGTACTCAAAAGTAGTTGATGAATTCGGGTCTGGTATAGAAATCCTTCATTCTATACTGTTACATAGTAGATCATGGTACTATCAATCTATTCCATATAGTGGAATAAATAATTTACGTAGAAGACTCAAAAGAAATTACACAACTTTCTTCTTTCTTCTACTTCTTATTATTATTTTCAAAAGGTAGGTTGGCACGAATTATACATGCATTTTCAATTTAGATTTACAATCAACACAAGCCAGTGCTTGTTTTATAGACATCTAGTGTTATTACAATAGGACTTCTAACCATGTGATTTCCATTTTCTTCAACCCAAACGAGTGTGCCGAATGAAGATTGTTCTTTCCCTTCATATCTTATAGTGAGATTATATGATTTCTTTTCATTTCTCTTCCTAAAGATTAGTTTCTCTGGTGAAACCATTACTGTAGAACCCTCTGGTGCTGTCACCATTGCCTTGTAAGTTGAAACATCTTGCCCAACATTGGTTACAGTTCTTTGAAAGTTTTGAATGATTGAAGATGCCCTTTTCTTACGGAGTAGAACTATAAATGATGGGTAATTGAGATCAGAAGAAGGGCTTGAACAACTCTAACTATTTGATCCACTGAAATTCAATATTTGTGCACTGTTAAAATTCAAGGAGCATAAGAGATTCACGTAATCTTGTGGGGTTGCATCATAAACTATACCAGGATCAAGTGCTTGATTTGGACGAATATGACCTGACCCCATGCCCATGGCTAGAGGTGAAGCAACTTGCAAGCCATTCCCACTGTCTCGAATTGGGCTGTTGGTATTATCTAAATGGTCAGCAGGGGTCATAATAGCAGACTTTATAGCAGCAGTGGTCATAATAGCAGAATTGGGCTGTTGGGCCTTAAATTGATTCTTTTTGTAGGTTTTTTTTTTTAAGTTTAGCTCAAAAGTTCATTTTTTTTTTCTTAATTTTTGGGTTGAAAAGTATGAAAGTTTATTATATTTGGGCTAAACTCTTTAGTTTTGAGTTAAAAAATACAAAGAAAATACTAAAATAGACATTAGAAATTAGAAATTAGAAATATGAACCCTAAAAATGCAATAAAAATGATAAATATTCAAAAGTCTTATTCAGTCCACATTGGTTCTATTTGGTCCATTTTGTTCTCTTTCGTCCTATTTGGTCTAATTCGGTCCTATTTAGCCCATTCTGTCCACTAAATTTCTATTCAGTCCACTTCGGTCCATTTCAGTCCATTCATGCCACATTGGCCCTATTCGGTTCACATTAGTCCTATTCTTCCCAATTCGGTCCATTATATCCACTTTAGTCCTATTCAGTCCATTCTGTCAACTTTGATTCTATTTGGTCCTATTTGGTCAATTCTGTCCACTTTGATCCACTTCAATCCTATTCGGTCCACTTTGGTTCTATTAGGTCCTATTCAGTCCACATTGGTCCTATTCAGTCTACTTCGATCCATTCTGTCCACTTCGGTCCAATTTGGTCTCATTCTGTTCACATTGGTCCTTTTCGGTCCATTTGTTCTTATTTGGTCCACTTTGTTCCATTTGGTCCAATTCAGTCTATTTATATCACTTCAGTTCATTTTGATCCACTTTGATCTATTTTTGTGCACTTACATAATGGGAAAAGACATGTTTGGGTTGAAAACACCTAATCTAAATACAACTTTATTAAAAAAATATATAAATCTCAAACTCATAATATTTAAAATCTTAAGTATAACATTTATTGTTGCTACGCTTTTGTTAAGCCACATTAATGTAGCATTTCAATCCATTTCAGTACTGCTAAATTTAAGTGAAAGTCTTTCTAAACATAAAGGCTATGAATATACAAATATAATCTTAAGGGCAGTTATTCATTTGTTTTAATGTCGTTATTTTTAAATGAATTGTATGAGGTTTTTTTTTTTAGAAAGTGAATTGTATGAGGTTGATTATACATTTAAGCTAAATAAATAAATATATGCATACATATATGTATGTATGTATAATTTTTATTTAAATAAATTATTCAAATTATTCATTCTCTTAAAAGAGATTATCATGATAATCAAAGCTCATATCAAACTTATAATGAATATGTATAATTTTTTCTCTAAATTTTATTGGAGAGAGAGAGAGAGAGAGAGAGAGAGAGACTACTTGTGATGGGGAACTCAAAAATACAACACCAAAATGTATGAACAAAAAATAGAGTTTTAAAAATCACAATGATTCATCAATATAAAGTAGAGTTGCAAGAAAGAATAAAAAATCAAGAGAAAGAGAACAACCACTTTTTCAAAAGAGAATGTGAGGGAGAATAATAAAAAATTTATAAAAATTAATACCAGAAGAAAAAAAGTAAAAATAAAAAATATAGTAATAAATACCAAATTATCCAAGTCATGTTATATAATAAAATAACATTATATTCTTATATATTATCTTTATAATGCAATATGACAACATCAATGAAATAAAAAAGAATAAAAAAAAAGATAACAAATTAAAAACACAAAACTTAATCACATCAACTCAAAGTAGAGTTCCAAATAATACAAAAATTGATCAACCTAAAGTAGAGATGCAAGAAAAATATAATAAAATCCACCAAAAATGAAAAAAAATAATGAGAGAGAGAAAGAGAGAGAAATACCTTTTGTGTGTGAAAAAACTAAGAATAGAATGGAAAAGCTAATTGTAAATATATAGTAAGAGGAGGGGAATAAGAAAAGCAAAAAATAAAGGAACATAGAGGGATAGAGGAAAAGTGATATTAAGGTAAATAGTAATGGGGAGATGAAAAGGTATAAAAGGAGGGGAAAAGTTAGAGAAAGTATAAAATAAATTGGAAAATTAATAAGAAAAAAAAGGACTTAAAAAATAAGAAAGAGAATGTTGAAAATGGGTGGATGATGTGGCCATTAATATGGCTCAATAGGAGCGTAGTACCAATAAATGCTATGATTTAGCTTTTAGATATATATATATATATATATATATAGATTAGGAGTTAATCTTGTTAAGTAGGCTGTTTGCTTTTCTTGCAATTTGTCTTAATTCGAGTAGGCTTGGTAATTTAGGTATGATAATTTAGGACTTTCCTTGTTTTCATTGTTAACTTATGCATTTCTCAAAAAGTCCTATTAAGTTGGGCAATTTTGAACCCGAAACCCATATCCTTGAAGTAAAATATTCACTTCAAATAGTTTGGATCACTTTGAGTAACTTTTTTTTAATAGAAAGATGCTGCAAATTTAATTAAAGGAAAGCCAAATCAGTTTGAAATACAACATTGATGTGTGGAGGAATATCATCAATCCACACCAATAAAACTGTGACATTTCTAGCATGTCTAGCAAAATTATTAGCTACAAAATTGGCAAATTGACAAACACGAGAAAAATTAATAAAGCTAAAGGATTTTGCAAAAAGTTTAGCATCAGCGATTAAGTGACCAAAAAGGGCAAGAGATTCCAATTCAGCTTTTAAGGAGTTTATAACTTGAAATATAATAAAGAGACCGAAAGTATATTAAAAGTGGTTTCTACTCAAGCAAATGTACCATTTTGGGCTAAGTACATTAATCCAACGTATTAGCTTGAATAACATGTTTTATAATATATATTTTTAATTATTTAAAATTATTTAATTTTTTTTTATTGTGCCGGCCAAAGCATTCCAAAAATTCCTAATACAAACAGGTATTTAATTTGGTACATTTAAGAAGAGTAACAATACTAGTTTAATAGCGGTTACAATATATTACATTAATAAGGCTGATAGTGGTACGATATTGATTACCTTGATATTGACAATGCCAAACCATCTTAGTCAAAACTTTGATTTAGTGATTCATGAGCTCATGCATTTTCAATTTAGATTTACAACTAACACAAGCCAGTGCTTGTTTTATAGACATCAGGTGATATTACAATGGGACTTCTAACCTTGTGATTTCCATTTTCTTCAACCCAAACAAGTGTGCCGAATGAAGATTTTGCTTTCCTTCCATATGTTATAGTGAGATTATATGACTTCTTTTCATTTCTCTTCCTAAAGATTAGCTTCTCTGGTGAAACCACAATCGTAGAACCCTCTGGTGCTGTCACCATCACCTTGTAAGTTGAAGCATCTTGTCCAACATCGTACAATTCTGTGAAAGTTTTGAATGATTGGTGATGCACTTTTCTTACGTTCACGGAGTAGAACTATAAATGATGGGTGGCTGAGATCAGAAGAAGGGCTTGAACAACTATAACTGTTTGATCCAGGGAAATTCAAGACTTGTGTACTGTAAAAATTTATGGAGCATAAGAGATTCACATAGTCTTGTTGGGTTGCATCATAAACTAAACCAGGATCAAGTGCTTGATTTGGACGAATATGACCTGACCCCATGGCTAGAGGTGGAGCAATTTTCAAACCATTCCCATTGTCTAGAATTGGGTTATTGGTATTATCTAAATGGTCAGCAGTGGTCATAATAGCAGACTTTATAGCAGCAGGACTCCATTCCGGATGTGCACCTTTTAGAAGTGCAGCCACACCAGTAGCATGAGGACATGCCAAAGATGTCCCATATGAAACCAAAAAATCTTGGTATATCTGTTTATGTCCTTGGATTTCACCTACTGGAGAATTTGGAGGCCAAGCACCCAAAATTAGTGACCCGGGTGCCATTATATCTGGCTTTAAGACGCATGGGGTGTGAGGTGAAGGGCCTCTAAGTGCATAACTAGCCACAACTGGTGCAAGCTTAATTCCTATCATGGTTTGTTGGAATGTCATGTTGGCAATGGGTAACTTGGCAGATTTTACATAATCCTTCAAAACTCGTGCATTGTCTGAGCTAATCAAAATGCAAGGGAGAGGAAGAAAATGCATATCCTCCATTACATATGTTGAAGGATTATCGATGATAATTATAGCTGCTAACACATTTGAATCGAGCAATGACCAGGCTTGTGATTTAAGCTTAGCATATTCATCACGGCATACAATAATGCCATTAGGGACATTCCGTATTTTATCATACGGTCTCAGGATCTTGGGGTAGAATAATATTGCATTTTGAAGCGAGTCCTTACCAGGGAAAATGCTCCACCCAACAATGTCTTCCCCATTCCCTAGTGCTATAGTTCCAGCAAACCAACGATCAATGGTGCTAGCTGTGACAGTCATGACCCACGGGTACCCATTCCGTATTCTTTGGTCACCTAGGAATCTATTTCCTGCTATAGTAGAAACCAACACACCTTTCTCCATGGCAGTAAACGTAGCTTTTGCTAAATTATCTTCTTCTAGAGGTACTGACTCATTAAGAAAGACCATAGATAGGGAAATCACATCCACACCATCAGTAATGGCTTGGTCTATGGCAGCAATTACATCGGATTCGTAGGTAGAAGATTTCCCTGTAACCTTGTACATGGCTAACTTAGCACGTGGTGCAACACCACTTGCTGTGCCGGTAGCATAGCCGAAAAAAGATGCACCCTTTACGTAATTCCCTGCAACAATGGAGGAAGTTAATGTTCCATGACCAACCATGTCTCTTGCAAAGTTCACACTAATATTGAAGCCTGGTTTATTAGCTATCAGACCCTTGCCAAAGCTCCTAGCACCTATGAACTTTTTATTACACATGGAGGCATTAAACTCTTGCGCTTCCTCACACTTTCCCTTCCATCTTTTTGGATTTTTAGTCATGCCATCATCATTGAAGCTCTTACTTTCTGGCCAAATTCCGGTGTCAATGACACCAACAATGACACCCTCACCCTGATTTGAAGCTAGCCATAAGCCAGTATTAGTATTGAGGGAGAGGAACTCGGGTGGTCGTTTGAAACTTGAAAGTCCTGTCTTCAGAAGCCAAGACAAAACCCAGTGACTTCTTTAGCGCCTCTAATTCATCTTGAGAAAGAAGAGCAGCAAAACCATGAATGGCCTGATCATAACTGTATAGAAGTGATGGTGAAGACTCATCGTATTCTGATGATGCATGATTTGTAGTTTTGAGGGAGTGAATGGTGGAGGAATACCAATTGTGATGATTGGTAAAGGCTTTAGGCATGAAGGTCATATCCATGCTTATGTCCCCTGTTAATTTTTATAGAAATTTTCATAGCATGAGAGGTTAAACAAGAGTTTATGACTTAATATGCTCTTTTGAGGTGCAAGCCATCTCAAGAGGGAATTTATCAGACATATTATGTCCCCTGTTAATTTTTATAGAAATTTACGTAAGCAATTCACTTTTTTTCCCTAACTTAATTAAAACCCATTGCAGGTTCATTCCATTAGTATTATCGTATGTCTTCCAAGCTCAACTAGGTTGTATTGTCTAAAATGCAAATTTTCAAATTAGTTTCCATTAAATCACCAATTGAGGAATGATAATTTGAACTATGAACATATCCTCAAGAGATGCCAATTGCAAGTGTTTTATCAAATCTTCTCTAAAAAGTTTAAATCCATTTCTTACTCTAGTAAACTTATTGAAAATTCTTTCATTATACTAATAACTAGTCGCCAACCCATGCTATGCACGAGAATTTACCTATTTGTGAAGTAGACTAAAATAATTTTATAAAATCTTAAATTGATTAAGAAACTATACCATTGCATGATTTGCTCTTGTATAATTTCAATTTGTGTTACAAATTGAAGAAGAAGCCATTGCTAGAATATGCAATGGCTTACAAAAAATTTGTCAGACAATTTCAGATACTGCAAAAAAAATAACTCAAAAATTTAGATATTAAAACTTCTGAAAGACCAATTAAAGAAAAATTATCAACGTTTGAGTTTGAGTTTAAGTTGGATTTACTAGAGAGATAGAGTTTCATTCCTTATTAAGTTTGGATTAAACAAAAATAATTTTATTTAAATAAAATGACAATTTTATTTAAATATTATGCTGACGTGGAAAATTGTGGGAGTTTCAGAGGTTTTGGTTTTATATATATAATAATAATATATATATATATATATATATATATTATGATTTTGAAACCATTCAATATGAAAATATAATGATTTTGAAAAATTATTTCTCAGGCCAAATTGAATTAAATGATTTGGTGTGAGATCAATTTCCCATATGTCAAAATATTCTTGGGAAGTTCCATCTCGATGATGACTTAGCTACAACTATCCTTGACGAACACTACAACGAAGTCAAAATGACATATTCAACACTTGAAAACGTAAGCCCATTGGAAACAAAGTGAAGACAGTGGCTTTTGCAGCAACAATCAATATATATAAAAAAAAAGCAAACACCTCATGTAGGAGAGCATGAGATTCTATCATGTGATGCATTCTATGAAGAGAATTGAAATACTCTTAAGTTATATTAAAGATACTAACAAATTCAAAAATATGGCCTCTTTATTTCCTTTGGTTCAATGTTTCAAAACTACTTTTTGTTAAATTTTTTATTCAATATTTTAAGACTACTATTTATTTAATTTGGTTCAATGTTTCAAAACTACTTTTTGTTAAATTTTTTATTCAATATTTTAAGACTACTATGTATCTAATTTGGTTCAATGTTTCAAAACTTCTTCTCTCTCCCACACACAAAAAACTCTTTACATTTCCATCCACCATTTTCACTTTTACTCTTTTATATACATACGCCTACAACCCTTCATGACATTCCATCTCAAATGCAATCATCAAAAAAAAAAAAAAAAACTGATGTCAATTACCTTCAACCTTTCAATGACACCTACATAACTCAACATTGTGATACCATTTGATCCTAACCCGTATGAGTAGACTATGACCAAGGAAGGGGACTTGCATTTTTTATTCAATGATGGTAGCTTACAGTTTTGATGTTGAAGTTGAACGTTGTGGATTTTGTGAAGGTTCTAATTCACTTTGAGTCTTTAGGTCTTTAGGATTTTGGTTTGGGAATGTCATAAATGTTTTTTGTTTTAGAATTAAAGAAAAAGAAAAGGAAACATTCTAATTGATTATTTATGAAGTTAGTTTTTTTATATTTATTTTGTGTTAGAACTCATAATTCGTAGGTTTCTTTGTAATTTTTTTTACTGCTATTTTGTGCGGTATAAGCCATAGTAATAAAAATAAAAATCAATGATAAATGGATGTGTTTTTAGCTAATTTCTCTTTATTTAATCACGTTCCCTTTATGTTAATACTTACAAATAATTTCCTTAATTTTATTGAGATAATGAATTGGGTGTTTGCGATTGAGGTCCCCTATTTGGTTGTGAGAATAGAGTGGTTGAGGAAATGTTTGGAAGATTGCTTAAATTTATGTAATTTTAGGATGTACAAGTATTTTATGCTTTAAATTCTTATTTGTATATTTCAAAATCATTTAATCAGTATAAAAAATTAAATCTATTTTTAATGGTAAATATTATAATATGTTATAGTCTTATAGTATTGTACAATATTTTTTAATAAAATATGAATTAAGAAAATCAAGTTTCAAAGTATTCAACAATATTGTGGACAAACATAAATATTATACAACAAATGAACTATTATATGTAGGTCTTAATATACATAAAAATGATTTCAAATTAAATTGTAAAATACTCCGCGCATCGCGTGGGACATTATCTAGTTTACTTAATGGCGGAAATGAATGACAATTCATCTTGTAAATCAAAGAAATTAACAAATAATCCAAATCTTATGATGGTGTCCAAATTGTAATTTTAGGGTTATATGTTGTGTAAGGTATTACTATATACTATGTATAAATAAATTTTCAAAATTTTGGGTAATGAAGTTCAATATAATTAGGCCTAGTTTGGCCTTCCTTGCTAAAAGAGGTTATTTCCCGATAACTCCCTAGTATGGTTTTCTAGTACTTCATGTTGGAGACTATGCATTTCACCCTTCATCATATTCAAATAATGGATATTATTGCTATAAAATAAAAAGGATGTTATTTTTCTAACTTTTCTTAAAAAGTTTTTTTTTTTTTTTAAATCAATCAAATAACAAGAGATTTAGTTACTTTCTTTGATTATTATTATTATTATTAAACACCAGTGTTAACCCTCTAATACAAAGAAGAGTAAATAATAATAAAAAGTCAAAGGTTTTATTGTCATTTGCTTATCTATTACTGAAAATGTTAACAAATGCCTAAAGGCATTAGTTTATAAATTTGTCTTAAAATCATTTTATAGAAAAATGATAAAACAATTAATTTTATTGAAAATTTTATATATTTCTCATCAAAATAGTGTCAAAATTTTCTTATTATAGTTTATTAACAATTGCCCTAAAGACGCTCATTAACATGACCTATCTATTTTTTCATCTCACTTTTCAGTATTAGTGGTGATAATATTTTTTTTTTTTGAATTACTATAGAATAATATAATTAAAACTTATGATAAAATCTCTTTTGAGTATGAAAAAAGACCTTGTGTAAGAGACAAAAAGTGCATTTTGTGTGTTCTGTAAATCCAGATGCCTAAGATTTGCCAAGTGACACTGCTTTTTCCTCACTGAATTTAATCATAGACAACTAGGCATTCTAGGTTTTCCCCACGCATAAACCTAACACTTCAAATTATGAACTTTTCAGTAAGATCGTTTTGTGAGAATCTTGAAAGGATGGCTTTGTTACAGAACATGAGAATCTTGAAATGATGGCTTTGTTACAGAACATGTTAGCACAAACCCGTCACCCGTCATTGGGCAAACAAGCTGGAGTTGTAAAAGTTACAATTCTCTCAGAATCATCAAGTTCATATACAACAACACATATATACAAAATTGTCATGTGTCTGTTGCAGCAAACTTTCATCCACGCGTCAAGTCAATACCGGTGTGGGGGTTGTTTCTCAATTCAGCTTGCCGTGAACCATGCCAAACGCTTATCCCTGAGGGATTGTAATTTTGAGAAGACGGTGCACTAGTTGGTGTAGCTAACTTATCACTACACTGAGCCTCAGAACCCTCGTTACCTATAGCACCAGCCAAGGCCAATTGTTTGGGCTTGGTTTTAGAACCGCCATAGACAAAACTGCACACTACCACCTGCAGTGAGCAACATATTGATAACGTATTAGGCTCCCAAAACACAACAATGTATTCCCCACCACCACCCAAACCACTGGCACTAGTAAACATTCAACCGCCCCACATGTATACACAATCAGCTATAAACATAACAAAAACTTATCAAAGTAAAACCATACCATATTACAAAACACAAATGTTAAATGAAACCCCTCCCCCTCCCCCTGCCCCCCCCCCCCAAAAAAAAAAAAAAAACCTTTTCATCTCCAGAGCACACATTCCATGCCACATCCAAATGAACATCTATTCCCACACAAGCAGCATGCAAGCATTATGACATTCCAATCAGGCCTAGTATTCTAGGAAGGTATGACAAAATTCAGGGCAATCCAAGAAATACCTGAACTGGGCTAGATGCAATAAGCATTGCAATACCACCACCAATAACATGACCATCAGCACTTGAAAGGGAAGCACTTATGCCACCGGTACGATTACGTGGGCCACCATCTTCAGCAACCAAGTAGGAACCAGACAAGCATAATATCTGGAAACGGCCCTATAAAAACAAACAAAACAAAAAAATTTATAAATTGTTTGAAAAGAAAAAGATATATACCAGAATATATGATACAAAAGAAATGGCCAAAAGCTTATCTAACTGCAAAAACTAACTGTGCAGAGTAGATGGGGGGAAGATTTAAAAAAATAGTAAAACAATGTATAACATCATACACCATTTTATTTTATTGTATTTTTTGATAAGTAATAAAGATTTATTGATATCAAAAAAGAGACACCCAAGTACAGAGGGAGTATACAAGAGGGCTGTTATTGCATAGTCCGGGACTATGCTCCCTCTCTCTCACAGAGGGGTGGGTCCCACCCACCATGGGACCCACCCCTCTGTGAGAGGCAGGAAGCATAGTCCCGGACTATGCAATAATTTTCCGTATACAAGGGTGTATAGATCAAATACAAAAATTACATAAATCAAGTAAATCCAAAATTGAAGAAAAGGGTTGGTTTCTCCCTGGGATGCACGGACGCGGCTCCAGAGGCGCCGCACCCGCGTCCGACGTGGTGCGACGCGGCGACGCGGGAGTGACGCCGCTAACCGCGCGTCAGTGCCGCGTCGGGCCGCGTCTGCCACGTGGTTTCTTTTTTTTTTCGCTGACTCGCGCCGACGCGGTTGAGACTCGGCCCGATTCGCGCTGATTCGCGCCGACTCGGGCCGTATCGGCCGAAATCGGCGAAATGGCCGGTTCAAGCCGAAACGGCCGATTCAGGCCGAAATTCAAACACTCTCTCTCACTCCGTCACTCGTCTCTCTTCTCGGTGCTCTCTGCGGTGTGCGTGTGCTCGGCTTCACGCCTCTCTGTCTCTGCTCTCCGTCTCGGCATCTCCACAGCAACCCAACACAAATGCTACTTTCCTGCCTGGTCTTCCAGGCTGGCTTGAGGCTTCTCAAAAAAAAAAAAAAAAAAAAACACACAAATGCTACTCTGTTGGCCCGTGAGTTGCAATATAAAAATCTTTGATTACCCCAAAATGCCCTTTGCTTTGTATTCTATTGGGCCCCCTAGATGCACCCAAAGTCATGTGGCTGTTTTGGTCATTTTACCTTAATGTACACGTGTTGGTTGAGATGGGTATAGTGCATGATTTGATATGGCATGATTAGGTGAGAGGGTAGGACATTTCTTTTTTGTTTTGTATTTTCTTTTTTGTTTTGTGTTTTTTGCCATCTTATTTCTTTGTTTTGTGAATCTAATGTGTTTTTTAAGAATATTTTAATAGTAAAAATAAATAGAAAATATAAATAAAAATATTTTTAATAATTTTTTAATTGCCGAGTCCCGCACCCGCACCCGCACCCGAGTCTCGAAACGCACCCGTACTTCATAGGTTTCTCCACACTGACGATTAGGCATAGAACGCTCATTATCTTCAAAGCACCTACTATTTCTTTCTTTTCTTTCCTTCCAAACACACCACATCATACACCATTTTATTTCTGTTCAGTAGCATCATTGTTCACCATTTCAGCATTGAAAGAGGACACATGTGCGTTGAGGGAGGGATGATGTACTAGAAACTTCTCTATACTCATCATTGTTCACCATTTCAGCATTGACAGAGGACACGTGTGCGTTGGGGGAGGGATGATGTACGTGAAACTTCTCTATACTCATCTCTAAAGCCAATGCTGCACAGCATAAATCCACAAAGATGCTCAATGCATCACATTGCCTCAACCATACTCTAAAAATGGCCTCATTAAGCTGAAATTTGATAGCTCAAGACAAGTTTAGGCTAGTATAGGCCCCACAAAGTCCTATGTTGAGCTCAAGTTGAATGTTAATCAAACCTTAATATGCACAATTATGTACATTTGGTTCAACTGTGTTTTGAAGTTGAAAAACCCTGAGTGTCACTTTCAACAGAACCAGCCACCATCAATCCCCACAATAATCCCTTCTTTTTCTTTTTGTATAGTTACAAGAAGGAGGGGGTATTTGAAACCAGGATGTCATGGAAACACCAAGAGGTGCTAACTAATTGAGCTACAAGACTTTTGACCACAACAATCACTAACTTAACTCAAGTCCATTACAATTCTCAATTCACTACAACACCACCATTGTGAAATTTTTTTCTTTTTTTGTCAAGTGCTCACCAATCACTGCCTCTGTAAACATGTCACTATCACCTTTGTTTCTGAGGTTCACTACTCTCATCAAAAGCAGCAATCAAAAGCAACTAACTCTATCTATTACTAACTAATCCCACTAATTATCACAAACTAGGATAACTCAGGTTGCGTTTGGATAGCTTATTTTTTGCCAACTTATTTTACTATTCAGCTTATTTTTGCTACTATTCATGAGCCCCATTACACTTTTTGGTACTATTCATGGGTTCCACTATACTATTTTAGCCAACTTTTACCTTTATTTACAGTACTTTCAGCAAAAAGTTTTCAACTTTAACAAAATAAGCGGATCCCAGACAGACCCTCAATACTACTAGAATGAAATTGTTTAATTTGAACCCATTAGTATCGCATACCAACCACAGTTATACACTAGCCTCCCTTGAGGGTTGGAGAAATGTAAGAAACCCCCTCATATTTCCAAAAGTTGACACTTACCCCCCTCTAGTTATTATTTAATTTTTTTTTTAATCTTATAATCAATTTGGTTATTAAACATTATTTTGAGGTTATGCTGGATGGGAATTTAATTTTAAAAATATGTATTTTGACTTAATTTGCAATGGACATAAATGGTCATAACGGGTTAATTATTATTTGAATCAAAACCTCAAGGGGTGGAGTGTCGTGTATAAAAATACGAGTCCCCAATCCTTAAGCAAAGTTATTATAATTTACCTTAATAATAATAGTAATAATTATAAAAAGAGCATCACAAACCAAACGTTTAAAGGATCTCCTCTAGTAAAAGCTTAAAAACCATTTTCTTTCAATCAAGAAGTTCATCCATTTAAAGAGAAAACACCTTTCCCCAAAACCTAAAAAAGCCAGGGGGTTGTTTGGCTCACCCCCCCTTAAAATGTGTTTTCAAAAAGGATAAATCTGGTTTTGAAATTGATTTTTAAGACATGTTTTTGTATAGGTTTTAAATGTAAAAGATGAAAAAAAAAATTATTTGGCAAATGTATCTCTATTTCAAGTTTTTTTTTTTTTTAAATATATTCATTTACCTCAATAACCCAAAAAACCAGCTCAGAAAAAACACACACACACACACAAATCACCCAACCAACTCTGGAACAATATCACAAATCACCCAACAAAAAATCTCCCAAAACATCACCCCAGGAAATCACAACAGACCAATTCTGGAAAAATCCATCGCTTTGGATCATGATCATCATTGCTGTCTCTCCACAGAACACCCCTCTTGTACTATCTTCACAATCTTCGTCATCCGATGGCTTGCATTTCTTGTCATGATGTTTAGGCCGGTTTCACCTCCCTTGCCTCTTGTTGTGGGACCACTTGCGCCTCAAATCGCAGTCTCTGCTCATTGTGGGAGAGCTCTCACCAAATTAGTGGTGGTGGGAGTAGTGGTGGTGATTGGAGGAGTTGCGGTGCTTGTCATTTGTAGGCAGGGGGTTTGCTCTTTTGGGGTGGAAGAGAGAGACTTGTGCTGTGTTGGTTGGAGTAAAGCTAGGATGGCAATGGGGGAAGAAAAAGGGAGAGGAAAATGTGGTTTTAAATTATTTGGTTCAAGTGACACAGGAAAGGAAAAAAAAAAAGGGTTGGATGTTTTCCACCCAAGCCCACCATTTTTTTTTCATTCCAAATCGGTAAGAAAATATGAGAGAAAATGGAAATAAGAAGAAAAGTACAAAATTACCCCCACTTTTTCATCGTTTCACTTTTAATAATAAGCACATAGTGTAATTTAATCTTTATCCTTCAACTTTTCTATCCTCTCTACCAAACACACATAATGGAAAATACAAACATTTTCTATCCTGTCACTTTCTCATCCTCCTAACATTTTCCATCTCCCCCTTTTTCCATCCTCCCAACCAAGCATAGCCTTGGAGAGAAGAAAGAGTTGGAGAGGGAGAGCTAAAGAAAACAGAAAATGAAATATGAAACACCAAAAAGATGTTTTCACATTAAATTTAGATAAGGTTTTTAAGATGTGTTTTTAAACAAGATTTTAATGATAATTATTATTATTTTTTAAAGCCCAACCAAACAAGCCCTAGGACACCCATTTTAAATGATAAAAACTGTTTTTAAAATGACCCCTCCACTTTTTCATTCTTCCACTTCTAATGATATGAGCATAATAATAATTTACTCTCTATCCTTCTACTTTTACATCCTCTCTACTAGAAACACATGGAAGAAAGACATTTTCTACCCTCCAACCATTTTTCTCCCTCCCAACCAAATAGAACCTACGAACCTAAGTAATCCTTTGTCCTCCCCCCCCACCTTCTCCCAAAAAAAAAAAATCCTATTCCCTCATCTGCCAACTATTGCATCCCCTCACCCTTGGAGCTTAGAAGCACACTTAAAATCCCAACCCTCAAGTAACATGCTTACAGCCTCTAACCCAAAACTCATACCATATACAAAATTTTTCTCTAATTCTTAAACATAATCCTCAAAACTTAGCCTAATTTGGTTAGCTCTGACTGCACTAATGAAGCACTGAAGCCATTGTACTAGGTATAAAATGAATACATGGCCGCTCTCATATCTCATTTGCCAGTATTAATTAAAAAGAACTGTTCTGTTCAACAGTATTTATATACTAAATATATCAACTTTGAAAAGAACTATAGTATATATAATAAAGACAAATTAAGAGCAGAGAGAACAGTGCACACTTTGATATAGTATACAAATTAAAAATAAAAATAAAAAACCATAATTTATATGTTGGACCCTATATGGGTTTGTATATAATGTCTTTGCACAAAGAAAAGAGAAATTTTGACCTTCATACCACTCTCAGAATAAAAATTCAAATAATGACTGACTGAGAAGACATCACAATGGAATACTGTGTGTGTGTGTGTGTGTGTGTGTGTGTGTGTGTGTGTGTGTGTGAGTGAGAGAGAGAGAGAGAGAGAGAGAGAGAGAGAAATAATTGAATGCTTCAACCTCATATGTGACACTGACACCCGTAGATGCAGGTTGCCGTAGTGTTACTGAAGAAACTGTACCAGTGCCTGACAAGATGCACAGAGCCCTTGGTCTCTGTTGTGAAAATGACAGTATTTTTGCAACAATGTCCTGCAAAGAAAAATACTCATAAAGAAAAAACGTCCTGCAAAGAAAAACATGAAACAATCACCCTAATAATTAAAAATTAAATTTAGCATGCCCTTGAGCAATAACTGTGAAGTGTTCAGTTGCCACCAAACCAGAGATCCAACATAGAGGCCTTTACTAAAAGCCACTTATAGCAACATTTAACAAGACTTGGGCTGACATTGATACATGCAAAATTGTACATGTTTGCAGCAGAACAATACGTATATGCACGGATTTGCATGTAATTGTGACTTTCTTCCTAATCTATATTCTTCTGATGGATCTCATCTATAAAACTATGTGGTCCAATTTCCAGCATGTGTAACTACACCATATATATTGGATCTATTACAAACAATATTCATGTAGCTTATATGTCACAACACATAAAGGATCATACTTTATACATCATCTTATCACTTTTTTCCTAACTATCACCTGTGTACAACAGTACAAGAAAAACTTTGGAATCTATTACCATCAATATAAGAGCTATGTGAATCACAAACCTCTACCAAGTTATAGAAGGAAACCATTTAACGGATCATAAAGCATTATCTGTTTGCATCCTTGGAATCATTCAGTTTTCAAGTTTTTTCTTCCCTACATGAGGAAGCAATTTCCACTAGTGTTCATATGTAATCTATCTCAACAGCTAAGACAAAGAAAACAGACAGTTATGGATGTATATAACGTCAGCTTCTTGGGCTCTCTCAGAGGAATTTGATGAACTCAATATGTGCATCATGTTTTAGATGTCTAAGTAATTTGAAAGTATGTAACATACCTCCCCAACTCCAATGGTGATAACATGTGGTGAAAAAGCCATTCCAGCTGAATTGTTCATCCATTCACCTATGAAAATAAACATAAAGTACTGAAAAAGAATCCACAGACCTCTATGTACACACACCAAAATTAAAATTTCAATCAGCTATTACTAACATAATCTTCAGTTACATAAGGACTGTAAAGTATTGAAGCTAGAAAATGGCCAGGGCCTCTCCTTATTGCAATGATTTACCTCAATTTTACAACTCCTGATTATGTCTATGAGATGTTCATTCTAATAAGGGGACACAGCCAATGAAAGAAGATATCCATTGAAAATTTCAGTAATCATTAAAACTGGCATGTGCTAATGAACAAGGTTGAAGATACCCATAGATCAAAATGATAGGAAAAACTGTATCATTGGACAATTCTATGGCAATAAAAAAATAAGCATAATAATTAATCATTATCGAAATACAATATATGAGAATCAAATTGCTTTCTACCACACTGGAATATGAGTTAAGACTATGGTCAAGATAGTGACAACATATCAAACTTAACATATACCAAAAACAAAACAAAAGCAAAATTTACCAAGATCAGCTAATTTCTGCTTCCTGCCAGTCCCAGGTGGCCGCCCTCTGGCCCGCTTTTGGGATGATGAGTTTGATCCAGGTGTAGCATTAGGAGCAGCAGACATAGGAGACAATTGAAGAGAAACTGGGCCATCAGGACCATATTTCCTGGGCCTTCCTCTCTTCTTCTTTATAGGCTCACCAGATGGAACACCAGAAGACACTCCCATGTTAATACCATGAGTAAAATTGGGATGTGGTGGCTCTACTGAAAATGTTGGTCCAACCGAGCTGACCCTGACATTGGACTGAGCTGGAATACCCTGATTGTGCAAGGGTCTGAACCCAGGTGGTACATGTATCATCCCAGACTGTGCTCCAGACCCACTAACTCCACCTCTATGCATGTAATATGAAGCTGACCCACTAGACAATGCCATGGCTTCCCTCCCATCCATGCATTTACTGATTGATTTGTTACTCAAAAACTTAAATATTTTGGAGCCTAAAGATTTTAACTTAACCTGGATCCCTTAACTAGACTAGAGATTCTAAAATCATCACCAAAAGTTCAACCAGAAACGGAGCTTTCAAAAAACAAAAAAAAAAAAGGGGTTTTACAAGGGTTTTTCTAGGAATGGTGAAAAGCTAATCAAACACAACATAAATTTTGAATCTTTACCCCCAAAAAAAGAATGAAAAATAAGACACAGATCCCCTTCTACCCTAAAAATCTTCAAATTAGAAACACAGGGAGATTCTAAATTAAGGGTTTTACAAGGGTTTTTCTTGAAATGGTGAAAATCTAAGAACCCAACAAAATTTTTTTATCTTTACCCACAAAAAAAAAAAAAAAAAAAAAAAAAAAAAAAAAACAGAAGGAAAGTGATGTTAAAAGCTGAAACAGTTATAAACCCTGAATAAATAAAAAAACAGAACTTTATAGCAGAAGAAATGTAGAAAAATCAGAAGCTCACAGACTTACAGACACTGAAGGTCAACAACCTTGCAGTTCCTGGATCATGCCTCAACCACCCAAGAGAAACAAAACCCTAGATTGAAATGAAATCTAGGGTTTTGACAGGAAAATGCAGAAGGTGGAAAAAGAAAAAGAGAAAAAGACAAGAAGGGGGGAGTTGGAGGAAGGAAAAGAAAATGAATTGAAAAATATGAGCTTTTGAATTAAAAGTGGGTTTGTTTGTGTGTGAACTGTGCTACTATGAAGTAGTAGTAGTAGTAGTCCTAGTAAAGACTAATGACTAAAGACTAAATAAGAGTAAAGACCTTTACTTGTCAAAGCAAAAAAAAAAAGAAAGAGAGTAAAAACCTTTTTCTTTCTTTATTGTAATCTAGTCAGGGTGGTAGGGGGGTGTATCTCTGACTATAAGAAGGGAAGGACTAATGGTATTGGAAAGACAGTGTGGTGGCCCACCAAAAGTACCAAACTTAGATGTCTATGTCAGGTTGCTATTACTTAGGACATTGAGCCTCTTCTTTTTCTCTTTGTTTTTTTTTTTTTTTTCCTCTCTTTCAAACAAAGACTGTATGGTACTTTAGCTGGTTTTTGTTAACTCCTACTGTTCTGATGTAAGCATGCATAGGATTTGAGAAGAGGAGAGAGAGCGTGTCACTGGTGTGTGGTCTTTGAGAGACGGTCAAACAGTGTTCAAAGTTCAAATTGGGGAAAAAAAAATAAAAATTAAAAAAAAATAAAAATCAATATTTTTTTTAATGATTATAATGTAAAATAACTGATTTTTTTTTAGTAGGGAAATATGAAAAAAAAAAAGTTTCCTTTTTGAGAATCAAAGATAAAAATAAATAAATAAATAAAGGTTGAAAAGAACAAACAGCCGGAATTGTCTACTAAAATTCACTGGTCAATACTCCATAGTGGAAAACATATATATATAGTGTGTGTTCCTACTAATGATTCTACATGTGAAAAAAAAAATTATTCAGCAAAAAAAAACAAAAAGATTCTACATGTGAAAATAGACTTGGTCCAATTCAGCAACAAAATATATATATATATATATATATATATAGACTTGGTCTAAAAGGTCTCTAAATTATGGTACATAAATTATTAAATTTGTAAAAAAAAAAATAATAATTAAGAGTCTATTTGAATACTGCTTATGTTGCTGAAACTGAGAACTTATTACTAAAAGTACTATAGATAAATGTAAAAGTTAACTGGAATAATACAGTGAGACCTATGAATAGTATCAAAAAGTGTAGTGAGCTCATAAATAGTACCAAAAATAAGCTGAATAGTGAAATAATTTTCATTTTTCATTGGTATCCAAACGGATGCTAAGTTTGGTCACTTCTCTTTTCTTTTTTTTTTCTTTTTTTTACGTCATCCTCTAAATTTATCATTCTTTTGTGCGATTTTTTTTCTTCTAAATAAGATAAGTGGTAGCTACTAACTTTCCTCATATGCTATTGGATCCTCCATTTTTTTTTTTTTTGGTGAGAAAAATGGCAATTTTATACTTGATTGGTTGATTTCCTGAAATATTGTTTAAACTTTAAATCAGGAGTGGATGGTACCTTATGGGAAAAATGATTTTTTTGTAAATATTATAAGCCAAATATAGTTGCATCAAGTGAGATTGAGATCATAATAAATTTCACAACTACTGAATTGTCAAGTTGTTGATTCTTATTTGATTAACTCTTAACACCATTTTATTGTCCACAATTTATTGAGAATATATCACGAATATATTAAGCCTGACCAAGTTTTGTGTCAGAATAAGCTGGCCTAGGTGCTCCAATTCATAGTACTAGCCCGGCCAACATTGCCATTAGCTGGAATGTGGACATTCATGGTCTGATTTTGGTTTTGATGTAAAAGACTAATTAATTAAGAAAGAGTTTAAATTCAATAAAGATACGGTACAAAACCTATAATTTATATCCTCCCATTACAACAATTTTTCACAAATTAAAGAATATGACTCGCCACACACAATCATTCCTTGCTCCAGCTAATCCGTCCTTCTTTCCTTGGGTTTGAAGAACCACCAAACCTCAACCCACCAGAGACGCCGCTGGAGTACACAACAGATTTTGGACCTCCACAGCTTTGGTATTGCAGCCACTAACCTTTTATAATTCTACTCAACTAATGACTTTAATGGTGCTGGCCGTAGTAAGGAAATTGCCACTGACGGACATGAGTTAGATGCTAATGCCAAATGCCTAGTTTGTTCATTTTAACTTATGCCAATGTGCTAATCTTTGCGTGGTTATTTGATTGGTTTCATGATGATTTATTCAGGAAAAAAAAAAAAGAGATTGGTTTCATGATTTGGGAAGGAGGACATGGAAAAAGAGATGAAAGTCATTTTCTTTTTTTTAACTGCTGTAACTCTGGCAGCTTCTCCAACGGATTTTGCGGCATCTCTCCGGCTGGTTGAGTTTCGATGCTTCTTCAGATCTAAAAGGGAAGGAGGATGGGAGTTTATCACTAATTTTGTGTTAGATAGTTCATTATTTCAAGGGTTGAGTTAATCGGTATCTTAGAGCATTTGTTAATAAATTATTTTAAAAAAATTTTAATATTTTTTTATGGTAAATATAAAAAGCGCAGTTTTTTTTTTTTTTCCTATAAAAAAAAGTTTTTAAAATTATTTCACTATCAATTAAACATGTAAGGACACGATTTGGAACGACCCAAAACGATACTGGGTTCGCACGTAAAAAGACCCAAACAATATCATTTATAGAGCGTGAGTTTGAAAGGTTAGGCCTTGATCACAAGTCGGTGGTATTCCACGGTGTTCATACCTAAACAAGTCGTGTTTATACATAAATAAATCGAGCACGCTCTGGGAGTATTTCTCCTAGAGGTGGGCTGGGAGGCTCTGGTTTTGGCCATTTTTCCCAGCCCCTGTTATGGATTGCTTACTTTTCCTTTTATACTAGCTTGTGTTCCTTATCCTTCGTCCACGTGTAGGGTCGACTTTTCAGGACTGATACTTGTCCCATCAGCCCATACTCAAACTCGTTGGAGGTGGTTGTAAAAGCTGGGGAGTATGGTTCTGTCAGGTGCAGAGTATTGAATGGCAATAAGGGCAGCTTTCCCTGGTCATTATACTTTCCAGCGTACCCTTCTCCATTGACTTTAGATATTTTAGATCTTTATTCCCAAGCTGTTCCTAGACCGCTTTTGCCCCTCCTCTCAGGGGGACCTCGGATATGCCGAGGACAGAGTCATCCTCGGCTGTGTCTCACGATTACTTTGGCCTTTTATTACTTACCCCCGGCTACCTACTTCCTCGGCTAGGGCCTTGGGCCCCAATGTAAAAAGAATGGGCCAGGGCCACAATTTATTGGACCCCACAATAGCCCCTCAAAATCCTGCTGTCCGACCTCTTGGTTGGAGAGGAGGGTTTTGGTAATGCCAAGCCTTTATTACGGCTCGTTTAACTCTATCTTTCATTAGTGCTGGCGTCCCTTCATCTACCCAGAAAACATACCGGGCTATGGGACATTCCTTTGAATTTATTCACAATGCGCTCCTGCCGTTTGATTACTTAAAACGCTCCCTTAATGACTTCCCTTTTCGAGACCATTTAAATTCGACGGTTATCGATGAGGTGGGGAAGTGGAACGGGTATATTCTCGTTTACAGATTTTCTTGGAAATCTGGACAGATTAAATACCTCCCGTTTTGCCCTGCATATAAGAATGAAAGCTGGAGGTTACCTCTCTTTCACAGAGACCTTTCAATACTTTTAAAGTCTAAAAACTCTTATCCTCCCCCAGAATTTCCCATATCCGCTCATTTACACTTTAAATTACGATTCATCCATGATAGGAGGGGGAATGAAGAGATCATACCCTTCTCAGAAATGCTACGTTCTTGTGAAGCTCAAACTGGCTCGGTCAAGGCGGGATGGCAGAGACTCAAGATACTTCTTACCCTCCTTTCAGCCAAAATCCGAAGCAGGGGCTCGTCGCGTCAATCTCTTGGTGTGGCTGAGTTGGGGTTACCCATTATCAGTACCAGCTGCTCTCTTATGAGCATAGCTAACATGGCACCAGCGTGTTAGGAATCAGGACTGACGCAGGGACAAAGTATCCATGTTTCTTCCTTTCTTCCTTCACTGGTGCCTCCTTTTGCCTCCCCTTCTTTCTTTCTCATCACCAGATCCATCCTGGTGCTTTTACTTCTTCCTCTTCTTCTCCTCCTTCTCCTTATCCATCAAAGAAGGTCCTCCTCTCAATATGGGTGCTACTGGGGCAGAATTTGGAGAGACTTCGGAGCAGAGTTTAAAAAGATTTCTGGTCATGTGTTTGTTTTTTTTTTTTTTTTTTTTTTTTTTTTTTTTTTTTTTTTTTTGCAATTCGTTTTCCGTATAGGCTTGTTTAAGCCCTTCATTGTACGCTGTAATACCTTTCTATATTAATAAAAGTCAATACTGTTTTATTTGGTATATTCTAACTCTTCTTTCCGAAATGATTACCCCGTGAATAGACGTATTACCACATGACCTTCTTTTTTTTTTTTATTCGGGTATTCTAAACGGTGCTTAGGACCGAAATCCTTGTTAACAAAAAGACTTTACTTTGCACTTGTTAAAACTATCTTAACATAATAATGCTGATCTGAACAAATGATACTTAGGGCAGAAACCCCTACTAAGCAAAAAGAGGAATATGTTAATATGAGCTTATTGAAGCTACCCAACTTAATAATACTGAATCGAACAATTGACACTTAGGGTTGAAATCCTTATTGAGCAGAAAGATGTTATCATGAACTTACGAAAGCTGTTTAGCACAATAATGCCAACCTAAGAAAACAACACTTACCCCAAAAATGGCCGAGATGACAGCTGAATGCTCGGTGCGGTGTAGGAGGTAATCATCCGAGGACGTATAACCCAAAAATATACAACCCCTGTAGGTTGCTGAGTAATAAGGCATTTCGCCATCTTGCTAGTAACTTTTATAATCTTAACCTTTTCCGGTATTTGGTCCGAGAACTGAACGATTTAGAATTCTTCTTGAGTAGCTGACTTCTCCACAGGTTCGAGTCCGAGGACCATGCAATACCTTGGTTCTGTCCAAAACTTGATTTTGATAAGTAGTTGGTTTCCCCATAGGTTTGAGTCCGAGGACCATGCAATACCTTGGTTTTGTCCAAAACTCGATTTTGATAAGTAGTTGGTTTCCCCATAGGTTTGAGTCTGAGGATCATGCAATACCTTGGTTCTGTCCAAAACTTGATTTCGATAAGTAGTTGGTTTCCCCATAGGTTTGAGTCCGAGGACCATGCAATACCTTGGTTCTGTCCAAAACTCGATTTTGATAAGTAATTGGTTTCCCCATAGGTTTGAGTCCAAGGACCATGCAATACCTTGGTTCTGTCCAAAACTCGATTTTGATAAGTAGTTGGTTTCCCCATAGGTTTGAGTCCGAGGACTATGCAATACCTTGGTTCTGTCTAAAACTTGATTTTGATAAGTAGTTGGTTTCCCCATAGGTTTGAGTCCGAGGACCATGCAATACCTTGGTTCTGTCCAAAACTCGATTTTGATAAGTAGTTGGTTTCCCCATAGGTTTGAGTCCGAGGACCATACAATACCTTGGTTCTGTCCAAAACTCGATTTTGATAAGTAGTTGGTTTCCCCATAGGTTTGAGTCCGAGGACCATGCAATACCTTGGTTCTGTCCAAAACTCGATTTTGATAAGTAGTTGGTTTCCCCATAGGTTTGAGTCCGAGGACCATACAATACCTTGGTTCTGTCCAAAACTCGATTTTGATAAGTAGTTGGTTTCCCCATAGGTTTGAGTCCGAGGACCATACAATACCTTGGTTCTGTCCAAAACTCGATTTTGATAAGTAGTTGGTTTCCCCATAGGTTTGAGTCCGAGGACCATGCAATACCTTGGTTCTGTCCAAAACTTGATTTCAATAAGTAGTTGGTTTCCCCATAGGTTTGAGTCTGAGGACCATGCAATACCTTGATTCTGTCCAAAACTCGATTTTGATAAGTAGTTGGTTTCCCCATAGGTTTGAATCCGAGGACCATGCAATACCTTGGTTCTGTCCAAAACTTGATTTCGATAAGTAGGTCTGTCCAAAACTCGATTTTGATAAGTAGGGGAATTAACCTCTCGGTTATGGCACGAGACCTTGGTTTACGGGGAATTAGCTCTTCAGCCAAGCCCTTAGAACCCTTCGTGCTGCTGACGCTACAAAGCGCAGCCCCTACTAAAGAAACATAGCCCCTGGTGGAACTTTTCGCTAAAACAATACAATACAACCGGCTGTTTAGAAGTGACAAGGGGATTGTTTCGACCAACCGCCTGTGCCAACGCACAAGCCTTTCCCACAGACGGCGCCAATTGTAAGGACACGATTTGGAACGACCCAAAACGATACTGGGTTCGCACGTAAAAAGGCCCAAACAATATCATTTATAGAGCGTGGGTTTGAAAGGCTAGGCCTTGATCACAAGTCAGTGGTATTCCGCGGTGTTCATACCTAAACAAGTCGTATTTATACATAAATAAATCGAGCACGCTCTGGGAGTATTTCTCCTAGAGGTGGGCTGGGAGGCTCTGGTTTTGGCCATTTTTCCCAGCCCCTGTTATGGATTGCTTACTTTTCCTTTTATACTAACCTGTGTTCCTTATCCTTCGTCCACGTGTAGGGTCGACTTTTCAGGACTGATACTTGTCCCATCAGCCCATACTCAAAGTCGTTGGAGGTGGTTGTAAAAGCTGGGGAGTATGGCTCTGTCAGGTGCAGAGTATTGAATGGCAGTAAGGGCAGCTTTCCCTGGTCATTATACTTTCCAGCGTACCCTTTTCCATTGACTTTAGATATTTTAGATCTTTATTCCCAAACTGTTCCTAGACCGCTTTTGCCCCTCCTCTCAGGGGGACCTCGGATATGCCGAGGACAGAGTCATCCTCGGCTGTGTCTCACGATTACTTTGGCCTTTTATTACTTACCCCCGGCTACCTACTTCCTCGGCTAGGGCCTTGGGCCCCAATGTAAAAAGAATGGGCCAGGGCCACAATTTATTGGACCCCACAAAACACATGAAAATATTTTCCAAAGATGTAACCAAATACCATAAAATAAATTGTTTTTCATCAAAATATCGAGTTTCGCAACACTTTCTAGTTTTTACAACAAAACAATCAGGCCCTACATGCCACATCCATCCCTAAGAGACAGGTTTCATACACCTAGTGTATCATGCTCTCTTCTCACATAAAGTTAGACCTCATAAATAGGATTTATAGGTGGAATTCATTCTATGTGAGAGGAATGTGTAATACATCAAGTACAACAAATAATTTCAGTAATCCCCATTGATATGTGTGTGTGTGTGCACGTGTGTGTTGCCTTTCAAAGGTTTCCTCAAACACATATTGACATTTTATGAATTTAGACAACTTATTTATATATGTTAAGGAAGCGTGACAAAATGATTTAATCATTTGTGAATCAACATTTTTCTCTTTTAAACTTTGAAGCAATTAAAATAATTGTATCTTCTTTATTGACTAGTCTAAGATTGTTAATATAAACAAAGAGATATATTGTGTACTAACTTTCAAGAATTAATTCTATCCAATTCAATTAGAGTGGTACAATTCTTAAGAGTTTTGTTTCCTATCTTGAGAGTTCTAGTTTCTCGATGGTTTATGAGAGACAAAGTTTGGCTATAAATTTGTTTGTAACTTTAGGTAAAAAAACAATAAGAGAGGACATATGACTATGTCATGTGCAATGTACATGCCGTACTAAACCACACTTAAATGATTGTATATAATCATTTTAAGTGAATCATGTGCATTGTACATAATAGGGGCATATGTCATCTTTCTATTGTCGAGTTACAACCAAATTTGTAACTAAAATTTATCTAGTTATGAGAGCTATAGTGAGTTTTAAGGTATGTATCGTTGTATAAATTGGCCACAACCTTTTCCAATTTCCATTTTGCCTCAAGTTGTGGCTGACTTCTATAATGAAATAGTGACAAGGTGACTTCGATTGAGGATTTGGTTTTGATGTGTATAGTTCCACATTCTACACGCTAATCAAAAGGCAAAAAATCCTTCAAGGTGTGTATGTTTGGAGGTGAAATATGGTGGATGGAAAACTTTGGAGAGAAAATGGAAAGGAAAACTTTTTTGAGTGTATTTGGTTGGGTGGGGAGAAAGGAAAATAAATGGTGGGGCGTAGGTATTTTTTCCCTGGGCCCACCAAAAAGTTTTCTTCTTAAAATGGAGAGAAAACTGAAGGGAGAAATTGAGGCTGCTTAATGGACAAAAATGCCCATGTCCAGTTCATTTCTTCTTTTTTTCCTTTTTTTTCTTTTCTTTTCTTTCTTGGACGTTGCTTTTTTGTTTTTCTTTTTTCATTTTTTTATTTCCTGGGCTGTGGGTGGGCATGTTGCCTCTTTTTTTTCTTTTTCTTTTTCCTTTTTCTTTTCTTTTCTTTCCTGGACGTTTCCTTTTTTTTTTTTTTTTTTTTGGGCTGTGGGTGTGATAGTTGTTTTGTTTTCTTCTTCTTCTTCTTTTTTTTTTTTTTTTTGGGGGGGGGGGGGGGGTTTAACTAGACATGATTTTTTTTGGAACATGATTTTTATTTTTTAATAAATTGGGTGATTGTTTTTTTTTTTTTTTTTTTTGGTTGTTTGTCACTTTTTTGTATTAATTGGCCATCATTTTTTAACAAGGGTGTATGAATAAATTTATTCAAACTCACTTATTCTATCCCTCCACTTTTACACTCCCAACCAAACAAAAAAGAGAGAAATTAAAATATTTTCTATCCTCCCACCATTGTTTATCCTCCCACTTTTCCACCCTTCCAACCAAACGAACCCTTAAAGAGAGTATTATTGACTAAGAGATTTGAACTCAAAACCTCATAAATCATGAGGTCTAGAAACCACTAGACTAATCCTATAGGACGGTTTTGCATCCTCTAATAAAACTCACAAACTTTTCCTTCCTAGAAGTCAAGGAAAAGTAGTCCTTTTCTTCTTTAGTTAGGATGCTATAGACAAAAGTTGGGACATTAAATTGGTGCACACCTCTATGGTACGTACTCAAATCAAGCTCCCACATTTGACCTAACTTGAACATTGTGAAAATTTTGATGCGATGTTTTCGATCATAAGTTTGTCTTGTTATCTAATCCTAGTTACAAAACATTGGACTACGTAGTCTTTGTTGCTTGTGGTCGTGGGAATACTAAGAAATTGACATATCCTATTGGAGGCCACAATACACAATAAACTAATATAGGCCATTGGAAAATTAATCAACCTATGATGTCAATTATTGCAAGGGGCAATTATGTGTGGTGGTATGTTCTAGTTTGTTACAATGTTAGACGACTTAATCAAAAGGCAAGAATGGATTGTCTTGGTGATGCCACAAGGATTGGTAGAGTAGTTCCTTCCTTGGGTTGGCTATTTAGATATGGTGGAAATATTGGTGGTTCTGTGACATGGGCAGCAACTATGGATAATAGTTGCATATACCCACAAAAATTTGACAACAGTTGAGTTAACAAGCCTGTATTGATTCTTATTTGGATTCACTATTGATATATTTTTTATATTTACCATTAACAATCTGATACATTAGCAGGTGTCACATTTTTTTGTGTCTATAGATTTTCTCTAGTTGCATTATTTTTGGGTAATAATTCTTCATTTTTCTGTGGATGCTTTCGATTACTTTGGATGCAAGCCTAGTATAGCATATACTTGACAGAAGATTACTTGAATATATCCTACAAGAAATTCCTAAAAGACAAGGCAAGGACGTGGGCATGTATAGTTTGCAAAACAGAAGCTTTGAGCCACACTTTAGAGCTGAATCTTTTTTCTTTTTTTTTGAGAGAGTTTCAACCTATGGTGTCCGTTCCTGATGAGCGCTCTTTATTATCAGACCAAGACATCAATAAGTTTTTGGTGTAGGCGGGGATTATACCCCAGATCTCTTATACAACCATCAGAGACTTCACCAGTTGAGCTAACTGGAACCCATTTAGAGCTGAATCTTATAATTATGTCACATCAACCTTTTTGAAAATTAATTTTGAGTGAGGTTAAGACTATCATATATTCTATTACATAAATTGTACAAATTGATATAACAAATTTTAAATACAAAATTTAAAAAAAAATCAAAAGGTTGTTTTATCATGTTATTAATATGGTACTAATCGTATTCAATGTCAAGTTTTTTTTTTTTTTTGAGAGGAAATGTCAAGTTCATTTGTAAATTTATTTTAGTAAAATTAGTAATAACTTAAACAATTTATTTATTTATTTATTTTTGTTCTATTAAATTTTTTAAGTATTGAAATTTGATTTTTTTTTTCAATGTTCAATGTGCCATTGTTTTTATGCGGTACATTTTTGGACAAGTTTTTCTTTTAGCTGGCGGCTAGCTCCACAAATGTTAATTGGTTTTCATTTTACTTGTGTCAGGGAATTTATTTTTTATTTATTAAAACAAACATTCACACAAAAGAGATGACGAAATTGTAACACAAAAGTACACCATACATCACAAACTCCATTCAAATGTTATAGAGCATACCCGACAACTCAAACAACACTATTTTTTCTTTAATTAACAAAAACAAATGTGCATACCCAACAATTCAGGCGACACTATTTTTTTTTATCCAAATATAAAAGAAGAAGGAAAACCATTGGCATGTTAAGTCAACAATTGCGTTGAAGACCAATATTGCTAAAACAATGTACTCCTATAAATTTTATTTATTTTCTATATTCTATATTCAGCCTCCTTCAAGTTGACGCTCCATTTTTCTCTTCAAACTCTTTGCCTTAGCATCTAGACCGTGGTATGCATCGTAAAGCACCAGCTGATTTTGTCAATGACCTCACTGTTCTTGCATCTGCAGCTTGGAAAACTTGTTCACGGTTATAGTTTGGTTTTACCCCACTAGCACCTGTTTCGATGAATCTAGCTCCATTTTCAAATACATCATTCACTGAGTAAAATTTCCATGACCCTCTTTCACCATTTCCCCATGTCACCTGATAATATTAATTTTATGCTTTTTGTATGTGTTAGTACGGGTATATGCATTTTTGTAACTTAAATGACAATGGAAGTATTGAAATTTTACCTCCTTGTTCCCTGATTTTGGTGCAATGAAGAGGTTGGCTTGACTCTTGACACTAGGATTCATGCTTCCCCCTATAGCATATTGCATCCATCCTTGGTAAAGGTTGTTCACCACATGTGCATATCCAAATCGAATCCTGCAAAGTTTTATTTGTGTGCATAAGATAGCTGATTTAATATATTATATTGTTGTGGCTTCATAAATATATGATTGATTGGTTTATATCTAGAATTCCTTGAATGAGGAGGATCAATTACATACCTTGGCATCCTTTGATTGCAATTAGGTCCAAAATGGTTGTACATGACTGTGACCTTCATGTTCTTGTCACGCAAGAACCCATCATCGTGTCCAAGAAGGATGACCTTGTCCTGGTTTTTGAACCAGTTGTTGGAGATGGTGATATCTATAGAACCTCGAGTTACATCAAGAAGACCATCCTCACTCTCATAAAGTGTATTGTGGTCTAGCCAAACCTTTGATGCAGTAACCAATCTGATTGCATCTCCATCAACTTGACCTAGTGAAATTATCTTTGAGTCTGGACCCATTATTGTGCTAGGTGGTTGGGATCGACAATGGTGGATGCGAAGACCATGAATGATTATGTTGCTTTGCTATTCATATATAAGGTACATTTTAGTAATTGGTCAGCTCAAAAATGCTAAATGTAATGAAAAATGTTAGAGAGAAACCACGACAATTTATTTCACAACTTGTTAAGTTGTCATATTGTGACTAGTCACTAGTACAACATCACTTTTATGTAAAATCATCTATGATATCACTTTTATAGTGTGCTAATCAATAATCAATATGTTACCTAAGCAATTGTGAAAATTTGAACAAAAAAATTGGTGTAAATTAAATACCTTATAGATCATCAAGCATGCATTACCGGCAATGTGAACATTAGCACCCCGACCATCAATGGTTGTGAAACTACTAATGAGAAGTGGTTTCTCAAGTCTAATGCGCATGCTTCTTTGGAATGTGATCCATTTTTTCCCTTTGATCATGGTTGTTCCATATCTTAAGGTCCCTGGTTTTGGGTTAATTGGGTTGTCACTAGGTTTAGTGACTACATATTGTGTGAGGCCTCTTCCAATGTTGTTGGTCATCTTCCCAGCATAACCTACTGAGCATGTGGCAAGTTGTTGTCTATTCCTTCGCCAATCAGGGTTCCATCTCCAGCAATGATCAATCACATTCATTTTCAAGCCAGTGATCTTTGTTTTCTTAGCAAGACTAACATTAGAAGTGAAGAGCATAACAATAACAAGAGCCAAAGCAAAGTGCCAAAGAATGGCAATGTTGATGCCTTTCAAAGCCATATTCATGTGCATGTACTAACTCAAAAAATGCAAATTGAGACAGAGAAAGAGGTGAGCTGTACTGGTTTGCAAATAATTGGAGTGGAGAGGGATATATATAGGGGGAGTGGTTAGTAATGCATATGAGTTTGTTTAGGTGGTTTTAAAGTGGATGCTGAGGAGTGTAGGACACAAAAGAAGCTATTAATAGGTATTGGTTTTACTTCCTCACCCCAATTTAAAATAGATTAGCTTGCTACAATTGTGTAGCAGCCAAAATGACAGAGCAAGCGAGTGTCCGTGTCATTTCTGGGATAAAGAACGCGTAAAATTTGAAACTTCCCCGTACAAAGACAATAGCTACAATTGGCTTCTCTCAAGTAGGGGTTTCTCCGCTAGGAGATATCATGGATGTGAACCATTACATGAGTGGTGGGTAGAGACAAATTTTCACAATTTTAAGGTGTTAGTTAAAATTATGATTAAACTAATGTCACTATTACACGTGTTGATATCGCCATTATTATTTATAGATCATTAGTTGTAAAAAATGACAGTAGTAGATTTTTTGTTATTATAGAAATGTTTTTTTGTTATTTAATTATCAATTTACTCTTTAAAAAATGTGATTAGAGCAACAGTGATACACATAAACATAATCTAGCATGCAACAATCTTTTGAATTGAAGGTGTCAAGTGGGTTCCAATTAACTCAACTGGTATAATTTCTTTTTATTAAATAAGAGATTTAGGATTCGAACCTCACCTTCATTAAAAACCAATTAGTGTCTTGGTCTGATGATAAAGAACAATCTTCAAGAACGGAGGCTATAGGTTGAACTATCTCTCAAAAAGAGAATTGAATGTGTCTACTAATTTAATTGGTTCGATCTCTTGGTGTTTAATATTAAAGCTATTTCTATAATTTTCAGTAAAAAAAAAAAAAAATTAAGCTCTTATAATTATCATAATTTTTGTTTTGTTTATGTTTTAGTTTTTTTTTTTTTTTTTTTTTTTTTTGTGAGAATCTATTTCTAGTACATTATAAAATTAATTTTAATTTTATAGCATATAAGAAAACCATCGACCCCTTAACTGTAAAATCAAATATAAAAACGCTCTGCAAGTTGACAAAAACTTGTCACAATCTGTTATAAAAAAAATTAAAAAAAATTAAAAAAAACTTGTCACAATCTCATTTTGACTTTTAGAGCATTGTTAATATATTTCATAAGTTCTGGCTTCATTGACTGATGATACTGCTTCAAAAATTTCAGCAAGCCGCTTCAAATTCAACTTCAGTTTCCCTACCGATTAATTTGATTGAATACTTAGGGATTCATCCTTGATTAAAAATAATAATAATAAAATACTCAAAAAAAAAAAAAAAAAATTGTCTTTTTGACCGAGTGACAGTTGCAAGTTTTAAATTTTTGAGGAACCTTTTTCTTTCTAAAATATTTTTTTATTTTTTATTTTATTTTTAAATTTACGTTCATAAAGTTCCCATCACATTCATTAACACCCTGTTATATTCATGTCTCTTAATTGACATTAATTGACTGTAGTTTTGTTTTGCTAATCACCCTGTAATACTAATATTCATGTCTCTTACTAATTGTTATTTGGCCATGATACATGTTGGAGATGTATACAGCAACTGTACTCAAAGAAACATGTGGTATATTATTTGTTGGTCTTTCTCTTTTCTTAGTTTTTTTGATCTTTTAGATCAACATGAAAAGTTAATCATTAAATTTTTTCTAGATCATAGCTTGGTTTCTATCACTGTCTGAGTATCCCATTTGTAAAACTTGACAAGAAAATTATTAAAAATATGTTTATTTCTTTTTTGTTTTTGTGTTAATAAAGGTGAGTTTTACTTGCCTAACTAATAAGATAATGAAAACTTCCAAAGAAAAAATTACAAATATAATTTTTCAAAATGTATCGTATGAATTGAAACTTACTTACACATCGAGTTCAGGACTAGTATAAATAAAATCAACAATGCCAACCTAAGTCAATTCTAAAGTTCATAATGGAGGCTTGGCTATAGGTAAAATTGTATGTTTTCTGCATTACATGATAAAAGTAATACTTATTTTTCTGATCAAATCTGATCTATTTGCAGATAGTTGAATGTAGGCAAGTTCTGAAATGGACATGCCCATGGATATAACTTACCTGAGCATGAACATTCCAACAGACAGATGAGTACTAGCAAGGTATGTCATTTCCTCCCATTGATATAATCTTATTCCATTTGTCATGCAGGCGAAGCTGTGTCTGAATTGGAGCAACTTCATCAATATGTAGAGAAGGAGCTGCCACTTTACCTCAATGGAGATAGAAAATGAAGGATTTCAATGAGTTCCACACAAAACTTGCTGGACCGAATAGGTGAAGTTCCACAGAAAATCTTACATAGGGCTTTATCCAGATACTATGGCTTGACCACGAATTAACTTGAACAAGATTTTGTAGGACTTGAGAATATTGGAACCATTTCTTCATATTAAATGTAAGACTAAGTGGGGGTATTACTGCTGTAAGATAATCTCTGGCACTCTATATGTAATCACAAACATTAACTTTGAAAATGCCGCCTAACCTTGGCAGGAAAATCACACCAGTGTTTTATTTTTTGGCCTAGATTCTGAACTCGAATATCATGCAACTTACTTTCTCATTGAAGACCAAGGCAGTAAAAAATGCTTCACTGTATGCCATGAAGTATGAGTTGCTTAGCTCCTAACTTTCTGTAGAATTTAGAAGTGGGTAATTTTTTGTAGGATGATTAACATTTTACATTTTACACTTTCAGCTTTCCTTTCTTCTTGCTTAAGACATACTTGAAATAGTGGAGCTTTTCCTATAATTACTCACTGTCTTGTATTTCAATGGAAACAGTGGGACTCGGAACAACTTTAGAATTTAGTCCGAACTGTAGATAATGATCTATCAGATGTGACTCTCATGGCGCCTGCAGCTGGACTGTTTAAGTCAAAAATGCTTGGGAGGTTGGAGGGCTAAGGGTCCTACATGCAGGTCAAGTAGCTCCAGCAGAAATATTGATGACTCAAGCCACTGATCTGGTGAACATTGAACATTTGAAAATGTCCAGTCAGCCACCATCGGCCAAGATGTTCCAGCAACGCTGGTGAACCTAATGAACTATGCAAGTTGAGGCACCTGATGCGAAGTTATTGGTCCTCTTTCTTTGGCTGGTTGGTTGTAATGGTGAATAGGACCTAGTGGAATGTCATTGAGAGTTTTCCATTGATCACTTATCTCCCAAATTATGAAACTGAGGAGAAAGCATAATGGAAATAAGATCGGAATGGGAGTAAGGGAGATAAGTGTATTATGTATGTTTTGTGTTAATGGATTATGAGCTATATACAGTTCATGTTTCTGTAAATTTAGTTGTAGCAAACTTGAAGCCCCCACTTCAGTTGTAAGAATGAACTAGTTGGGGACAAAAAACTTTATTGGCTCCTATATGAAAAGAATTAATGTAATATACTGTTTATCATTGCTTCCATTTTTTTAAAAACCAAACAAACAGCTTTTTGAAAGATTCAAACCCAGTACATCATTGTTCAAATGTTCAAACAACAATAATGGAGCCTCTTCTATCTAGGTTACATAATCTTCAATATCATGTGCATATCTCGCCAGAATGTGTGTTGTATTATTTGTTTCCTGTCTAGTTAAACTAATTTCCCATTGCTGAAACTGTTGCAGATAAAACTTGGCTTCCTACACAACATTTCCCCACCAAAACCATCCTCTCTGTGTTCCTGAAGTTTTGCTATAACCTATGCTGAATCGCCTTCAAGAATTTTTATGGTGAATGCCAACTTCATGAGAAAACCGAATGGCTGGGACTGCAGCCTCAAGTTCTGCTTCAAAGCTCTCCATAAATATTCTCACAAAGACAAGGAATTCATGCTCTCTTCCTCTAATTACCACTTTACTGCAACACCAAATTCTTTGTGCCTCCTCACAGCTCGACAATACATGCACTGTGTCATCCTCATTTAAGTTGCACCTTGGACACCATGGCGGAGTTAGAACCCTTCTTTTCACCCAACTGGCACATGTAGGTAGTGTCTTTCTTGTTCCTATTGAGCATATCCCATCTTGTACATTTTATTTTCTTTCTGCTGTCCCTCCTGTTTAATTATATTCTATACCAAGCTAGAAATTCTGTAGAGATGCACTAATGCACACCACTATAGATGGTATTGCAAGGGCCCCTAGGATTTCACCCTTTGTTTGAGATGGCTTGCCTTCGTGCTTGTGGATTCTTTTTATTATAGCCATAACATTAATTGGGGACTATACTACCCATTACAACAACAATAATGAAAATCTGTACAAACTCAAAAGATTGTCATGTTTGTTACAGATATTTAAGGAATCACATATCCTAGATACAAACAACAATATTCAAATTTAAAGCCCAAAACATATGGTGTGTTGTACATATTTGGAACTCTACTCAACGTCTCCTCCAAGATCTAAAGCTCAGCATTGAATTATCTCTTGAATTTGCTGCAAAAAGTGTGAATGAGAAAGAGACACACAAACAGAGAGAGAGAGAGAGAGAGAGAGAAATGTGTATGTGTCACTTACAAAACAGAATCTGGAGCTATTTAAGTGCCCTTAATGGAGTTGTTGGATTCCCAATTAAACCAAAAGATGATTCATCTAGCTTAAGAATGTCAATGGAAGACTGAATCAACCATTGAGCAGCTGCTGCTGCATATTGTAGGCACAGAGATTTCTGCATTTGAAAAATCTAGCTAATAAGAATAAACCACAAAGAGAACCCATGGAAATTGGAAATCAAGTTCTGAACACCAACAAAAAAAATTAACTGTCTTTATCCTTTCAATATAATTCTTCACTGGTAGTTCTTAGTTATCATTGGATTTCTTCAATTTCAAAATGGCCATTTCAAATTTTGGTTCCAAGTTCCAGATTTGTCTTAATCAAAAAAATTTTAAATCTCAATTCTCAATTCTCAATTCCCAAGCCAAAGACATTGGTTTTTTATATGAATAATGAGAACAAGCTAAGATTTTGAATGGCTTGAGTTTTTAAAAAATGTACAAAATTATTTCTTTTACCTCCACATTTTCTTTTGACTTTGATATGTAGTTTTCAGGGACTGCATACAAACTGCAAAAGTTGGAGCCGAATCTTTACAAGTTTTCTTGGGTCAACATCTCGATTAGGAACTTTCTCACATTTTCCTTGTTCCTTGTTCTCACTTTCAAAAGGAAGCTTCAGTAGCACTTGAGCTTTGTTGATAAACAACAGTACCAACCTTCAACTGTTTATGCAAAAAAAAAAAAAATTTTACGAGACACTTATCAAGGAAAAAATCATGGTGCTAGATAACCTGTTTCTAAAAATAAACTTCACCAGCATGATTTTTAGTAGTCCAATAATGATTATGTAGATTTCCATTCTTAAATTGCTAATAGAAATTGCAAGTGCAAGCAACATTCAATGTCTAGAAGTAGGGGAAACACACACACACACAGAGGCTTAAGAAACAAAAGAATGGCCCTAACGCTCACCCATAGCAGAAGAAAAGGAACAAAAGTACATCTAAACCTAAGATACAATTAGTTCTAGGTCTAAGTATTATATTCAATTGCTCCAAAAGTGCTTTCCACTTACTTTAAGGGTCGGGTAGCACACAACCTGACGTAATATTGTTTCAACATAGGTACCTTGGGGCTGAGGCAAAGGGACTCATTACAAAGCATTAGCAATATGGAAACATCTTGACAAAGTGAGGAAAACAACATTTGCTAGAGTATAGGAAATACTGACCTCGAATGTCAGATAAAACATAAAGCTATTAATAAATTCGAGCAAGCTAAGACATAGGAGTGATAATCTAGACATTTCAATTCCTCGCACGTTTAAGGGCACGAATTCCTTGAAAAATTATATTACAATGTAATTATAAGATCACGAAAAGGCCTGTAATATGCAAGGAGGAGAGAATATATGAAAGGTATTTTAAAAAAAAAAAAACTCGATGCATTTGCCATATCCCCATAGAGCTGATAGTCAATGTGTTTACAATGACATTTTCTGAAAAAATCTGTCAGGGTTTTGCTTGATAAAACTATAGAAAATGGACATTGTACCTGAAAATGAAGCAAAACATTTCTGAGAAATTCATGGTCACGCCATAGGATAGTACAAACTCTGGTTGGATGAGAAGAGTCAAACCAAGGAGAACATTTAGCCAAACATATAGTAGATAAAAAAAACAAACTACAGATATCTATCTAACACAATTAATAAAAAAGTAAAAAACTAAAGGATGGAGCTTATTCTAATAAACGACAAGAAGGATTCCTCTAATAAATAACAATAAGGAAAAAAAGCACCAGTGATTAGATTCCTCATTGTAAACTCTCTTATCACCGAAAGACTATCATTCAATACTTTCCAAAGGAAAATAAGCACTTTGAGAGAGGATTTTAGCTACCATATGTCAGCCCACATTTAAGAACTATATCTCAGAGTTCTGCTCCTTCAATATAAGCATTCACTATGGAGAAGCCAGTAGGCTCGGTTGACAGTAAAGAGACCTGATAGATTCATGGGGCCTAATCAGTTTAACTACACTTCCCAACCTAGGAGTTAGCTGCTTCTAAATAATATAGTTAGCTACAGGAGATGCATATCAACTCGTCACTAATGCACAATTTCATTGTGTGGCAGCTTGGTCAAGAAAATCACAAGCCCTTGTAATATGTGAATAATCCCCTAGACACATTGGATCTTACATTAAGCCAAAAGTCATAGTTATTAGGAATTGAGTTCCCAATTCCTACCAGCCATTTTTCTTCTGTGAAAAAAGACAATCCCATTGCTTTCTTTTTTGATAAATAAATAATTTCATTAAAAATTAAGAAAGTTGCTACCCCAGTACACAGTCTTTACTCAAGTACAACTTTCTTTTCACTCCTTGTTTAACATTAAAACTTCCTAGAAAGTACTGAGAATCAGCACCCAACCTCTGTTTCAAGGTGTGATAGTAATTTGAGGTTTTCTTGAAAATCAAATGCACTTGCTCCTTGACATAATGACTACAGTCATCTTGATATAAATCAAGCTTTTTTTTTTCAACTCTCATTCTTTCCAACTATTTCGAAAAGACTACAATGTATAAGATAATACAATGATTATTACAACAAAAAAACAGGTACAATTTTTAGGATTTCTTTAGATTATCTACAGAAATGGCAGTTAAACTCATCTTCAAAGAAAACTTCAGATTTAAACAGTTTCATTTGGAAGAGATTATTCCAAAAACCATCATCAAACAAGCATTTTCAGTTCTGTATTTTGTGTGTACTGACTAATTTACATTCCCAAACCCAAAATAAGGCCTCAAGCAATCAGCAAAATACAATATATATGCAATTACAATTTACATGGAAGGAATTTTATCTTAATTTAAAGCTTAACCATCAAGATTGACTGAAGGTGTTGCAGACAAGTCTTGTTGTTGAGGTTTACAAGCAGGACAGATGTAGACCTTCGGTGGGGAAACTAAGTTAATGCAATCAAAATGGTGCCACTCATCACACTGATCAAAAGCAATCATTGCTCTCTGATCATATGGATTTCGACAAATACAATAAAGCGTACTTAGTTCTTATAGTAACTGCACCAACCAAACAATAGCTGATCAATGAAATGCCGAGGCAAATATTTTTCTTTTCCTTTTTCCTTTTTCAAGTAATGCAAAGGTAAGTAGTTTTTTTTTTTTTTTTTTTGGGGGGGTGGGGGGATCTCTGTACCTTAATTTCCTTCTCCAAGTAAGAAGGTAAATTTTCACCTTCCATGATAAGTTCAAAAACTTTATCTAAGCTGAGAGCTCCAGAATCTGTTGCAACCTGTACAAAAAAAGAGAGCTAATGAGAGAGAATGAGTATGAGAAATTTATAGACCTTCCTGGCACATTCTGCCTAGTGCAAGCCAATACGCTTCACTTCTGTAAGTCTTTGCCCATAGTGATCTTCAGGTGGAATGCTCATATATGATGATTTAGTTTATCATCTATGTCACAGTATTGCAAAATTGCTTTTGTCAAGAAATAAAGTTTTAAATCAAGTTCTGTCAAACAAATACAAATTTTAAAGAGAGATTTTCTACATCCCAGAAAGTGTCTTCACTGTCCAGCTCACTTTTGAGGAAGTTTAATTAATGCACTGACACTTCAGGTCATTTTTGCTCTTTCAAAGACATTCACATCAATTAGTGCTATGACCTTCTTTACAAGGAGTAATTAATATTGAACTCTTGAATTATGACAAGGACCTATATAGAACAGATGAAATTGGCTAGTAAAGCACACCATGTTGAAGTGTGCCAATAATAAAAATGCAGCCCTTCGACGAAGAAGTATTTGTAACCATATTTCAGTCTTACAGGAACATTATCTTCAACAAATTCTTCTTAACAAACTGAAAACCCAGATAACCTAAGTAATACCACAGCAACCCAATGATATCTTATAGTAATACTTGAGCATCTATAATAGATGGATTACTAAACAATTACTTAGAGCTATATGAGAACTAAGAGTGAAAGAAAGATTTTCCTGGATTGACTGCCCATACCAACCACCTCTAGTTTCTAGCTAATCTCCATCACCTTATAAGGAGTTGTAACAAGTCCTCACTACTTACCCAAAAAGGGAAGATAGTCCTCACAAACCCAAATCAATCATTATTCTCCAGCCCTAGCTAAGCCTCCTACTCCACTTTCTATATGTTTTTGTTTATGTTTCCTTCCCTAAAACAAGAATTTTTAGTCTCTTCATAGAATTAGAGACACAAGGCAGAAGCCAGTTGACATGCAACACATCATTAATTTTGTAGGGGCAACATAGGCATTAAACCATATTAGGTTCTTGTGGAAATGGTTTTCTGTTTCTTTTTTTATTCCCTCTTTATTTGGTAATTCTCAAGAACTGACAAATATCAATTTTAATAACCAATGGACACTCTTGGAAAATGCTATCCCCATGTGAACTATCCCACTTTTATAACTAATAAAAGTGAAAAGGTGCTAGAGAATTCAAAAGCAAATAATCCATATTAAGAATGTAGAATAGTCCCAAAAGACAAGTAAACAAGTACTAATGGTCGATAAAACACACCTCTTTCAAATGCTGCTGAATCAGTTGGATCTTGGGCTTTTGTAAACCCCCTAATAATCTATTGACTTTGAATCTCCATGAGTATCTTGCTAAAGCCAGCTCAAGGTTGCAATTAGCTTGATGATCATACAGAACTGCCACTTCAATGGCCTGTGCAACAAAACCATTTCCAATAAGGAAGAATGTACAAATGCATGGCTATATAACAGTTAACACTGAAAGGACAACAATTTTATTAGATTGGAAGCTATTGCATTTTATGCTAACTAACAACGTTTATAGCAATAAAAATTTAAAGCCAATTATGCACTAAGGAAATATGTCAAATCCAGCAGAGAGAGATCAATCCAGGTTCTCAATAAAAAGAGTAGAATACAACCAAATGCTTCTACAGCATAATATATCAACAGTATATAATGCTAGCCTTGGCAAGTACCTTAACAGCAGTAGTTAATTTTTCAGAGACCACACTGAGATCTTTATCAAAATAAGCTAAAGAAAAATTGACTATTTTTGTCAAGAAAGTTCTGCATGCCATAGCTTGTTCCACAAGTTGTTCCAATACATCTCTTTCCTCAATCCTGTAGAGCAGTTATCAATAAAACAAAGCATTCACATGCAGGAATTTGATAACCCATCAAATAATCTTCAATAAAAACCCAATCAAAAGCATGTGCCAAATTCAGTGGAGAACCATGCTTTTTTACAATTGTCAAATATCCATAGTAGTTACATAAGTGCAATTGGATAAGCATGAGGTAAAACAATCCATGAGCCTAACAAGTGAGGCAAAAACCAAAAGTACAAAAAATAAGAAAACCAAATGCCAAACATAAGGTGGACCAGGCAAGCCATCCTTGGTTAATATATGAATCAATTGAAGAGGAAGAGAAGACACCCAGTTTACAGGGCACATCGTCAAGCTCAATTTTGGTTGCAAACCAACCTGCTCAGTTTTAGGAGTACCTTGAAATCAAACTAACATAGAAGTCTATTAGTGAAAATTCATATTTCATATGTAGTAGCAGCAATTCCAATGCTGAAAAGGTTATTATTGTTATTAAATAGACTGGTGACAAACTGCTAGACATCATTGTCAGTCTTAAAATTTCACAACCCAAGGTCTCAGCCATCCCACTTCTCTGATTGATCAGCCACACTACATTCTTCTTTGGGATGGGTATTAGCAGTTTTCTTACAATCAATCTTTGTTTCTCTAAGTTGTGGAGAGTGTTATGGCCATGTATTTTGTGGTTTGAGAACTTAAGTGACATATAGTGCCAACCAGAATCACAACTAAAGTTCATAACAAAAACCTGGCTATGGGTAAATTGGAACTTTTGCATTGAATTACAGAAGGTATTCTTCTTTTTCTCATCAAATATGCTGTTTATGCAGAAATTTGAACTCGCGCAAGTTCTTAAATGGACAAATGTCTATGGATATTATTTACCTGAGGACAAGCATAACAAGAGACAGTTCTTTAAGTACTTGAAAGGTTTGTCATTTCCTCCAACTTGAAGGAGACATTGTGTCTCATCCTGAATTGATCCTCTTAATAGCTATTTGTAATGCAGGTCAAAAATCTCTGGGGCAGCAAAAGCGGAATTGCATAAAAAGGAATAGCATAAAAAGCATGGTGGATGGCCCAACTAGCCAACTCATGCACGAACTAGATGTGTCATCAAGGACCAGAGGAGACTGATATTCTTCATCTTCTTCTGCTTCCAAATCATCAGACCCATGAAATGGCAACTCGCTCCAGTAATGAACATCATCATCATCATCATGTCCAGCAGTTAGAAGGGGCAAGTTAGGTATACCAGATTCTTGAGGAGGACAGATGCACTCTACGTAGACCCCCCACCTTGTGGGATTTAATGCATTGAGTTTACCAGGGAACCGGGGTTGGATTTTATATGTAACCTCAACACGATTCTGGTCAGTTGGATTTGATTCATTCAATTTCTGCTGTAGAAACCTTTGAAATGGAGAATATAATAGAAGATTATAAGCGTCTGGAGGTATCCTACGCATACATTCACGTTTTTTACAACCATTGATGGAAATGTAAACAACGCATTCATAGCGGTTCCTAACATATGCCTCATCGCCTCCAAAAGCAAAATAGAGAGCCAATTTTGGAAATTTGCAACCAACCCAGAACAATATGGAATTATTTTCAACACTTTGATGATTGAACCATGGAATCTCAGTTCCCGATACCCTAAGCAAACGATATTTAGTAATATAATTGGGGAACTGTGATATGTACCCATCTTCGGATTCAGATTCAGATTCAGTTTCAGATGGGAAGTAATCGGTGAACTGGGGATCCATTAATTCATTGCTTCTTGCACTACCACATACTCCATTTGGTAAAATCCCCATAATTTCTATTACCTGCATTGCAATTACAAAATTCAACATTTTTCATCTAGCAAATCTCGTAAAGCATTTAGAGAAAGTAACAAAAATTGTTTCTTTGTAACTTAAAAGAAAGAGAGAGACCTGATTCAATACCCCACTTGGTGATTCATTATCCAACAACGGGCAATTTTGTGCATAAACCCACCTTATCGATTGTGGAAGTCCTTGAATTTCACGAAGGTGCTTGCAATTCTCAATATAAAGTGTACTTAAACTAGGAAATCTGCTAATGCTTTCGGGGATGGTAATAATATTGGTTCCAGATAGAAATATCAAACTCAATGCGGGGAAGTAATCAGGCTTCATCAAAAGATCTAATTCAATTACGTTTTTATAGTAATTGAAATCCAGGAATTCCATCTTCAGAAACCCATAACCGGAGGAGCTATCAAAAGAATTGCATGTCGGTCTCAATTTGGCAGTACAAGGACGGAGCTCCCAAAGCTGTTGCAATTTATAAATGCCATCTGGAAGATCCCGAAGGTTTTTGCAACCACGAAGGGATAATGTCTCAAGAACTTCAAGAGATGTCAACATGAGGTTGTTTGGAAGATTTTGAAGTTTTTTGCAATTATCAAGATTCCACGTTTTAAGCTTATGAAGAAATTCACCGGACTCGTGAATCTTAACTAAATTTTCACAATCAGAAAGGTCCAGTTTCTCCAAGTTTGGGGTGTGTAAATCAGGTAATTTGGTTATAAATTTACAACCACGGAGATTGAGCTGTTTCATATTTTCTAACTGGAAATCCTGTAGAAAAATAAATAAATAAATAACTTCAACAAACTTTAGAGTATAAATTTAATAAAATCTTAATTAAAAAATATTAGTAATTGTACCTGCTTGCATAGCTTTTCCAACTCAATGCGACTATCTGGCATATGGAGACTAACAAGTTGTTGAGGACAATAGTTGGATGGCAAGGGAAATGGATACTTAGGCCAACTAAGAAGTCTTATCCCGTTGGGAAAATATTGAATTGCTTCACAGATATGTAAGTTATTAACAATAAGTATCTTGAGATTTGTCATCCTTTTGAAAACATCAGGGTGTAGTTGTACATGTACCAGTTCAGGTGGATGCAACATTATACCTCGAATTTTGCCTGACCCCTAATTGAATAAAGCATTAAGTGAACCATAATTAACAATAGAATTTACCAAAAACAAAAAGTATAAAATTTTTGAAAATTTCAGCATAAATGAGACTAATAAAATTCATATTTTATGCAATGTTAAAAAGAAAAAAATATATAACTTTTACCTAGTGAAAGTTTTTTTTTTTGGGAAAATAGAAGAAAAAGAACTCATATCTTATTTCCAATTAGTACTTCAAGAGCATCTTTATGATGCCATAACCTGCTACGTTTTCCAAGAATATGTGTAGATTCTTGTCGAACAACTTCCCTACCCATTTTTTGTATCAAGTCATGCATTAACAATATACCATATTGATCCATAGTAATGAGACACTTATTAACAAGTCTTGAAATACCATAATCTGGATATAAATCACAAGCATTTAATATATCTACAACATAACCCTTGGTCCATCCCTTGAAGAAACATGCAATATCGAGGAAAATATCTTGTTCGATTTCCTCTAGTCCATCATAACTTACTCTAAGTACTTCTTGAATGTCTTTATTGGGAATTTTGTTATACTTATCTAATGTAATTTCCCATTCATGTTTAGTTCTTCCACACAAATCACGAGCTATTATTATAAGAGCTATTGGAAGGCCTTGGACATACTGTATAACTTGGTTCGTAAGTTTTGAATAATCTTTATTGGGTTTCTTTCCAAGGAAGGCATGCTTTTCAAAGAGTTGAAGAGCTTCATGTTTCTCTAATTTCTTGGCCTCATAAGTTGTACAAACTTTTCCAAGAGTAGCTAAAAATTGTGGATTTGTTGTTGTTGTTATAATGACTCTACTTCCTGGAGCAAACCAATTACAATCTCCAAGCAAATTTTTTATTCTTTCCAATGTATCCACATCATCAAGAATTAAAAGAACCTTTTTACAACAAAGTCCCTTTTTTATCAAATTGATTCCTTCAGATATGCTGTGAATTTTCAAATTTTCATCCCCTAAAATCTCTTTAAGAAGTTGACCTTGTAGTTTGATAATGCCATCCTTTGTCTTCGAAGTTTCTCTAACATTCTCTAAAAAACTGCTTCTATCAAAATGATTAGCAATTCTGTTATAAACTGCTTTTGCAATTGTAGTCTTACCTATTCCGGAAAAGCCATGAATCACTACCATGCGGAATTCATTTAACTCAATACTTAAAAGTGATTCTGCGGCCTTGGCACGAGGTTTTACTCCAACAAGGCGTTCGCCAACAAATACTGGCTTGCATTTTAATATAGTTCTTGGTATATTTTCAACAATTGTTTGGATAAATTTAGATTCAGTGTCACTGCAAACCATAAAGTAAAAGAAACATTTAATGAGTTGGACTAGTTGCAAATATTAATATGAAATGAATTAAATTCAAGATGCCTAGTTCTGTGTCTTACTACTTACACTTTAAGATATTATTAATTAAATTAAATGACATATAATTCAAATGTTTGAGCAATATCTTTAAATTTTGTACATTCTTTTTTGCTTAGAAATTAATTATAATTATAGATTCAGCTCAAAAAAAATAATAATAATTATAGACATTTTAGCAAGTAACTGAGTTGGACTAGTTGCAAATTTTAATATGAAATGAACTAAATTCAAGATGCTTAATTCTGTGACTTACTACTTACACTTAATATATTATTAATTAAAGTAAATGACATCTAATCAAATATTTTGGTAGTATCATTAAATTTTATACTATATCACGAAATGTTGAGAAAAATAAAGGATATCGTAGTAGAAATAGTAACATGTTTTTGCTTGTTCTATACTTGATTATGACAAGACTCTACCAAGTCATCAAACCTCAACCTAACGTATTTGTACTCTCTATTAGATAATTTATGATTTAATTTTTTTATTGACCCATATTATATTGTATACTAAGATTATATTAGATTTTCGATATTGTACATAAAAGAACTAATGACGTTATTCATCATAATTTGCACTGTTCAAATATAAATATTTTCACTTTCTCAAAAAAAAAATATATATATATATATATAGATTCATCATGATTTGCACTTTTCAAATATAAATATTTTCACTTTCTCAAAAAAAAAAAAAATATATATATATATATATATAATATTTTCAATGACAGGTTGACTACTAACAGTAAGTTTTTTTTTTTTTTTTTTTTCAGTAACATTATCATTTAGATTTTATCATAAATTATTTACTCATTTTTTGGCCTAACATATTAGATTTTATTCTTCAAGCTGTCTATATATTTATTTCTTCTTTATAAATGATTTAACTTTATTTGATGTTTCATGCATAAAAAAATGTACGCATTTTATTTTTTTTCATTTGAGGATTTATTTGATTAGAAAATTGTTATATTTAATTACCAAACGGTTAAATTAATGATTTATATATTACAAAAAAATTTATTTTTAAGTATTATAATTGTTCTTTTATTTTTAAGGAAATATACGAAAAGAATTATAGATGATTTAACTTTATTTAATGGTTCATGCATAAAAAAATTATGCATTTTAGTTTCTTCCTTTGTGAAAATTTTGGGTTAGAAGACTATTAGATTTATTTGCCAGAATGTAAAATTAATGATTTAAATATTACTAAAAAAATTTACTTTTTAGTATTTTATTGTTCTTTTTTTATGTAAAAAATAAGGAATAAAGATGTTAAAAAATACGTTCAACTTCTTTTTCCTACTTGAAAATATATGGATACCAGATTGATCCGATGCATCAAAAACCATAAAAATGCTATAGGAATAGAAACATGTTTTAGTTTGATCCATGCTTTACCCATACCCGATTTGACCCTTACTCGTCTGACGACTCAGACCTGGGTTTGCTAGGTCTAAATTAACTTTTAAGATAAAATAATTCTATTTCTAACACTAATGTTCATAGCCTAACTACCTTAATTCTAGAGTATAAGATTCAAACAGCAGAGTTGGAAGGGGTTAAATTCATCCCCTAAAGAGCATTCTTATCAAGAATGCTAAAAATGTTTAAAAGCCAAATTTAACAGCTAACACACAAAAATACTCCTACTTCATAGAATTTGTTTTATTTTTTATTTTTTATGGGAGGTCTTTGGGATTTTGAGAAAAATTAAATGATCACTTCTTTCATGTCAGACAACTATTGAATAATCCAATATTAAAGATAAAAGTTATTAATAGATGAAAAGTTACGTAATTTGTTATAAAAAAAAATTTTGATTACCACAAATTATGTAATGTCAATGTAAGTTATAATTTACTTCTTTTTTTTGGTTGCTTGGTTTTAATTAACATTTTTGAACAGAGTATTAGAGTTTTTTTTTTTTTTTTTTTTTAATTATTATAAGGAAAATACTTACTGTTTTTTTTATTTCAACGAAAGCCTAATTACAACATATCTTTTTGGGTTGCATCTGCAATACAATCCAGTACTTCTTCAGTTCTTCTAACCACACTATTTCATTTTCCATATATTGTGCATAACGTGCAAGTATATGAGCTACATTGCTACACTTAAGTTTCCTCATAAACTAAGTTGACTTTACATATATATTTCAAATCAGTAAAAAAAATAAATAAAAAATCAATAATTAAATCATATCATCTATATATATATTATATATATATTTATATATATAAATATATATATATATATATATATATATATATATATATATATATATATATATATATATATATATAACTGAAGCCTCTGAAGATCCCATAATTTTCCACGTCATCACTATTTTATTTTTATTTTTATTTTAGGTTTTATATTTTCTATATTTATTATTTCTCTTCAACGTGTAATTATCTTATCAAGTGTTACAATAATTTAGTTTAAATAAAATTCTATTAGATATATGGTTCAAGAGCTTGAAAATTCTAATTCAACTAAAATTCTATAACAAAAATTTCAACAAATATAAACCCTTGCCAAGGTCAAAACTTCATACTCACTAAAATTTTCACAAAGAAAACACACACGGCAAATTAAAGCCATGGTAGGAAGCATGAAGGTTCAGAAGAAACAGAGAAATGAAAGAGATGATGACAAAGACGAAGACGACATAATTGAAGGTACATACTCTTATGATTTCCATGTTTTTTTGTTTTTTATTCTACACTTTTTCACTTAACGTATTATAAAAATCAGTGCTCAAAAACTGTTTTCCTCATACTTTATATATAGATAAGCAAAACTAACTTTTAATTATTTTAAGTTTAATATGCATTCACACAACCAAACGTTAACCATTGTTTTCAAGCCACTCCAAAAATTGAGCTGTTCAGGCGGTTTTGTAGGCTTGGTTTTTAATTTTTAAGTATTGTTTTTAATTTTTTTTTTTAAAATATAATCCTCAACCACAACAACTAAATCATGATCTAATATATTTTTTGTGGTCGGTTATAGATCTTTTAAGATATTCGTTAGGATTGATCACATATATATATTCATTATTATCATTTTATTTAAATAAAATTATTTTTGTTCAGTCAAAACTTAATAAGGAGTGAAATTCTATCTCTTTAACAAATCCAACTTAAACTCAAACTCATCATTATCATTTTTTTAAAACAAAATTATTTTTGTTTAATCAAAACTTAACAATGAGTAAAACTTTATCTTTCTAATAATTCCAACTTAAATTCAAACTCAAACGTTGATAATCTATATAAAAACAAAGATTCTGATAAGACTCAAAAACAAAAATTCAACTTTCTTCTTTGATTAATGAATTTTATGTCAAATTTGTTTATATTGTTATTATTAATAAAATTTCAATTCAACATATGTGGATATTTGTTTATATTGTTATTAATGAATTTTATCTTTTATGTCGAATTTTTTATTTGCTTTCATATGTGCCTGTGATTTTCTTTCTATCTTATTCTTTTGTTATATTTAGAATTAATTTTCTTTCATATGTTGAACTTAGTTCTTCATCTTAAATGCTTTTTATTTAGGTTCATGTGATTTTTTGTTTTCTTATTAAAAGCTATGATTTTTGGTTGATTAATTATTTGTTTGGATTAATTTCAATTAATTATTTGTATGGATTCAACATAAAGATAATGGAATTAGGTATTATAATTTTGAATTGTCTATATTGTTATTATTACGAGAAAGTTATATTGCTACTCAAATTTGAAACTTGATGTATCTTCCTCATGTCATGGCATTTGTTTATATATTTGTAGTTTATATTAGTTTTAAGTGTGTGTAAATATAACTATTGGAAGTTTTGCTTTATTAATTTAAGAATTGTAAATTACTTTGTAAGTTTTAGTAACTATGCACTTGCAACTCAATAACGTTCAATGTTAGACAACACTTTTAAATTATGGAAAAGTATAGAAGGTAAATATTTCTTCATTTTTTTCAGAGTCAATAGTTTTTCCGTGCATCACACGGGTTAGCGACTAGTATACTATATAATAAAAGTTGGGCTTATAAATCGTGATTGGAATTAATAAATGCATTCTTAAAGGCTAAAACACAATACAATTAGAGACATTACTATGAGTTAGGGTGTTACATTTTTATTTATTTCTTAGTAAGTTAGAATGTTATATGTGCATACTACATATGCCAGTCTTATAATTAAGTGGGTGATATAACCATTTGAACAAAATAAGCATTAAAACAGATGATTTAAATATCAAAATAAAACTTAAAAATTAAATTTCTTTTAGGTGCAAGTACAATTGATTTTTTAATTTTAAATTTGGAATTAATTCTTTTAGGATAACCTTATTCATGCAAGTATAAGAAACAATTTAACTACTAGAGTTCAAATCCACCTCTTCATAAATAAATAAGGAATTATTAAAAAAAATTTAAAAGTTTTTATTAATCATTGTAATTAGATATACTATATATAAGGATAAATATACAAAATTATACATTTTATGAGCAATTCATTACAAGTTATTATAATAATAGTAATTTATTTAGTTAGATACAAGTTATAAAATTATGTAATAATAATTCATTTAGTTATTGTTTCTCAAAAAAATATATAAAGAAAATTTATGATTAAAACTGTGCAACACATAAGACTTTCACTAGTAATATAAGAAGTTAAAAGATTAATTTGAATATAAAAAATTCCAAAAAAATCATTAGAATACATAAAAATTAAATTAACTTAGAGAAATATTAACAATATGATCTTATACTCCAAAATTTTAAAAATATTCTATGTATGACTTGATTTTTCAAAGATGTATGATGATTTTTATTTTAAATTAACATGAGAGTATTTTCTATATTAGATTTCATTTCTAACTATCAAAGGGCTATTTGGTTGCGTAAATGACCTTAAAAGTATATAACATTGTAAATATTTTTTATTATAAAATAACATATAAAATTCGACATTGATTAGGAGATATCATTATAATATATCATGTCAAGATTTTTATTTTTCCTTTGACCACATTAGAAAAGTTAAAAGTTATTTACAATAAAAGGTTTTGAGTTTAAGTTATAAAATTTAAAATTTTGAATATTAAAAATTCGACACATTTATTTGCAGTTCCTACCTCTTAAATATTTGGCCATTTGCATTTCCCCCTTAAGGATATTTAGTAACTTTGTAGAGAAAATATTATTATAGGAATCAAAAGATAACGTAATATGTGACTGTGTAGAGGGTATTTTTCCATTTTCTTTTATGTCATGTGTAAATTACTTAAATAAAGTGCTTAGAAAACATAATCCTCCACATATAAATTTGAAAATCCCTTTTAAAAACGCTCATCTTCCAGAAGCAAACACGTCTCTCTGGTTCGTCTTTTTGTGAAAAAGTGCCGAAAAAGCAAGTAGAAGGGAAAATTTGGCTTTTATAGTCTTCTGGGATTCCCTTATCTCCGAGTTTGAGACCTTTAGAGCAATTACATCAGCTTAAGCATAATTGTACAAAATGAAAAAACTAACTATTTTTACACAATTTGAGTAAAAAAACACCCACACCAGTTTGTGCATAATTGTGCATTTATGCACAATTGCTACAGTAACCGTGCATATATGCACGGTTACTATAGCATGTGTATTTGTTATTGCACGATTACTGTAGCATGTGTATTTGTTATTTTATTAATTTCCGTATGCACCTTTTTTTCTCTCTCTTCTCCGTGTACAACCAACGAACTCAGTTTTCCTCTCCTCATCTTCTTTTTCCTCAGATGCACACAAACAAACACACCCACGCCCACACCCACACCCACACACAAACACATCCACACAGAGATACACAAACACACTCACACACAAACAAACCCACACAGACAAACCAATAGAGAGACAGATCGGAGCTCGTGGGTCTTGATCGGTGCTTGACTGGAGCTCGTCTTGATCGGTGCTTGTGGAACGATTGGAGCTCGTGGGTCTTTTGCTTGAATGGAGCTTGATCAAGATGGGTCTTGCCTGATCGGAGTTAGGGAGATCTGACCGAGAGGGAGAGTTGATGGGTACAGAGAGATGAGTACAGAGAGTTGATGGGTATAGAGATGGATGGAGATGGGTATAGAGAGAAAGAGCAACAAATCAGAAAATGGGTAGAGAAAGAGAGAGGGCGCGCGTATATAAAGTGGTAGTTGAGGGAAATAATAAAAAAATTGAGAAGAGTGAATATTTTATTGAAATGTCTTGTAAAATAGATAAACTGATGTGAATGTTTTGTAAAAGTGATGGTATAAAATAGAAAAAGTAGGTTTTAAGTGTAAAATAGAGGGAATCTTATGCACAAGCTGATGTAATTGCTCTTAGTTTCTGTTTGGTACATTATTTTAAACATATATTTTTAGTTTTTAAACAATTTATACATTTTTTCATACAATTTTTCACTCATATGTATTTTCAAAAAATTTGAAAACTGTTGTTTAAACACATGTACCAAACGGGCTCTTATTGCTTCAGTTTAAACACACGCACAAACAAACAAAAACTAAAAAACAAAAAACTAGAAACTATATATTATTCATTTTTTTAATTATTGCTACATTTTTTATTTATTTAAATATGTCCAAGCATGTAAGACGATATTCATTATATATAAATTTCAATTTTTATGACTTGCATATTTTAACACTATTATTCTATGATAATTTTTTTACTCTCTTATTTATTTTTAAAAAGTCTGAATTTGAAATAATTGAAAGATATTAATTATGATAAATGCAATTTAAAAGTAGTTTATGATTAACAATCTTTAAGTTTTTTTTTTTTTTTTTTTTTTTTTTTTTTTTTTTTTTTGTGGAGAAGATTCACAATCTTTAAGTTGGTTGCATAATTAGCTTACTAATTTTATAATTTTTAATATTTAGATTTCAAGGTATAAGTAAGTTATGGGCAAGCCATCCATCGCTAATGCATATTTTTAGAAAAAAAAGTGTTACAAGATCCATAAGTTACTACCCAATCACCCATCCCAATGTCAAAACTTAAGATTTTGGACCCATAAAAAACAGAGGTGGTATCCCTTAGGAACCCTATTGATTAATTGATAATAATTGTTGTAATATTGCATTTAGTTAGTTAGTTACAATTCCAAGTATGTTAATCACATTTAACACATGCTAGAATTATATTCCAACTATGTTAATCACATTTAACACATGCTAGAATTATTAATGTACATAGGGAATAATATTACCATTAGGATAAGGTCATGTGGGCCGATAGAATAATTATATGGCTCTATAAATATCTACTTGTAATCACATTTCTGTCATTGAAGAATAAATTAGTGCATCGCTTGGTGCATTTCCTTTCTCTCACTTAATATTTTTTTATGGAGAGTGATTATTTCGAATTAAGTCAATTTCCCTACCATTCTTATCCATTCCTATTAGAAACCACTAGGTTCCTTACAACTTATGCATCACATACATGTAGGATTTCTCTCACATTGTGTGGGCCCAATCCACCTGTGGATGGGACCACACAATGTGAGAGCCATGGTCGGCATGAATTGGGTTGGCTTGTTTGTACTCAGCCCATGTGCTAGGTGCGATAGGCTAGGTTGAGCCAGTCATTGACCAGTCAACAATTTGGGTTAAGCAGGCTAAAAAAAAAAACCTCAGCCCAACCCATGGGCAATGCCCATTAGACCTTTAGAGGACAAGAACGTGGGTCAACCATAATAGGCTTTTAATGGGCCTTTATTGGCTCAAAAATTTTAAAAAATATTATAATTATATTATATGTCATAAAAAAAACCCCTATAATATAGGGACCAAACAGGTATGTTCTGCATAACTTTTATGGATTAGAATAAAATAGTACATTGATGCATCCCTTATTCCTATTAGAATAAGAATAGTTGTATAACTACAATTTGGTTACGTTATTTTAGTAATGTTGTTTGTATTTTTTGGAAATATGTGTAAGTAAAAAAGTGTGTAGAAATACATGTAATATTGTTTAAAAATTGAAAACTATTGCTTAAAATACCATATCAATCGGCCCCTAAATATCTAACTAGGTTGCCCCTTACACACGTCTATCATTTGTAGTTTTCAAACCATTTATAAATATCACATAACTTAAAGTCAAATATATATATATATATATATATATAAACTTGTCACATACATTTTACAACCAATGCCAAATATCCATAATTTTTTTATAAAAAGAAAATTAAACTACAAAATATATATTTATATATAATGCATAACTTAATATAACCACTTAAGTATCCTACTGGTCAAGTGGTCTCAAGAATCTATCCTATCTTATGTCATAAGTTCCAAACCACCCCCTGTCCCTCCCCAAAAAAATGCTTATAAATTATTGGTGATGGGTCGGGCTAGAGGTGTAGGCTTCTGAGCCACACAAGTGGACCTAGCGGACACTTATTGACAGAAAAAATTAGCTCACAGTCAAATAAGCTGTGTTAGTGGGCTAGCACGGGCTTCAGTAGTATCAAATGGGTTGACTTTTTAGTAGCACTTTTGTAGGAGAGATAAATTTTTTTCCTAAAAGACTCGAAGGTTTGATACTGAAAAATAGATATTACCTCCCAATAATGTGATCATAGAATGCAGCCACATAGTTTTAGCTACGATTATTGTCTTAACGAAGTTTAGGAACAAGAAAAGTTGTTCAAGTTTTACTTAATAATTTTGGAGAAAACTTTTGTCTCCACCACTACAAAATAGAATTCTTTCATAATTTGCATGCAGTGGTTATGAGTTATAATAATCCATCAGAAATTTAATTATGAAACACATGCATGTAAGCGTAAAACAAGTCCTGAATTACATACCTATTCTTATAGTGCCATCCAGACAAACTACCAACTTCCTTTAAAGCTATCCTCCAATTCTGCACCTTGTCAATATTATCTATGAATGTTTCTTCATATTTTGTCAAGGCCACCCCAAACTCTCTCTTTTGTCCACGTACTTCTGATGGATCCACATGGTAAAAAATAGGTAAAATTAATTGGCCAATATTTTTTTTACACTCTAGAATCTTGACAAGTTCATCCAAACACCAAGAAGAAGAAGCATAGTTTTCAGAAAACACAATAATTGAAACTTTTGATGATTCAATGGCTTTAAGAAGTTCAATTGAAATTTCTCCTCCTCTCTGAAGGTTATTATCAACGAAGGTGTCAAAACCCTTGTCACACAAAGTTTTATGTAAATGGCTTGTAAAACCATTACGGGTATCTTCACCTCTAAAACTTAAGAAAACGTCATAGCTCCATTGGTGAGGGGAAGAAGAGGAAGAAAAAGAAGAGGAAGAAGAGAAGGAGGAGGTGGCTCCTTTGTTGGTCTGATAAGCCATTGGTATGAGAAGATTAAGGAGATGTAAAAAGAGGAGGATAAGATAAAAGACCAAAGATGTGATGAAATAGGAATTATGATAAGAGAGGAGTGAAATCGTGCAATTTGAGTCAAGAGCACTGAAATTGAAAGGTTTTGAATCTGTTCGTTTGAGTGGTAAATTGATGATAGAGTGAATTATATTTACAACACTATACAACAACACGTCTTTGTTTTTCCTAACAAGAAGTTTCCAAGAAGGTAACTAGTAATTAGGAAACACAAAATAGCAGTACAGGTCCACCGTACCACGCGTCATGAGTTTTTTTTTTTTTTTTTGACAACGCGCAAAAGACCTTTATTCAGTATCACCTCAGAAAATTAGAACACTACTTGCCTACTTTTTTTACTTTTTACTTTTTATTCTAATTTCGCTTTTTTTTTTTTTTTTTTTTTTTTAACTATTTCTTTTTTCGTTTTTGAGCTTTGACTGAGGATTAGCAACTCCCAATGCTAATGAAAAATGAAGAACAAGAAGTGAATTTGGCATCCTGTTAACTTATTTGCTAAAATTTGAGACAAAAACTCCATATAAAAAAATAATTAGCTTCTTTTTTTTAAAGACAATTATATGTTTACATGTAAGATTTACATTTTAAACTAATTAAATAAATATGTATAGCATTTTACACATTTGCATAAAAGACTAAACTGGAATTAGAGACAGGGGTCCAATCAGTGTGTTACGAAATGAAAAAGTAGTAGGAAAGGGATTAAATGCTTTGAAAAAGAGGCTTTCATTCATGTATGAACGTAAAGAAAGTTGTTCCGTGCCTTTTCATTTTTTTTTTTTTTTTTTTTTTTTTTGAGGAATCCGTTCCTTTTCATTTTTCAAAGAAAGTAAAGACGACAAAAACAATAATAAAGTCTTATTTCCATCAATCTCAAAGAATCTTCCTCCCTAGTCCCTACAATTTTACTTTCCTTTATGGGTTTCTTGCATTTGAGGATGGAAATTTGATTTTTTTTTTTTTTTTCAATATTCTATGCGTCATTGTTTTTATGCTGTACACTTTTTAGTCATGCTATATCAAACTAGTTTCTAGTAATCTTATTTTTGGACAAGTTTTTCTTTTAGCTAGCAGCTTCTCAAATGATAATCGGTTCTCATTTTAGCTATATATGTCATGGAATTTATTTATTTATATTTTAAAAATAAGCATAGATATGAGAAATGCTTTGAATCTGTTCTTTTGATTGGAAAATTGATAAAAGACTAAACTGGAATTAGAGACAGGGATCCAATCAGTGTTTTACGAAATGAAAAAGTAGTAGGAAAGGGATTAAATGCTTTGAAAAAGAGGCTTCATTCGTGTATGAAAGTAAAGAAAGTTGTCCCGTGCCTTTTCATTTTTCAAAGAAAGTAAAGAGTAAAGACTACGTAGTTGAAATGAAGACAAAAACAATAATAATGTCAGCTTAATTTTCTTACTTTTCTTCTGACAACGCGCAATGCAAGCCAACGTTCTATTTCCAACAATCTCAAAAAATCTTCCTCCCTAGTCCCTACAATTTTATTTTCCATTATGGGTTTCTTCCATTTGAGGATGGAAATTTGATTTTCTTTTTTTCTTTTTCTTTTTTTCAATGTTCTATGCGTCATTGTTTTTAGGCTGTACACTTTCTAGTCATGCTAGATCAAACTAGTTTCAGGTAATCTTATTTTTGGACAAGTTTTTCTTTTAGCTAGCAGCTCCTCAAATGATAATCGGTTCTCATTTTAGCTATATATGTCATGGAATTTATTTATTTATATTTTAAAAACAAACGTAGACATGAGAGGGAGAGTGAGGTTCTAACAAAAGTGCATGATAAACCAAAAACTTCACTCAAATGTCATAGAATTTGGATGTGTATATGCAATTATGCATATCCAACAGCTCAAGTAAAACTTTTTTTTTTCTTTAGTAAAAAAATCAAATGTGCATTCCCAATAGTTCAAGCAACACTACTGTTACTTTTTCATTAGCTTAAAAAAATTCTAATTGTACGAACAATGTTAAGGAGAAAACCATCACAATTAGTACGTCATTTTTATGTGAAATCATCAATGATATTGCTTTTATTGCGTGTTAGTCAATAATCATAACATGTCACCTATGCAATTGTGAAAATTTGAACAAAACAAAATTGAAGTGTGAATTAAATACCTTATAAATCATCAAACATGCATTACTAGCAATGTGAACATTAGCACCCCGACCATCAATGGTTGTGAAACTACTAATGAGAAGTGGTTTCTCAAGTCTAATGTGCATGCTTCTTTGGAATGTGATCCCTTTTTTTCCCTTTGATCATGGTTGTTCCATATCTTAAGGTCCCCAGTTTGGGATTTATTGGGTTGTCACTAGGATCAATGACTACTTATTGTGTGAGGCCCCTTCCAATGTTGTTGGTCATCTTCCCAGCATAATCCACTGAGCATGTGGCAAGTTGGTTTCTGTCCCTTCGCCAGTCAAGGTTCCATCTCTAGCAATTATCAATCGCATTCATTTTTAAGCCAATGATCTTTGTTTTCTTAGCAAGACTAACATTAGGAGTGGAGAGTATAACAATGACAAGAACCAAAGCAAAGTGCCAAAGGATGGTAGTGTTGATGCCTTTCAAAGCCATATTCATGTGCGTGCACTAACTCAAACTCAGACAGGAAAAAAAGTAGGCAGTAGTGGTTTGCAAATAATTGGAATGGAGGGGGATATATATAGGTGGAGTGGTCAGTAATGTGTATTAGCTTTGTTTAGGTGGTTTTAAAGTGGATGCTGAGGAGTGTAGGACAAAAAAGAAGCTATTAATAGGTATTGGTTTTGCTTCCTCACCCCAGTTTGAAATAGTTAGATAGCTACAATTGTGTAGCGGCCAAAATGACAGAAAAAGTGAGCATTTGTGTCATTACTGGGATACAAAACACGTAACATTTTAAACTTTCATGTATAAAGATAGTAGTTACAATTGGCTTCTCTCAAGTAGGGGTTTGTGTGCTACACAATATAATGGATGTGAACTAACTATAAGAAGCACGGGATGATTAGTTAAAGTTATAATTGGAGTAACATTACTTTTATATGTACTTATTACAGATATCACTATTATTATACATTAATTAGAATAAGTGACTACACTAATTGTTAAAAAAAGTTGTGATAAAATTTATACCACTAGATTTTTTTTTTGTATATAAAAAAAAGTGATTGGAGTATGTGACACACATAATGTAGAACGCAACTATCTTTTGATTTGAAGGTGTCAACAAATCTAATTGGTTCAATCTCTCTATATCAGATATTTAAGCTATTATAATTATCATAACTATTGGTCTAGTTCTATTTTGTAATACATTATAAAATTAATTTTATAGCATGTAAGAAAACCCATCGGCTTCTCTAACTGTAAAATCTTTTTTTTTTTTTTTTTTTAACCATGTGCAAGTTGACAAAAACTTGTCACAATCTCACTTGAATTCTAGAGCATTGTTAATAGAGTTTATTTGTTGCATAATCTGTCTTTGCAAATTTTGAGTCCTCTGGCCTCAAAAATTTCATCAGGCCGCTTCAAGTTCAACTTCAATTTTTTCTTAGCCTCGGCCTCTTTCACAATATAACTTATCTGCTGGTATTTATGATTAGTGAATTTGGTGTTCTGGAGCTTTGGACAACTGTAGATCAAGCAGATTAAATGACTTCAAGTAAGTCTTCAACCCATAATCTCCAGTTATATCACCATGTTTGGTAATGATGGCTTGAAGAATTTGAATTAGCATTTAATAATAGCATCTATACGCGTTTGAGATGTATATTTGTTAATAAATTTATACTAGAATAGGTAATCTTAATCCAAGTTTATCTTTTCTCATTCTTAAGTAAGTGCACTAAAACGGACTAAAGTAGACCAAAATATTAGACTAAATTGCTATAGCTCAATAAAAACATAACAACAATAAATACTATCCTTCAACTCAAATATATAATTATTTTGAGATATGATATAATGTAGAATTTTTTTCTCTAAATTTTATTATAGATAACTTGTTTTCCTTAAAAATAAACAATTTATAAAAGTAATTTCTCTCTCTATTTTTACAAATATATAATTTTATTATTTTTAGTATTTTTTTATTGATATTATTCTTTTTGAAATGGTCCATATTCTTCTAACTATTGTTATTATATATTACATTTTCCTAATTTCTTTTGGAAGAATTAAAAATTTTTAAGTTTCAAATTTATTATTCAAGGCGAGGTTGAAGGGTCCAATTTAAAGCTTAATATGTCATTTTCATTAACTTTAAGGTATAGAGATAATAAAGATAAAAACTTTATTTATTTTTAATTTATAGTTTATACTCACCCAAAATGGATCGAACTAGATTTTTATTTTTATTTTAATTATATCTCTTAGAGCATCCACAGCAGTTGTGTTAAAATTTATGCCATTTTGCCATACCAAAGACCTACTTTATTATTTTATCACATCATTTTACAACATCTCATTTATCAGATGTTTTATCATTCAATTTTATACATTAAAATAATATTTACTACACATTAAAATAATATACTATCTCTTTCCTATCATCACCATCAACAACAACAACCCATACCTGCAGATCAACCGCCACAGCCCACAACCACCGGCCACCCCCACAGATCAACCACCACCACCAATATCAGCCACTGCTACCAAAAAAAAAAAAAACTCAAACAAACACTACACAACCACAACCACCGACCACCCCCATAGATCAACCACCACCACCAATGTCAGCCACTGCAACCAAAAAAAAAAAAACTCAAACAAACACTACACAGCCACAACCACTGGCCACCCCCACAGATCAACCACCGACGAAGCCACAAATAACATTTCACACAACCCAAACACACGAAATCTAGCCAACAACCACCATGATGCCCACGCCAATGACCAACAGATCTCCTAGCCGATGACCCATGCCGGTCAAAGACCCACAAACCCACCAAATCACCCCACTGAAATCAAACCACAAAACCCACCAAAATCATATCACACTTGCCGAACCACCATCACCCAAACCCATGAAATCAACCCAGATTCACACTTGTTGAACAACCGAACCATGAAATCAACCTAGACCCATGAAATCACGAACAAGGACGATCCACCACCACCCACGAAATCAACTCGGCCCACAAAGAAAGATCAACAATCAAAGAAAGAGAGGGAGAGTCAGAAAGAAAGAGAAAGAGGAGACACAGATAAAGACAGAGAGGCGGAGAGAAAGAGAAAGAGAGAAGAGAAAAGAATAAGGTGAAGAGAGATGAGAGAGAAAAGAGAATAAAAAATCAATAAAACTTATACCATTTTCATCTGTACCGTTGCAAATTTGCAACAGTACTGTTCATATGTGGCATAATTTTTGGCATTTAGAACATCTGATAAAGCTTCGTTTTTGTGTTTGGTGTGCCAAATGTGCCAAAAATTTGGCATTTGGCACATTTAGCACATCTGATGTAGGTGCTCTTAAAATTGATGAAAATGGCATATGGTTTTCTAAGTAGGAGTGAAACTAGACATTTCAACCTAATCTTGAATATTGCAATAGCATACAATTATGAATACAGTGGTGGAATAATTTTTTTTTTTCCAGGAGAATATAAACTAAAAATAAATAAATGGTGACTTTGCCCAAGGTATTCTTATTACATGTTTTTTTTTTTTTTTTGGCAAATTACAACTTAACCACTGTAGTTTGGCCGAAATTTAAATTACCTATCTGTGATTTGAAATTTGACACTTTACCCCCCTGAGGTTAGCTCAGTTACAGTTCCGTTACCCACCTCCTTTAAAAATATGGCTAAATATGTAATTTTGTTCCACTTTTATGTCTCTCTCCTCCAAAAACACAAAAAATATAAAAATACAAAAGAGCATGAGATCAAAAGCCGGTTGGTAAAAATAAACAAAAAAATATATATAAAAATACAAAAGAGCATAAGATCAAAAGCCGGTTGGTAAAAATAAATTTTTTATTCATCTTAGCATTTCAAACTTGCTTTTACATTTATTGCTTCAAATGCACATATTCAAACAAATACCATAAAAGAAACAAATTGCTTCATCACTTTCTAAGCAACAAATGAAGCCATAGCATCTAATCCACAAAAATCCTAAAAATGACAAGACGAGGTCAGGCTAAAGAAAAAACAAAATGCCAGACTTGAGTACAAGAGGAATATACATTATACAAAGGGTAGTAGTGTACAGTTACATGGGTTAAAGGGTGTCAACCAAGGTTGTTGACATCCAGCCTAACGAGGCTCCTCTCTTTTAGCAAATTTGCATCTGATGAGCTTCCTCCAAATTCAAGGTCATGAAAGAAAGTTAAAAGCAGCAATTGCTTTCTGGTGTTCTTCCTTGACCATCTCGAATGTAACAACTTTCAAGTCCTGACGGAAGAGGCTCAACCTTAGACCCAAGCACCATCAACACACAACTTACAACCAGATTTGCAAAAACCCAGCAACTTGTTGTTCATAAGAAAGCCAAACTCATCATTCTCATTTTAATAAGGATTTCTTACCCATATATGGCTTCTGATACATAGACCATCACGATTCAATAGCTTTTGATTTGCGTGTAGGAAGTGTGTTTGTGGACTGAATTGAAGAATGGTAGTCCATAATTAGTTGAGTTGGATGATGACTTTAGTTTAGGCAAAGGAAGCTTCTTCGTTTATCTTTATCAACATCTTTTTGATCTTATTTTATCTTGTGTTTTTATGTTTTTTGTGTTTTTGAGGCGAGAGACATAAAAGTGAAGTAAAACTACATATTTAGCCTTATTTTTAATAGAGGTGGGTAACAGAGCTCTAACTGATCTAACCATGAGTAAAGTGTCAAATTTCAAAGCAACTTAAATTTTGGCCAAATCACATGTGAGTAAGTTGTAATTTACAATTTTTTTTTTTTTAAAATTATAATTAACATTTAGGTTAAAGAATGTATATTTTCTATAATAAAAAAAAAGTTCAAAAATGTATAAAATCATGGTAGTAAAAAGTGATTATTTTATCATAATTGGTAAGTTACAATTAGTTTTGAGAATGTATAAAGATTAAAGACATAATGCATTATTGCATTATGTAGCTCAACAGAATTGTAGCAAAAATAAATGATACTCTCCAACTTTTGTATATTATTACTATAAATATTATATATAAACAGATGAGAGACTTTATTTGATAGATTATAAAAGTTCAAATATATGTATAAAACACCCTTGAATGTTTAGACCCCAATAACAGAAATATCAATTCAAGCTTAATGTCAAACAATAAATATGCGAAACATGAACATAAGCTAATAATTGAATCGATAAACAATATAAACCATAAATAATCACAATCACAGCAGTAATTAAATGGTAAAGATAAATGGAAGAGAGATGCAAGCACAAGGACAACACTCGATGTGTTATCAAAGAGGAAACCGAAACCCTCGGTGTAAAACCTCTTCGCCGCCCTCCAAGTGGTCAATAATCCACTAAAAAATGTAGTTGGGATACATGAACAGTAATAGACCCTCCAAGCCTAATCTACCCGATGTAGCTAAGCCCTCCAAGCTTCTTGCTCCAACGAGGTTATTCCGAACCTTTTTCTTTTCTAGCTTACCAGATTCCTTTTTCATATCTTCATCCAAAGTTAAGGGGTCTAGGATCGTACTTAGGTAATTAAACCACAGCAAGTGCACCCGCTTTGATACCAATTAAAAGTTCAAATATGTGTATAAAACACCCTTGAACGTTTAGACCCTAATAACAAAAATATCAATTCAAGCTTAATGTCAAACAATAAATGTGTGGAACATGAACATAAGCTAATAATTGAATCGATAAACAATCTAAACCATAAATAATCACAATCACAACAGTAATTAAATGGTAAAGATAAAGGGAAGAGAGATGCAAACACAAGGACAACACTCGATGTGTTATTAAAGAGGAACCGAAGCCCTCGGCGTAAAACCTCTCCACCGCCCTTCAAGCGGTCAATAATCCACTAAAAAATGTAGTTAGGATACATGAACAGTAATAGACCCTCCAAGCCTAATCTACCCGATGTACCTAAGCCCTCCAAGTTTCTTGCTCCAACAAGTTTGCGCCGAACCTTTTTCTTTTCTAGCTTACCGGATTCCGCTATAGTCCATAGCATCAACCAATATGAATTGGTCTCTTCCTAACTGCTTCCCAAAGCACCAAATAAACCTTCTCACAGATATGGGTATGATGAGAAAATGATTTGGCCAAGAACCTCTCAAGGATGTATCAATGGAGAGGAAGAGAGTAAAGGAATTTGAAGAGTCTCTTAGGTGAAGATTGTGGATGAATCAATCTTGTTTTTCTCTAGGGTTTCTCTCTCAAAATTCTCTCTGGAGGCTCTCTTTCTTTCGTGGGTATAAGGGGTATTTATACTGGGGTGAGAATAGAATGTGAAGAGTCAGGTTTTTCAAAACAGGGGTGGCTCGCGGTTTGGCCTCGCGACTTGACTGAGTCGCAAGATCCAGCCGCACGATAACAGAACGGCCAGTTGTTCTATTTTGTCCTGTAGTGCTCCAGCTAGCATGATGCTTCAACTTCTGGCATGCTTGGCACGTGTGCTGCTTCTGGCGGCTTGCAACCGCTAGTCACCCGCGAGATCCAGCCGCGAGACTCTGTTTTCTTGCACACTCTTGAGCATTCAACACTCTATCTCACTCACTACCCTTACAACAAACCCACCTAAATACAGGGTTACTAATTGCTGAAATACAAGCAAATTTGACACGGAATAAAACCAACAAGATGGTTGAATAAATTCAACCTTACAGATTATATATAGATAGATGAGACTTTATTTGATAGCAATTTGTTAGAATGAGTGAATGACTACAAAATTGAAGATTTAATAACAAAGTTAGGAATTCAACCTTGATTCAAAAAAGATAATAAAATACTCAAGGATAAAAATAAAAAATAAAATAAAAGAAAACCAAATTTTCTTTTTTCTAATAGAATTTTTAAAAGAAAATGAAATTACATCCATAAAGTTCCCATCACATTCATTAACAAATTTTACAACAAATTATTGAGCGTGTAAAGATTTAAATAATCCACTCATCAGTTTGTTGTCTGATAGCACATGGATGAGTACATTGTGCTTAATATAACAATTGGAGTCCATTGCATTTTACATTGATGAATTCCGTGTTAAATATGTAACGCACAGTGAACCATTTGATTTTTTGATGGAATGTATAGAAGAATGAATATTACCTGGAGTATTCCCACAGCAGCAAACTTGTCAATTAACGTCTTTGACTGGACTGGATGTAAATTCAAAGGCTTTAACAGTAATTCCACATTCTGCAAAATAGTAACACGAACTCTAGGACTCTTTGACATTTAGTAATAAGAACACAGATAACCAGATGTAAATTGAGATTGAGATGCATAAATCATTATAATTTGCCAAATCTAGCTTTGGCAGTTCATCCAACATTTCCTAGGCAAAGGCCAGGTTTCAAGTAGCTAGCTACCCAAACAATGAAATTGATATTTTCAACATTCTGGAAAGGAAAATCACAGAGCTCATATAGTAATCATAATATTAATTTGACACAGGGTAATCCAAGACTCCAAGTACATCTACTGTGACATTTTTTTCACAAACACTTTTGGAGAAAAAAGTTAAACCCAGAGAGAGAGAGAGGTTGAGGATATTATCTTTGACTGGGGTTCTATTGGTGTCGGTGAAGGTGGGCTACGCCTGGAGTCGTCGGAAACCAATCCGAAAATAGGAAGAAAATGGTTTCAATGTTTCAGACAAAGTGAGTTACCGTTCAGAATGGTTTCAATGTTTCGGATGAAGTGGTCAAAATGTACAGAGTCTACAGACCCAATTATACTAATTTATGATAAGTAGTAAATGGGTTGTAATTGGGTTTCTTTTGATTTTTTCTTTTTTTGATTTTTTGATTTTAAGTAGATAATTGGGTGAGGGAAGATTTGAATCATGTATATCTTTATTAGAAATACCAATAAATACTAGTTGAATTACAAAATTATGCTATGATCCAACTTGGGACTTTTAGACATTTAGTAGATATTTTTTTAATATATAATAACTTTTTTTCTGAAATTTTTCTTTAGTTAAAGTACGTGGCATTTGGATGCATGTAAATGCATTTTTTTTTCTTTTCATTTTTTTAGACTATATGATTTTAACCCTCATTTTTAAGGTTTAGAGGTATTATAGTAATTTTAAATCTCTTAAGAGTATTTTTGTCATTTTGAATGTTTTGCGGTATTTTTTCATTTTAAATATTTGAGATATATTCTTTTATGTAAATATTTTACCCATATATATATAGGGCGTAGCTAGGAAATTTTACTTGAGGGGGCCAAATAGTAGTATTGATACATTAACCATAGTTCATATTGAATACAAAATCATTAACTTTGATATATTATCATATTCTTAAATATTAATGAACATACCAAATTATATAGTTTATTATAGACAAATACAAAAAAAAAAAAATCAATAAAAGAACATTTCGCATCAAATTTATGCCCGACAATATTTCATGGAATAAAGATAGCAATACAAAAAAGTGAACAACAAAATCTTTAAATACCCATACGCATATCAACACACACATGCAGGCAAAAGAAAGAAACAAAAAAAAAAAAAAATACTAATGGTAAAAGAATAATGATGAGAGAGAGAGAGAGAGAGAGAAGCAAATATACTTTCATATTCACTTCTTCAAAGAGTCAAGAAGATGATGTTGCACCTAGACAAAAAATGGATTAATAGTTTTGGTTGAGATAAGAGTTTTTGTGTTGAGAAAATAGAAAATGGGGACAAAGGGCTGGCATTAGCAATAATTGCAACAAAGCTTCGTAGGTACCTAAAAATGAAAAGAAAAATTGAAATTATGTTGGAAAATGGGTTGTCAATGAAGCTAGAGCGTGAATTATTATCCATTGGATTAATTATAAATTTTTTGGACAATTGAGAAGATCAATACTTAGTCATTATCCTTTGGACTAACCATAAATCTTACGAATAATTGGGGTGGACCAGTAATAAAGTTTTAGACAATTGAGAAGGCCAACTAGAAATCCATTGGACTAACTAGAAATCTTAGAAATAATTGGGGGGGCTGGTTCAAATTTTTTGGGTCTTATTACTAGTATAGTTGTAGGAGAAAAAAAAAATTGGGGGGGACGAAGGCGCAATGTAGCTCTGCCCCTTCTATGTATATATACACACACACACACATACACAATTAGATAAATAGAGTGGTGTAGGGGCACAATTTAGTAACCAAATTCTTGCTATTACAAGCCTTGGTCCAAAAAGCCCAACACAATGAATTCTTGTAGAGTACGGGCTAAAGAACTCGATTTAAGTAAGTTTAAACACATTGTTGCATGGGTTAAGGGAACACACGAACAAGAGTGTTGAAAGGTCATCCGAAATGATAGAGCTAAAAACTTGATTAATAGATACAGATCAGTGCAGTAAGACTCCTCTCCATGCTATAGTATTCTCTCCTTTTTTCTCGTCCCCCTCTCTTGGGGGACTTTTACATATTATATAGGCCCTTTCCAATCATCTGGGCTTTACACTTGTTGATCATCCAAACCCCCACTTGAGCACTTGTCCCATCAGACACCTCTCTCAGTTCTTTGTGAGTTGCGGTAGCTAAGGTAGCACTGTTCAGGGGTCTTCTCCACATTAATGCGGCCAGGAGAGTAGTTGTAATGCATTTAATGTGGTGGTGGCAGCCTTTGCTGAGATATTTTGGATTTCCTTCCTTTTTACAAATTTAGAAGATGGACTGTAGTGGCTTGGATGTACCTTTACTCCGGATTTTACAGTATTCGAGGAGAAATTACTCCTCGGACATGTTTTCTTTGCCCTAGTGGGCTTGAATAAGGATTGCTTGGGTCACGCTAGCTCCTCAGATGGGCTGCGTCCTCAGACGGGCCTAGGGCCTAGCCTGTTATTTTGGGCCGGTCCCCACAAGTGGATTTTACCTTAAATAATTGGATTGAGGTGAGTTGGGTTTGAATCATAACTATTTTGTTAAATGAGTAATAAATAGGTAAAAGATATTTAAGCATCCAATCCATTCATAACCCAAAACTTATTGTTAGGGCTTTCACAACATTTTGTATTCATGCCATTTTAATTGTTATTTGCTATATATTGTTCACATTGAGTAAAATGCAGAATTTCATTTGGAAGGGGTTAATGAAATTGTATGCATTCACAAATATATAAAATTTAATAAAATTATCAAATGCTTGTGATAAGGGGTTTAAACTTTTCACAGTCTTAGCATAGAGCGTTGTAACTTAGTGGAGTTGATTGGTTCTCTTTATGATGAGAATCATAGTTCAAATTCTCCTCCCCCACTTGTAACAATTAAATTATTTTTTAAACAAGTAAAATCTTGTGGATGAGAAATTATTAATGTAAACTCAATGTTCTACACTTTTCTCCCCATAAATATGATTCTCATTTGTGGGATCCACATTTATATAAGGGGAAAGTGAATAATTTTGTCTAGCAAAACATCGAAGAAATTGTGTTCTTTTCAAAGTTTTTATTACAGTACATTGATCTTTTAATTTCAACAAAAGTTCAAGGAGAAGTAATAATGAATTCTCCGGAAATCATTAATTACTAGTTTGCTTGGGATTACTTCTTTTTATTGGTTTATTTTGTTAAATAAATAAATTCAATATAAGTACAATTGTACTTAAACAGGTCGAACTTTTAAAAGTTATATATATATATATATATATATATATATATAAGATTAAGCTGACAATATAAATAAACAAGATTTAAAACTTGTTCAAACTCAAATTACAAGTTACAACACATTCACACTTCTTAACGTCAAACACAAAGAAGCGTACATGTAATAAGCTTTTTCATTTTATGGGACAATTTGATTGTTGGTGATGATAAAGCATAGAAGCTTGTTAGAGTCTTTTTTGGGCCCATGCATGTGTCATGTTTTAATACATCAGTGATTAAGTTTTGAGTTCTTCCAGGGAGTTGAGACCAGAACTCTTGTCAATGGGACATTCGTTGGGCATTACCATTGTATTTCATAATGTAATGAGTAGGTGAAATAGAATAGTAAATGATGTAAAATAGATTTGTTAACGTGTAATAAGTTGTGGGCCTTAGGCCTACATTTTTTACTTTTATAGTACACATATTTGTATTACACACATACTTATATTGCATACTCTACTTTTTATATAAAAGCACTCATGTATATTTTATACTTGTTATAAAAAAAGTAGAATACAAAAAAAATATTATTCATAATAAAAGAGAGTTAAATGATAATTTATTAGACTTATCTTGTAGTTTGTTTGAATAACTTTTGCGTTTGAGACCATATTAGGCATTGAATAAAGGAATCAATGAGAAGAAAGTTAGCAATGAAGCATTCAACAGCATGACAACAAAGAGATTGCAATCCTGCGATGTTAAAGAGACACGAAAAAGAACATGGGGGTAGCATTTAGCAAGGCTAGATAAATGTAATCAGCAAGACAAGGATAGTATATTCAACAAGATCAAGGTAATACATTCTGCTAGGCTGAAATAATGAATTTAGCACAGATAAAAATGTTATTTCCATATTCATTTGGACATGAATTTTGTGTTCAACAACAAAAATTCCATGTTCAGTACGGGGGTGAAATCCTGCAATAAGACAAAGTTACTAGCCTCAAAATTGAAAATCGTAGTAAAAGGGAAGATGGGTTAGTAAGGAAAGAATAGAAGTTAAAACTGTGCATGTCAAGGATCATATGAGAGAATGGTTTTTGAAGTTGGTTGGTGGAAGAAGTGATTGGGAAAGATGTATTTGAGGAGACACAAGGGTGAAATATGCCTTCTGATTTCTCTCTATTGCTCACTCCTAGAACAGGAAGAGCATAGAACAGGAAGCTCAATTTAATTTCAAATTGTGGGACTGCCCAAAATTTTCACATGCAGATGAGCACGTGTTTATAAGATTAAGTTTTCTCATTATTTCTCAAGGAGCTGAAAACAGATAATTGAGCAGAAACCATAAATATCAAGTGAATAAATTAAATGATTGATAACCATCTACTTCCAGTTTTATTGTTGTACATGATAAAAAGGAGAAAGAATAACAAGCTCAGCACGTTTTTTTGCTGCTCTTCTGAAGGGCTTCCAATTTCGCCACCATAAGCGTTCAATCCCACTGCTTAAACTATTACTATGATCTGTAATTGAAAGCATCTTTTGTCTTGGACTAGGCTCAGCTTCTCTCAGTTTCTTTGTATGTTTAGAGAGAAGGCTCTACAAACTTGACACTAACTGATCTGTCAAGGCAATAAGGGAAAAAAGTTACTAAAGATGAAAAGATATATATATATATATATATATATATATTGAAACAGATATTATGGTCCAAACAGATGACAGAAGTAAGAAATATATAATTTCTTCTCACTCTCAAGTTTCATGAAAAAATCTACACATAATTTATCACCAACAGAACAAAAGACAATCTGGCAAGATTTTATCACTCCCAGCACTTTCCTCCCAATAACAATCACTTAAAGAGAGATTTTCATTTTATCATATGTTCTTTAAATGCTCATTTGGAAGAGATTATTCCATAAACCACCATCAAACATGCGTTTTCAGCTCTGTATTTTGTGCGTACGGACTAAATTGCATTCCCAAACCCCAAATAAGGCCTCAAGCAAACAGCAAAATACATTATATATGCAATTACAATTTACATGGAAGGAATTTTATCTTAACTTCAAGCTTACCTATCAAGATCGACTAAAGGTGTTGCAGACAAGTCTTGTTGTTGAGGCTTACAAGCAGGACAGATGTAGACCTTTGGTGGGGAAACTAAGTTAATGCAATCAAAATGATACTACTCATCACATTGATCACAAGCAATCATTGCTCTCTGATCATATGGCTTTCGACAAATACAATAAAGCATACTTCGTTCTCGTAGTAACTGCACCAACCAAACACTAGCTGATCAATGAAATGCCGAGGAAAATATTTTTCTTTTTCCTTTTTCAAGTTACGCAAAGATAAGTAGTTTTTTTTGGGAGGGAGGGTTGGTGTTAGGGACCATAAGAAGGCAAATTTTCACCTTCCATGATAAGTTCAAAAACTTTATCTAAGCTGAGATCTCCAGAATCAATTGCAACCTGTACATAAAACAAAAGAGCTAATGAGAGAGAGTGAGAGAGCAAGAGAGAGTGAGTAAGAGAAATTTATGGACCTTCCTGGCACATTCTGCCCACCGCAAGCCAATACACTTCACTTCTGTAAGTCTTTGCCTATAGTGATCTTCAGGAGGAATGCTCATAGATGATGATTTTGTTCATCATCCATGTCACGGTACTGCAAAATTGCTTTTGTCAACAAATAAAGTTTTAAATCAATTCTGTCAAACAAATACAAATTTTAAAGAGAGATTTTCTACATCCCAGAAAGTGTCTTCTCTGTCCAGCTCACTTTTGAGGAAGGTTAATTAATGCACTGACACTTCAGGTCATTTTTGTTCTTTCAAAGACGTTCACATCAGTTGGTGCAGTGACCTTCTTTACAAGGAGTAATTAATATTGAACTCTCGAATTATGACAAGGGCCTATGTAGAACAGATGAAATTGGATAGTAAAGCACACCATGTTGAAGTGTGCCAATAATAAAAATGCAGTCCTTTGATGAAGAAGTATTTGTAACCATATTTCAGTCTTACAGGAAAATTGACTTCAACAAATTCTTCTTAAAAAAATGAAAACCCAGATATCCTAAGTAATACCACAGCAACCCAATGATATCTTATAGTAATACTTGAGCATCTATAATAGATGGATTGCTAAACAATTACTTAGAGATATATGAGAACTAAGAGCGAAAGAAAGATTTGCCTGGATTGACTGCCCATACCGACTACCTCTAGTTTCTTACTATATCTCCATCACCTTATAAGGAGTTGTAACTAATCATCACGACTTACCCAAAAAGAGGAAAGATAGTCCTCACAAACCCAAACCAATCATTATTCTCCAGCCCTAGCTAAAACTCCTACTCAACTTTCAATATGTTTTTGTTTATGTTTCCTTCCCTAAAACAAGAATTTTTAGTCTCTTCATAGAATTAGAGACACAAGGCAGAAGCCAGTTGACATGCAACAAATCATGAATTTTGTAAAGGCAACATTGGCATTAAACCATATTAGGTTCTTGTGGAAATAGTTTTCTGTTTCTTTTTTTATTCCCTCTTTATTATTAATTCTCAAGAACTGACAAATATCAATTTTAATAATCAATGGACACTCTTGGAAGATGCTATCCTCATGTGAACTATCCCACTTTTATAACTAATAAAAGTGAAAAGTGCTAGAGAATTCAAAAGCAAATAATCCATATTAAGAAAGTAGAATAGTCCCAAAAGACAAGTAAACAAGTACTAATGGTTGATAAAACACACCTCTTTCAAATGCTGCAGAATCTGTTGGATCTTGGGCTTTTGTAAACCCCCTAATAATCTATTGACTTTGAATCACCATGAGTATCTTGCTAATGCCAGCTCAAGGTTGCGATTAGCTTGATGATCATACAGACCTGCCACTTCAATGGCCTGTGCAACAAAACCATTTCCAATAAGGAAGAATGTACAAATGCATGGCAATATAACAGTTAACGCTGAAAGGATAACAATTTTATTAGATTGGAAGCTATTGCATTTTATGCTAACTAACAACATACATAGCAATAAAAATTTAAAGAAAATTATGCACTAAGGAAATATGTCAAATCCAGCAGAGAGAGATCAATCCAGGTTCTCAATAAAAAGAGTAGAATACAACAACCAAATGCTTCTACAGCATAAATAATCAACAGTATATAATGCCAGCCTTGGTAAGTACCTCAACAACAGTAATTAATTTTTCAGAGACCACACTGAGATCTTTATCAAGATAAGCTAAAGAAAAATTGACTATTTTTGTCAAGAAAGTAATGCATGCCATAGCTTGATCCACAAGTTGTTCCAATATATCTCTTTCCTCAATCCTGTAGAGCAGTTATCAATAAAAAAAAACATTCACATGCAGGAATTTGATAACCCATAAAATAATCTTCAATAAAAACCCAATCAAAAGTATGTACCAATTTCATTGGAGAACCATTCTTTTTTACAACTGTCAACTATCCATAGTAGTTACAAAAGTGCAATTGGATAACCATGAGGAAAAACAATCCATGAGCCTAACAAGTGAGGCAAAAACCAAAAGTAAAAAACATAAGAAAACCAAAATCCAAACATAAAGTGGACCAGGCAAGCCATCCTTGGTTAATATATGAATCAATTGAAGAGGAAGAGAAGACACCCAGTTTACAGGGCACATCGTCAAGCTAGGTTTTGGTTGCAAACCTTGAAATCAAGTTAACATAGAAGTCTATTAGTGAAAATTCATATTTCATATGTAGTAGCAGCAATTCCAATGCTGAAAAGGTTATTATTGTTATTAAATAGGCTGGTAACAAACTGCTAGACATCAGTGTCTGTCTTAAAATTTCACAACCCAAGGTGTCAGCCATCCCACTTCTCTGATTGATCAGCCACACCTCATACTTCTCTAACCTTAGCTGCTAGCACTGAATCAGTTTGAATAGAAAAGCATCTCCATCCAAATCCCAGATCAGCTCTTGCTATTCCTACTACTGCCACCTTAGTTTTAGAATCATACGATCCAGCACAGATAAACCGTCTATGAATAATGAGAACAAACTAAGATTTTTGAATGGCTTTAATTTTTAAAAAATGTACAAAACGATTTCTTTCACCTCCACATTTCTTTTACCTTTGATATGTAGTCTTCAAGGAATGCATTCAAACTACAAAAGTTGGAGCCGAATCTTCACAAGTTTTCTTGGTCTCAACATCCTGATTAGGAGCTTTCACACATTTTCCTTGTTCATTGTTCTCACTTTTCAATCAAATCTCTCTATCCAACATTTTTTTGATAGGTAAGAAAAAATATATTCAAAAAACTACTAGATGCCAAATAGCACCAGCATAACAAAAGTACAAAAAAGAAAAGCAGAGAACAAAAACAAAAAACATTAATTACAAGGAAAGAGAGCTAAGGAAAAGAGGAAGAGAGTCACTAGATGTGAGTCCCCAAGCCCTAGCCCAGTCAAACAGGGAACTAGAAAAGAGAGCAAGCATTTGGTCCTCAGATCTATCCAAATCCTCAAACGTCCGCCGATTGTGTTCCTTCCAAATACACCACATCAAACACAACAGAACTAAGTTCCAAATGTAAGATGAATGCTTTCCCAACCAATTCCACCAACTAAAAAGAAAATCTGACACCGTACATGAGAGGACCCAAGAAATCCCAAAAAGCCGAAAAACAAAACACCACAGCCGATAAGCCTTTCCACAATGTTACAACAAATGATTCACTGTCTCACCACAGCAACGACACATAATGCACCAGTCAACAAAATCAAAGCCTCTAAGCCGTAAGTTATCACCCGTGAGGATCCTATCCCATGCGGCTGTCCAAACAAAGAAAGAGACACGCCGTGGAGCCTTAACCTTCCAAATACCTTTCCATGGAAAAACAGCTGAAGAAGAGCCATGTAACTTATGATAAAAAGAGCGGATAGTAAAATCCCCATTTTTTGTCAACTTCCATCTCTCTATCCAACATCTTACCCCTACTTTTCAAAAGAAAGCTGCTGTAGCATTTGAGCTTTGCTGATAAACAACAGTACTAACCTTCAACTGTTTATGCAGAAAAACATGCATTTTATGAGACACTTATCAAGGAAATAAATTGCAGTGCTAGATAACCTATTTCATAAAATAAACTTCACCAGCATGGTTTTTAGTAGTCCAATAATGATTATGTAGATTTCCATTCTAAAATTGCAAGTGCAGGCTACATTCAATGTCTAGACACAAGGGAAAAACAGAGAGAGAGCAAGAGAGGGAGAGAGAAAGAGAGGCTTAAGAAACTAAAGAATGTCCCTAATGCTCACCCATAGCAAAAGAAAAGGAACAAAAGTACAACTAAACCTAAATATGCAAATAGTTCTAGGTCTAAGTATTATATTCAATTGCTCCAAAAGTGTTTTCCACTATCTTTAAGGGTCTAGTAGTGCACCACCCAATGTAATATTGTTTCACCACAGGTAACTTGGGGTTGAGGCAAAGGGACTCGTTACTAAGCATTAGCAATATGGAAACATCTTGACAAAGTGTGGAAAACAACATTTGCTATAGGATAGGAAATATTGACCTCGAATGTCAGATAATGCATAAAGCTGTTAATAAATTTCAGTAGGCTAAGACATAGGAGTGACAATATAGACATTGCAATTCCTTGCATGTTTAATGGCACGAACTCCTTGAAAAATTATATTACAATTGAATTATAAGATCATGAAAAAGGCATGAAATATGCAAGGAGAGAAAATATGAAAGGTATTTTTTTTTTTCCTAACTTGATGCATTTGCCACATCCCCACAGAGCTAATAGTCAATGTGTTTACAACGACACATAAAATGAAAAAAATCTGTCAGAGTTTTGCTTGATAAAACTATACAAAATTGACATTGTACCTGAAAATGAAGCAAAACATATATGAGAAATTCGAGGTCATGCCATAGGATAGTATAGACTGGTTGGATGAGAAGAGTCCAACCAAGGAGAGCATTTATCCAAACGTATAGAAGACAAAAAAACAAACTACAGATATCTATCTACCACAATTAATAAAAAAGTAAAAAACTACAGGATGGAGCTTATTCTAAAAAAGGATGAGAAGGATTCCTCTTATAAATCACAATAAGGAAAAAAAAAAATCAGTGATTAGATTCCTTGTTGTATACTCTCTTCTCACAAAAAGACTATCATTGAATACTTTTCAGAGGAAAATAAGCACTTTGACAGAGGATTTAAGCTTCCATAGGTCAGCCCACATTTAAGAACTGTATCTTAGAGTTCTAAAGCTTCCAATATAAGCATTCAATATGGAGAAGCCAGTTGGATCGGTTGACAGTAAAGAGACCTGATTGATTCATGGGGCCTAATCGGATTAACTGCACTTCCAAACCTAGGAGTTAGCTGCTTCTGAATAATAGAGTTGGCTACATGAGATGCATATCAATTCCTCACTATGTAATTTTGCTAGACTGCCCATGAAGCTTGAGATGCTTACAGCTCATAACCTTCTGCAGAATTCAGAAGTGGGTTAACGTATTGAATGCTTATTTTCTTTTCTGACTATCCTTTCTACTTGCATAAGACTGACTTGAAATTGGAGCTTTCCTGTTAATGCTTGTCTTGTAATCTAATGGAAAAAAGTGTGACTCGTAACTACTTTGAAGATTTAGTTTGAGCTTTAAAGAATTGGCTATAAAATGCAGATAGAGGATCCTAAAGGATAGAAAGATAATTTTAAACTCGAAAACTTAAGGAATAAAAGAGTTATAACAGCCGCTACAGTTGCTATCCCAACAATAATGAAGTCATGGCCCTGCCATCCTCAGTATATCAAATGTTCCTAATTAATAGAGAAAGAACAAAAATATTAAAGACCTGTGCTTTTAGATTATATTTTTGAAAATTAGCTTTTCAACCAATTAAATACGAACTATATTCTTCCAGAGATACAACCAAAGGCATTAAAATGCACAGCCATTTTAATTTTTGGTTAGCATCTTAAATGACTAGCTAAGCTAGAAAACTATTATATAGACCATTTAGGTGTGATGCTGTAATGCAAATCATTTACAATTTATCTCAAACAATCTTGTACACAGCCAAACAAATTCGAAGTACCTTCTAAAATTCAAAATGATACACATTTTCTACAAAAGTCAGGATTCTATGCAATTGATGTACATAATTTTTTTAATTAAGAAACCAATCAAGTCCAAACGAATATATAAAACCAGGAAACAATTGCAAGATTTTTCCTCACCACGGTAAGGCCACATGGTAAACTGAGCAGAAATTATGCATCTCAATTTGACAAATCAGATCAAAAAACACAAAATCATACAAATGAAAACAAGACTAAACTCACATCCAAGGAAATCTGGGGCTTACCAGTGACTTTAACCGCAACCATCCCAGTCAACTGCATTAACCGAAAAAAGATCAATTAAACAAAAATGAAAATAATTATCTTACAAATAATATTTTTTTTTAAATATGATACCCATCGCCATTGGGTAAAAGACGCAAATGAAACAATGGTACTAAAAAGGGGAACATACCTTGGCATGAAATGCAAAAGAAATGACAGAGAAGAAACAGTTTCAATGTAATTTTTTGATTGAGGCATATTCCTTCAGAGCTCATCAAAATGTCCTTGGTTTCATCAAAAATCTTCCGAGCAGCAAAATCGAAAAAATCATGGTGGTTGGGCCAACTAGCCAACTCATGCAGGACCTAGATGTGTCATTAAGGACCAGAGGAGACTGGTATTCTTCTTCTTCTGCTTCCAAATCATCAGATCCATAAAATGGCAACTCGCTCCAGTAATCAACATCATCATCATCATCTTGTCCAGCAGTTAGAAGGGGTAAGTTAGGTATACCTGATTCTTGAGGAGGACAGATGCACTCTACGTGGACCCCCCACCTTGTGGCTTTTATTGGTGGCTCTGCATTGGGTTGACCAACATGCCCACGGGTTTCATATGTAATCTCAACATAATTCTGGTCAGTTGGATTTGATTTATTCAAATGATACTGCAGAAGCCGTTGAGGTAGAGTATATAAGCGCAGAAGATTATTATCAATTCGAAATTGGTCCAGACCCTCACTTTTTTTACAACCATTGATGGAAATGTCAACATGGCAAACACAGGCGATGGAAACTGTTCCAAAAGCAAAATAGAGAGCCAATTTTGGAAATTTGCGACCAACCCAGAACAATATGGAATTACTTTCAACACTTTGATGATTGAACCATGGAATCTCAGTTCCCGATACCCTAAGAGTAATCGCCTCATCTTCAGATTCAGATTCAGATTCAGATTGAGCACCCTCGGTTTCAGATGGGAAGCGATCGGTGAACTGTGGATCCATTAATTCATTGCTTCTTGCATTACCACATACTCCATTCGGTAAAATCCCCATAATTTCTATTACCTGCATTGCAATTACAAAATTCAACATTTTTCATTTACCAAATCACGTAAAGCATTTAGAGAAAGTAACAAAAATTGTTTCTTTATAACTTAAAGAAAGAGAGAGACCTGATTCATTAGCCCACTTGGTGATTCGTAATCCAACAACGGGCAATTTTCTGCATAAACCATACCTATCGATTGTGGAAGTCCTTGAACTTCACGAAGGTGCTTGCAATTCTCAATATCAAGCATCAATAATCTAGGAAATCTGCTAATGCTTTCGGGGATGGTAATAATATTGGTTTTAGATAGATGTAGACCTTCCAATGCGGGGAAGTAATCTGGCTTCATCAAAAGATCTAATTCAATTATGCTTGGATTGTAACTGAAAACCAGTCTTCTCAACTTCAGAAACCCATAACCGGAGGAGCCATCAAAAGAATTGCATGTCGGTCTCAATTTGGCAGTAGGAGTCTTCAACTTCTGAAGCTGTTGCAATTTATAAATGCCATCTGGAAGATCCCGAAGGTTTTTGCATTTATAAAGGGTTAATTCCTCAAGAACTTCAAGAGATGTCAACATGAGGTTGTTTGGAATATTTTGAAGTTTTTTGCAATAATCAAGATTCCACTTTTTAAGCTTATGAAGAAATTCACCCGACCCCTGAATCTTAACTAAATTTTCACAATCAGAAAGGTTCAATGTCTCCAAGTTTGGGGTGCATAAAGCAGGTAATTTGGTTATAAATTTACAACCACTGAGATTGAGATGTTTCATATTTTCTAACTGGAACTCCTGTAGAAAAATAAATAAATAAATAACTTCAACAAACTTTAGAGTATAAATTTAATAAAATCTTAATTAAAAAATATTAGTAATTGTACCTGATTGCATAGCTGTTCCAAACCAATGCGACTACGTGGCATATCGAGACTAACAAGTTGTTGAGGATAATAGTTGGATGGCAAGGGAAATGGATATTCAGGCCAACTAAGAAATCTTATCCCGTTGGGAAAATATTGAATTGCTTTACAAATATGTAAGTTTTTAACAATAAGTATCCTGAGATTTGTCATCCTTTTGAAAGCTTGAGTGTGTAGTGGCACCTTTACCGATCGAGGTGAATGCAATATTATACCTCGAATTTTGTCTGATCCCTAATTGAATAAAGCATCAATTGAACCATAATTAACAATAGAATTTATCAAAAAGTATAATAATTTGGAAAATTTCAACATAAATGATACTAATAAACTTCATATTTTATGCAATCTTAAAAAGAACAAATATATAACTTTTACCTAGTGAAAGTTTTTTTTTTTGGGAAAATAGAAGAAAAAGAACTCATACCTTATTTCCAATTAGTACTTCAAGAGCATCTTTATGATGCCATAACCTGCTACGTTTTCCAAGAATATGTGTAGATTCTTGTCGAACAACTTCCCTACCCATTTTTTGTATTAGGTCATGCATTAACAATTTACCGTAACGATCCACAGTAATGAGACATTTATCAACAAGTCTTGGAATACCATCATCTGCAAATAAATCACAACCATTTAATATATCTACAACATAATCCTTGGTCCATCCCTTGAAGAAACATGCAATATCGAGGAAAATATCTTGTTCGTTTCCATCCAGTCCATAATAACTTACTTCAAGTACTTGTTGAATGTCTTTATTGGGAATTTCGTTATACTTATGTAATGCACTTTCCCATTTAGGTTTAGTTTTTCCACACAAATCACGAGCTATTATTACAACAGCAAGTGGAAGGCCTTGGGCATACTGTATAACTTGGTTTGTAAGTTCAAAATAATCTTCATTGGGTTTCTTTCCAGGGAAGGCATGTTTTTGAAAGAGTTGAAGAGCTTCATGTTTGTCTAATTCCTTGACCTCATAAGTTGTATAAACTTTTCCAAGAGGATCTAACAATTGTGGATCTGCTGCTGTTGTTATAATGACTCTGCTTCTTGAAGTAAACCAATTAAAATCTCCAAACAATTTTTCTATTCTTTTCAATTTATCCACATCATCAAGAACTAAAAGAACATTTTTACTACGAAGTCTATTTTTTATCAATTTGATTACTTTGGATGTGCTGTGAATTTTCAAATTTTCATCCCCTAAAATCTCTTTAAGAAGTTGACGTTGTAGTTTGATAATGCCCTCCTCCGTCTTCGAAGTTTCTCTAACACGCTCTAAAAAACTGCTTCGATGAAAATATTTAGCAATTCTGTTATAAACTGCTTTTGCAATTGTAGTCTTGCCTATTCCGGGAAGGCCATGAATCACTACTATGCAAACTTCATCTAACTCCATACTTAAAAGCGATTCTACATCCTTGGCACGAGGTTTTACTCCAACAAGGTATTTTTCAACAGGTATTGGCGTGTATTTTGGTATATTTTCAACAATTGTTTGGATAAATTTAGCTTCAGTGTCACTGCAAACCATAAAGTAAAAGAAACATTTAATGAGTTGGACTAGTTGCTAATATTAATATGAAATGAACTAAACTCAAGATGCCTAGTTCTGTACCTTACTACTTATACTTTAAGATATTATAAATTAAATTAAATGACATATAATTCAAATATTTGAGCAGTATCTTTAAATTTTGTACATTCTTTTTTGCTAGGAAATTAATTGTACACATTTTAGCAAGTAACTGAGTTGGAATAGTTGCAAATTTTAATATGAAATGAACTAAATTCAAGATGCTTAGTTCTGTGCCTTACTACTTACACTTAATATATTAATAATTAAAGTAAATGACATCAAATCAAAAATTTTAGCAGTATCATTAAATTTTGTACTATATCACGAAATTTTGAGAAATATAAAGGATATAGTAGTAGAAATAGTAACATGTTTTTGCTTGTTCTACACTTGATTATGACCCGACTCTACCAAGTCAAACCTCAACCCAACGTATTTTATGACCCATGTTATATTGTATACAAATGTTATATTAGATTTTCGATATTGTACTTAAAAGAACTAATGACATTACTCATCATGACTTGCGCTTTTCAAATATAAATATTTTCAGTGACAGGTTGACTACTAACGTTATGTGTTTTTTTTTCCCCATAAGTTCATCATTTAGATTTTATTATAAATTATTTACTCTTTTTTTGCCTAATATATTATATTTTATTCTTCAAGCTCTCTATATATTTATTTCTTCTTATAGATGATTTAACTTTATTTAATGTTTCATGTATAAAAAATGTATGCCTTTTTTTTTCATTTGTGGATTTATTGGATTAGAAGTGTGGGGACAATTTTTGCCTAGACCAAGTGTTGCACTTGTAGTCATTTTTGGCTTTGGAGAGTCCCACATTGGAAGGGAAGCCTTCCTCTTTCTACCTTATAAGGCATGAGCCAAAGGAGTTAGAGTACCACTAGCTTGGTTAACTCTCCAAAGCCAAAAATGACTACAAGTGCAACACTTGGTCTAGGCAAAAATTGTCCCCACAAGAAGATTATTATATTTATTTACTAGACTGTAAAATTAATAATTTATATATTGATGTGTTCATTATTCCTATTAGGATAAGAAGAATAGTAACTACAAAGTCTGAATATTCAACTAGGTTGACACCTATACACACAGGGACAGAGCTAGGATTTCGAGTGGGGGGGGGGGGGGGGGGGGGGGAGAGATACACTCAAACTCAAATGCTTAAAAAAAAATTTATAGCCTAAACTTTCATATTGTTCCTCTAGATTAACCCAAAGACAATCATGTTTTTTTTTATCCAAGCTACTTATAAAAGAATATATGTGTGTGTGTGTGTTTTTATCCCAAGCTTCTTTGGGGAACTTCATCAAACACTTAGTTGCAATTATTCTATGCTAATGCTTTAAGATAAATTATATAAATCATTTAGAACCGAGACAGAAACTCACAAAAAGAATCAAAATTTAATATAAATTTGAATAAAGAAAGTGTACTTTTTGTGAAAGTATGGAAGTATTGAACAAAAACGGAACATGAATATTCGAAACATAGCTATGTCCCTGTATACACATCTATCATTTGTATTTCTCAATCTATTTGTACATATCAAATAACTTTACGTCAAATATAAATATATATATATATAAACTTTTCAGTGTTTTCACATTCATTTTCAACCAATGACAAATGTCCGAATTACAAAATATATATTTATAATGCATAACTTTAGCACAACCACTTAAGTATTCTACTAGTCAAGTGGATTAAATATTCGAGCAGTATCTTTAAATTTTGTACATTCTTTTTTGCTAGGAAATTAATTATAGACATTTTAGCAAGTAAACTGAGTTGGACTAGTTGCAAATTTTAATATGAAATGAACTAAATTCAAGATGCTTAGTTCTGTGACTTACTACTTAGACTTAATATATTATTAATTAAAGTAAATGACATCTGATAAAATATTTTAGCAGTATCATTAAATGTTGAGAAAAATAAAGGATATTTCGTAGTAGAAATAGTAACATGTTTTTGCTTGTTCTATACTTGATTATGACAAGACTCTACCAAGGCATCAAACCTCGACCCAACGTATTCGTACTCTATTAGATAATTTATGATTTAATTTTTTTATTGACCCATATTATATTGTAGGCGAAAATGCACTTTTGGTCCCTACATTTTGGGCCTTGTTACAATTTGGTCCCTAAATTGATTTAGGTCCTAGGTCAGTCCCTGATTTTCAAAAATCGTTTTTAAAATAGTCCCTACCGTCAACCCAGTGACAGAAAATGCTGAGGTGGCAAACGGCGTGCCCTATTTGCTGACATGGCACTGACGTGGATAATAAAATATTATTAAAAATACCACGTCAGCATCCATGTCAGCGTTTTAATGACAAGTCAGCATTTTAATTAATAAAAAAATTAAAATAATTTAAAAAAAATTAAACTGAAAAAATTCAAAATAAAAAACAAAAAAAGAAAAAACTTTTTCTGTATCTTTCTTATTTTCGTTTCCCTTTTCCTTTTCTCTATTTTCAGATCCTCTCTTTCTCTCTTTCTTCCATTCTCTTTCTCTGTCTCTTCCATTTTCTCGTTGGCCACGCGAACTATGTAAGAACGAACTCCGGCGAGACCATGACCGGACTCGGTGTCCCCAACGGAACCTCCAGCCGGATCGAGCAGTGGATCGCGACGATCACGCGCTTGTTGTTCGCGTTGGTTATGCCGGAATCTTTGAACCGGCCGACCTCGCTGTGGAGACCAGCGACTGAGCCGACGAGGCGAGGTCTTTGCACTCCATGGCGACGATGAGCGGTTCGAAGCGGAGGACGAGTTCGGACTCGGGTTCGGAGCAAGTTGGTGAGTCGGGATTTTTCGCTTTTTTCAACTGGGTTTTTTGATAAACACTGACTGGGTTTCTGTCGGTGTCGATCTCGGTGAGTTTGGTTTCGTGTTTGTGGTTTTTTTTTTTTTTTTTTTTTTTTTTTTTTTTTTTTTTTTTTTCTGATGTGGATTTGTATATTTATTTCTTGGATTTATTGGGTCTGATTTACTAGAGGTTTATGGGTTTGATTTCTTGGATTTATTGGGTTTGATTTACTGGATGTTTATGGGTTTGATTTCTTAGATTTATTGGGTGGTTTATGAGTTTGATTTCTTGGATTTTTAGGTTTGATTTACCGGATGTTTATGGGTTTGATTTCTTGGATTTTTAGGTTTGATTTACCGGATGTTTATGGGTTTGATTTTTTGGATTTGTTGGGTTTGATTTGGGGAAGAACATGAAGCATGAAGTTCATGTCCTGGGAAGAAGAAGAACAATGTTCTTCCGAAAAATAATGAAAAACAAACTCATTTTTTAAACTCAAAATTTTAAACTGAAAAAACTTTTTTTTTTCTTAATTTAATTAAATTAAAGTTTATTTATTTATTTATTTTAAAATTTCTGACCTGGATTTTGGTTTTAATTTTTTATTAATTTAAATTTGACGTGGCATTTCAAAAATGCCAAATAAGTTTTTTTAATAATATTTTATTATCCACGTCAGTGCCATGTCAGCAAATAGGGCACGCCGTTTGCCACCTCAGCATTTTCTGTCACTGGGTTGACGGTAGGGACTATTTTAAAAACGATTTTTGAAAATCAGGGACTGACCTAGGACCTAAATCAATTTAGGGACTAAATTGTAACAAGGCCCAAAATGTAGGGACCAAAAGTACATTTTCGCCTATATTGTATACTAAGATTATATTAGATTTTAGATATTGTACATAAAAGAACTAATGACGTTACTCATCATGATTTGCAATTTTCAAATATAAATTGTGGGGTCAGAGAATTTATGACCCCGGCCCATTTCATGTTAAGGCTCAAGACCTGTGCCAAGGACAGGTAAGGCCGAGAACGCACCATAGGAGTCCAGGACGGCCTAAGGAAATGGCCGAGGACGAACTTGTGCTCAGCATCCCATAATGCCCCTAAAAGGAAGAGTGAGCACAGTACAGAAACAGCCCAAGTAAAAGGCTGCCAGTACTGTAATAAAGCATTCTGCACCTGATGGGACCATACTCTTCAGCTTTTGCAACCACCCCCCCCATCCACTCTAGGTATGGGCTGACAGGACAAGTCGTAAATTCTAGGAAATTGAGCTTACACGTGGACGCTAGTAAGATGGTAAATGCCCGTATAAAAGGTTAAGAGAGGCAGTGTGAGAGGGGGGGGGGGGGGGGACAACCAGTCCTCCCAACCATGGTGTCCTAGAAATAAGGAAAATAACAAGAGCACAAAACTCCCCAGACTCCTTGGACGAGATTCACTAACCGGAGCCAACCCAAACCACCGTCCGGTGACCAAGGCCTGGCCTTTCAAACCCACGCTCTACAAATGATATTGTTTGAGCCCTCTTTACGTACGAGCCCAATGTCATCTTGGGGTCGTCACGAATCGAGTCCCTACAATTGGCGCCGTCTGTGGGGAGGCTTGTGCGTTGGCCCAGGCGGTGGAACGAGAAGTCCTCCCATCATTTCCAGCAGACCGTTGTTATGTCTTAACATCAAGTTCCACTAGGGGCTGCGCGTCGAAACGTTAGCAACGCGAACGGTTCTAGGAACTTTCAACGTTGGATCAACGTCCTACGCCTTGACCGAGGGGCTAATCCCCCAAGGGGCTAACCCCTTCCATACTTAAAAAATCTAAGTTTTGGACAGAACCAAGGTATTGCATGGTCCTCGGACTCAGACCTATGGGGAAACCAACTACTTAAAAAATCTAAGTTTTGGACAGAGCCAAGGTATTGCATGGTCCTCGGACTCGAACCTATGAGGAAACCAACTACTTAAGGAGAATTCTAGGTTACTCAGACCTATGGGAAGATTATTTACTAAAGTCGGATTAAGTCCTAGACATAATGAAGATCCCGACCTGTCATCAGAGCCTCAGCTCTAAAGGAACTGATGCAAACGAGCATTTGAGCTCGGCACGATCGTACCTCGGTCTTCGGACTGGATACCAAAAAAGGACCAAGGCTATGAAAGTCATCAGGAAGACAGTGAAACACTCTAGTACTTGGCGGCCCGCATGGACGATCCACTTTTGAACCACCCATCCTTGGATAGTTACCTCCTACACCGCACCGAGCATCCAGCTGTCATCTCGGCTAGTTTGGGGTAAGTATCGTTTTTTCAGGTCGGCATTATTCGGCCCTAAGTTTTGTTTTTTTTAGGTCGGCGTTATTAAACCGAATAGCCCGATAAGTACAAAATAACATCTTTCTCTCAAATAAAGGTTTTTGCCCTAAATATCATTTGTTCAAGTCGGCATTATTGTGCCGGATAGTTTCAATAAGCGCAGAGCAAGGTCTTTTTATTAACAGGGATTTCGGTCCTAAGCATCGTTCAGAATATAAAAATAAAAAAGAAGTCATATGGTAGTACGTCTACTCACGGCATAACCATTGCAAAAAAAGATAGAATAAACAAAATGAAGCAATGTTGACTTTTATTAATATAAAGAGGTATTACAGCGTACAATGAAGGGCTTAAACAAGCTTATACAGAAAATGAATTACAAAAACAATAATAAAAAAAAAAAAAAAAAAAAAAAACAACAACAACAACAAACAACCAGAAGTCTTTCTAAACTCTGCTCCAGTAGCAACCATATTGAGAGGAGGACCTCCTTCGATGGAAGAGGAGAAGAAGAGGAAGAAGTAAAAGCACCAGGATGGATCTGGTGATAGGAAAGAAGAAGAAGGGGAGGCAAAAGGAGGCACTATTAAAGGAAGAGAGGAAGAAGCAGGGACACTTTGTCCTTGCGTCAGCCCTGACTCCTAACACGGTGGTGCCATACTAGCTATGCTCATGAGAGAGCGGCTGGTACTGATAATGGGTGACCCTAGCTCAGTCGCACCAAAAACTTGACGCGACGAGCCCCTGCTTCGGATTTTGGCTGAAGGGGGGATGAGAGGTATCTTGAGTCTCTGCCAACCCTGCCCTGACCGAGCCATTTTAAATTTCGGAAGAACATAACGTTTCTGGGAGGGATATGGTCTCTTCATCCCCGCTCCTACCTCAGACATATCACAATTCTAGGTGTGAGTGAACGAATGAGGGAAACTTTGGGTGAAGCTAGGGGTTTAAGACTTTAGAGGGATTAAGGGGTCTCTGTGTGAGGGAAGTAACCTCTTACTTTTCTTCTTATATGGAGGGCAAGATGGGTGGCATTTAATCTATCCAAATTTCCAAGAAGATCTGTAAACGCGAATATACCCACTCCACTTCCCAACGCCGTCAATAACCGTCGAATTTGAATAGTCTCGTAAAAGGAAATCATTAAAGACGCGTCTCGAACACTGAAACGGCAGGAGCGCATCGTGAGTGGATATAGAAGAATGTCTCGTAGTCCGGCGTGTGTCCTAGGTAGATGAAGAGACACCCATATTGATGAAGGGCAGAACTAAGCAGACTGTAATAAAGACGTGGCATCACCAAAATCCTCCTCTCCGACCAAGAGGTCGGACAACAGGATTTTGAGAGGCTATTGTGGGGTCAGAGAATTTATGACCCCGACCCATTTCATGTTAAGGCTCAAGGCCTGTGCCGAGGAGAGGTAAGGCCGAGGACGCACCATGGGAGTCCAGGACGGCCTAAGGAAATGGCCGAGGATGAACTTGTGCTCGGCATTCCATAATGCCCCTAAAAGGAAGAGTGAGCACAGTGCAGAAACAGCCCAAGTAAAAGGCTGCCAGTACTGCAATAAAGCATTCTGCACCTGACGGGACCATACTCTTCAACTTTTGCAACCACCCCCCCCCCCCAACCACTTTAGGTATGGGCTGACAGAACAAGTCGTAAAATCCTAGGAAATTGAGCTTACACGTGGACGCTGATGAGAGGGTAAATGTCCATATAAAAGGTTAAGAGAGGCAGTGTGAGAGGGGGGGGACAACCAGTCCTCCCAACCATGGTGTCCTAGAAATAAGGAGAATAACAAGAGCACAAATCTCTTCACACTCCTTGGACGAGATTCACTAACCGGAGCCAACCCAAACCACCGTCCGGTGACCAAGGTATAGCCTTTCAAACCCACGCTCTACAAATGATATTGTTTGGGCCCTCTTTACATACGAGCCCAATGTCATTTTGGGGTCGTCACGAATCGAGTCCCTACATAAATATTTTCACTTTCTCAAAAAAAAATATACATATATATATTTTTTTTTTTCAGTGACAGGTTGACTACTAACATTAAGTGATTTTTTTTTTTTTTTCCAGTAAGTTTATCATTTAGATTTTATCATAAATTATTTACTCCTTTCTTTGCCTAACATATTAGATTTTATTCTTCAACCTCTCTATATATTTATTTCTTCTTTATAAATGATTTAACTTTATTTAATGTTTCATACATAAAAAAATGTACGCATTTTATTTTCTTCATTTGAGGATTTATTTGATTAGAAATTTATTATATTTAATTACCAGACGGTTAAATTAATGATTTATATATTACAAAAAGTTTATTTTTAAGTATTATAATTGTTCTTTTATTTTTAAGGAAATATACGAAAAAAATTATAGATGATTTAACTTTATTTAATGGTTCATGCATAAAAAATTTATGCATTTTAATTTCTTCCTTTGTGAAAATTTTGGATTAGAAGATTATTAGATTTAGTTGCCAGAATGTAAAATTAATGATTTATATATTACTAAAAAAAATTTACTTTTTAGTATTTTATTTTATTTTATTTGTAAAAAATAAGAAAGAAAGATGTTAAAAAATACGTTCAACTTCTTTTTCCTACTTGAAAATATATGGATACCAGATTGATCCGATGCATCAAAAACCATAAAAATGTTATAGGAATAGAAACATGTTTTAGTTTGATCCATGCTTTACCCGTACCCGATTTGACCCTTACTCGTCTGACGACTCAGACCTGGGTTTGCTAGGTCTACATTAACTTTTAAGATAAAATAATTCTATTTCTAACACTAATGTTCATAGCCTAACTACCTTAATTCTAGAGTATAAGATTCAAACAGCAGAGTTGGAAGGGGTTAAATTCATCCCCTAAAGAGCATTCTTATCAAGAATGCTAAAAATGTTAAAAAGTCAAATTTAACAGCTAACACACAAAAATACTCCTACATCATAGAATTCGTTTTATTTTTTATTTTTTATGGGAGGTCTTTGGGACTTTGAGAAAAATTAAATGATCACTTCTTTCATGTCAGACAACTATTGAATAATCCAATATTAAAGAGAAAAGTTATTAATAGATGAAAAGTTACGTAGTTTGTTATAAAAAAAAATTTGATTACCACAAATTATGTAATGTCAATGTAAGTTATACTTACTGTTTTTTTATTACAACGAAAGCCTTATTACAACATATCTTTTTGGGTTGCATCTGCAATACAATCCAGTACTTCTTCAGTTCTTCTAACCACACTATTTCATTTTCCACATATTGTGCATAACGTGCAAGTATATGAGCTACATTGCACATTGCTACACTTAAGTTTCCTCATAAACTAAGTTGACTTTACATATATATTTCAAATCAGTAAAAAAATAAATAAAAAATCATATCATATACTATATAATAAAAGTTGGGCTTATAAATCGTGATTGGAATTAATATATGCGTTCTTAAAGGCTAAAACACAATACAATTAGAGACATTACTATGAGTTAGGGTGTTACATTTTTATTTATTTCTTAGTAAGTTAGAATGTTATATGTGAATACTACATATGTCAGTCTTACAATTAAGTGGGTGATATAACCATTTGAACAAAATAAGCATTAAAACAGATGATTTAAATATCAAAATAAAACATAAAAATTAAATTTCTTTTAAGTATAAGCACAATTGATTTTTTAATTTTAAATTTGGAATTAATTCTTTTAGGATAACCTTATTCATGCAAGTATCAGAAACAATTTAACTACTAGAGTTCCAATCCACCTCTTCATAAATAAATAAGGAATTATTAAAAAAAAATTAAAAGTTTTTATTAATCATTGTAATTAGATATACTATATATAAGGATAAATATACAAAATTATACATTTTATGAGCAATTCATTACAAGTTATTATAATAATAGTAATTTATTTAGTTAGATACAAGTTATAAAATTATGTAATAATAATTCATTTAGTTATTGTTTCCCAAAAAAATATATAAAGAAAATTTATGACTAAAACTGTGCAACACATAAGCCTTTCACTAGTAATATAAGAAGTTAAAAAATTAATTTGAATATAAAAAATTCCAAAAAAATCATTAGAATACATAAAAATTAAATTAACTTAGAGAAATATTAACAATATGATCTTATACTCCAAAATTTTAAAAATATTCTATGTATGACTTGATTTTTCAAAGATGTATGATGATTTTTATTTTAAATTAACATGAGAGTATATTCTATATTAGATTTCATTTCCAACTATCAAAGGGTTATTTGGTTGCGTAAATGACCTTAAAAGTATATAACATTGTAAATATTTTTTTTTATAAAATTCGACATTGATTAGGAGATATCATTATAATATATCATGTCAAGATTTTCATTTTTCCTTTGACCACATCAGAAAAGTTAAAAGTTATTTTCAATAAAAGGTTTTGAGTTTAAAGTTATGAAATTTGAAATTTTGAATATTAAAAATTCGACACATTTATTTGCAGTTCCTACCTCTTAAATATTTGGCCATTTGCATTTCCCCCTTAAGGATGTTTAGTAACTTTGTAGAGAAAATATTATTATAGGAATCAAAAGATAACGTAATATGTGACTGTGTAGAGGGTATTTTTCCATTTTCTTTTATGTCATGTGTAAATTACTTAAATAAAGTGCTTAGAAAACATAATCCTCCACATATAAATTTGAAAATCCCTTTTAAAAACGCTCATCTTCCAGAAGCAAACATGTCTCTCTGGTTTGTCTTTTTGTGAAAAAGTGCCAAAAAAGCAAGTAGAAGGGAAAATTTGGCTTTTATAGTCTTCTGGGATTTCCTTATCTCTGAGTTTGAGACCTTTAGTTTCTGTTGGGTATACTATTTTAAATGCATATTTTCAGTTTTTAAATAATATTACACATTTTTTCACATAATTTTTCACTTATATGTATTTTCAAAAAAATTAAAAACTGTTGTTTAAACACATGTACCAAACGAGCTCTTATTGCTTCAGTTTAAACACACGCACAAACAAACGAAAACTAAAAAACAAAAAACTAGAAACTATATATTATTCATTTTTTTAATTATTGCTACATTTTTTTTTATATTTAAATATGTCCAACGATATTCATTTTATATAAATTTGAATTTTTATGACTTGCATATTTTAACACTATTATTCTATGATAATTTTTTTACTCTCTTATTTATTTTTGAAAAGTCTGAATTTGAAATAATTGAAAGATATTAATTATGATAAATGCAATTTAAAAGTAGTTTATGATTCACAATTTTTAAGTTTTTTTTTTTTGAGAAGATTCACAATCTTTAAGTTGGTTGCATAATTAGCTTATTAATTTTATAATTTTTAATATTTAGATTTCAAGGTATAAGTAAGTTATGGGCAAGCCATCCATCGCTAATGCATATTTTTAGAAAAAAAAGTGTTATAAGATCCATAAGTTACTACTCAAACTTAAATATCCAACTAGGTTGCCCCTTACACAAGGTCTATCATTTGTAGTTTTCAATCCATTTATAAATATCACATAACTTTATGTCATATATATATATATATATATATATATAAACTTGTCACATACATTTTACTACCAATGCCAAATGTCCATAATTTTTTTAAAAAAAAAATTTAAACTACAAAATATATATTTATATATAATGCATAACTTAATATAACCACTTAAGTATCTTACTGGTCAAGTGGCCTCAAGAATCTATCCTATCTTATATAAAGTTCCAAACCACCCCCTTTCCCTCCCCAAAAAATTGCTTATAAATTATTGGCGATGGACAGAGCTAGAGGTGTAGGCTTCTGGGCCACACTAGTGGGCCAAGTGGACACCTATTGACAGAAAAATTAGCTCACAGTCAAATCAATTGTGTTAGTGGGCTACCCACGGGGGCCTCAATAGTATCAAATTGGGTCGACTTTTTAGTAACGCTTCTTAGACAGATATTACATGTATTTGATATATAAAATACTTTTTCCCTAATAGACTCAAAGATTTGATACTGAAAAATAGATATTACCTCCCAATAATGTGATCATAGAATGCAGCCACATAGTTTTAGCTACGAATATTTACTTAACAAAGTTTAGGAACAAGAAAAGTTGTTCAAGTTTACTTAATAATTTTGGAGAATACTTTTGTCTCCACCGCTACAAAATAGAATTCTTTCATAATTTGCATGCAGTGGTTATGAGTTATAATAAACCTTTAGAAATTTAGGGGATGTTTGACAATGTTGTTTGAACAAAAGTTTACGTTGTCTAAATAACACAACAAATATTTTTATAACATTTTTTTTAAGTACACGTATTTTCACTATACTTAAATAACATTACTAAAATTACCAAACAAACCCTGAAATTACGAAACACATGAAAGCTTAAGACAAGTCATGAATTACATACCCATTCTTATAGTGCCATCCAGACAAACCACTAACTTCCTTTAAAGCCATCCTCCAATTCTGCACCTTGTCAATATTATTTTTGAATTTTTCTTCATGTTCTGTCAAGGCCACCCCAAACTCTCTCTTTTGACCACGTACTTCTGATGGATCCACTTTGTAAAAAACAGGTACAACTAACTGGCCAATATTTTTTTTACACTCAAGAATTTTGACAAGTTCATCCAAACACCAAGAAGAAGAAGCATAGTTTTCAGAGAACACAATGATTGAAACTTTTGATGATTCAATGGCTTCAAGAAGTTCAATTGAAATTTCTCCTCCTCTTGGAAGGTCATTATCAATGAAGGTGTCAAAACCCTTGTCACAAAAAGTATTATGTAAATGGCTTGTAAAACCATCGCGGGTATCTTCACTTCTAAAGCTTAAGAAAACATCATAATTCCATTGGTGAGTGGAAGAAATAGAAGAAAAAGAAGAAGAAGAGGAAGCCATTGGTATGAGAAAGATTAAGAAGATGTAAAAAGAGGAGGAGAAGGTAAAAGACCAAAGATGTGATCAGTGGCGACGCTACGTTTGGTTCAGGGTGTTCCCAGGAACACCCTGACCTCTGAAGACAAAAAAAATTATATGTAATAATTTAAATTTTTTTATTTATCTACCCTTAAAAAAAAATGAGGAACACCCTCAAAACAATTAGGAACACCCTCAAAACTTTTTTTATGCCAAACAAACTTTGAACTAAAATCTAAAAAAAAAAAAAAAAATGGTAACAGAGAATCTAAAAAAAAAAAAAAAAAGTAACAGAGAATATGTGAGAATATGTGAGAAAATGATTATGAAATAAGAAATATCTCTTAATTTAGGCGAGGAGCCGAACTAGGCTTTGGAGGAAACAGAGAGAGAGGAAACTACAGCTCTGCCGCTGCTTCTTCTTCAGAGTGAGAGAGAGATTTGAGCCATTTGTTTAGACTTTTTGGATAAGGAGAGGAGAGGACAATCCTTTTAAAAAGTTTGGTATAAATGTGGATGGATATCCTTTGGCCACGTTGATGCTTAGGTGGGGAGGCAAACCACTTTACTTTTTTTTTTGGATGAGAAATACGTTTGTGATATGGCTTATGTGGGTTTGAGGGGTCAATCAAAGGCCAAGAATCTGAATTATTTGCACTTCGTACACCAGTAAGGTTATTGCAATATTCAAGACAAGCATAATATATTTTTATAATAAATACAATTTTTTTAGAAGAAATATTTAGATGTGAAATTATATTAACATAGATAAATATTTTTAAATTAAATAATGGTTTTGTTAGAAATACTGAAAATTATATACGATAATAAAACTTTAAAGCCATAACCTTTTTTTTTTTTGGGTAGTTTGTTTAGGTTAACTTCTTTTTCTTCCTCTAAAAAAATGATAATTTATTTTTCTTTTAATTTGAGTTAAATTTAACATGAAAATACTTCTAAAATTTTATATCTTTTTTTAGTAAATATCAGTAGCTATATTCTTATTTATTTAATTTTATTATTTTTTATAATTATTTATTTATTAATTAAATTATTTATGATGTCACTGGTTTGACCACCGGTCGGACTTCGGTCTGACCAGAAAACCGGTAACAAGTCCCTTTTTCGGTTCTTTTACCATACCGGTTTTTAAAACCATGGTGGGGGGTGGATGGGGGCATAGGGCTAGGGTGAGATATTTTAATTGGGAGAAATAAATACACATGGGGTGTGTGCTAGTGTAACTAATAAACAATAATTTAATTAACCAATAATTAATTGGGGGAAGCAACTAATAAATAATAATTAATAATTTAATTAACCAATACATTATAAAAGACAAACAAATTAAATTATGTTATGCTAAACAACAATTAATAATTTTATAATTAATGAAACAACAATATAACAAATTATAGTTTATAAAAGATAAACAAATTAATGAAACAACTAAACAACAACAATTAATAATTTTATTAATATTTCAAATGAACTTATAGTTTATTGTTTATTCTTTTGCTAGAATTATGGACAAATATTTTATAAGAAAACCACGTACTCAAGGAACACTCTGAGAAAAATTCCTGGAGTCGCCACTGATGAAAGTAAAGAAAGTTGTCCCGTGCCTTTCCATTTTTGAAAGAAAGTAAAGACTACGGAGTTGAAATGAAGACAAAAACAATAATAATGCCAGCTTAATTTTCTTACTTTTCTTCTGACAACGCGCAATGCAATATACTAACCCAACGTCCTATTTCCATCAATCTCAAAGAATCTTCCTCCCAAGTCCCTACAATTTTATTTTCCTTTATGGGCTTCTTCCATTTGAGGATGGAAATGTGAGATATATATATATATATATATATATATATATATATGTATATATATTTTTTTTCAATGTTCTACGCGTCATTGTTTTTAGGCTGTACACTTTTTAGTCATGCTATATCAAACTTTTTTTTTTTCCGAAAGCAGTCATGCTATATCAAACTAGTTTCAAGTAATCTTATTTTCGGACAAGTTTTTCTTTTAGCTAGCAGCTCCTCAAATGATAATCGGTTCTCATTTTAGCTATGTCATGGAATTTATTTATTTATATTTTAAAAGTAAACATAAATACGAGAGAAAAAATGAGGTTCTAACACGAAAGTGCACAATAAACCTAAAGTTTCACTCAAATGTCATAGAATTTGGATGTGTATATGCAATTATGCATATCCAACAGCTCAAGTAAAACTTTTTTGGAAAATGTTAACGAATGCCCTTAAGGCATTAATTAATAATCCATTTAAAAAAAGTTTTTATAAAAAAAGAAAAAAATAATTAATGTTTTGACAGTTTTTTTTTATTTCCCATAAAATCAAAACTTTCACAAAATGGATTGCTAACCAATTCCCTTGAGGCACTAGTTAGCATGACCCAACTTTTTTTTTTCTTTAGTTAAATAACAAATGTGCATTCCCAATAGTTCAAGCAATACTACTGTTTCTTTTTCATTAGCTTAAAAACAAAACAAAAAAACAAATGTGCATACCCAATAGCTCAAGTAACACTAATTTTTTGGAGGCGGTACATGGTAGATAGCTTCCAAGTATATAATCTTTTGTGTCATTATATGAATTCAAAGAATTTTTTTTAAAAATGTCGTCAACTGGAAAATGCCCCCTAAATATTCATATCATTAGTATATATGATCTTAACAACTGCACAACAAATTTTGTTTTATTTGATAGGAACTACACAACAATTGATCTTTGATGGGAGCAATAAAATGACGAAAATCATTCAGATTTACTCTTCAAACTCTTTGCCTCAGCATCTAAACCGTGGGGTGCATCATAAAGCACCTACTAATTTTGTCAATGACTTCATTGTTCTTGCGTCTGCAACTCGGAAAGCTTGTTCACGGTTATAGTTTGGCTTTATCCCACCAGCACCTGTTTCAATGAATCTAGCTCCATTTTCAAATACATCATTCACTGAGTAGAATTTCCATCACCCTCTTTCACCATTTCTCCACATCACCTGTTAATATTAATATTATGCATTGTGTATGTGTTAGTACTGGTAAAATACATTTTTATTACTTAAAAGATAATGGAAGTATTGAAATTTTACCTCTTTATTCCCTGATTTCGGTGCAATGAAAAGGTTGGCTTGACTCTTGACACTAGGATTCATGCTCCCCCCTATAGCATATTGCATCCATCGCTGGTAAAGGTTGTTCACCACGTGCATATCCAAATCGAATCCCGAAAAGTTTATTTGTGTGCATTAAATAGCTGATTTAATATATTATCGTAGCAACTTCATAAAGTTATGATTGATAATCATTGGTTTATTCCTACAAGTCCTTGAATGTGGTGGATCAATTACCTTGGCATCCTTTGGTTGCAATTAGGTCCAAAATGATTGTACATAACCGTGACCTTCATGTTCTTGTCACGCAAGCACCCATCATCATGTTCAAGAAGCATGATCTTGTCCTAATTTTTGAACCAGTTGTTGGAGATGGTGATATCTGTAGAACCTCGAGTTACATCAAGTAGACCACCCTCACTCTTATAAAAGTGTGTTATGGTCAAGCCAGACCTTTGATGCAGTAACCAATCTGATTGCCTCTCCATCAACTTGACTTAATGAAACTATCTTTGAGTCTGGACCCATTACTATGCTAGGTGGTTGGGATTGGCAATGGTGGACTCGAAGACCATGAATGATTATGTTGTTTTGCTATTGATATATAAGGTATATTTTAGCACTAGATCAACTTTATAAAATAAAAATAAAAATAAAAAAATCTAATTGTAACGAACAATGTTAGTGAAAAATCATCACAATTAGTACAACGTCATTTTTAGGTGAAATCATCAATGATATTGCTTTTATTGCATGTCAATCTCCAGCAATTATCAATCGCATTCATTTTTAAGCCAGTGATCTTTGTTTTCTTAGCAAGACTAACATTAGGAGTGGAGAGCAAAACAATGACAAGAACCAAAGCAAAGTGCCAAAGGATGGCAATGTTGATGCCTTTCAAAGCCATATTCATGTGCATGTACTAACTCAAACTCAGAGAAAATGAGGCAGGTTGTACTGATTTGCAAATAATTAGAGTGGAGAGGGATATATATATATATATATAGAGAGAGAGAGAGAGAGAGAGGTGGAATGGTTAGTAATGTAAATGAGTTTGTTTTGGTGGTTTTAAAGTGGATAATGAGGAGTGTAGGACACAAAAGAAGCTACTAATAGGTATTGGTTTTGCTTCCTCACCCCAATTTGAAATAGTTAGGTAGCTATAATTGTGTAGTAGCCAAGATGACAGAAAAAGTGAGTGTTTGTGTCATTGCTGGGATATAGATTACGTAAGATTTTAAACTTTCACGTATAAATTAAGATAGTAGTTACAATTGGCTTCTCTCAAGTAAGGGTTTTTTTGCTAAGAGATACAATGGATGTGAACTACCTATAATAAGAACAAGTTGTTATTATACTATCGTAAATTCTAATTTACGTATTTAATTTAATTTTTTTTTTAAAATGTGATTAGAGTGTGTGACACACATAACATGATGATATCTTTTGATTTGAACGTGTCAACTAATCTAATTGGTTCAATCTCTCGGTATCAAATAATTAAGCTATTATAATTATCATAACTATTTGTCTAGTTCTATTTTGTAATATATTATAAATTAATTTTATAGCATATAAGAAAACCCATCGATCTCTCTAACCGGAAAATAAAATTTTCTATTTTTATTTTTAAAATCGCTGTGCAAGTTTACAAAAACTTGTCACAATCTCACTTCGACTTCTAGAGCATTGTTATACATTTTATTTGTTGCATAATCTGTCTTGGCAACTTTTAAGTTCTCTGGCCTCAAAAATTTCATCAAGCCGCTTCAAATTCAACTTCAATTTTTACTTAGCCTCGGCCTCTTTCACAGTAACTTCTCTGCTGGTATTTAAGATTAGTGAATTTGGTGTTCTGGAGTTTGGGAGAACTGTAGGTATTCAAGCAAGCAGATCAAATGACTTCAAGTAAGTCTTCAACCCATAATCTCTAGTTATATCCCCATGGTTGGTAATGATGGCTAGAAGGATTTGAAACAGCATTTAATACTAGCATCTAACGCTAAATCAATTCTAATGGAATACGAGTTTGAGATGTATATTTTTTAATAAATTTATATTAGAATAGGTACTCTCAATCCAAACTTACATTTTCTTATAACTTAGCTTTTTCATTCTTGAGTAAGTGAATTGAAATGGACCAAAGTAGACCAAAATATTGGACTAAAATTCTATGGCTCAATAAGGGCGCAACAAAAACAAATACTACGCTTCAGCTTGAATATATAATTATTAAGATGTATTGCTTTGGCTCATTTTCATCAACTTTAAGGTAAAGAGATAATAAAGATGAGAAATGTTAACGAGTGCCCTTAGGGCACTGATTAAGAATCCAATTAAAGAAAGTTTTCATGGGAAAAGAAAAAAAAAAACAATTAATGTTTTGATAATTTTTTTCATTTCCCATAAAAGTGATGTCAAAATTTTCTTTAACTAGATTCTTAACCAGTGCCCTAAAGGCACTCGTTAGCTTTATTTATTTTTAGTTTATACTCACCCAAAATGGATCGAACTAGGTGTTTATTATCTCTATCTCTTAAAATTAATTAAAACGACATATGGTTCACTATGTAAGAGCGGTACTGAGCCTTTCAACCTAGTCCTGAATACTGTAGTAGCATACGATTATGAATACAATGGTGTTTTTTTTTTTTTTTTTTTTCTTCGGGTGAGTATAAACAAAATAAATAAATAAATAGTGACTTCACCCAAGGTATTCATATTACATGTATTTTTTTATTATAATTAACATTTAGGTTTAAGAATGTATATTTTTTCCAAAAACAAAAAGGTTCAAGAATGTATAAAATCATGGTAGTAAAAAGTGATTATTTTATCATGATTGGTAAGTTACAATTAGTTTTGAGAATGTATAAAGACATAATACAATATTGTATACATTAATAAATTTCTCTTTTTAAGGATGAAAAGAAAATGATGATAGGACCACTAATGTAACTCAACAAAAATGTAGCAATAATAAATGATAGTACCCTTTAACTATTATATATTTTTACTATATAAATTATATATAGATAAATAAGAGACTTAATTTGATATCAATTTGTCGGGATGACTACAAAATTGAAGATTTAATAACAAAGTTAGTAATTCATCCTTGAATCAAAAAAGATAATAAAATACTCAAGGAAAAAAAAAAAAAAAAAAAGAACCAAAATTTCTTTTTGACCGAGTGACAGGTGCAATTTTTAAATTTTTGAGGGAGCCTTATTTCTAATAGAATTTTTTTATTAAAAAAAAGTTACATTCATAAAGTTCCCATCACGATCATTAACAAATTTTACAACAAATTATAGAGCATGTAAAGATTTAAATAATCCACTTGGTTTGTAGCTGTCTTCAATAAATGCTCCATGCATCCACAGCTCCTCCTTTTTTCCCCCCAATGCCTGCCTTGTTAGTGAGCTATAGCCTATAGTAATTCATCAGATTTAAATATCAAAGACATGTAATTTTAATGAAGAGACAGTTTTTAAAAAAAATTGCAATTTTTTATTCCGGTAGGACCATGGTTTCAGGGCAACTCAAGTGAAACATGACGATGAACTAAATTGTCACATAATATTGCTTCAACAACCATGTTGTGACTTGTGACTTTCTTCTCTTTTTTTTTTTTTTTTTTTTTTTTTTTTTATAAGTAGAATAGATCTATTAAAAAATGAAAACACTTCATGTTCATGATGATGAACACAAACAGTTCGAAAAATTATAATGCAAAGCTAAGAGAATTGTGAAACTCAAAAACAGAGGTACATCTATGTTTTGACTTGTGGGTACAACATTCATTAAACAGTCCTGTTATGTACATGAATAACAAGCAACTTACATCCATTTAGAGACATCTTACTCTGCTGCTTCCAACTTCATCTTCCTGTTAACATAATCCAGGTATCCCTGCCCAAAATGCCAGCATATGAGACAGCTCTGAATTCAGAATAACTGCTCTGAAAATACCTTCAAACTAACTGTTCAAATATTGCATAACTATTCTCAGATTTAGTCTATTTAAGACTTCAAAAGATCTTTAAATTTTCAGAATGTTGAAAGTTCTATAAGCAAGATACCCCCAAATAATAATATTAATAATAATAATAATAATAATATTTACTATGGCCTGCTTTCTTACTGCCAGCGTTATTCCGTCTTTTTTAGTTTCAGTAATCAATCTTTAGTACATTTTAGTCACCTCTTGCCTATATTACAATTTACACATTTTTTAATATGTAAATCTCTAATCCTACCAGGGTAAATCTTGAATGTATTACATTTTAAATAGACATTAATATCTAGATCATACCAGTTTGTTGTCTGATAGCACATGGATGAGTACATTGTGCTTAATATAACAATTGGAGTCCATTGCATTTTACATTGATGAATTCCGTGTTAAATATGTAAAGCACAGTTGATTTTTTGATGGAATGCATAAAAGAATGAATATTACCTGGAGTATTCCCACAGCAGCAAACTTGTCAATTATTGTCTTTGACTGGACTGGATGTAAATTCAAAGGCTTTAACAGTAATTCCACATTCTGCAAAATAGTAACATGAACTCTTAAGACTCTTTTAACATTTGGTAATAAGAACACAGATAACCAGATGTAAATTGAGATTGAGATGCATAAATCATTATAATTTGCCAAATCTAGCTTTTGCAGTTCATCCAACATTTCCTAGGCAAAGGCCAGGTTTCTAGTAGCTAGCTACCCAAAAAATGAAATTGACATTTTCAACATTTTGGAAAGGAAAATCACAGAGCTCACATAGTAATCATAATATTAGGTTGACACAGGGTAATCCAAGTACATCATCAGATTAATTAAAAACCTTCCACATGTGCTCTGTATCTATAGCTATGCCACAATTTATACATATGAAACTTCACTAAATCTCACAATATAGCCAAATGGACCAACCTTAGATGTAAAACTCTCATCCCAATACGTGTAGTTTAAATCTTTGAGTTTCCCCGTTTTACAGAGATCATCAATGAAAAGCTTCACTTGCACAGCCTAATCATGGTGGAAAATTAAAATGCAGTCAGGGAAAGAACAAGAATCTATATTAATTGCTCCACTAGAAAACTCACATCAGGAGCACTTCTTCGTCTGTCGAAAGGGCAGCCAACAACAAAGCCCACCAGAGAAAGTTCAGAGATCTGTACATGAACATAAGAAGCCGTTTATGACTCTGACTTTGGTCTGAAGATAGCTCAAACTTCAACACCACCCAACATAAATACCCAATTTATCTAGATAGAGAACTTCTTGCAGGGAAAAAAAAAAAAAAGCCTCTTGCTACACCAAGTAGACAATACCATTTTGTAATAGACATAATAACAAGACTCAATCCATGACACTAGCACAATTGTTCAGTTTATTCGATCATAGGATACCATCATTTGATTTAAGATGATACTACAGACAATCATTTCGATTTATAACCTTCTTCCAAATTTACAATGACAACAAAATACAATCTTATAAAAGAAAATCAACAGAAAGTACTCACCAGACTTTGAAAGTCACTAACCATTAGATCAATGTTCGATTTCTTCCTTAGCAGAACACTGCAGCATCACAATAATTGACATTTAAACAAAGTTTCAATGAGAACACTAACATAAAATGGGGAAAAGAGGAGCCCTGAAGAGGGATATGCTGCTCTCTTTTTTTCTTTTTCTTTTTGCTAAATGAAAAAGGGGGTCTCCGATGTGGACTTATTGACCCCACGCCACATGATGGCAATGGGTAATACCACCTGTACCACAGAGGCCTTGAAGGAGCTATCACTCAAACCGCTCACCAAGTGAAGCAATACAAGAACCCCTACCATCAAGCCACACCCCGTGGTGGTAAGAGGGATATGCTGCTCTAGTCTATAAAATTAGAGATTCAACATTTACTGACCATACCATATACTGGGTGGCCTTTAAAATGCATTGTCAGGCATAGTTTCCTGGTATTATAAAAAGTATAAGAAATCAGATTACCTTAGAGGTGAAGCTATCTTATTGTGAGTGTCTGAAACAGCAAGTCCAACATACTTATCACCAACATCCAGACCAAGCAAACGACCCCGTTTTACAGCTTTTGACGTGAGCAAATCATGGAACAAGTTCAACGGCTTCACGTACCTCATTAATCAACCAGACCCTTCAACAACAAAAAACAAAACCTTTTATTTGTCACTCTGTGAAATACGTTTTAAGCAAATTAAAATTACAAAAATGAACAACATGGGCAATAATATTTTTACTTCCAAAATGCGAAGAAATAAACTTTTTGTTTTTTTTTTGTTTTTTAAATGCATTAAGTCCAGCTTTTCGGCACAAAGTTCATTTTCATTGCAGCATTTTTACAAACAGTTAGTACACAGAGATCAAATGCTAACATATTTCTACTGTGACATATTTTTTCACAAACACTTTGGAGCAAAAAGTTAAACACAGAGAGAGAGAGAGAGAGAGAGAGAGAGAGATTCATTACAAGTGAAATTCAATGTTTCAGACGAAGTGAGTTACCGTTCAGAATGGTTTCAATGTTTCAGACGAAACTCTCAAAATGGGTACAAAGTCTACAGACCCAATTATACCAATTTATGATAAGTAGTAATTGAGGGTTACTTTCGATTTTTTTTTTTTTTTTTTTTTTTTTGAGAAGCTTTTTTGTTTTTTTTTTTTTTTTTTGAGAAACTTTTTTGTTAGTTTAACTAGATAGTTGGGAGAGAGAATATTTTAATTATGTATATTTTTGTTAGAAATACCAAGATACTAATTTAATTACAAGGCTTTTGTAAACATAGTAATTTGTTGATATCATTCAACTTGGGATTTTTAGGCATTTAGTAGATTTTTTTTTTAATATATAATAACATTTTTTATAAAAATTTTCTTTAGGTAAAGTACGTGCCTATTACGTGGTATATGGATGCTTTTTTTTTTTTTTTTTTTTTTTTTTGAGAATCATCTGGATGCATTTAAATGCATTTATTTTCTTTCCATTTTTTTAGACTATATGATTTTTTCCTCTCATTTTGAAGGTTTAGAGGTATTATGATAATTTTAAACCTCTTTAACATTATTTTGGTCATTTTTGAATGTTTTGAGGATATTTTTTCATTTTAAATATTTGGGATATATTTTTTATTTTTATGTAAATATTTTACATATATATATATACACATACACACACATAATTAGATAAATAGGCTAGATTTTACCTTAAATAATTGGACTGGGTTGAGTTAGGTTGGGTTTAAATCATAACTACTTTGTTAAATAAGTAATAAATAGGTAAAAGGTATTTGAAAATCCAACCCATTCATAACCCCAAGCTTATTGTTAGGACTTTGACAACGTTTTGTATTCATACAATTTTAATTGTTATTTTCTATACATTGTTGACATTGAGTAAAATGCGGAAAGTCATTTAGAAGGGATAAATGAAATTGTATGCGTTCACTGATATATAAAATTTTAATAAAATTATCAAATGCTTAGGATAAGGGGTTTAAACTTTTTATAGTCTTGGCCTAGAGCCTTGTAGCTTTTTGGAGTTGATTGGTTCTGTTTATGATGAGAACCATAGCTCAAATTCTCCTTCCCCACTTATAAAAATTATATTATTTTGGGCAAATTAAAACTTATACACCTGTAGTTCGGCCGAAATTTAAGTTGTTTACCTGTGATTTGACATTTTATCCATTTGAGGTTTGACCGAAATTTAAATTGCCTATTTGTGGTTTGAAATCCTATGATAAAAGTGTTCCACTGGATCCATTTTGATCTTGTATTTTTATATTTTTTGTGTTTTTGGAGGAGAGAGACATAAAAGTGGAGTAAAATTACATATTTAACCATATTTTTAACAGATGTATATAATGGAACTCTAACTGAGCTAATTTCAGGTTGGTAAAGTGTCAAATTTCAAATCACAGGTAGACAATTAAAATTTCAGCCAAATCGCAGGTGAGTAAGTTGTAATTTTCCCTATTATTTTTTAAATAAGTAAAGTCTTGTGGATGAGAAACTATTAATGTATACTCAATGTTCTACACTTTTCTCCTCAAAAATATGAGTCTCATTTGCGAGATTCACATTATGTAAATGGAAAGTGTAGTACACCAAATATACCGAATAATTTTGCCTAGCAAAATATCAAAGAAATTATGTTCTTTTAAAAGATTTTATTACAACACATTGATCTTTTAAGTTCAACGAGTATAAGAAGATAAAATAATGAATTCTCCTGAAATCTTTAATTACTAGTATGTTGGGATTACTTATTTTTATTGGTTTATTTTGTTCAAAAAAAAATAAATTCAATATAAGTACAATTGTACATAAAAAGGTCAAACTTTTAAAAGTTATATATATATATAAGCTGACAATAAAAATAAACGAGATTTTCAACTTGTTCAAACTCAAGTCACAGCACATTCGCACCACTTAATTTCAACCACAAAGCAGCGTATATATAATAAGCTTTTTCATTTTATGGGACAATTTGATTGTTGGTGATGACGAAATATAAAAGCTTGTTAAGAGTCTTTTTTGGGCCCATACATGTGTCATGTTTTAATACATCAGTGATTAAGTTTCAGTTCTTTCAGGGAGTTGAGACCAGAACTATTGTCAATGGGGCATTCGTTGGGTATTACCATTGTGTTTCATAATGTAATGACTAATGAGTAGGTGAAATAGAATTATAAATGGTGTGAAATAGATTTTTTCTTCTAAAAATAAGTGAGCAAGGAATAAATATGTGTAAGTAGAATACACCAAAACTTGTTAAAAAAAAGTAGAATACAACAAAAATAATATTCATAATAAAAAAGAGTTAATTGATAATTTATAAGACTCATCTTGTAGTTTGTTTGAATAACTTTTGCATTAGAGACCATATTAGGCATTGAATAAAGGAATCAAGGAGAAGAAAGTTAGCAATGAAGCATTCAACAGCATGACAACAAAGAGATTGCAATCCTGAGATGTTAAGGAGACACGAAAGAGAACATGGGGTAGCTTTCAGCAAGGCTAGATAAATGTAATCGGCAAGACAAGAATAGTATATTCAGCAAGATCAAAGTAATATATTCTGCAAGGCTAAAATAATGAATTTAGCACAGATAAAAATGTTATATTCCATATTCATTTGGACATGAATTTTGTGTTCAACAACAAAAATTCCATGTTCAGTATCGTGAACGTTTTGTACTAACCAAGAAGAAAAAAAGAATTATTCATCAAGAAGAAAATCTCATATTCAGCCGCTACGGGTGAAATCCTGCATTAAGACAAAGTCACTAGCCTCAATATTGAAAATCAAAGCACAAGGGAGGATGGGTTGGTAAGGAAAGAATAGAACTTTATCTGTGCATGTCAAGGATCATATGAGAGAATGGTTTTTGAAGTTAATTAGTAGAAGAAGTGACAGAGAAAGATGTGTTTGAGGAGACACAAGGGTGAAATATGCCTTCTGATTTTTCTCTCTAATGCTCACTACTTGTGTCTCCTCGAAATTTTGCAGAAAACGAGTAAATCATAGGAAAGGAAGAGCATAGAACAGGAAGCTCAATTTAATTTCAAATTGTGGGCCTGCTCAAAAATTTTCACATGCAGATGAGCACGTGTTTATAGGACAAAATTTTCTTATTATTTCTCTAGGAGCTGAAAACAGATAATTGAGCGGAAACCATAAAAATCAATTGAATAAATTAAATGATTGATAACCATCTACTTCCAGTTTTATTGTTGTACATGGAAAAATGGAGAAAGAATGTCAAGCTCAGCACGTTTTTTTGCTGCTCTTCTGAAGGGCTTCCGATTTCGCCACCATAAGCGTTCAATCCCACTGCTAAAACTATTACTATGATCTGTAATTGAAAGCATCTTTTGCCTTGGACTAGGCTCAGCTTCTCTCAGTTTCTTTGTATGTATAGGAGAAGGTGTTTTAGGCTCTACAAACTTGACACTAATTGATCTGTCAAGGCAATAAAGGGAAAAAAGTTACTAAAGATGAAAAGATATATATATATATATATATATATATTGAAACAGATATTATGGTCCAAAAAGATGACAGAAGTAAGAAATATATAATTTCTTCTCTCCCTCAAATTTTATGAAAAAATCTACTCATAATTTATCACCAACAGAATAAAAGACAATCTGGCAAGATTTTATCACTCCCAGCACTTTCCTCCCAATAATAATCATTTAAAGAGAGATTTTCATTTTATCATATGTCCTTTAAATGCTCCTTTGGAAGAGATTATCCCATAAACCATCATCAAACATGCATTTTCAGCTCTGTATTTTGTGCGTACTGACTAAATTACATTCCCAAACCCAAAATAAGTCCTCAAGCAAACAGCAAAATACAATATATATGCAATTACAATTTACATGCAAGGAATTTTTTCTTAACTTAAAGCTTACCTATCAAGATCAACTGAAGGTGTCGCAGACAAGTCTTGTTGTTGAGGCTTACAAGCAGGACAGATGTAGACCTTTGGTGTGGAAACTAAGTTAATGCAATCAAAATGGTACCACTCATCACATTGATCACAAGCAATCATTTTTCTCTGATCATATGGCTTTCGACAAATACAATAAAGCATACTTCGTTCTCGTAGTAACTGCACCAACCAAACACTGGCTGATCAATGAAATGCCAAGGCAAATATTTTTCTTTTTCCTTTTTCAAGTAACACAAAGATAAATGGTTTTTTGTGTGTGTGTGTGTGTTTTTTTTGGGGGCGCGGGGTGGTGGGGGGTGTTATCTCTGTACCTTAATTTCCTCTTCCAAGTAAAAAGGCAAATTTTCACCTTCCATGATAAGTTCAAAAACTTTATCTAAACTGAGAACTCCAGAATCAGTTGCAACCTGTATATAAAACAAAAGAGCCAATGAGAGAGAGTGAGAGAGCAAGAGAGAGTGAGTATGAGAAATTTATAGACCTTCCTGGCACGTTCTGCCCACTGCAAGCCAATACGCTTCACTTCCGTAAGTCTTTGCCTATAGTAATCTTCAGGTGGAATGCTCATAGAAAGACCCTGCCACACATTCTTGATTTAGTTCATCATCTATGTCACAGTATAGCAAAATTGCTTTTGTCAAGAAATAAAATTTTAAATCAAGTTCTGTCAAACAAATACAAATTTCAAAGAGAGATTTTCTAAATCCCAGAAAGTGTCTTCTCTGTCCAGCTCACTTTTGAGGAAGGTTAATTAATGCACTGACACTTCGGGTCATATTTGTTCTTTCAAAGATCTTCAAATCAATTAGTGCTGCGACCTTCTTTACAAGGAGTAATTAATATTGAACTCTTGAATTATGGGAAGGGCCTATTTAGAACAGATGTAATTGGATTAAAAAGCACCCCAAGTGGAAGTAAGCCAATAATAAAAATGCAGCCCTTCAACGAAAAAGTATTTGTAACCAAATTTCAGTCTTACAGCAACATTGTCTTCAACAAATTCTTCTTAACAAACTGAAAACCCAGATAACCTAAGTAATACCACAGCAACCCAATGATATCTTATAGCAATACTCGAGCATCTATAATAGATGGATTGCTAAACAATTACTGAGAGCTATAGAGGAACTAAGAGTGAAAAAAGGATTTGCCTGGATTGACTGACCATACCAACCACCTCTAGTATCTAACTGTACCTCCAACACCTTATAAGGGGTTGTAACTGGTCCTCACTACTTACCCAAAAAGGGAAGATAGTCCTCACAAACCCAAATCAATCATTATTCCCCAGCCCTGGCCAAGCCTCCTCTCCACTTTCTATATGTTTTTGTTTATGTTTCTTCCCTAAAAAAAGGAATTTTTAGTCCCTTCATAGAATTAGAGACACAAAGCAGAAGGCAGTAGACATGCAACACATCATGAATTTTGTAGGGGCAACATAGGCATTAAATCATATTAGGTTCTTGTGGAAATGGCTTTCTGTGTCTTTTTTCATCTGTCTTTATTTAGTATTTCTCAAGAACTGACAAATATTGATTTAAATAATCAATGGATACTCTTGGAAGATGCTATCCCCATGCAAACTATCCCACTCTTATAACCACCCCAAGTGAGAAAGTGCTAGAGAATTCAAAAGCAAATAATCCATATTAAGAATGTAGAATAGTCCCAAAAGACAAGTAAAGAAGTACTAATAGTTGATAAAACACACCTCTTTCAAATGCTGCTGAATCTGTTGGATCGTGGGCTTTTGTAAACCCCCTAATAACCTATTGACTTTGAATCTCCAAGAGTATCTTGCTAATGCCAGCTCAAGGCTGTGATTAGCTTGATGATCATAAAGACCTGCCACTTCAATGGCCTGTGCAATAAAACCATTTCCAATAAGGAAGAATGTACAAATATGTGGCTAAATAACAGTTAACACTAAAAGATAACAATTTTATTAGATTGGAAGCTACATTACATTTTTTGCTAACTAACAAAATTCATAGCACTAAAATGTTAAAGCCAATTAAGCACTAAGGAAATGTGTCAAATCCAGCAGAGAGAAATCAATCCAGGTTCTCAATAAAAAGAGTACAATACAACAACCAAATGCTTCTACAGCATAATATACCAACAGTAAATAATGCTAGCCTTGGCAAGTACCTTAAGAGCAGTAGTTAATTTTTCAGAGACCACACCGAGATCTTTATCAAAATAAGCTAAAGCAAAATTGACTATTTCTGTCAAGAAAGTTCTGCATGCCTGAGCTTGATCCACAAGCTGTTCCAATACATCTCTTTCCTCAATCCTGTAGAAAGCATCAGCAGTTATCAATAAAACAAAACATTCACGTGCAGGAATTTGATAACCCATCATATAATATTCAATAAAAACCCAATCAAAAGCACGTGCCAAATTCAGTGAACCATTTATTTTTGCCACTGTCAAATACCCATAGTAGTTATGTAAGTGCAATTAGATAAGCATGAGGTAAAACAATCCATGAGCCTAACAAGAGAGGCAAAAACCAAAAGTACACAACCAGAAGAAAACCAAAAGGCAAACATAAGGTGGACCAGGCTAGCCACTCTTGGTTAACATATGAATCACTTGAAGAAGAAGAGAAGATACCCAGTTTACAGGGCACACCCTCAAGCTCGGTTGTGGTTGCTAACCAACCTGCTCAGTTTTAGGAGTACCTTGAAATCAAGCTAACGTAGAAGTCTATTAGTGAAAATTCAAGTCACATGTAGTAGCAGTAATTCCAATCCTGAAAGGGTATTGTTATTAAACAGGCTGGTGACAAACTGCTAGACATCAGTGTCTGTCATAGAATTTCACAACCCAAGGTCTCAGCCATCCCACTTCTCTGATTGCTCAGCCATACTACATAGTTCTCTAGCCTTAGCTGCTAGCACTGAATCAGCTTGAATAGAAAAGAATCTCCATCCAAAACCCAGATCAGTTCTTGCTATTCCTACTACTGCCACCTTAGTTTTAGAATCAAATGATCCAGCACAGTTAAACTGTTTATAATGTGGGGGAGGAAAAGTAAAAAGGCAAAGGAATTTGAATTACACAGCAAGGAAGAAGACTATAATTTATATCATGCGCATTCAGCATCATAAGAAATTCCAAAAATCTTCTAAAGATGCATCAGTTTTGCCAATTTTTTTAACAAGGGGAAAAAAAATCAAGTATTACCTAATAATTTATGAAATTAAAAAAATTACAGAAATTGAAAAGTAGTTCTCATCAATAGTGCAACATATTACCACAAAGAAAAGTCTTTAGCATCAGATAGAAGTTCAACAAGCATTTGTAATTCAGGACGCTTCCCTCCCAATCTCTGTACCAAGCAAAGATGTGAGACAGAGCATACAAGCTTCTTATGGAAAACACATTGAAGAAATAAAGGAATACCATAGGACCGCCTTTATTTTGAAAAATTGATCCACCCTCCAAAATTTGGCAATAACAACATATATACTCTTCGGCATGATTTGAATCTATTGTCGTTGGACCTAGGCACCGCAAATGATAGCTGTTCATATGAAAGATATCTAGAACATGTGAAACCAGAATATAAAAAATAAAGCAAAGAAAACAAAAAGTTGTGAAAGGTAGAAGTAGAACAACAATTAAATTTTTCGGGATGTTCATTAGCAGATTAATTGGTAGGCAAGGGAAAAAAGAGGGGCAAGGAGGAATCTACAGAAAAATGGTGAAGTCTAGAAGCTTAAAATTCCTCAAATAAAGATCAGATGACTACAGGATAAAATTGAGATTGGAATAACAACCTACTATGCAGATGATATAGTATTGTCTGTGGTTTCTCAACCTTGATAAACAGATTAAAAAGTGAAACACCAACATAATAGTAGAAGATACCTTACCAGTACTTGCATGTAGAACAAGTAAGAAGCGCCAGGTCATCATTATCATTGGAGCAGCAGACACATAAGTTTCTGGTTTTACAGGGGCATGACGTGTCATATATATACAAAGATCTATCTAGAGTCTGCTTTATCTGTACAATGATATTATTAAACGGACATTGTGAGTTGTGACTAAACCATCAATGGATTTTAGAAATTAAAACATCAAAATTGTATGAGAAAATGGATAAGATCGACAGATTGAAACCTTTCGTAAAGCATCAAGCAAAGAATTGTTCTCTCCAATCACATCTACGCAGCGCTGCACCCACTTCTCAACCCTTTCAACTTTAAATAAGACCATATCGAGTTCTGAGCAACTAAAAGCAACAGCATTTCCAAGTTCCTGCGGATATCACACAAAATTAGCCAACGAAAGAAGTCATTAATATCAGTAGCATATTGAAAGTATAGCTTAAAACAAGTGAAGCTGCCAAAGGATTTGCAACACAGGTTAGAAAGATAATTTCTTGTAAACATAAAATCAAAAGCAACAAACCCTTTCAGGCATATTGTGAGTCTAACGAAAGTAAGGAAGCACTAAAATCAAAAGATTTTTTTTTGATAATAAAATAAAAATAAAAATAAAACAATAAGATGGGAAATGATGACATCATTCCCCAGAATTATAGTTAGTAGAAACCCAGAGCATCAAATCCTTTCAGCCACATCGTGAGACTAATCAACGAAAGTAAGGAACAATAAAATCAAAAAGAAATATAAGACAATAAGATGGGAAATGATGACATCATTCCCCAGAATTATAGTAACTAGCAACCCAGAAGTCCAATGAAATACTACTGCTCATTGGAGGAAACAGAACTCCATGCACAACAAGAGTTCATAGTTATGGACACAACACAACATGACATGAGACAAGGCAACACGGCAACTATTGAAAAACTAGGACATGACACTGCAGGACTACAGCAATTAATTTATATTTTTAGTTTTTTACATATATTTTATATTTTAAGCATATTTTATGTTAATAAGTGATCATATTTAAAAGATTGTGATAATACTTATAAAAAAAAATAATAATAATTAGTGATAATAATTTATGTCTTGGGTGCTAAACATTATTCCCTATTGCCTTCCAGCTTTGTTTGACCAACAGAATTGGAAACAAAAAGCATTAATTAAAATCAGTCAGCCTGGTTCTCATACATTAATTCATTAACAACAAGCATTTTTTGAGGTTCGTATCAGTGGGGAAGTGAAAAGCATTAATTAATAAAATGAAAAGCCTCACAAACATCCCTTAGCAAAAGCAAATTAAAACAAGAAGAAGACAGAAAAAAATTGAGGACAACAGCAAATGGCAAGGGCAGATCAGCTAAGACCAGCACCAATGCGGAGCTAGCAGTGCTAATGGACTGAGACAAGTGCCAATGGGCCGAGACCAACATTGATGGGCTTCACTGGTGTGCAGATGGAGGACAACAGCAACCAAATCAAGAGAGAGCATTGAAGACCAAGACCAGAGGTGATGGCCCGTTCTGCTCAAAAATCCCACCTTTTTTTCCATCTTTTTATCATTTTTTTTATCACCATGTCGTAACTGTGTCCCAGTCATGTCTTGACCATGTCCAAAATAAAAATAAAAATAAAAATAAAAATTTCATGGACACAGACTGTTGTGTCCGACACAGACACTGAGCTTTTAGTCGTGTCCATGCACCTCTACAAATTGTAAGCAGGTCTGGGCAACTCATGTAGCATTATGATATATGCATGGCTAAAGCTTTCTTGTGCCAATTTGACTAAGAAAGAAAGAAAGCATTCCTATGCAACCTTAATTCCAACAGAAGCATGAAAAAGTTACAAAGACAGATTGACGAAGTACATGTACCCTCTCTTTTTTTGATTAACTAAAATACATGTACCTTTTTTTTTTGTATAAGAAAAAAAAAATTATTAACAGAAGAGCGTGAAGGGACACAACCCTAGTACACAGGATGTACACAAAGGAGAAACCCAAAAAAAAAAAAAAAAAAATGTTTATCCATGAACTCTAGAAAGTCCAATGTAAAGAAAGTGTGAGAAGTCAGAGTCCAGTCGTATAGAGTCCTCAAAAATAAAAACTTCCAACTTTAGCATGTGTAACTCATTACCCTCAAAGCAACAGGATCTTCTAGAATAATTATATTGACCAACATAAAAGAAAATATTTTGGAAATACAAAATTGACATTACCAATAGAAAAGGTAAAGCAATCTATGGTAAACACTAACTTAGTCTATATAGAACTTGTTGATATTTTAACAAATTAGCATGCAGGCCCATCAATATACTGATGAACATGAAAAATTGCAACATGTGACTATTATACAGATTCAAAAAAATGGAACAAGAATATAAGTGGCTTTATTGATGGCAATATAAGTAATCAAACTTTTACAAACACATGCCCACACACAGCATACCTTGAGCTCTAGCATTTGAGACCAAGATCGATGCTCAAGCTTTAGATTGAAAAACTGAAGCACTTGTTCTTGCCACAGCCTACATGTACAGTTACAATGTAATAAGAATCAAGTAAAGTTAAATAAACATATAATCAAGAGAAATATTCCCAAAGCTTGGTTAACCCAAAATTGTTCATCAATCTTAGAGAATAATTTGCACAAATATACACAATTAAATATGACAAGAAACTTCATCTAGGTTTGCAGCAGGGCATAGGCAAAGAGACCATGAAAAAACTACAAGGAGAACTTTAAAAAATAAAATAAAAAAAACTGCATTTGTAAAGAAACTATAACGGGGAGAACAAAGAGACACGAGTGAATGGATAAAAATGAGAGAATAGATTTCAGACTCCTATAGGCACCACTTGTTAGTAAGCACAAGTTGCAACTTTCAAGTAGATACATAATCTGCAATGGTTGATTGATTAACATTTGAACTTTTTACGGCAAGAAGACACTTCATCAGAGCATAGAGTTACATATCTAAAAGTATGCTTGAAATTAATGCTCAATATAAAAATGTGCAAATTTACACCTGGGTGTGTTTTACTGCTACAAACCCAAGTGATAAATTTTAGGTCAGAATGGTAAAAATAACAAAATGAAGACAAATAAAATAAAATAATCAGTGGACTCACTTATGTTTCTGGATAGAATTTTCAAGCTGACCAACCATCACTGGAAAGGAGACATTGGTATTCTGCAAGTAGAAGACCCTAAAAATAAATCCTATATAACAAATAAACTTTAAACTATTGGATAAAATTAATGCTAAGTATTCCATTTATAAAGTTCTGGAAGTAGATTCTTGAAAATGTGAAGAGGCAATACAACCAGCAAGCAAATACCTCAGCAAGAATTTCTTCAACATCACTCAAATTGCATCTTTTGAAACCGCGTGGCACAGAGATTGCCTCTGCGGCTTTCTTAAACCATTTAATGCCAACAATCAACGAGCTGCATAAAGGACCAGAGGCACGTGAATGGGGAAGTTGCTCTACAGACTCCATCAAGCTCTCAACATCCTACAATATAAAATGTGAATAAATCCCTTCATTAAAATGCACCACTCAGTAAAACATCTAAGAACTGGTTAGAGATGCGTGCTTTGAATATTTGGAATCTGGTACCCTCGTCTCTAATCTTGATTATGTGGAGGGAGCATAATAGTCGCATTTTTTAGGGTAAGGAGCATTCGAGGATCAGCTCATAGCATTATTTACTGGCACTTTGTTTGACTATTAACAAGCTAGGGCATTCAGGTCTAGTTGTTTCTAGATTCTCTTCTTGTTTGTACAGTTTGCTTTTCTTTTTTTTTTCTTTTTTATCAGTATATATTCTGTTTTTTGCTACTTCATTCTCCTTGCACGAAGTGACCTTGCTTAATAAACTTTTTTCTTAATTATCAAAAAAAAAAAAAATATATATATATATATATCTAAGAACAATCTTCTACAACTTAACTAAACCTTAATCCAATTGAATTGCATTAAAAATGAAAATACTTCAATTTTTTTTTTTTTGACAACTTACGCATCCAGTGGGTTTTGAACCTAAGAACCTCACCCTCTGCCTTGCTCTTACAAGAGGTGGTGGTGCATTTGAGCTAGAGCTCATAGGGCATTAAAACACTTGAATTATCTCACATAAGCAAGAAATAGCTAAAATCACAATAAATTTTTGGAAATCACAACTATTCCAAGGAAATTTGATCGATATGCAAAGGGGAAAGGAAACCAAGTACAAATTTTCAGCATTAAAAACCAAAATTGACTAATACAAGCAGAAGGATGAGGATACTAAAGCAAAATTAATACCCAGTCGATGCAAAAATTTCACTGTATTTATACTTTCTTCACTTTTTTTTTAGGTACCAAATTGTTAATCTTACTCTTGTTTTTTATATGCAATTTTTATTTTATATTAGCATAAGGGTATTTGGTAATCTTGTCATGTCACTCTAATATAATATGTACTAAAGAGAGGAACTAATTGAGTTAAATTATATGAGTTAAGAACATGTTACATTTGGTGTAATTTTTTCTTAATGTTAGATTTGGTTTAACCCTTCTATTTTTTCTTTTTCTTTTTTCTTTTTTTGATAAGTAATAAAGATGTATATTCAAAAAAACCACCTCATGCATAACAGCATAAGGCATATCAAATATTACAGAAAGAGAAGAAAAAAACAAAGAGAATACTAATTACAAAAGAGAGAACTACAAAACATAGGGAGAGAATCACTAGAGGTGAGTCCCCAAGCCCTAGACCAGTCGAAAAGGGAGCCACTAAAAGAAGCAAGCAACTGGCCGTCAGTGCTTTCCATGTCCTTAAACGTCCGCAAATTTCGCTCCCCCCAAATACACCACATTAAGCACAACAGAACCAAATTCCAAATGCTAGACGAATGCCTTCCCAACCAATTCCACCAACCAAAAAGAAGTATCTACAACCGATTTTGGCAAGACCCACGAAATCCCAAAAGATCTAAAAACTAAACTCCAAAACCGATAAGCCTTTCCACAATGAAGTAGCAAAGGATCCACCGTCTCCCCATTATAACGACACATAATACACCAGTCAACAAAATCAAACCCTTAACCTGTAAGAATCTTGTCCCAAACGGCAGTCCAAACAAAGAAAGAAACACACCGAGGGGCCTTAACCTTCCAAATACCTTCCCAAGGAAAGATAATGGGCAAGGGACCTCATAGTTTATTATAAAACGAGCGGATATCAAAATCTCCATTCTTCGTCAACTTCCATCTCATATGGTTTCCAATCTCAGTTGGAGGTAAATTAAAACCCGAAGTATTAAGAAATTCATCCACAACACCCATCTCCCAATCATTTGGTCTCCAAATGAAACGAACATCCCAACTTCTCCGTTTCTCTATCCCCAACCGTTCAAGACAAGAGGCCACACAGGCTGCTTTATTGGAAGCAATCCCAAACACAATCGGAAAGGTCAGTTGGAGTGGTGAATCCCCACACCACCAATCTGTCCAAAACTTCACTCTATCCCCCAGCCCTACCTCAAACTGAATATTTTTGCTGAAAACCTCCCAACCCATCCAAAACTTCTCCACAACCCCCCCCCCCCCCCCCCCCCAACTCTTCCCCTAACTTCAAAGCTATAACTCTTCTCCAAAGCCTTGTCTTCTCAACCCCAAACCGCCATAACCATTTCCCTAGTAAGACTTTATTAAAAGTAGTTAATTTTCTTACTCCTAACCCACTATTTTCCATAGGTGCACACACCTTATCCCACCCCACCAAATGTGTCTTGGAATCCCCCCACAAGAAATCCCTTTGTGACTTCTCAATTTTATTAGCCACATGTGTAGGGGATAGTGACAAGAGATAAAAAGTAAGTAGGAAGGCTAGATAACATACTCTTAAGCAATGTCAGTCATCCACCTTTTGATAAATACAGCTTCTTCCACCCAGCCAACTTACACTCTATTTTCTCCAATATAGGATTTCAAATAGTTGGGGTCTTGCCCCCAATGGCATACCAAGATAGGTCATAGGCAATGACCCAATCCTACAACCCAAAATCTATGCCAAAGCATGGACATTATGAACCTCCCCAATGGAAACCATCTCACTCTTCAAAACATTTACCTTTGATCCTAACATAGCCTGGAAACAAAGTAGTAGCATCCAAACTTGTAAAATCTGCTCCATATCTGCATCACAAAACAAAATTGTATCATCCACAAATAAAAGATGCGATACACATTCCCCTCCACCCTGCCTACCATCAGCCCTAACCATGAAGTAAACCGGCACCTTCAACTCTTTTCATCATCCTACTGAAAATCTCCGTCATAACCAAAAACAACATAAGAAATAGTGAGTCCCCTTGTTTTAGTCCCCTCGAGCTTCCAAAAAAGTCAACTGGAGACCCATTAACCAAGACAGAGAATTGAATTGTAGATATACAAGTATGGATTCACTTAAACCACTTCACCCCAAATCCCAATCTCTTTAGCAAATCTAAAAGAGCCTCCCAATTCACATGATCATAGGCTTTCTCAATATCCAGCTTACAAATAACCCCCGGAATCTTACTCTTCACCCGACTATCAACAAACTCACTAGCAATAAGAACTGAATCAAGTATCTGTCTACCACCCACAAAACTATTCTGAGACTCAGATATCTGCTGATCCAAAACCTCTTTCAAGCGATTTTTTTGAGCGATTTGCCAAAACCTTAGCCAAGATCTTATACACACTTCCCACAAAGCTAATAGGTTTGAAGTCTCGAATATTGGAGGCACCATTCTTCTTAGGGATTAAAGCTATGAAAGTTGCATTAAGAGATTTTTCAAACTTACTATGTTGATAAAACTCTTCAAACACAGCTAAAACATCACTTTCTACAACTCTCCAACAAAATGGTCGTAGAAGGCTATAGAGAAACCATCAAGACCTGGAGCTTTATCTCCTTCTAGCTCTTTGACAACTTGAAGAATCTCCTCCTTTTCAAACCTCCGTTCAAGCCATTCCCTCTCCAACCCCTCAATCTAATCAAACTCCAAGCCTTCCACAAAAGGCCTCCACTCTACTGTCTCCTTATACAATTTTTATAAAACTGTACTACTTGCTAAATGACCCCATCCACCTCGAATTTTTTTTCCAATTAATCTTAAATATCAAACAATTTTGTTAACTGTCACGGTTCAAAATAATCTGGAAAACTAGCATCTCGAGTTTCTAAGTCTCGATTTGTCAGTTGTGGTATATGATGTGGAAAAAAATCCACGTGGAACTCAAGTTTTTAAGACTTGAGTTCCACCATTTTATTTACCCTTCTTCTTCTTCCTCACGTCTGTTCGTGTTCTTCCTCGTTGCTGAAGACTAAAACATCCACACAGTCGCTGAAGATCAGATTGTCCACCAGCGTTCTTCTCCAACCAGATCGCCCACCCAGCACCAAATCATCTTCTTCGACACTACAGATCTCCAACCAGATCGTCTTCTTTGGCGCTGCGTTCTTCTTCAGGTTTGTTCTGCTTCAAGTCCGACAAAAATCGAGTTTCGAAGACTCGGTTTTGCTTTTTAGAACTCAAGTCTTCTAGACTCGAGATCTATTTGGCTAAATTGCTCCACAGCAGCAATAGAACTCGAGTTTGAAAGCCTTGATTTTCGTCATCGATCTCGAGTTTTTAAAACTCGAGATGCTAGTTTCCAGAATTCTTTCCAACATATGTTAACTTATTATATTTTTTCCCCTCACCGTGTTAATCTGCAAAATCCCTCCATCCACCTCCAACATACTAAGATGATTATACCATCTCCAAGAATTAGCTATCTTGTGGAAGAATTTAGTATTGTTGTCTCCTTCCCTAATGCAAAGCATTCTCAATTTCTGTCTCCCTGAGATTTCTTCCAAAGAAAGAAGGTTCTCTATTTGAGATCTCACCACAACCCTCTCACTTATCCCCATTTCAAAAAGGCCAAACACTCCATCCTTAGCATCTAATAATTTCAAGGCCTCCAATAATTCTTTCTTTTGACGACCTACATTTCCAAACTTGCTACGGTTCCACTGAATAATGTCTCCTTTCAAAGCCTTCAACTTCTTGGCAAGCACATAACCAAGAGTACCTGAGAAAGAATATTGATTCCACCAAGAATGAACCCCATCTGTAAATCCATTCGTCTTTAACCACATATTCTCAAACCTAAAAGGACTCTTCCCCTTCATTATCCCCCCTACCTCAACTAGAATAGGAAAGTGGTCTAAAACAGAGCAAGGTAAAACCTGCTAGATCACATCTAGGTAGTGGTCATCCCAATCATGAGATACTAGAGCTCTATTTATCCTAGACATCGAAGGCCGATCTGAACCACTAGACCAAGTATAACTCCCTCCCTCCAATGGTAAGTCTATCAAATTAAGCTTCTCAATAAACTCAAAACAATTCTCCATAGCCAGAGTAAGACGCGATCCACCCAACCGTTCACTTGAGAAGCGAATGATGTTGAAATCCCATATGTAACACCATGGAACATCCCAATATTGCTGAATTCCAATCAGCTCATCCCACATCTGCCCCCTCAAATTATTATGATTTGGGCCATAAACCCCAAAACATGCCCAAATAAAACCATCCCTCACATCTTGCCACCAAACCAACAAGGAAAAGTAACCCGCCATAACTTCCAACTTTTCTAAAACCTTCCTATCCCACATCATCAAAACCCCTCCAGCCGTCTAATCCGCATCCAAAGCCACCCAGTCCACATAAGGACAACTCCACAGGCTGCAAACCATCCGTCTATCCATGCCCACAAGCTTAGTTTCTTGAAGGCAGACTACATCACACCACCTAATAATTTTTTTTATTGATTAATATATTGAAAATCCTACTGTTTAATTATATGTTCTTTATATTCTTAAAATGCATGCCAAATTTCGTGTTCAATAGATGCCTCTCTCTTTCTCTCTCTCTCTCTCTCTCTAACCCTAAGCTTTCCTATTTTCACAACTCATCTTGGTACCAAAGCATCCCAATCCAACCCAAAAACACGTTTAAAAAATATGGAAGCCATCGTTAGATGACAAAGGTATGCTCATGTCATCATCCATACAATGACATCAGCCTTGACGTCTACACCAACACGACCACCAAAATCCAAAAATCACATAATCTGAGTTGCCAAAATCTCATTATATTTTATTTATTTTTCCTTTCTTTAATTTATTCAAGAAAAATCAACCTCATGTACAAAAGAGATATACACAAGATAGCCTAAAGAATTACATTCAAAGAATACAAGCAAATGAAAGAGATTCTATGACCTGTACAATGGAACCTATAACACTAGGACCCAAAACAGTAGACCATTCACAGAGTAATCTAAAAAAGAAGTCTTCGATTGCATCTCCGAAACTTCCAAATCTTCAAAGTGTGATAATCCCACTCCCTCCACAATATCCACATCAAACATAAAGGGACTAAATTCCAAACAATAGAAGAGCATTTACCAAACCAATTCCTCCAGCCAACCAGGATGATGAAGCCAGCTAGACTGATCTTTCAAAGATGTCTATAATATTTTCTTTAAGTCTAGTCAGGTTATTATTTAGTCCTTTATGATGTAGTTTGTGTAGAATTTAAGTCAGTCAATATGTCCTAATTTGAGTCAATAGTCTTTTATGACCTTTTGAGTGCATGATCTTGGAACTGGGGGAGTAATGATTATGAAAGCTGTCACTAGAGAAAGCAGTGCTACTTATATAACAAGTATGGGCTAATTAAAGGCATCTTCTACCAATTAAAATATATCTATTTTAGAGAATGATTCTCTACAGCCCTATTTTGGGTTTGTCTCTTCATCTACTCTTTCTATTCTCCTGTTTTGCTTTTCTCTAAAGCAGTTCCAGCAGTCATTGGTTACTGTGGACTTCATCACATGAGGTCAATCACTCTATTCAGCATCACCCAATGAACCCCAAACACAAAAAGAAATAGCTCCACAAAGCACAAGCAAGATCACAATGAAGTAACAAGTGATCCCTCGTCTCCCCATTGCACCTACACATACAACACTGATCTACTAGAGTGATTCCTTTCTTCTTAAGGTTATCATTAGTCAAAAACTTCCCCCAAGATGTTGTCCACATGAGGAAAGTGATCTGCTTCAAAGCTTTGGCACACCAGATACCTCTCCATGGAAAATATATATCCCTTGGAGCTCACAAAACAATGTAGTAAGAATGACCATCAAACACCGCATTGCATTTCAATCCCCATCTTATTCTATTGGGAAAAGACTAGAATTTGAGCCGAAGTTGAATAGGGAGGTTATGTGTACCAGTTTGGTGACTGGAATGAAACATTTGTGTTCAAATGACAAGAATGGAATGGAATTAAAAACTATGTTAGGTATGCAGTTGTGTGGTGGTTCGTCAGAATATCATGCTTCACATCAACTTCATTATGATGCTATTTGTTGTATCTTGCATTACTTAAAAGGTGCCCTGAGACAAGGACTATCATACAAGCCCTCTGCTTCTCTATATATGACAGGTATTAATGATGCTAACCGGGTTTATAGTCATTCTAACAAGCTATCCACTTATAGCTATTGTACAAAAAGGATCTTGTTACGTGGCACAGGAAAAAGTAGAATGTTATTCGTTCACTCTATCCTTCATGACTTGGGTGTTGATGTTCCTACTCCTGTGCAACAGTTTTGTGACGATCTAGTTGCTATCTTTATTACTAACAATCATGTTTTCCATGAGCATACCAAACATATTGAGGTTGACTGTCACTTTATTCGAGATTTATTAATGCGGAAACAAATTGTCACTCCCTATACTGGTTCAGATGATCAACTAGGTGATATTTTCACAAAGTTGTTAGATTGTATCTCTTCTCAGCAATAGTTTTTCAAGCTAAGCATGTTTTATCTGTAGGCTCCAGCATTATGGGAGTGTTAGCGTTACTCTTTTTATTTATTTATTAATATTATTATTACTATATTCAATTAGTATTTTATGAGAGTATTTTTATAATCTTGTTAGATGGCTCAAAAATAAATGTGCCGAGGATCTGATTGACTGAGCCCTAAACCTTTTCTGTAATCTCTCACTCTCCCTCCATTCTCCTTCCTACTTTCTACTCTCTTAAGAGTAATCCTTCACATATTTAAACAAACAACACTTTAATATGCAAATTTCTATACTTTTCTGATTACTCTGTAACAAAAAATAATAATAATAAAGATTGCAAATGGAAAGAAGCATATGCTTTGCCATAATTGTCAAAGTTCTGAGAAAATAAAACAAGTGCAAACAACAATTAAAAGCATCAACATTTATACATCCATGTTAATTAGTTTTAAAAATATTACCTCAAAAGCAGGAGCACCAGAGCAGAAAGAAAGGGCCTTCTTGCACCATTGAAGTGTAGAGCATGCATCTTGAAGTTCCGGAATCTCACGGAAGTCAAAACCAAGAGATAAACCACTTTTCATGGTGGATTCCACTTTAGAAACCATACATTCCACTTTGGAAATAACACAGTTGCCTATTCCATCACCAATATTACACATATTAAATATGCGTCCAACATCTTGCAGTAGAGAACATGCGTCACACACCCACTCCTCACACTTCTTCAAAAATGTTTCCAGCACCCTTCTTTCGTCCAACGATATCTTCAGAAGCTTTGACTGAGAAACCAACTCCTGCAAAATATAGAGCATCTCATCATATATATGGTTCAATTTTTGGCAAAAATGCCATATGCAGGAGAGAGCAAGAACCTTCAACACCTCAAATTCTAGCAAAGAGCTTGAGGCAGGAGCTTCAGACAAAGCAGAAGTTAAAAAGGGCTTTGACTTCTTTAACCAGGACTTGGCTATTAACACCGCATCTTTGACATCATTAAGAGAAGGTAGGACCACAAATATGTCTTCCGAAGCCCTAAAAAAATTTATAGTCAACTATTGTAGCCAGCAAGAAAAACCAACCATAAAAAGTACGAATGAACTGGAAAAGCACATTCAATACCTTATGGCATCCTCAAAGTCGCACAATGCAGCCTCATGTGCAAGAATAACTTTTGCTCTTTCTTCCCAATGCATGGCAACAGCAAGTATTCCAGGCATATCAACAAATAATTTCTCTACCTCAATCTCAAGCCTGAAACCCAAAAAAAGAAAAAAAAAAAAAAAAAGAGCAAAATTGGAACAGGAAACTTTGATGCAAATATAAAGCAAAAACCTTTGGAACTGTTAGTTTGAGAGGGGTCACAGGTATCAAGGCAAGAAGCATACACAGAAGCCTCCATCGTCAGTTGCTGAATGAAGTCCAGAGACATTTTCATATGTCGTGCCTGTTATCAACAAACCCAAGTAGTGTAAAATATTCATTTAGTAATCATGAAATTTGAAACCATTAAGTTCATGAACAAAAGAGAGGGAGAAGAAGACCCTGAAGACAAGGGTTTATGAGATCAAATCATATAATAATATTCAATCTGCCAGACGCTGCCACAACATCGAATTACCTTAAGAGCTTTTTCCCTGCAACAGGCCTTCTTCAACTCAACACCAACTAGAGGCAATTCATCAACTGTTCAAAAAACAAACATACTACTATAGTAATAAACAATAAACAAAATGATAACTATAATAACTATTTCCAACAATAATGATACAGAAAACTTGCATATGCCAATGAATGAACCTTGAATTCTTAAAGATGCTCCATCCTTGAGAATGCAATTTAACTCATCAACCACATTGTGCTGATCCTCGCGTTCACTAATGTTCACCAGGACTTCATTGAAGCGGGAGATCCATAAAACAGCATCACTATGGTATTGCCTCAGAAGCTTCAACTCTGGTATGTCAACAGTACAACTATTCAATTCTTGAAGAAGCACTTCGAGATTCTGCATACATTTAAAAAAAAAAAAAGGTATCCCCTTAAACTCTGGTGAACACTTCAAACCACAAGAGTGAGAGAACAAACAAACAAAAAACCTATGAACTAACCTTTAGACTAATAGGACCTTTCAAAATCTCACCACACTGAGCACGACATAATTCAGCTTGCCTTAATAGGTCCAGAAGCATGTCTGTCTCTGGGAGTTCAACTTGAAGCTCAGAAATCTGTTCGACATTACATTTAATATCATAATATTAGGCTACAAAAAATTAGAAACCGGCAGACATTGACAAAAACCAGATATGGCAATTTCAAAATATATAGAAAACCAAATCACCTGTGACTTTAACTTGTAGAGGATATCAACCTCAATTGCAGCAGGATGTTTCTCTGAGATGCATTTTCTTACGTTTTCTATCCAGACCTAATTGTTCTCAGTAGAAAAAACCAGAATAGAAAGAAAATAAATGGTTGAAAATATTAAACATAGGAACAATGAAATCCATATTTAGCATATCATGGCTTCGGCTGCAAGAAAGTTCTCTTTAAAAGCACACTTACTTTCGATTTTATTTGGCAAAATAGAATTCAATTGAAAGAAGGAAATCCTTTTAACATAATAGAAATCATGTTTCTAGTTTATACTTTCTTGAGAAGAAGCACTCAGAAACAGAATTGCTTAAATTAAATTAAACAACAACAAGCCTTAATCCCAAATTTTTGGGGACAGCTATGGATCCTCAACAAATTAACTAGAGTCAACCACATGTATTCTTTTCCTCCATTCTATTCTATCAAAGGCCATTTTTTTTTATAGGTAATAAAACTTTTATTCAAAAATATTGAGCATCATGTTCGCGATGGTGAACATTCTGATCAGGAAAAAATACAGCAGGTTCAAGAACTTAATCTAATAGAGTGTAAGAAATCAAAAACAGAAATACAATTAGTAAACCCCCAAACACACACCCACTGAAACAAAGTACTGAAGAGAAGAGCTTTTAAAAGATCTTAGGTTCTCTTCTTGTCTTCAAAAGCCATATTCTTTAATAATCACTTAATTAATAAATCATTTTTTATTACTTCTACTAATGTTATTTTGGGTCTTCCGTCTTCCTCTACCTTTTTGATTCCCTCAACTTGGATCAACTCTCTCTTATTGGTGTATTAATTTCTCTCCTTTGAACATGACCACCCCATCTCAAACGATTCTCTCTCATCTCTTCATCAATAGGGGCTACCCCTATCTTTAAGGGGATTTCCTCATTTTGGATCCTATCTTTCCATGTATTTCCACTTATCGATCTTATCGTTCTCATTTCAACTACAGTCATTTTATGAATATGTTCTTTCTTAACAGCCCAACATATGTTGCTTCTCATTAAAACTACACTCTTTTTTTAATTAAAGTTATTTATTTAAATAAATAAATAACCGACCCAATTGTTATTAATATTATTTGAAAAAATCCAGGTCAACCCAAACCCGATTGACCTGACTTGTAATTCAATTGGCCCAGCCCATTTTTTCTAACTCCATTTTTCTAACCCGAATCTGAAAGCAACAAACCCAAACCTGATTGAACCGACCCATTTGCCAAGGTCAGATCCTACAAATACCATATAAGTAACAAATATTAAAATTCTCAATAAATGCGAAACACAACAAAATATGAAAATTGAAACTACTATACTCATATTACCACCCCAGCTCAAGCGATATGCAGGCAACCATATGAACATTATTTCACAATATTAACCCGCAAAAATAATTACTAAATTATTTGAAACGAAAAGGAAGACAAGCACCCCAAAAAAATTATTAAACTAAATCACCAAATGTCAACTGGATATACCTTTACTGAAGAAATTTTCAGTGATAACTTCTCAATCTCTTTTACATAAATTGGTAAGTCACAAGTTTGGGAGTACAAGAATTCCAAAACAGAAATCTGCGGTGAGAAAAATTAGTCAAGATGAATGGAGAAAAAGGAAACACCGCCCAATGTAATTGAATTAGTGCTACACACTGCCAGAAGACACTATATTTTCTCAAAGAAAATGTTACTAAATTATATACCTTTGTGCATGTTGATAGAGCATTATCAATTTTCTGAATCAACAGTCTTGCCCCTTCTGCATGCTCCTGAGTGTCATAAAATAAACAGTGATAAGAGGTCAATTTGAAGACATAGGGCAACCAAACAGTGGAAACAACAATCACTCACTAAACCATAATAACCTTCAACTTGAGATGCTCAGGCTCATTACAGGGCAAAGGATTGAAACTCAGCAACTCTTCAACATATTCAAAGTGAATTTTATCCAGATCAACACCGCAATGACGTGACCGGTTTTCAATTTTAGATACACAATCTCTTATTCCTTCTGCCCATTTCTGAGCTTTAATCAACTTCTTTACTGTGTCTCGCACCTGTGTCCAAAGTGAAATTTTTTGCTTCATAAAGTATTGTTGCAAAATCCAATTTTAGGGGCAACACATGAATGGAAAAGGATGGAGGCTCCAGACTCACCAAATCCATTTCAGAACCAGCCCAAAGGAGCTGTTCAGCTTCCTTCAACGCGGCAAAACAGGATTCACTTGAAAATGGACTCTGAAAAATCTTAGCTGAACGCAAAAGCCATTGTGCCGCAAGCTGATCAAGAGTAACATGGCCACCATTCACCTACATGCAACAAGGTCCCAGAGAACAATAGTCACATAGTACTTAATCCTCATATACTTAAAGACACTACATTATAACCAAATAACACTAAATTCACTAAAGTATACAATTGGTCCACAAATCATCATATACTCAACAACAAAATATGGTATCTCTCAAACACACCCCACTTGCACAAGAAGACAAATATATCCAGAATAATTTCTATAAAATAGAGTTATTTACTGGGAAATTTTTGTATTGAGATTTGTTATACAACAGAAGTTTTTTAGGTAAGAAATGACCAAGCCAAAGAAAGAGCAAGGCTGAGGATAGGTGCGGGGATCATAAAACTTAGGCCCCATTTAGTGGGGTTTTCCGCAGTTTCTTCAGGAGCACTTCAGCTTTTAAACTTCCTGTAGATCATTTCTAAACCAAACTGTGCTTCCTTTTTCTTTCTTTTTTTTTTCTTTTTTTTTGGGTAAGTGGAAACCATATGATGTTTAGCTTTTCAAAAAAACTGTGAAGTAGCTTTGCCTTTCTCATTTTGCTTTTGAGCATCCAAAATTATTCACATTCTAAAATGCTACAACCCTGCCGAACTGGCCCTTCTCTCTCTCAGGTCTATTCCACCTTTTAGGATAGAAATGCAGAATCAGCTTTGTGGGCTGGAATCCTTCATATTCTTTTCAGCTCAATTAAAAAAGGGAAATGAGAGAATATTCTAATAAAAGAAGCTCAGCGCAAGAAAGTAGCATAGCTACAATAAATAGGCAAGTTATTTTCACTGCATCTCTTTTTCATTTTGTATTGAGCTAATCACTATACATTGATTATATTACTACTTAAAGTTTTTTTTTTTTTTTTTTTTTTGATAGGTAATAAAATCTTTATTGATAAGAATAGTCCGATGAGTTTACGATAGTAAACTCACTGCAAAAAAAAAAAAAAAAATGAAATATTACTACCTAGAGTGCAGGTGCTCTACCCTTCTGTTACTCAATACTAATGTATTTTTATGTTTGGGCTGAAGGATAATGAACATCCAGCAACAATACCTCTAAGGCAACTCCAAAAACTGAAAATTTCCAAATTATCTTTCTAAATAAATCACAACACTTCATAGAGGAAATTTATTGTAATAATCAAAGGAAAATTTAAAGAAGACTGATCCAACATATTTCCTATCAATGATCAAGGGCCAAAAGCATAGTCGGCAAAAAGAACTCAAGAGGCACATATTTATAAACATTGTATAACTAAGATAACCTAAGGAGAGGCGTATTTACAATTATTTGATAGTTAATAGAATATCAAAACCAAACCTTTTTTTTCAAAGCCTTTGGTTCCATGGAACAAGATATTTGCCTCCGTATATTTCTACTTTGTGTCATCTCTTCACAACTATATTTATCCATTGTAAGCACCAAGTCATACAATTCAGCAAGTGTATGACGATAAAGAAGACGCAGTTTACTGGATATGCATTCACAAAGGCGTTCCCAATGCTGCATGAGATGCAGAAACAATCAGGAAACAATCAGTATAGACAATATAATTCTAATGCAACAACCGTCAGGTGTTTAGAACCACAGAAATTTGACCATGCCTATAAAAATTTCTAAGCATCTTCCTAGGTTGCATGGGTACTGGTACGGGTATGGAGATACAACATTTCTTGAAAAGCTAGGGTATGACATGACGGGATACGGCAATTAATTAATTAATTAATTAATATTTATTTTTAGGTATATTTTATATATTTTAGGACATAATTTTATTTATTTTAAGTTTTAAAACTAAGTACTAATAAATAAAACATTTGAAAACATATCAAAATTAATTTAAAGGCAAAACTAAAATTAATTATTAAACATAAACGCTTCTTACTAAAAAAAATAATAAATTTAAAACTATATATAAGGCTTTTTTTAAAGGAAAAGGTTATATATAAAAACATAATAAAAAAGGGCTGGTTCCATGCTTTAATTTAAAAGAAAGTGAGCCCATTTTATTTCCATGGCTTTGATTTAATGCAAGTAAGGGAAAGAGGTTTTATCTTTTGAATAAACGTGGGCTTAAACTTTAAAGTTTAAAGTGCATAATATAAGGCTTACAATTAAATTCTCACATAAATGGGCTGGGTTGGCCTTGTTTATTATTGAATGTAGGCCTATTAACTACCAAGTAATGACCAAATTATTTTAAAGTTTAAGTCATTCCTAATCTAAAGACCAAATTATTTTACTATCCGTGTGTTAGGAGCATTACATGTTGCTGATGATGGCATGAGGAATGAGGGTGCTTGGGCAGCATTGGGCCAATCACTTGGCTTCATGTTTTCTCAACACACTCATGGCTCCTCATGCCTGACTAGTAATGCTCCTAAGGGCTCTTTGAGGGGGACCTGCCCAGTCTCCCTACTCGAGTTGGATCGATGAACGATGATGAGGGGCAGCATGTGGAGGCACCTTACTTCACATGATGCCCCAAGGCCATGGCAGAGTAGGGCCATGGTGGGCAGAGATGGATTTTGATGATGGGCAACAGCACGTGGTGTTGACCATATGTGGTGATGCATGGCATTGGTGGCTTAGTTGTTGGTTCCTTATGTGTGGGCTTGGTGGTTGGAATGTAAGGCAGGGCTAGGCTGTGTGATGATTAAATGTTGTGTGCAAGGCATTGGGCTAGTGGGGGTTGGCTAAATGCATGGACAAGTACTAGTGGGCTGATGGCAGTTACTTTGTGTGCTGCATGTGGGCATGCTGCGTGGGCTGTAGTGCTGATGGGAGGCCTTGAGCATGGGCCAAGCCTCCCCAAAACGTGTGAGAACATGTTGTGTGGGCTACTGGAAGATGGGCAAAGGCCCCATGGTCTGCTGAGACTTGGGCTGTGCATGTGTAGTGGCAGTTACCAAGCAGTTTCTAGCTATTCTGATGATCAGACCTGCTGTGTAAGGGCTGGAAACGTGGAGAGAAAGCCAAGATAGCATCAGTTGAAGGTGTTCTAAGTCAGAACACAAGTGACAGATTGTCCAAGACCCAAGCTGTTACTAGGTAGTAACTGTCACAGCAGTTAATTTTGTGTATTTAATCCTAAGGATGTTGGGGGTGTCAACAGTAAAGTGTATTTTGGCCTTAGGAAAACTCTGTGTAATTCTCTAAGCTTGTAAAAGGGTTTCCTTTGTACTTGAGATTAAGTAATAAAGGTTGGAGGTGGGTTCCCTGTAAATATTGTGTGTGCTGTGTGTTTAAACGTCCCTATAGAATCTGTTCCAAGTATTATTGCAGTGTGTGTGTGGTGTTGGCTGAGACTAAGTCAGGGACTTAGGGCCATCACAGGCAAAAAATTTGAATGAAGAATTAACCCTGTGACACCGTGGAACCTAATCTTCATTAATTCATCAAGTCCATGGAAATAATTAGAAAACCAACTATAAACCCACTCACCCCCCACCCCACCCAAAAAAAAAAAAGCCACAGCGTACAAGGAGTGTACAGTGTTTCTTTGTTAGATTAAATAAAGTCACAGGAATTTTTAGTAGATGTAACACTAATATAGGACAAACAAGAGTTTAGTTTTTTTTTTTTTTTTTTTTTTTTTAATTGTTAAATTACATATGCACCCAATGGGTCTTGAACTCACAACCTCAACCTCTATCTAGAACTTATTAAGGGAGGAGGTTCCAGTTGAGCTAGTATTCATTGGCAACAAAAGTACACAAGTTCCAAAAACTAAGGCTTAAACTTTCAATTGAGACAACAATGCATCTAAAGTTATAAAGTCATCTAAAATTACAATTGGCATCTGAAGTTCTAAAATTAGGAATTATGAACTTCACGTACCTGCAGACATACAAAGGCAGATGGCCTACACCGGCAAGCAACTGCAGAGAGATAAAGATACTGCTTGCAAATAATGCATGTTGGATCCTACAAAGTCCGCCAGGAGATGTTCACCACCATCAATATTATCTTGAAATAACTAATTTCATAAAATGAAAACCAATAAGCATGTGGATGGTAATACCTCCTCAGTACCCACATATTCAGGACATTTCCGAGGGGACATGGGAGATGATTTTATAATGCCATTTTTCCAAAGTCGCTCTCTACAACTTTTCTCGTTAGTATATATTCTAAGCAATTCTTCCTTCAGATAAGATGATACTCGCCTATTGCAGTCACTCTGCTAAAAGCAAAAGAATAATCAAGCAGAAGAAATAGACAAGTCAATGGAATAACTCCCAAGATTTAAATTAACAAGCAAAGAGTAATAGCAGTATTAAGTAACAAATGATTAACAGTCTTATAACGGGAAAAAAAATGACAATGGATATATTTAAACTTCAGAGGCAAATGTTGAACAGAGTAGGTGCAAGTTATCTGACATTTTAAATAAAAAGATAAGTTACAGGTCAAAACTGATAACCTTGGCTGCAACACAAAGAAGCTCCTCATGAGACAACACAGCAGCTTTGTGATACTCCCGATACCGATCTGCTCCAAATCCACCATGAGGCAGCCAGTCAGCAGGAGCAAAATTGACAGCCTCGGCACAATTTAAACCTGAAAGAAACAAGGAGCCGAATTGTTGTGTGCCACTTATGGTTCATTACAAATTTACACAGCAATAAAATCTTCAACTGATCACCACTGGCTAGTAAACCTAAAGTGGCATGGCCTACCAAGATTGAAACCTCCATGGTATGATCTTGGGAAGGTGATGACAAAATTACCAGGCTCCTGGCAGATAGCAAGCGTAAAGAGAATATCAATAGCCACCAAAAGCAAAGTATCATCTAAAGAATATCAACGAGATGCTATTAAAACAGTAAATGTAGATACGATGGTTTAGACATGCAACCTACGCCCACATGTCCAATTGTACCCATGCCCATTTCTGTACAATTTAATCCTATTAGAATAATGGTTAAATAAGTATAATCACCAATTCCTATCAGCTTAATCTTTTGGGGAAAAATAATAGTTAATCATGGTATCTAAATAGGTGGTCACGATACCAATTCCACATGTTGGGACCCACTTATTGAGGGAAAGTCTGAAGCACACAAATAAGAGGGAATGTTAAAAAAGGGTTAAATGATTATGTTGACCATTTTCTTTAAATTAAGTTTTTGAGACAAGTGGTAGTTTATCAAATACAAACAGAACAAGGACCCTAAAGTCCTAAAGTCTTTTTCTATTCTAAGTTCAAAAACCTAATCCTGCTTCATCCTTTCTCCCAAAAGTAGAAACTCAAGTATAACGCTTATATTTCATCAAACCACTCAATTAATTTACCTGTTCATTAACAACAAAAACAGGAAACGAAAGGAGAAAAGGGAGGAGAGCGAGAGAGAACTTTCAGGTCAAACCTGTAGAATGCTATAGACAGGAACTCCATTTTCTTGCAAGACAGATGGATTCAACATGGTGACAAGCTGGAAGAGCAGATCTGGTTGTGCATCAAAAAGATCGGGAAGAGTCTTCTGCATGACCTACAGGAAAGTGAAAATGTGATGGTGACAAGCCTTTTCTTTTGATAAGAAGAAACTAATTTATCAACACACATTGTTCGTCAAAATTGACCAGCACAATTGAGAAATTGCTAGATTATCATTAAAATGAAAGTTAACATACTTCCACAGGCACTGTGGCATGTATCCCACAAAAAATGTAAAAAGAAAAGCTTAAAAATCATTAAAAAGAGCACATAAATAAAGGATACAAGTAAAACTACAACTAGGCTTAATTAGTAGAAGCTGATAAATAACAGAATTACTCATTAAAACATGTGAAATTCCAAAAAACAAAATGGCAATGAATAGTAGACAAAAAAAGATACCGTAAAACGAGCTAGAAAGAGCGAAAAAGATTATTTGGGAGAAGAGAGTGGGGGGGAGCCTTGGACCCCAAAAAATGTCAAACACTCTTCTAAAGAACTCTGAGTATTACCTCTTCAAAAGCACTGGCTTGATTACCAGGGACACTGTACCAACATTTTGGCTCTCCCCTGAGACAACATAGAAGCAAGCGTCAATTTAAAACAAAGCAAAAGAGGTAAAAGTCAATGCAGACCACAAGAACTTAATATATATATATATACACACACACACGCACACAGAGAAAAGAATAATCCAATCACTAGCACTTCAATATCCATTCAATGATTCATCTTTCAGAAAAATGTGCTAGGGAATAAAATAAATAAATAAAAATAAAAAGCTCTAAGCCTCTATTACACCAACAGTCCATCTTAAGACTGGCTGCCTCTTCCCAACCTTCTTTTGAAACCCAAAAGAGGTAGATTTGAACTATACAATACACCTAAATAGAGGTAACAAGCTCTAACTCAAATGGAACCTCCTCCCTTATAAGAGGAATGTGATGTCATGGGTTCAAGATCCACGGATACATTTGTTACTATCAATATAAAACTGTAAATAAAAAGTACATCTTAGTGGAATAAAATGCATCTCTATTCTCTTGGTGTTTGGGGATGTCGCTTTTAAGAAAGATTTTTTTGTGTGAACTATTGGGTCTGGATGTGAAGGAAGGTTCTCATGGGCAGACTCAAGAGAAGCAAGTTCATAGTGATGAGGTCAAGGAGGAAATCGAACATATAGCACCTCTTGAGGAAATCACTTGGCGTCAAAAGTCAATGGTCTTATGGTTGAAGGAGAGGGATAGAAACACAATTCTTTCATAGATTGGCTGACTCACCCAAATAAAACAAGCATGTGAGATGTCTAGAGAGACGGTATGTATTCTGAGGAAGAATTGGCAGTTCATAATTCGGCGATGCAATTTTATCAAACTATACACTATGAAACAAAAAAATTGGAAACCCACTGTGGATGGGTTAGATTTGCAAGCATAGATGAGATTGATAAATAATTGCTTGAGAAAGTATTTGCAAGAGAGGAGGTAATCCAGGTGTTAAGAGAAGATGGAGGGCAACAAATCCTCAGGCCCAGACGTGTTTACTATGACATTTTTTCAACAGTGTTGAAGGGTGGTCAAAGTGGATGTAATGACATTCTTTGCAAACTTTCATAGGCACTATGAGTTTGACAAATCCCTAAATGCTTCTTTTCAAGCATTAATCCCTAGAAAGAAAAATGCCACTAATGTTAGGGATTTTAGGCCATCAGCCTTGTGTGGTGTATATAAGCCACTGGCAAAGGTGTTGGCCAACAGAATGCGAAATTGCGAACCATGTTGGATAAGCTCAAAGGAAATTAAAATCCATTGCGATGTTGCATATGTTTTGTGGTGTAGTTTTTAAGATGTTGGGGACTCATTAGGTGTTGCCATTGATGGTAGTAGATCTTTTGTTTGGGGGAGAAATTGGTTTGGCAAGCGCTCTTCAGATGTTTGGAATCTCACTTCATTATGTTTGATGTGGATAGTGTGGAAGGAATGTAATAGCCACACTTTTGAGGATAATGAGAAATCTCTTGAGCAACAAAAATCCTTGTAGCTTTGAACCTTGTTTGATTGGTCCCACACATGGGGTTTTACTCATTGTACTTCTATTGTTGAGTTTCAAGACTCATTTCGATTTTCTGTATGGTTCTTTGTAATTTTTTAAGATACTTTGTGTTCATCACCATGATCATGAAGTAATCTTCTCTATCAATAAATATTATTACTTATCCAAAAAAAAAAAATCATCTATACAGCCAAACTAAGTTCAAATTGAAATGAGAGTTTTTTTCTTTTCTTTCTTTTTTTTTTTTCCTTTTTTTGCAAGTCTCCTTTCTATTCCTTCAGTGACAACTCAATTCAACCAAGCCTTACTCCCAACTGATTGGAAGCCTCGATCCCAATTAATTGGGATCGGCTACATAATCTTTAAGATAAAAGAACATGAAGAAAAAAAAAAAGAACAAACCTGAAAGTTAAAAGAAACAGACTCTAATTCTAATCAATCTTCAGTCTTTAATCTGATTATTCTGTTTTAATTTGGAGGACCCTTTTTTTTGGATAAAGTTTAATTTGGAGGGCTCTTCTATGATGCAATTGTAAAATACTTCAAGTCTTGAGCAGCCACTTTATACAAAATTGCTGATAGTTAAAATCATATCCAAACCACCCCTCCCAGTAAACCCCCCCTCCCCCCCAAGTGTGAGCAGCATTGGGCACAGAGTCACTGATCCTTTTCAGTGTTTGATTTGGACTAAGTTGGTTTCTGTTCTGATAAGCCAACTAATCAAAAACTAAAGCATGTAAAAATAAAACTAGCTAATACTATGGATACTTATTCAATCATTTTAGACTTCTGTTCTGATCATCCTTTTAGAACTCTAATTTTTGTTAACATTTCATGTTGCTCTATGCAGTAGAATTTTTTTTTTTTCACCTCAAAGCTAGTAACAGCAATTTTTCTTTTTCTTTTTCTTTTTTTGAGAAGTAATTTCTAGGAGTTATCCTATCATGCATTCATGCAGATCCTTCCATTGTATAAAACAGAAATACTAGTTCTCAAATAGAAAATTCAACAAATAAATGCAAAGAAAATTAATTAATTTTAGTTGCATAATCATGAAAAATATGGTGCATAAGGCAGAATTAGATACATACCAGTGTAGATAATTCATTGAGTAAAAACAGTGATCTTCAAAATGCCAGCAAAAAGCCGAGAATAGCATCCCAATATACAGCCAGGGCACCATAACACCAGTAATGTTTTGATGAAGAGCTTGAAGCATTGACCCTTTCAACTTAGGCAATTTATTAAGATTCCAAGGACTATCACGGTATTCATCCCAAGCTTTAGCTTCAACTGCTTCTGGTCTCTGGTCATTTGCACGTGGAAAACCACTGCCATATATAGATGTATCCAAGTCACTACCATACATAACTTCAACCTCACCAACCGATCCCTCCACAATTTCCCAGAACTTTTTCTCAATTTGAACCCGTGAAGGAGATCCTGACCCAAACCATCTCTTCTTGGCACGTTCGGCCGCACGCCTAAAAGATTCCAATGAGTACCGTTTACCAGGCACAAAACCAAAGCAATCCTTGTCAGAATTCAAGCACTCTAAGCAATACCAATTCCCAGGTGGGACCTGCTTTATAGGCGGAGAAAGACAATAAATATGCCACCCCTTATTGCACCTATCACACAGAAGCATCACTTCCCCATGCAATCCACTTCTGCACTGTTCACATATCTGATCACGCTCTTCCTCCACCTCTACCTTACAAACCTTAACTTTATCCCCACCATTATTCTTTCGCCTCCTTTTCGAGCCCGAAAATTCAGCCTCATGTTCACTCTTCCCCTCCTTATGCAATCTCCTCTTACAACCACTACCTGCCTTTCGATTCAACCGATTATAATATTTCTCATAATCATACAAATGCTCTCGATACAACTGACACAACACATGCTTTGCACACTCTGAAATCTTCCTCGCCGACTTCACAAACCGCGAGACCTCCCCCCACTTCTTCTCCTTGACAACCTTATCATAACCACCATACCGCTTCACGGCATTAAACAATTTACACAAATCCAACTCCTCCCCCTCGAAAACCACCTTCTTCCTCAACTTCTTCCCACAATGATCATCCAAAAACCTACCATACTCCAACTCAAAAGTCTCCGAGTCACACGCGGCGGGCCGCGCCTGTAACTGGTGAATGGCTTGTGTTTTAGTGGGAAAAGTAAATGAACCCTCATCCAATGCAAATGGGGGCTTCCAATTCTTTGGTGGAACTATCCTACAAATCCCATAAGGCTCAGCCTCCGGCCTAATCTTACATATATACTCCAAAGGGTCTCTAAATTCATCCTCAGTTGGATAATACACAGGCCCAGATGGTATATTCAATGACCCAGATGGCGAAACACTAAGATTTTGCCCTGACACACCCTTCTCCACAGCCCTAGGTCTACCTTTCCCCATTTTATCATACAACTCCACCACACATACATACAGAAAAAACAACCTATACACACACCATTAACAAATTCAAATTACACATAAATAAATACAATACACACCTATAAAAAAACAAACAGTATTGAAGTACATATGTGAAACCAAATAGAGCAGTTTCTAGGGTTTTGCAGAGAGTACCTTGTTCCAAGAGTCTGCGAGACAGACAAGTGTAGCTCTGAGTTTTCTCTCTCTCTCTGATGGTACGGGAAGTGAGTTTCTTGGGGATTTGGTTGAAAACGAACGTGGAGGGTTATAAAGTGGTGGGGAAATTCTGGGGATTTACATATTTGGCCTCAATTGTGGATAAATTTACGAGAAGTAGACAATTCACTTTTGGCTTTATTTATAGTTGTCTATTTATCCCAAAAAAAACCCATTTTAGAAAAAATACAAAACATAAAACAAAAACTGTCTATCCCAAAGATATTTGCTGCCTTTCACACTTTCAACCTAGGCTCCACAAATCTCTATTGATTTGTATAGTATTCGTCACATTATTTTATTTTTAGTGTCCAAACTCAAAAGTTACATGTCAATAGATAGTTCAAAATGTATACTTTAACCTTTGAAAGGAACTAACAATTTAATAATTATTAATAAAATCTAATATGTTAGTTCAAGATTTTTTTTTTTTTTTTTTTGAGGGAATAGTTCAAGAAAATTTGAGAGTTGAGGATTGTAAAATTTGAACAAGAGAGATTTTGTAACTTGTACATCCTTTTTTTTTAAAGAGAAAATTTAGAATTTGTATTTTTTTTTTAGACACGATAGAATTTGTATTAATTGTACAAAAATAAAAAATAAAGATATATTAAATTTTAAGTTATCATTTAGATAATATTTGATTTCACTTGATAAGATGTTTATGTTAGTTTTTTTTGTATATATATACATTAAAGGATCCTTACAACATACTTTGTCAATTAAGCTAATGAGAACTCACCTAAAAATATATATATAATTAAAATTAATTTCTTCTATGTTTAGTGTGACATTTTGATGCATCATATGTACTACAAATTAAAATATGAATATTCCATATCATAAAATTATTTTATTTTTTTCAATTGAGTCCTCTAAATTTTAAATTTATTCAATTCAGGTCTTTTCAGCCATAGTCCAAAAATTTTGGAGTCAATTAAAGATCTCAACAAATTAGTTAGAGTAAGCTATCCAATTTCATTAAAAAATTGCCCGCAAAAAAATATTTCTCTAACATTAAAAAAAATCTATAAAATAAATATAGTTTTTTTATGTGAGAAATTTTTTGCAATTTTTTATTAGTTAATTGAAATTAATTGAATTGGACCAAAACCCTGAATTGAATAAATTTAAATTTTATATTATTAAATTGAAAGAAAGTAAAATTAGAATACTAAAATGAAATTCAATCAAATTTAAAAAGTATAAAGGTTTCAACAAAATTTAAAAAGTATAATTTACATTTTAACAAAATTTTAATTAACAAAATTATCTATAGAAAAAAAAAATCTATCAATCATTCTATTGCTCTTTTTCGGTGTGACTTTTCTATGGGCCATCTCATTCGTCTTTTATGGTCTTTGTTATCTCATATGTCTCTTCGTTCTAATAGATTAGCTACTTGCCCACTAATTTACTAAAAAACTTATTTATTTAAAATTGCTGAATCAGTAATCAATTTCTATTTAAAAAAATTTATAACTCAATAATTTTAAACAAATATTAATCTTTTAGTAGAATGATAAACCACACCATTTATCCACCATATCGACCTATAATTTCTCCTCCCCGTGTGTGTTGGGGCATAGTGATCTGTTAAAATGAAAGGCTGTGATTGTGTGGGTCTTATACACGTGCAGTGACAGTGGGTGAGGTAAATGCAAGTCGGTTGGGATACACGTGTCGGAGACCCATCAACGCCCAGATATTCGTATAAGAGGATCTCAATGACGGCCAGGATGATTTGTTAAGATCTTGCTTCGCAAGTTATGGACTTATGTTTGATAGTTTGACTTCTAGTTTCTTCATTTTTGTACATTACTCATAGTTTCAAATTTTCCACTTTTTATTTATTTATTTATTTCCCTTTTTTTGGGGTCATTCATAAAGTCTCAAATGGGAAGACTTTTTGGTAGTCCATTATTTATAAGGGCCTCCCCCAACTATGGTATTAATAAGTCCATTTAATGATTCCATGGTTTTGTTTCATTTGGATTCTAGGTCTACCAATTTGTACTAATGGTCTTCCTCAAAAAAAAAAAATTTGTACTAACGGTTTTTTTTTTTTTTTTTATATAAGAAGTACTGCAACTTTATTAAGATAATTTGTACTAATGGTTGATTTCAAAAATAACGATCCTTATTCACGTTGCGAATGAGACTGGAAATGGTGTGTTTTTCAAAATGTTTGGTATTAGAACTTAGACAAAAGTTTTTTTTTTTTTTTTTTTTTTGAGAAAAAACTTAGACAAAAGTTAAAAAGAAAATAACATTACAATTATTTGACCGAAGTTTTGCAATAATCTAACAATACAATTTAACGTAATATTGAGCAAACCAAAAGGCATATGAATGTACACAATTAAGTATATTATTTAAAAAAAGTGTACGTTTATTATTATTTTTTTTTTACAAGATAAAATTATACTCTAACTTAATCTAAGTGTATATGTATGTGAAATTCTCTTCTGGAGACTTGAACCCCGGCTTTTGCCCTCCACATCCCACAAACACTTATACTTTGAAATAACCATCGCACCAAAGGTGTGCGGTGGTGAAAAATGGAAAAAAAAAATGTGTAAGTTGAATGTATATAATTGTGTACATTTTTTGAAAACTATATAAATTGAATACATTGAATTGAGCAAAATATTTGGAAAACGTGTACGTTAATATGTTCATTCATTAAAAAAAATGTGTATTTTAAATGTACATTATTTGAAATTTTGAGTCCTCTATATAATTAAGTATATTTTTTGAAAAACGTGTATGTTATTTATACATAATCACATACATTATTTGAAACTTTGTGTGTATTGAATATACAAAATTGGGTACATTATTTAAAAATGTGTGCATTGAATGTACAAAAATATATACATTGTTTAAAAAAAATGTATACGTTGAATGTACACAATTATATACATTGTTTGAAAAGTGTGTATGTTAAATAAACAAATTTGTGTACATTATTTTAAATATTATGTACGTTGAATATACATTGTGTACATTCTTTAAGAAATTTAAAATATGTACATTGGATGATTGGCTGGAAGAACTCAGTTGTTGGGTTCGGATCATCTTATGCAATTTTTACCAAATATTGACCTGTTTTTGTGTATGCCCAAATTCGGATGTCTTGCATCGATGTAATGCTCAGCGAGACCTCAACTTCAAGGGGAAGAAATATGTATGGACGGAGTTAATAGAAGGACAATATAATCTAAAAGCATAAACGAAAGTTGTCCAAAATATATTTTTAAAATTTTGAAGAAGGGTTCCTTATGCCAACCAAAAAAAAAAAAAGCCAAGCAAGCCAAAGCAGCAGTAGATTTTCTTTAATGGTTGGGTTTTTTTTGGATAATTTGACGGTGGACGAGGGAAGGCATTAGCCAGAGGCTTAAAGAGTTAATAATACTGTTGAAACAAGACTAAATTAAATTTCCTTTTATGATATATTTTGATAGATATATATTGGATAAGGGAATCATATACAATTATGGCTCACAGTTTCCCCTTCAGCCCAGACCTAACAGATAGAATACTATTATGAATCTATGATAACGCTCAAGTAGGAAAGCCACTTTGGTTGCCCTCTTCTACTATTTTTTTTAGAAAAAAATAAAATGAAGTTTATTCTTGGGTCCATTGATATTTATCCATCGCTTTTGTAATTCCATTATTATTATTTATATGATAAGTCTTGTTCAAAAAAAGATAAAATGTACTTGAACAGCTTGATAGTTGATACAGTGGGTGTTAATGCCTCTTTATGTCATCAAGTTCCATCTTACTGTCTTCTAAAGAAAAAGAAAAAGGAAGTTTCCATCAATATTTCAGCCAGCCCCTTTGGGCAAGCTTTTGCCTTTAGCCCATTATATAGTCCGATTGGGCATATGCTTTTGTAAATTGTAATATTGGGGGCAAGGACGGAGCGGCCCACTTCTTTTGTTCTTCATTAAATATAAGTGTTTTTGCCTTTAGAGGGGGGAAAAATAAAGGATTTGCAAGTAATTTGAATGTCTCATGCCACTTTTAGAATGTTGAAGATTTATAATGAATGACCTTTGATCCGTTGTGTACAAAAGGTTTTGTGATTCTTTTTGAATGGAATGAACCGTTCTTGCAACGTTCAATTATGGCATGGTGCCCATCTTTCTCTTACTTTGGTTGTCTTCTTTTTTACAATTATTTGAGCTGCTGGATCGCTACACAGCCAGTGTGGTAAGTGGTGACACAATACTATCATTATATACGGATTACATACACTTGATCCATTTCGTTATGTTTTTGTTCTGAATAAAAAAGGGGTATTTGCTATGAATTCATTGACTCCATACCACTTGACAATAAATGTAATACTATGTGTACCATCTAGACCTTAATCCGTATCTTTCTTGATCCGCCTATAATATAGGCATTGACTTTATTTAAAGATATTTTCGTAAAGCATTTAAGGGAATGGAAAATTACCAACTTAATTACTACAATGAAGCATAGAAAAAAGTCCAGCTTAATAAAGCACCTTATTAAACGGAGTTGAAGACAATAATTCTTGAGCTTAGCGTGCATTTGGCTAAGAATGAAAAATTAAAATTATTTTACTATTTAGCTTATTTTTACTATTATTTATGGGCGCCATTGCATTTTTTGATACTATTTATAGACTTCACTATACTATTTCAACTAACTTTTACCTTTATTTGCAGTATTTTCAGTAATAATTTTTCAATTTTAACAAAATAAGCGATATCTAAACACACCAAAATTTCACCAACCAAACAGAAAGAATAAATTACAATTTCCACAAGAAAACCGTGTTGACATGGCAGCAATCAACATCACCGATTTAAAGCAACTAGTGCCTAGTGGCCAAGAAAATAAAGATGTGCAGAAAGTCTAATAAATAACATTTTATTTCACTTCAGCCCACCTAAAGATTGATGCATAGTTGGGTCGAAATTAAATTGTCAACCTAGGACACTTTTACAAACTGAGATTTAAGGAAAAAAAAAAATACTGAAATTTAATAGTATTTACTTTTGATACATGGTATAAATGAGACTCAATAAATTTAGTTTTAAGGTAGATCATTTATGGATTCCATGATTCTCACTTGTGGGTTTTAAATATAGGATCCATTATCTAACCTTATGTGAGAGCAATGGTCCGAATAGATAATACGTAGGGTTTGTATTATGTGTAACAATTGCATATAACATTTTTTTTCACATCTTATCTTCATATAAAAGGAATATTGTATACATCGATTATATAAAACAATAAATTACAATACACTGGATTCTTATAATTCACTCATGAATTTTAATGCTTAGTAACTGAAAAAATTAATGTGTAAACGTAATTCTTTGTCTCTGAAAAACATTAGAAACAAAGAAAATTTTTTAATTGATTTTTCTTACAAAACTATCAAGTAATAAATGTTGGGTATACTTTTAATCACACAAATTATTTAAATAATACAGTGAATAACATGATTAAAGTAAATATTAACCATGTAATATATCAGTATGTAACAAGTCAAAGAAAATTATAAATCACATGTAAAGATCAAATATATATTGATAGGAATGAACAAGATATTTTAAATCCTGTATGTTCGAATTTTGTTGATGAACTTTATTTAAAAATTCTAGAGGTGAAATACAGTTAACAATTTTGAGATTTAGATTAATGCCAGCTAAGTCCTAAACTTTTCAAAACTAAGCTAAATTGGTCTCTTAACGGTTATTCGTCTCCTCATTTTCATAATAATTACATACCAAATTGGTCAGTTTTGGAAAGTTTTGAACTTAACTAAAATTAACCCAAACCTCAAGATATTAACTGTATTTTACTCTAAAAACTTTGGAATTCTAGTTTTACAGAAGTGGATAGTTGGATATTTGAGAATGGTATGGACAATTGAAAAGGGAAAGAGTGATGTCGGTGGAAATAGGAAAAATGGAGTGCAGTACTAAAACAAAAAACACCCACAGTCACACTTATCACACGCACACGGCAAATCGCATACATAGTAAAAGAAAAAAGAATATTAATAATTATTATTATGTTGTTGTTGTACTACAATATACATGTCCAATCCGAATCTCAAAGCTTTCAAATTTCTCATTCACACAAAAAAACCCACCAAAGAAGCTCAAAGATCTCTTCGATTTATGCAAGACCCATTAACACTTATTTATAGTACTACATACTTAGTTAGTAATATAATCACAAAATAGAAAGAAAAAGAGAAAAAAAAAAAAGACTTTGCTTTCTATGCCTTTTGACCGAAACGAGGACAAAGAATCACTTGGTTCACTCACAGGTTCTCAAAGCTTTAATCTTTTGTTTGTTTTTATTATGTTTTTTTTTTTAATGTTTTTTTCATTTTTTGGTTTTTTGGGTGGGTTTGGATTCATACTATTCAGTGCAATACTTTTCGTGCTTTTGTTTTTGTGATCCTTGATTTGATTAAAAGGTGCTCTTTGATTGGCTCTAGGACGCACGCTTTGTTTTTTGTTTTTTAATTACTGGGTTGGTGCGCTTGATGTGAATAAAGGAGCTCTTGGAGCTTTCACAGAGCTGGGTTTGAGCTGGTGGATTGGAATTCTGTGAAGCTTAAGTTCACACTAAAGTTGACTTTGAAGGCTTCAATAGCAGTTTAAAGGGTATGTTTTTCCTTTAGCTATAATGCTGAGTATTCAATCTATTGCTGCTTATTTTTTACTTGGGTTTTTTGAGTTTTCACTATGAAGTTATGGTTTTTTTTTTTTTTTTTTTTTTTTTTTTTGTGTGTGTGTGTGTGTGTGTGTTCTTGTTGTTTGAGTTCAGTGTTTGGTTTTTGTTTGAAGCCTATGGAAGCTCTAATTTGAATCTTGAGTCAAAATTTTGATGTGGGTATCTTGAAATGTCAAAGTTAACGTTAGTTGTTGTGAAAATGAGCTTTGTTTAGATTATGGATATCTTGAGGTTTTTCTATGTCATAGCAGATTCCAAGTATAAATTTGTTTGATGGGTCTTGTTCAGTGGAAGGAGCAAGTTGGGTTTATATGTCAAGTTGGATGGAGTCTTTTGGCTGTAGGAAACTTGTGTAATGTTTGAAGGCTCAAGACTTAATTGTGTTTGCAGTTAAATTCTGGAATTGGGATGGGCTGTGGGTGTTCCAAGTTCAAGTTCTCGGTGTGTTGTCTGCGTTCGGGACATGATGGACCAATGGTTGAGACCCACAGCATTGGTAAGTGGAAGTGTACATTTTTTGTTTAGTTACTTTTGTTGTGAGAGAGCAATTGCAGTGTGTGAGTTTGCTGTTTGTATGCAGAAAATGAGGAGAAGAGTGAAGTTGGTGATTTGCCCACATTTCAGGAATACACAATAGATCAACTTAAAAATGCTACATCTGGGTTTGCGGTGGAGAATATAGTTTCTGAGCATGGTGAAAAGGCTCCAAATGTAGTCTACAAAGGGAAGCTTGAAAGTCAAATGCGTATTGCTGTCAAACGATTCAATAGATCAGCTTGGCCTGATGCCCGGCAATTTTTGGTACATAAATATGTTCCGACTGCCAAGGATTCTAATATCATGTTTGCTTGTTTCAAATTTTTGCTGTCCTAATCCACTTGCACATTCACAAATTTCACCATGTTCTTTGTTGGCTATTTTATTTACTCAGTACACAAGAGGTTAGCTAGAATGATCTTGACCACGTTTTTTATAATGCTTTATCTAGTAATATGATGCATCAAGGTGTTTGTAATTTGTAGCTGCCTTTTTCCCTTTCTTTTAGTGGCTTGAAATACTTAATGAATTAGAAAATTCATGCCTAAGTGACTTAACTAATCCAGTTTAAACTTTAATTTGTTGGATGCATATTATGTAAGCACAATCTTGACAAATACTTGTATTTGATTGGATGTACAAATTGCCACTGATGTATTATTTTTCTTTTTCTTGCAATAATTTAGCTCTTTAACTTTGAGCTTTTACTACTTCAGGAAGAAGCTAGGGCTGTTGGTCAGCTTCGGAACCATAGACTGGTAAATTTACTTGGTTGTTGCTGTGACGGTGATGAGAGGTTACTTGTTGCAGAATATATGCCTAATGATACATTAGCAAAGCACTTATTTCATTGTAAGTTTGTAAGCTTATCCTTGGTGTTGTTGCATGAGCACTACTCTATATATAATTGTATGTTATCTATTAACTAAATCCACTCTCTAAGTTTAATATTATAAAATGCAAAAAGCAGGTCCTTTAATGATTCCCTGCATGGACATGGCTTGCCTGAATTCTATAGAAATAATTAAATCAACTATAAATTAATAAATAATGCAACATGTGGGTAGGTTAATGGCCCTAGAAGCTAAAGTGAAAGTAATGCCGAAGAAGTGCCCTCAAATAGATATTTCATCCTACCAAGCAACTACGCGCATATTAAGATAAATGACTCTTGTCTAGTTGTCTGCCATTGAACATATATCCTTTGTAATATCTACATTCTTAGTTGGTCTAAGTGATTTGGCCAATAAACCATAGGCTTGATGATGGGTTGTAGAAATTAAATGGAAAGCCCTTTTTTTTTGGGGGGGGTGAGGAAGGTTTTGGTGTTTTCCTATGACATTCCTGTAATTGTAAGACAGGCAGTTTCATAATTGCCGCCTAATGCCATCTTTTCCTACATATCTCATGTTTTCCTTTTGTGACCTGTAACTTAAACGACATGTTACTGTAATAATCTTAATTATGTTTTGTATAAAGGAACTTAAGAGATAGGTAAATAGATCTTTCCTGGAGTATTTCCCCAAAAGTACTGTTTCACTAAAATAAGGGAAAATTACACTTTTTCACCATAATCTTTCACCCTGATTACACTTAACCCCTTGAACTATCAAAATGCATGATTGACTTCCCAAAGTTTTAACTTTGTTTCACTCTTGTCTATTTTGGTGTTAAGTATGATGGAATTTAGTGTTGAAAGACCAATTTACCCTCTCTCCAAAACAGATGGCAAAGGGGTAAATTGGCCCTTCAATGCTAAATTCTGTCAAACTTAATGGTAAAACAAACGGTAGGGGTTAAGTGTAACATATTCTAAATTGGGGGGTTGATTGTGCATTTCAATAGTTTAGGGGGTTAAATGTAATTAGAGGGTGATAATGATAATTCAAGGTGAAAAACAGGAAAACTGTAATTTACCCCTAAAGTAAATTATGAAGCTTTTTTTTTTTTTCAGAGTGGTATGGTGAAATCTGATTATGCTTCTATGCTGTATGCGATTTTCTTTCTAGTTTGCTTTTGTTTCAGTTGGATCATCACAGGAGGTGAATTGTTTGGAACTTACTTTTAATATTTAATTGCATGACGCAGGGGAAGCACAACCTATGAAATGGGTGATGCGATTAAGGGTGGCTTTACATCTTGCACAAGCTTTAGAATATTGCACCAGCAAAGGACGAGCTTTGTATCATGATCTGAATGCTTATAGAGTTGTTTTTGATGATGTTAGCATCTTTTTATCTTATAACTCACAATCCCCCTTTTTTTTTTCAAAAAATTTTTAACCTGGGAATCGATTTGTCATTTTCATTATTTATATTATTTCTTAGGATGGCAACCCAAGACTTTCATGCTTTGGTTTGATGAAAAACAGTAGAGATGGGAAAAGTTACAGTACCAACCTGGCATTTACTCCTCCTGAGTATTTAAGGACAGGTACTTACCCTCCCAAACGAGATGCATGTAAATATGATGATATATTTTTTTCTTTCACAGTTTAGCTTTATAAGATATCTGTAGCTTGATTATGAACCTGAGTTACCAACTTGATTGGGTTTTGAATTTCTATTTAAGTTATTAATAACACACGCGCACACACACACACACACACACACACACACACACACACACACACACAAATGCACACAATCTGAGAGAGAGAGAGAGAGATGGGAAAAGTTACAGTACCAACCTGGCATTTACTCCTCCTGAGTATTTAAGGACAGGTACTTACCCTCCCAAACAAGATGTATGTAAACATGATTATTTTTTTTTTCTTTCATAGTTTAGCTTTATAGGATATCTATAGCTTGATTATAAACCTGTGTTACCAACTTGATGGGGTTTTGAATTTCTATTTAAGTTAATAATACACACACACAAACGCACACAAACTCAGAGGGAGAGAGAGGATGTACATTCATGCATACACAACTTTCCTATGGCCAAAGGTGAAGGCACTTGGTCTCTTCCTTTTGTTTTTCTTTATATGCAATTGGTATGTTATTCGTTGAATCCACTCTCTTTATATACTTTCATTCAATATTCTTGTAGATTTCATGATCGTTATTTCTCTTAAGTTTATGTTAATTCATACGTCTCACCTGTTCTGTAGGAAGAGTTACACCTGAAAGTGTAATGTACAGCTTTGGCACCCTTTTGCTTGATCTTCTCAGTGGAAAACATATACCTCCAAGTCATGTAAGTCTTCTTTTGACATGTATGTTTTGGTAAAAAAAGTCAGCACATTATGATAGTTGTTTCTGCGTACTTCTTTTATCAACATTCCATGTCATTTACTTTATGCTTGAGAGAGAGTGAGGCTCTCTACAAGAAAAAAAAAAATAGTACAGTTGGTAAGTTCTTGCAAATAGGGACTTCTTAAATTATACATGCCACATTGGGGATAATTTGTTAGAGATTTATCAAAGAAAAACTTTTTTTTTGGGGTATTGTATAAGATTTTTAGTGCAAATATTTTGGCACAAAAACTAGTTTTTGTGTGTATATTCTGAATAGCTGAATGGAATACATTTTTGATGACTGGAATGATATTTCAGCTGGTTGAAATCTAGATGATCTGAAGAAATGCCTTAACCCATCTTGTGTCTGAATCATTGCACTTGAGAATCTATCCAAAAAGTGAATTACATTATAAGACATTACGTCATTTCAATAGGAAAATTTTTTAAGGGGTTATGAATAATAAAATGCCGAAAAAAGGTGAGAACTTTTGAATTAGTCTTTCAATGAAAATATTTAAATCCGGGAATTGAGTTCCAAAACTGGGTGCAATAATGAGAAATATTGTATCTGGCTTTTGGAGGTTGATTTTTAGCTTGTTACCTCCAGATGGTTGCAAGTTTTTGGAAGTTGATATTTTGTCACTGTGAGCTAGATCATCTGTTTCTTTTGCTGGAATTAAATCTTCTGATCGTAGATGCAGTGGCATATATATATATATATATTTTGATAGATAACGAAAAATTTTATTAATAAAAAAAGCCAATCCAAGTACACTGGGGATGTTCTGTGGGGGCAAAAATCAAGAACCAAAATTACAATGATCAAGCAAAACAGGAATGGAAAAACAAGAAAAATGCGATAGAGCCACACTCCAATCAAGGAGAGTATGTAAGAAAAAGGACTTAATCTCTAGCAAAGACCGTTTGCATCCCTCAAAACATCTAGCATTCCTTTCACTCCAAATACACCACATTAAACAATGCGACACAAGTCTCCAAAAATCTATATTGCGATGTTGCCCGAATTTACTTTGCCAAGATTCAAACAACTCAATTATCTTAAGAGACATAAAGTGGCACATATATTATAAGCACAGACAAGCTTTTAATTTATAAATGAAAGGAAAAATAAAAATCCTACCAAACCATTTAGCAAAAATTGCAGTCTGTGTAAGTGTCTTCCTTTCTTTTAGGTGTGACTTTTTTGGGGGGGTGATTTTAAGATTTAGTGAAAGACTACTACAAGATTCTCTTGAGAGCTGTCCCTTTTTTTTTTTATATATATATATATATATATATATATATATAAATATAATTATTCTGTTTATTTTAACTAAAAAAATGTTGTATGTGGGTGCACATGAGAAGCAAACTTGGATGGAAAGAAATTGGGAACTGTATAAATAATGAGTTATATCGGAGATATACACTGTTGAGAGTACACCATGGAACAGATGCATACTCTTTGTGAGCCCTAGTCAATAATCCAGGCATCAATTGCACCTGTTTTTGGTTTACATCTGTTTTGGATACTTACTAGATTACTTGACTTTGGCTGTCATGTCAAATAGGAGTGCTAATGAAGCACCATTACGTCCTTTACCTTGAAATTTGGAAAATACCTCTAGGGTGTGCTGATTTTTTGGTGGGTTACCCCCTTTTTTCTCTCTCCTTCACTTCCTACTTCTTTTTGACATTTTCTATACCTAGCAATTATAACATTTCTTCCGTGAAAATGAGACTGGTAGTTCATGGAATGTTGTTTCTCCTATATGCTGCTTGGTGATCTCCTAAGAAGGTGGAGAGTATAAGAATTCCATTCTTCGGAACCTTTATGGTCATTCTCTGCTTTTCATTTGAGCATATAGTGCTGAATTTCATGTAATTGCACATCTAATGTTGCATAACGTTGCAGGCACTTGACCTAATACGGGACAGGAATATTCAGATGCTTACTGATTCTTGTTTGGAAGGCCAATTCTCAAATGACGAAGGGACAGAATTAGTACGTTTAGCTTCACGATGTTTACAGTATGAGCCCCGAGAGCGTCCAAATCCAAAGTCTTTAGTTGCTGCTTTGATTCCTCTTCAAAAGGACATTGAGGTTGGTTGTCTTTTGTTTTTTAGAGGTTGCACATGTTGTTCAGAAATTGTTAACATTTCTAATTGCCTTTCTGTCAAATACTGTAGCCTTTTAAAGCCTGTTTTGGACCCCTTAAGAACTTAGAAAATTTGAAAATGCAGCCATTTGGATAAAAAGGCTTTCTGATTAGACTTAGGGGCATTAATCAATTTGTCTTGCCTTCTGCTTGTGGAGTGTATGTTAAATGGTTATTCGGTTTTTTGGGAGGTCTCTAATCAGATCACAGAGGAGCTGCGCATCTCTCTTTCTCTCTTCCCATTTATTTTTTGTTGAAAGTTAATGATACTTTTTCATTAAGTTGAATGGACTTTTTACTTATCAAAAAGAAATTAAGTTGAATGAACTTTTTGATTTTTTTTGCAGGTCCCTTCTCATGTATTGATGGGTATAGCACATGGTGAAGCTTTGCCTCTAACTCCACTTGGTGAGGCTTGCTTAAGAATGGATTTGACTGCCATACATGAGATCTTAGAAAAGATTGGATATAAAGACGATGAGGGTGCTGCAACTGAGGTTTGTTTCTTGTTAATCAGACTTAAAAGGATTGCTCAACGATCTGTATGAATCATTTGGGCTTTTCCATAATCAGCATTACAAATTTTTGTTCTTGGGCTTGTGTTAATACTGGGCAAAATCTATTACTATCTGATTCAGATGTTTCTCTCTACTATATCATTTTTTTTTACCACTTATGATCCTAATACAAATTTTTTTTGCTTTAGGCTTTATCTTTCTTATTTGACCATCCATATTTTGGTCACTCAATCACAATCTTCTTGTTACAATTACCAGAGAGGGTGGTCAAGTTGGGACTGAATAGTCACATCATTAAATGGCAGATAATCAATAGTGAGCTATGTATATAGGTTCTTTGCTTTGTTCCCTTGTATGATTGTTTTTATGGCAAGTGCATGCTTGATTAGTTGCAACTTACAAATTGAGCATTAGTCCATGTGCATTTGTTTGTTGAATCTAACCAATCATACATTCTCTGTCAACCACTTATAGATGTAAGTAAAGCTCTGTTGAATTTCTCTATACATTCTGCAGCTGCATTGTGCTTCTTACATGCATATCATTGTAAACTTTTATTTTGCCACCCTGTTTTGCTTGGTTAGTCTATGATCTGCTTATTATTATTGTTATTATTTTTCTTTCTGATGCAGCTCTCATTCCAAATGTGGACCAACCAGATGCAGGAAACATTGAACTCAAAGAAAAAGGGTGATGTTGCTTTCCGGCATAAAGATCTCAGAGCTGCAATTGAGTGCTACACCCAGGTCAAAATGATTAATCGCCATTTTTTTTATAGGGATTAATTGCCATTTTGAATTACTTAGGATTCCTAGTAGATGTCTACAATTGGCAATCTTATTTCTTGCATATCAAAATTGTATCAGTGTATCCTTAGGGTGTAAACAATATCAATTTTTTTTTGTTCTTTGTGAATTACCAAAAACAGAAGCAGACGAAGAATAAAAAGAGCAACTTCCAACATCCCTTATCTTTTGAACAGTAGAAGAAAAAAGATTATTGTGTCAAAAAAAAATTTGAGAATACACTGTTTGAATGGAAATCATAATGTTGGGTCTCTTTTTGTTTTAGTGCTGATATGTTTTCTGGGCCAATCTGAAGTTTTACCCCTAAAATGTTTGACAGATTATATGATGCTTAACCAAAGAGGCCTCTGCAATTTTCGGCATAATCATGGGAGAATTTCTGGCATTTTTGCTGACAGTTTGTTTATTTAATTTGCAGTTCATTGATGTTGGAACCATGGTTTCCCCCACAGTTTTTGCACGCCGTAGCCTATGTTTTCTTATGAGCGATATGCCACAGGAAGCCCTTAATGATGCAGCACAAGCACAAGTAATAACCCCTATCTGGCATATTGCTTTCTATTTACAAGCTGCTTCTCTTTTTGCTCTGGGAAGGGAGAATGAAGCACAAGTAGCTCTCAAAGAGGGCTCTGTACTTGAAAATAAAAGGCATGCAGCTTCTTGACATTTATGAAGGCTGCATTTGTTTCTGTTGAATTGCTCTTTTCCTGAAGATGAGCATCATAGAACAGACACATGCATCACACTTTCTGGACAAAGTGATCAAAGGTTTTAACACCCTGAAGCAGATATTAAAGTCAAAATGGAGAAATGGTGCCAATCAAATTCTGTGCACGTCTGGTTCGTTGTTGTCATCTTGAAGCATTCTTTTGCAACATTATTGGATCGATTGGTTTAGTGAGTTTGCTGGGGGTATAGGGGATACCTCCCTCATTATGTAATCACAAGCCTGCCTCATATGCTCTTTACTGATTTTTCAAATACAACAATCATGGGCAATAATTGAGATGCTATGGAATGATTTATATGTTTGTAAAGGATCCAACTCTTATTTTTAAGTTGAAATCAAAGGGTGAATAGAAGATCTTGGCATGCTTGTAATTTATGTACAGTGCAGTTGGTTATGGCTGCTCATGTTGACTGATAATTCTGTTTTTGTATTCTATTACTTGTTTCTTTTTAATAAAATTTATTGCTTTATGGTGAAGTTGATGTTTAGATTAATCAGTTTGTTTTGCATTTTGGTCATGTAGATCGAAGAAGTTTGTGTACCTTATTAGTAGGCTACCTAGTTCTTTGTTGAATAAAAAGGGTAGAGGGGGTAGACCAGTAAGAAACCATAGTCGGGATTTGCATGTGCACGTTAGTTCTTAAGTTCTCTTTCTATCTATGCCTTTTTCTAATTTACTTTTATGATTAGAAACAAATAAAAAACAAATTGAAGCGTGTCAAATAACAAGTCATTGAAAATTTTGATATATATACTAAACTCGTACTCACAGTTACATAATTATTTTTTCCCCTTTTGTCTCTTCACAATTACATAACTTATGATACTCACAAATTCACAGCATGAATAAACAGAAGCTCATCTCACCAAGCATGAGCCCTTATTCACAACCAAATAGTCACAAACGCAAACATGCTCAAACAAAACACATTCCTGTGCAGGTCATTACTCATGAGAATACCCAAAAGAGCAAAAAAAAACACATGCCCCTTAATTCTCCACTCCCTCTTCATCATACTCCTCTTCACCCTCCTCCTCCGCAGCAGCTGCATCTTGGTATTGCTGATACTCCGACACCAAATCATTCATATTACTTTCAGCCTCTGTGAACTCCATCTCATCCATTCCTTCCCCAGTGTACCAATGCAAAAATGCCTTTCTTCTAAACATGACCGTGAATTGCTCAGAAACACGCCTAAACATTTCTTGAATGGATGTGGAATTCCCCATGAATGTGGAAGACATTGATAACCCAGTTGGTGGAATGTCACAAACACTTGATTTAACATTATTAGGAATCCACTCAACAAAGTAGGAGGAGTTCTTGTTTTGTACATTTATCATTTGTTCATCAACTTCCTTAGTGCTCATTTTGCCGCGGAACATAGCTGAGGCAGTTAGGTACCTTCCGTGGCGTGGATCAGCGGCACACATCATGTTTTTGGCATCCCACATTTGTTGAGTAAGCTCAGGGATGGTTAGTGCACGGTATTGTTGGGAGCCACGGGCGGTTAAGGGTGCAAAACCAACCATAAAGAAGTGGAGACGTGGGAAGGGGATCAAATTCACGGCCAGTTTGCGTAGATCAGAGTTGAGTTGGCCAGGGAAGCGGAGGCAACATGTTACTCCACTCATGGTTGTTGAAATCAAATGGTTGAGATCACCAACTATGGCACAAATATGCAAATAGTAGAGAAATATTATTAGGGAAGTACTAAGGTTTCTTAGACATGCACATATTAGAGGACTAACAGTAACGCACATCATTTGTCTAATCATTGAGGGCATGTTTTGATGCTTCATCACAATTGAGAGGCATTATTGGTTTCCACGTAGCCTTAAGGGTAAAACTTAATAAATTTCTTCAGATGTTGTACTTTAGATTTTCTGATTGAATTCAATCATGTAGTTATATTAACCAATGAACCACATGGTTGAATTTAATTATCATTAAAAGATAATATTGTTTCTATTATATTGGTTAATAAAGCTATGTAGTTGATTTCAACTAGAGAACCCAAGCTATAAATATCTATAAATCTGTAAAGTTTTGCTCATTGCCCATTGCCCTTTTATAGGTGAGAGTAAGAAACAAGTTCTCTAAAACCCTATTTCATGGGGATGATTTTGTAAGCAAAATGACATATATTCAAATAAAATAATTAAATTTTACGCTGATTGTTAACCTATTGCGACCCTCCTCCTTTTTTGGGACTTAGAATGACTGAACAAAATATATGACACTAAATATTGACATAGATGGAGTTAAAATGGCATATATACTAATCTATTTTTAGCAATTCAATTTTTCAAAGAACTTCAAATGCCCCTAAATATTCATAAGGCTACACATTATAGAGTGCATAAAAATGTGCATGGGAATAGTAAGTTTCAACTTACAGCTTGGATTTGTGAGCTTGAGGGTTCGGAAACAAATATCATAAAGCGCTTCATTGTCAAGTACCATGCACTCATCAGCATTTTCAACTAGCTGGTGCACAGAGAGAGTGGCATTGTAAGGCTCAACCACAGTGTCAGAAACCTTAGGGGAGGGGAACACTGAAAAAGTCAACATCATCCTATCAGGGTATTCTTCCCTGATCTTTGATATCAGTAGTGTCCCCATCCCAGACCCAGTCCCACCTCCCAGTGAATGGCAAATCTGGAAGCCTGTCACATACACACACAAACACAATCCATGAAAATTTTAGAATTTCTAAGTCTATATCTTTATCAAGGCTGGCTCAACAAGATTTGAAAGGTGACGACTTTAAGTGAAATATTTTGTGTATTTATACTTCAATTATTTAATATTTTTTATGGGAAGATTGATAGATTTTGTTTTGGGTAAATGATGAAAGACTTTTCTGAATGGGATAGAGAGAAAAATACATAGAAATTTCTTAATTATTTTAGCTAGAAAATATCTTTTTCAAAATAAAAAGTATATAGGTATGATTTATATGTTATTTTAGGTTGTTATATAGGTATAGCATTATAGTTTAGGAATACGATTAGGGGGCCTTTTTATTTTTTTATTTTTGAAGGCCTCAGCAATTGCCTAAATTGCCAAGGGCTTGAGTCTGCACTGATCTTTATAAGTTAGTACTTAGTACATCTAATATTTTGGACCTAAATGTGGCATTTGTGCATGGGGAAAAAATTTTACATGTTTGTTTGTATGACACAGTCCAAAACCACTAGGTTGGATGTATCATGTATGTTAAATTTGTGCTCTTGCATCTAACAAAAAGTGTATCATCAAAATGTGCTCATATATATTGACCTATAAATGAAGAAATGACAACATGCAATACCTTGTAAGCAATCACAATTCTCAGCCTCTTTACGAACAACATCAAGAACAGAATCGATCAATTCAGCTCCCTCAGTATAATGCCCTTTAGCCCAATTGTTTCCAGCCCCATTTTGGCCAAAAACAAAATTATCAGGCCTAAATAATTTCCCATATGGACCAGTACGCAAGCTATCCATGGTCCCTGGCTCAAGGTCCATTAACACAGCTCTAGGTACATAGCGACCACCACTTGCTTCGTTGTAGTAAACATTCACTCTTTCAATTTGAAGGTGGGAATCACCAACATACCTTCCTGTGGCATCAATGCCATGTTCATCACACATAACCTCCCAGAATTTGGCACCAATTTGGTTGCCACATTGCCCAGCTTGTATGTGCAGAATTTCTCTCATTTTTTTTTTCTTTTAAAATATGAATAAGTGAACTTATATGAAATGGCAAATGGGTTTTTCTTGATCAAGATTTTTGAATAGCAAGCCAAAAAAGTAGAGAAATATATAGAGAACTTAAGAGTAGGTGAATAAGTGAGGAGGAAATGAATGATGGTGGCCTTTTGTAGGTGCTAGAGAGATAGAATTTGAAGGTGGAGACCATGATATTTACCTGTCTTTCTCACAAAGAAAATATAAATATTTTTAAAAAATAATAATAGTATAAGGTTTCAATTAATAATTTCATGTGGGTTTGTTTGGAGGATACCATGTCAAACTCCAACAAGAGGTGTGAGCTGGATATGGAAGGTGACAACAAGATGCTTGCTATTCCCTATGGCCTTATTCCAGCTGAAAATTACCAACCCATCCTCTTAATTGATTTCCCATCTGTCATTAGGTTTTCCATATATGCTTAACTCCTAACTTATTCATGGATTTGCTTATCCACAATGATTAGACATCATATTAACTTTTTAATCAAGTGAGGAAGTACCCATTTAAAAAGCTTTAGTTGAAGTTAATTTGCAGACCGACAACACTTCAATCAATATCATCCACTTGATTGATGTTGCTCCGATTGGTGGGATGTTTTCAACAATGCATACAAATATGACCTCAAAAAAATTGGATCTATTAAGCATTCCCATCCACTTATTATGCAAAAGCCAAAAAATTAATTTTTTTTTTAAGAAAACCACTTTATCGATTTTTCATAACCAGTTTTATAACGTACCGTATATTCTATTCTTTATTTTACAGTACATCACATTAAAATAGTCTTTTATTTTAATGTGGGAGAGAGGAGAATTAAAAACATTTACACAATGCTATGTATGATTGTATATTTACATAACCGCTGTAGCAAGTCATAAAAATTTATGCAAGATGCTTTTTTTTTTTTTTTTTTGGTTGTTGTTGTTGTTAATAGCATAATGTACTTTGCATTTTGATGGGTTATACATTACCCCAATGGGAATGCTTAGATACTGGTTTGATCCTTTCTTTTTCAAAAAATTATTATGCTTTTTCTATTGTGGATATGGTGAACAACCTACGAAAAAAAAGATATGACGACCGAATGACTAGTTACCACAATTACAAATCTTAATTTTATAGGGAAACAACAACGTAAGGGGTCTCTTTCTAGGCTCTAGCACCAGCATGAAGGCAAATTATGATTCAAAAATCTGTTGGCATTTATAACACTTGTAATTTAAGATAAAAATAAATTTTATACCAAACTGTTGCTGAATCAAATTTGACTTCATGATCATGAACTAGAACATTAAACAATGTTCATATCCTAAGTAATTATATATCTGATTCTAATCCCTTTGCACTTGCTATAGGAATAGCATACAAATGTTCATATTTGAACAGAAACGAAACTAAGGAAAATGCTAGTCAGTATCAATTTTCTACAAAAAAAGTCTACAAATTGACATGCAAAAATGTGATTGGCGTCACATCAATTTGTAAGGTTTACACAATAGAATTTGTAGTACCACATAGCATCACTCTAAAACTAAAGCTTAATCCCGTGAAGATCATCAACAGAACATTTAGTAATAAACATTAAGAGTGGTGAACTTAGTCAATCAAGTGGATTTAGATAAAGTACTATAATATAGCACAAAAGTCATTATAAGATTCTATATGTGATTTAGGGATCAAATTAGGTACGTCTATGTAATATCTAATAAAGTGAGGACCAGGTGAGAAAAAGAGGTATGAAGCCTCAATTATGTGAGGCATGAGAGTTCCCTGACAATCCGCCTCCAAAAATGACTTGTTTCAGGCCCTCTTTCCAACACTTTACAAGGACCAGTTGGCTACTTGTGTTGGAATCCAATGTTGCACTCCAATACAAGTAACATAGAAATAGGAATCACCCTCAAAAAAAAAAAAAAAAAAACATAGAAATAGGAAGATAAGAACCATGTCAACTAATCTATACATCCAAAAAAAACAAAAAAGATGAAGAATATTATAAAAACATCTGACCACCTTTTCTTCTTCTTTCATTATTATTATTTTTCCACTGTATACCTAACTAATTATCATTCTTAAATAAACAGTAGCTAAGTGATGGAGAACTTGCTGTTAGAGTAGTGTTTTCAAGTGGACAGTCAAGAATGGTATGATAACAAATGCTAGGTAGGCTGTCCATATCTACAATATCACCAAATTATGCTTGGGGGATGTTTCCTCCATAGCAACATCATACCTATCACTCCAGTAAGATGAATTTGACACAGCCCTTGTTCATTATGAGCTCCTAGAATTTAATACAGCACCTTTATGGTAAGTAGTACTATAAAGGAGATCATGGTCTATGACTTACTTTTAACCCACAAGAAGAGAGATTTGAGAGCTTCTCCTAATTGTGTAGCATAATGTCATTCTTTAATTTCACAACAAAGCGCAAGACCACACATAATTTGGTAGTTTGATACACATAGGTATTGACCTTTTCATTGTTTCTTAATTCATTCATTTTTCTGATATATGAGGAAATTAAGAAAAAAAAAAGGATGTATTTTCATCTTTCAAATACAACCCTGTAACATATGGTTGTAAAAGAATTACGGGGAATCATTGGCAGGAACAGGAAGCACATGGCAGATGTTGGCAGCCACATGGCTTATTGACAGCCAAGACAAGCAATGAGAATTAAGAGGTCAATAATACAAGCATAAACCTAAAGAGTTGGATAAAACAAATTTGCGGTACTTGGATTAGTCACCAGAATTTACAGAAACTGGAGTGTGCAAAGAGTGATATCTCACTTAATTCACCCACCAATCACAACTTGCCACCACAGCAAGTTGTTAAAAAATGTTGTTAAAAAATGTGTAAAGTAGGTTGAGTACATAGATTTACTCTTGTTGGAAATTTGCTGCCAAGGACCAGACCTAGGGGCCCATTGCCACGAGGTTAATTGTATGGAACCTATGTTGCTATTCTTGCAACTTTTTGCGGCCACTCCCAAGGAATTCCTCCTTATAATTACCTGGTATGTGTGGAACGGGAGGACTACACACATCCAAGGGAATAATCAGTTGCTCAGAAAGCTTTGGACACCCATGTTAGCAAAAAGATCAACAGAGTATATAGGTTAATCATATCTATTAAGTTAGCAAGAGAGGCACATGACCTGAAGGTCTTTGAAGGAAGACCAAAAATAAATGTGTTACAAGTACTTGTATCATATCAAATATTGATACTCGTTATCAATCATACAACATAATTCAGTTAATGTTTTGGAAGTTCAAATTCATTTATCTGAGCTAACATGTTCTCAACAACTTGTAATAATTTATGAGAGAAGGTGACCAGAGTTTGATCTGGTTATATTCAATGAGAATTACATAAGAAGCCTCCTGTCAAGGATTTACATCACAATTTATTCCTCTAGGATGCTAAATCTACAATTATAAACCAAAACCAGCTTGAAAAAGAAAGGATTACACCCAAAAAATCAAGGTTCGTACAAAATGAACACAGAAAAGTGCCACAAGAATTTGATTCACCTCAATACAGTAGCTCCTCAAAAACAGGATCGACAGATTGTTCCCACTTCCCGTTATACAGCTCCAAAAGTTTTTCAGCTGGTGTCACACCTGTCACAAGAATATCATCCATCATTGACACCAGATCAAAATAGACCACAAGGGCAATAACTGACTGCCTCTGAAAAAGTAGTGTTGGATTCTGATGTCTTTGCAAGGAACATCTCCCAAATCATGTTTATATTCCCAAAACTGAACACTTGGAAGTTCTAAAAACATTTCTTGTATTCAAGGACAAAAGAAAATGAATGGAATTTAGAACTCCAAACTTTTACATGCTTCTAATGTTTTTGCACTCTTTAGTACATATAAGAAACCCAAAATATCATCTGAAGTCATATTCATAGATAAAGCAAACTGTAGTAGATATTGAGCTACAAAGCATTTGTATACTCATGTGATAGCAATAAGAACACAGGCACGCTACTTTGTGTATGAACAGCACACAGATAACTTCATATATATACCTATATACATACATACCGAAAAATAAGTGAATTAACAAAAAGATAATATGAAGTCTTCACGAAGATTTGTAACCCAAAAACTTAAGATCTTGTTAAAGTAGCAAATGCCAGTGCCAGTGAAAAAGAATAAATAAAAGAGAAAGGCCTAAATCAGTACCTGTTCTAACCACTTCAGCCACCTCATTTAGGAAACCTGATTCCTTGAAGCCTCTCCTTTCCAAGCCATCCTGCAGCAGAAGAATACATCCTTACATCAACAAAATCTAATAAAAGCAGCAAGAACCGCAATAATGCAACATACCTTTGCCAACTGTACAACATCTTCAGCAACATGCCTCAGCAACCCATCCCTAAAAGGTGTCTTTAGACCAGTCTTTGGAACCTACTGAATATATTTGAAATTAGATTGCCATGTTGATTACTGTAGAAAGATGTAATTGGCATTTATTTTCATAGAAACAGAAGAATAGACTAGGATGCAAGTGATCACATATATTAAAATTATAGACAATTTAATTTTTCTATAAACTTTAAAACTTTGAACAGGAAACAATAGCTAGTTCCGTAACCCTAAACGGCTGCACCAAACAACAACCATGGGTCCACCTCTACGAACATTATCAAGTATAAAACTCATGAGTCACAAGAAGAGGAAGAGGGGGAGAAGGGAGCATGGGAGGAGAAAATCTGAGACGCCTGTCAGAAATATTATTCAAAACTTGAAAAGATCTTTTACTAACTCGCCTCAGCCAGACTGAGAAGCCACAAAAGGGTGCCTTTTTGAATTAGCTTGGCTCTATGCATAATATTCCAATTCTGATAGTCTTTCTTTGAATTACATTTCCAAGAGAAGCAACATGAAGCATATAACAAGCATAAGTACCAGAAAATTTGCAACCCAATCCCAATACACTGGAAGTGTCAACCACTCCACATTGCGTATCTCTTCCAAACAAACCAGTAACTTATTATATCCAGCACAAGGCTTGTTTAATGCAAGTCAGAATGTATGCATGAAAAGTAATAAAGTATGCCTCTTGCAATAGAGTATCAAGCCCCTTTAATTATGATTAATTTAATATTGAGAGAACACATAGACATTTGTTGTATAGAAAGTTATTATTACCTTATTCCTTAGCATCTGTCTTTCTTCTGCAGTCCAATCAGCTGTTATGTCTAGAACTTTTTGTAGTGAAACCTCATCATATAATATACCTACCTGACATTTGATAGAAAATCTCAATAAGCTGATATCGTTGCAATGAAGCAGTTTGTAACATGATCTAAACAAGTTACAGCAGCACATAAACTACATCTGAGGTGACATTGCAAGGAACTGCATCAGGGTAAAAGAAGGATAATTGAAACAATGACATGTACAAAGGAAGCTATTATGCACACGTACAGATTACAAACAAGCTAATTATGTTTAAACAGTCAAAGAGGTCAGCTACCCAAAATGCAGGCAAAGCACATAACCTCCTCCAAGGTCCTCCATCAGCACCCCTCATCTCCAAGTATCTCTTCAGCCTGACCTGAATAAAGAAAGTAAGATATGGCATACATTAAGTGATCAAAGCTGAAAAACGTGCAAATCCAGAACTTTAATATGAGATGCAAGTATCAACCTCGGGAAAAATTGTTGTCAAATGGTTCTCCCAATCATTTAGTGTTGGCAATTCACCTGGAATACATGGAAGCTTTCCAGCCAGAAAGTCCTACACAAAGTAACACAACCAATATATTTCTAGAATAAATGAATGGCTTTAAATCAAACTTAACAGTCAAGAAAAAAAAAATATTGAGTAGGAAGAGCATGGCCACAGAAAGTCTTAAGTTACAAGATTTAAGGATAGATGGAAACCCTGAAAGTCATTCCAGTACAGTCAATATATTTCTTTTTCCGGTAAACAAAATACATTGGGACATCAAGAGCATAATCAACATACTGCTCAAACCTGCATTAAAGAAAAGAAAAGAAAAAAGGTCATATAAAACTAACTCAATGCAGTAACAGGTAGTGCCGGACTTAGAAAACAAAAAAAAAAAAAAAAAAAAAAAAAAAAAAAAAATCGGCTATCATTCAACAAGAAAAAATTTCTCTTCACAAAGCAGGATATGAAATCCGAACAACATTCCCCCGGTGCTCTCAACATATATGATATATGTGTTTGTGTGTGTATAAGATATAATATAATATAGTAATTTCCTGAACCAGTTAGGTGGTTAAGCCCTCTACATCATTCTAATGGACTCTTGGCCTAGTGGTATGAGATAGGCACTCCAAAATTTTCAATCAGAAGAAATCAGGACTTCTGAACTGCTTGGTTGTAAATTACAGTGGTCAGATCAGCACTCACCAAAGGCATGGTTTTAAGGGGTTTGGCTTCTCCTATGGTTTGCATGCAAGGGGGAAAAATGGACAATGCTAACTCTACATAAGCACAAATGTGTGTCGAATTTAAGTCTCACCTTAAGCCAGATTTTCTGCTGAAATGAAGTTTCACTTAGAACTTAGTTTTTTTATCATAATAACAGTCCCAAGTAAAATGCCAAAAGAGATGATGCAATAGCCCAGTAAAAATCCAAAAGGTCAGTGAACAGATGCAGAAATCAAGATACAATCAGAAGTTACATGCATGTGTATATGAACATGTATCCCAGCATAGCTCAATTCCTTACACAGCAGCAATCAAAAAGGTAAAAAGAGCATTAAGTCAAATCAACAGTCCAACTATACAGTCGGTCTAAAAGAATGGGGTTCATTAGTAGGCTTTCTCCACAATAACAAGCAAGATTTCAAATTATTTCTGTTTGAATTGCTGATGGGTAATAAAGGCGAAAATATTCTAGTATAATTATGACTTTTGAGTCAACTCAGCAGAGCAGTAGTCAATTATGACAATTGTTCATTACAAACAAGCACGGAGATATTGGCATAGGCAGAAGTACTCTCATAGTATGTCTTTTCAAAGATGCTGGAAACTGGATGTGCATGATTCATGTTAACTAATGTCCAATACAAGAAAAAGTTCAAAAGAAGCTCAGAAAGAGAATGTTAGTCTGCCATTTTATTTATAAGTAAAATAGTTTTTATAAGAGAGGCCAATGAGTTCTAGCTCGACTGCCGCCTCCTCCCTTAAGGGTTAGGTTGATGGTGAGGTCATGGGTTCAAGATCCATTGGGTGCATGCACAACTTACCAATCTAAAATAAATAAATAAATATATGCATGTGTCTGTGTGTGTATATATATATAATTAGAGAAAAAAAGAGGGGAAACTCACCCAAAGGAGTCATCAAAAACAAAAGGAAGCATGCCAGTGCGATTATTATCGGTATCAGTCCATATTTGGCTATTCAGATAAGAAAAAAGATTGACCAAAAAAAAAAAAAAAAAACAAATTAATACAGAAGCCTGGAGGAAGCAAATAGTAGATATGAAAGGCATCAACTATAAGAGAACTGTTGGAAACCTCCTCATACTGAGATAACCATTTGGCTTTCCCTCAGTGAAAGGTGAATTTGCAAATAGAGCTGTTGCAATCTGTTTCATCAGTAAAACTAGTAAGTAGACATAAAATTAGACGATTTTCCACCAAAAACAGAAAGGACAATGGTTTTTTCTCACAGGCTGCAAAGCAAGACCAGCACGAAATTTCCTGATCATGTCATCTTCAGAACTGAAGTCCAAATTAACCTATAAAATATCAACATTAATATGCATCAATTTCTCATTAAAAAAGAGGGGAAGAGTTTGAATTAGAGGCCAATAGCCTCTAGGCCAAGTGGCACATCCACCCTCCATTAGTGTAGAGTGGTGAGCAAGTAGGGGGGTTCAAATCCCCTCATGTCTTTACCTAGCCAAATAAAATAATTAGAAGGTTTCTGTTTCATCTCAATTTATGGAACCGTGCTAGTCTTCAATTGTGTGCTTTAGATTGACCTGATTGCTAACATGGTACCATTAATCTCACCTGTACAGTGCATGTCCTAAACATCATATCAAGTCCAAGTGATCCAACTTTGGGCATGTAATTCCTCATAATCTCATATCTTCCCTGAGCCAAAACATTCTGTCAGTATGCAATTAATTTAAGTGCCCAAAGTGCAAAAAAGAATTATAGAACCATGAAACTTCGCATTATAAAATGGCCAATCACTGGACAGGAACTAACAAAGAGAAGTTTGTTGATATATCTGTTAACTATAAATTCGGTCAGGGACTCTGAGTATCAGTCAAATGCTCTGATATTCTGTAGAAGCTAACAAGATCATTTCTTGAATTTTCTTTCCCCCTTATATTTAACTATACAATATATAAAAATGCCATCTAGATATCAAAGCTTCGGTTGAAACAAGCTTTTAAAAAGTAAAATATATTGACTCAGGTTGACACCACACGATATGAATACTATGGCTAACAATCACCCCCCACCCTTTTTTTCTCCTCCTCCAACCAAAAAAGAAGATATAAAACACTATTAATAAATTAAATGGACCAAGTTTTATGATCATTCTTATTCTTCATTGCAAATAACTTTAAACTATAGCCACATGCTAAAGACAGATAACAGTCCTATTTCTACTAATTCAGTCCAAAAGGCAACTTTCAACAACTGCAGCCTTTTTTTTTAACAAATTCTTGAATCTGTACTTTTCAATCCAAATGAAATGGTTGGAAAGAGGATTAAAAATACCTTGGGCATTACAGGTATGTCTTTAACTCCCCACTTAGGCTGGAAACCAATTCCTAGAAATCCGATTCCCATTTCCTCTGCAACAGCTTTAACCTATTAAAATGTAGCATTTGAAGACAAATGATAAGTTCAAAAGCATACAATAGACACTTTTCATGAATCTGAAAAAATAAGGCAAAAGGCCACTAAGTTCAAATTTAATCATGCACTATACAAGGTTATGATGCCAAAGACAATGAAAAACAATGATGCTGATGACAAAGATAATGAAAGAATGCTACAATAAAAGATATTTAATTTTAACATGTAGCATCCAAAGTCTTAGAAATTGTACTCATAACTTCAATTTAAGATCAGTTCAGAAGTATCTCTAGTTGATAACATATAGCATAAGGGAACACTATACAAAACAGATTCAGAATTAAAGACTATCCTTTTTTTCATAAGCAACAAATTTCATTAAAGAATTAAACACCATATCTAATCTTACATAATAATATATTGATTGCCAGTTTATCACAGACTCAATATAGACCACATTACAGTGCTCCACCCCTTTTTTTATTTTTAACAAAAAGAATAATGGCATTCACAGGCCCTGACACAAAAAGACACGTGTCTTGACAAAAGAAATGAAATCTTAATTGGCTAGAGGACAGACCACAAAAAAAACTGGAAGTGGTGAACAGCTGCCAGGAGAAGACCTTACCAAAATAATTAATATACTCAACACTGGAAGCATTTCCTCATTGTCCTCAATAGAAAAAATAACATTTTTTTTAATACAGCAAAAACCACAGATTCTTAGTTTGTGAGATATATATTTCAACTGTTCAAAAAAAAACAATTACGTCGATTTAGTTGCCCTTTTTGATGTCTGATAATTGTTTCCACCATATAAACACAAATCAAATAGGTTGCTTTCGTGGCTAGTCAAAAAGCACTTCTAAGATAGCATGTGCATTGACTACATAAAGGAATGATACTTAGAGAGCAAGTACCGGAGAAACAGAACAAGAAGAGCATGAAAGGAGTTTATCAAGTGGTGTAAGTTATGCTTTTGCTGATACATTTTTTTAATTATATTGTTGGAGAAATAAAGAGGTAGGACCTTAGTGCATTGGCAAGTGTCCCCCTCCCCCAAGCAATATGTATCAGGTTCAAGTCCATGAATCAACTTTTCCAAAATTGGTATAAGGCTCCCACTTCTCCCATACCTCGCAAAAGTGGGAGCCTTGTGTGGGGTGTGACCTTTTAAAAAATATATATATTATTGAAGACAATAGTACATATATAGTATACAAGTTGGAAACTCAGATTCATTCCTAAGATTTAGAGATTCAATTAACTCCACTAGTTCAAGAAAGGTTTTTAATTTTATAGGTAAATAGGGGGAGGGGGGTTGGTGGGGTTTGAACCCTAGTGCCCAGGCACCACAAGAAGTGCTGAAACAACTGGGGTATCCCTCAACCCCAAGAAAGATAAAGAGTTCATAGAAGCCATCCAAATAAAGAGTACTCTCAAAAACTGGAATTTGAGCTTCACTACTGATATCTCATGGCTCCAAAAAAATGCAAGCATGCACCACATAACACACAAAGGACTCGAGTTAACCATGGAAGCAAAACATGAGAAGTGAAAACTAGAATTTCATCAATTACTATAGTAATTCAAGAGGTTATTTTGACTAATAATATCAATTTGAATAAAAGAAGCTATATTGAGATCAAAGAAAAAGAAGATGGCGATAATGATGACCACTAGACTTCAAACAGAAATTTTTACTTGAAAACCTGCCACAACCTGTTCTTGCCTATGACAAGGTTTATTGTTCACCAACCTGATAAAGGTGTGAATTAACCTCGGCACAAGTTTGATGCAAAGTTTCAAGAGGTGCACCACTAAGCTCAAACTGACCCCCAGGCTCCAGTGATATGCTTTGCTTCCCCTGGCCCACAAAAAAATTAAATTGTATTATTATTATTTTTTTGGTTTTGGAGAAATTCAACAACAAATGAATTTTTTTTTGCTAGTTTCCTTACGAGAATTGATTTTGAGAAAACAACATTTGAAACTGTCCCTTCTCTAAAATAACTCTCAAGAATTACTGTTCACAACTTCACATGGATAAAATAGACAACATAAGCAAAGTTCAAATATGATACCTAAACAAGATAAGTATTTTACCTGTTTGAGTCCTATAATTTTGTCACCTTCCATTACTTTCTCCCAATCAAATCTTTCAGCAATCCCATTCAGCAACTCTGCTATTTGTTCATACTTCATTGGACGTAGAGTTCCAAACTCAAAACCAAACTTCTCATGTTCTGTTCCTATTCTGCGATGACCATATGATTATGTTAACAAACTTGAAGCATTGACATAAGAAATGGCTCTTGAAGAAGGAAATAATAAGATTTTCTAACCAAAGAAATTCTGAACCAAATATAATAAAAACAATTTAGCACATTGAATTCAAGAAAGTTTAACTGAAAATAAGTAGCACGTAATTCACATTAGGACATTTTATATTAAAATATTCTTCTTCAATATTGCATGAAGAAAAGCATAAAAACTTTCAGAACAGATCAGATGATTCCAATTGATTGTATGGTTTTTAACATAATATAAGGAATTGCCAATTGATTCAATAAAGTTTAAAATAATCAATTCCACAGCTCACAAGAATAATCACATGATCATCTGTCCAAGGCCCAAAGGGAGTTAAACGGTCCCAAAAAGGCTGCAATAAATGGATAACTGAATCCATAATCAATCAAATAATGTTCCAATGAGCTCTAGCTTGAACCACACCTCCTCCCCTTGTAAGAGCAAAGTGTGCAGGAGGAGGAGAGGGAAAAGGGGGGGGGGGGGGGGGGGGGGGTTGGTTGTGGGTTCAAGAGACTCAGGTGTGTGTGTGTGTAAGTACAGACCAAAAAACGATATCCATGTTATATGATGAACTAGTTTCAGAAACATAGTGCATTGCAAAAAAAGAAACAGTTCAAGATATTATTTTATCTGTTGGAGTAGGACAGACAGCAAAAAACAACATTCTGATTAAAGTATAATGTAGAATCAGTAATTTTACCTCCAATTTGTCTTGGGCTTGCAACCAGAGGCAAGGTAATCTATGAGATCCTGTCTCGTCAATGGCTCTGTAGCAATTATAGCATCATCAGTCGGAGGGCTTGCTGCAACAATCACTCGATGACCTCGTTTGCAACCAACTCCAGGACCATCTACATGCAACATTTGTGCCTTCTTGGCAGAATTACATGATAATGACGAGAAACCAGCACAGAGTTCCTTCATTTTTGATGCCTCCATATTGTTTGTCATGCTAAATCCCGCATGGTTCCCAGCTTTACATCTTATTATTTCAGTGCGGATGCAATACGATGGACCTGCCTGGGAAACGAGTGCCATTGCGTGCCCCTTACAACACACATTCACAGCTTCTCAATTACAACTTATAATGCCAAAACTAGCCACCATCCACCATAAAACATAAATGATTATAATTATATAAAACTAACAAAATTTTATTATAGTAATTGGGGCAATAATAAACTGCAACTGGCCCAAAAAGTAAAAATACCAGACAATTCTATGACACAACTCAATCAAGAATGTTTGAGTATCTAGGAAAATATCATGTAAATTGACTTGTTCCATAGTGTTTTTCATGTATTGAAACAAAATATCCTGTTAATACTGGTACTATCATAAGGCATGATTCAGTTTTAAGTTCTAATTGTCCTTTGTGATGATGGTTCCCAAGAATTGCAATAGGGTATATTCACAAAGTTATATAAAGCACAATTTGGCCATTTGAAAACTCATAGTACATCCTAAAAAATCCTCACTCTATTCACATAATCCATTGCTTATCAGAAAACAACTTCACAAAACCCATAAAGCCTCTTACAATAACACCCCATTCATACCAATTTAAATTATAGCATATAGCTCTTGCACTTTAAAGGTTGTAAATTTAGAGTTTTGATTCTCTACTTCATTTTTCTTTTCAATTTCTCTCATAGCATATAGCTCTTACATAACCTCATATTTGAATCAAACCTATTGTTACCAATCAAACACTGAACCACCCTCATATTTCCTTTAAAAAAAAAAGGTGACAAATTTGCATGATAGAATTGCCCTAAGTCAAATTTCAATGATTTTATAACCCTACAAAAAATACTTGAAAATCACAAAAACCCAGATCAATTTCTATTCATCTTATGCACTAATCACCAAAAAAAACTGAAAGCAGAATCAATATCACATCAAAGTTTTCAGTGTCAAAAAAAATTCCAACTCAACAAATAATATATATACAATAACCCAGAAGTTAGCATGCTAATAATGATTACTCAAAAACCTTACACATAAATCAAACAAACATGACTAACATACAAAAAAACAGAAAAGACTTCCACTTACTAAAACAAATGAAAATGAATCTAGGATGAGCTAGTTTGTACAGCACATAAGGAGGGTTGCCTTTCAAGTATGAGACTTTATCAGAATTGAAAAGATACCTGAGGCCTCCGATATGCTGACTGGGGTTTGATTGTTCTGGGTTTTTTTTTTTTTTTGGGTTGTTGCTGTTGTTGTTTTCACTGAGAGAGAGAGAGTCAGTCAATGAATGAATGCAAAAGTTTCAGCTTTCATCGTGGCTGAAAAGGGAAAAAAAGTTTTTGTGGGGACTGGAAGGAAATTGAGAATTGGATAGTGCGGCACCACATCACTTTTTTGGTGCTCCACTTGTCCAAGATGCTGACACGTCATCACTCTCAAGCTTCTTCTTCTTCTTCTTTCTTTTTTTTTTAACTCAAAAAATAAATAAATAAAAGACACTGGTGAGTCTTGATAAAGTAAAAAAAAAATTTCTTGAGAACAAATTATTTTATAACATTTTTACGAACGATTGTTATGGTCAGGTCTTTATTGATTTTCATCTAGACCCATTACTAACATCATTTTTTCATTTATCAATAACCACTCGCAACATCAACCGTTAGTAAATTTTTTTATAAAAAAATTTGTTTCTCTAACATTACTCTTTTTTATTTGTACCATTTATATTTTCTTTCTCATTTTAAGAACAAAAATAGAGTTGGATTTTTTTTTTTTTTTTTTTTAGTATTTGCCTTTTGAGTTTAATTTTTGAGAAGAATATGGCATGTTATTATTTAGGGTACTGGTAAATTAGCAATTGCAACACTCTCAACATATGGTGGCATAGATTTCAACTAAACTAATAAAGAAAAAAACAATCTTACTGTCCTAGTTAAAGCATATAATACTGTATTGCCTTACTTAATAATCTCCTAGTTAAGGCATGTAATATTGTATTGTCTTACTTAATAATATGAGAGAAAAAATAACTCTGAAAATAGCTTACAAGGGAAAATTTTTCGTTAACTAAGTGCTTAAAACCTGAGTTTAACATGCTACTGTTACAAAGAGTATTGAGTCCATTGACAACCAGTTCATAATCATCCTAAAAAATTACCGGTCTGAAACCAATTTCCTGGGCAAACTTTATTGAATCAAATTGATTATTTTAATTACTAATATTAACTGGCATTATTCATCTATAATCAGCATATATGGTCTATAACTAATATAAGGAGACCAGTTTTAATATATATTTTTAATTGAATTTAAATTTCATTCTATATAGAAAGTTAAACCACCCATTAAAATCTTGATACATTGTATTTTATTCAAATAGTAGACTGTATAATTTCATGTACAAATACAGACATAATCAATTCCATATACAACTCTACTCATCATTATTCTAAACTTTTCTATTGAATTAAAATTTTATTCTATATTTAAACCATCGATGGTAATTTTCGCAAACCATATCTTCTTTATATAGTGTACATGAGATTAGAAATTAAGGAAATTGGAAATTCAAAAAAAAAAAGAAAAAAAGTCAGAAAAATTAAATAAAAGAAAATGGTGAGTCTTAATAAAGTAAAAAGAAAAATTGAAATGTGTTCTTGAGGGAAATATCAAAGTAGACTAAGGGTCCGTTTGGATACAGCTGAAAACTGAAAACTGAAAAACACTGTAGCAAAATAATTTTTAAATGTGTAAATAGTACCGTGGGACCCATTTTTAATAAAAAAGTTGCTGAAAAGTGAAATTTGTGGCTCCGTAAACAGTACATGATGTGCACTGATTGGCTGAAAAAAGTGAGAAAAGTCAAACT